>OW026454.1:66889241-68125969 GCA_932274525.1 Podabrus alpinus
GAGTTTCCGCTATTATAATTTTTTTTCCTTATAACCGCCACAATTGCAATAACGGTAACCCCTTGCTTGTTTAGCCGCATTATCTCTATTTTATTTACCTCTACTTCGACTTTATTTACTCGAATTTTGTTAGCGTTTTTGAATTGTCACATAATTTTATCTTCCACTTTTTTAACAACCGCTTCTACTATTTTTGTCTTAAAATTTCCCGTTAAATATTTTACCCCATTTATCATCTACTTCCCAACTCTCATTGAACATTTTTATATACTCGACATTCCATCTGTTATCATCTCCATAAGTTTTTTTTACCTCGTTTCTAACTCCCTCATTATAAACCTATAATTATTCCCCCCTTTATTTTCTTTCCATTCTTCAGTTCGCTTTAAATTATCATCCTTGTTTTGTTCTTACCTTCGACTGCTTCCATTTACCGTTGCATTAAGTTCTGGGCGCATTTTATTCGTTTAGGTTTCTTTCTGCCATAGCCCTTCGTATCCCATCGTTCAAAGTTCTTCTAGGTCTTCCACGCTTCTTTCTTCCTGAGGGTACCGACTTCAACAGTCTTTTTAGCCAACTGTTGTCCTCCATTCTGAGTAGATGCCCAAACCAACGCAGGCTTTGTTTCTCAATTCTTTGGATTACATATTTATCTGCTTTCATTTGATTTATTATCCATTTCCAGAAGTCCATTTCGACTGCCATAAATCTTCTTTGAATGTTTGCATTTAAACTCAAAATTTCACATCCATAGCAGATTTCACCATAACTTTTCCGAATCTTTATTTGTTTTAGTTTGAGATATTGTTGTCCCACCACAAAGAGTTTAGCGTTCTCACATTCGTCTGTTCCCAGCTCCCCCCCTCTTTATTAATAATCGCTCTCAGATATTTAAACTTTTCCACATGTTTGATTTGTACCTCCTCATCTATTAAGAGTTCAAAATTTTCATCGGTGTTAACAGCAAGGTATTCTGTAGTCCCACTTTTTATATTCGGTATCTTATCATAAGCTCCAGATCGCATGAGTCGTGCGTTACCACCACCTGGTTGTAACCACCACCACCTGGTTGTAACGCACAATGCAAAGCTCAATGTAAACAGATGTTTATCATTGATGGGAGACCCATACCTTCACAATGTATTTTCCAGTTTTGAAAAGCACTCTCAATGTATAAGTTGAACAATGGAGACAGGCTTCATCCCTATCTGAGACCTTTGTTGATTTTTATTGGATGAAACAGTTGACGATCTATTTGTACAAGTGAGGTTTTGTCATATTTACAATTCTATCCAGAGTAAAATTAGTACAAGGCTTATATTTATCTTGTGTAGTGATTGCCACAGTTTAAAGTTATTTGGATACCGAGTCATAGGCTTTTTCCAAATCTGTAAAGGTCCGGTGGATCTCTTGCCCTATTGCAATACTTTTTTCCATTAATTTATTTGTTGAAGAGTAAACAGATTATCCATACATAATCTACCAGGAACAATACCGCTTTGATCTTCTCTTATTCTGTTTTTGACTTCCTCTCTTAGTTTGCTCTGAAGTATTTTGTTCAATGCCCTAATACTAAATGCTCTTCCATTCCAACCTGTCTTGGTCCGCTTGATACCAATGCTATTAGAAATAGCGTGGAGCGAAAGAAACGTAAAAAATTAATCTTCATTTAATTAAACCAGGTAAACAGATGCGAATCAATAAAAAAGGTACAAAAAGGTACAAAAAGGTACTAGGGAAACAGAGAATTGGAACATTTTCAAATATAAAATTAAAATTTTATTCTACGTGAAATAGTTGCAGCTGGAATAAGGGAAAAAATAGAACCATTTAAGAATTAAATATAAAACTTACTAAATACATAATTAAGAATAATAAATAATAAAAGCATTCAAAATAATTAATAAAAACTAGAGTGAAAAGAATAGAAATTCAAAGGTAATTTTATTAATTATATTTTTGAAATTTTTTATATACGACTTTATTAGGGTCATTCCATCGCAAATCAACCAATTTATTCAATTATTTTCGTAACCCCCTTTGACTTGTAAACAGTTGGTGTAACACTTGGTCTTAGACTGCTTTAAGGAATAAATAAGGAAGCAATTTAACATTTAAAAAAAATACATTTGCTAGAGCGTAAATCAAATTTCAGAGCAAAAAGTATTTTGGTTTAGGAGTTATGTGAAAATTAAAGATCGTGGAAATGGAAATATTTTCGTTCCTTCTTCCTGGGAGAGAGACAATCACTGTCAAAATTTCGTCTGGCCTGTCATTTTTGGTTTTAATTATTTACTGAAGAAAACTCACTGAAAATGCGTTTTCAATATCTACACTTCGAAACAAAAATTTAAATGGTGTATCGGTTCCACCAATAGAAATAGTTTATCAAGCTCTAAATTTCAAAGTTAGATTTTCTTTTTTTATGACTGTAGAACGTGAACGGGTCACTTTAGGGACAAAAAAATAAGAGTATGTTTATTTATAGTATAATTTTAAATTAAACAAAGTTCGATCAAATTAAAAGAGGATCATGAGGAAACCTTGGTTGATTTGATATGGAATGAATGACCAAGATCATCATAATTAATAATTATATACAGCACAACTGCGATTCTTCTTAACCAAGCCGAACATCTTAAAAGAACCAATCTTCCGTGTTATTCAAGGCACCGATATTTTGGAACCTTATAATTCTCTTCTTTTTCTCTTTTTCTTATTTTTCTACCATTTCTATTCCCTCTCTCATCCACTTCTTTCATTTATAAATTTGTTTTCTCATTGTTCATTCTTCCATTTTCTGGCTTGTCCGTCTTTGATTCATTCTTGATTTCGCTCTTATTTAGTTTTTTGGATTTAGATCTGGAGATTCTAGCCGCTTTTCCACTAAAGTTTTGTTGTGGTAGTCTCATATTATCACCTTTCTCTTAATGATCAGCTTTATGTGGCTTATTATGTTTACTTGGTTTCCTTTTTCTGTCTCCGCTCTTGCCCTTTCTCTTATTGCCTTCATTATTTCTCTTTCCATAAATGTAATTTCTCCATCCACATAAGTATCACTTCCCATCAATACTTACTTATCTAAACTTACTTACTTACTAAACTTACTTATCAATACTTAGACAATTCTTTGTTTAGAGAATTTTTTACTTAAGGGGTCGACCCTTAAGGAGGCTAACTACTATGACCCATAAATTTTTTCGATTTCTTTTTATTACATATTTTTATAGTTTGGGGTCTTGCAAATGTGTCAAGAAAATATTAAAGTAAAATTCATCAAATTTCCCGAATTATAACGGATTTTCTGTAATGGAGTTCATTAGTTCATTACAGCACGAAAAAGTTTAAAACGATTTATCTCAGAACTACATTTCTCAGGTCGGGCACACGTGTTAAGGCCGTGTGACACTTGTGTAAATTTGCGTGTAGATTTACGTGTAGATTTCTACACCGTGTAAAACACGTAAATTTGCGTGTAGATTTTATTGCAAATCTGCTAGCAAATAGTGTGTTTGCCACTTGTGTAAAAATTTACACATAAATTTACAATTTGCACACGCGCGTTCTGGTCAATTGAAAATTCGAAGTTTGTATGTCTGGTCGCCTTGTGTTGTTTAATACTAAAAGAAACGTGATAATGGATTCAAATTGGCAATTAACCCATTAATACCCAAGGGTCGAAAATAAAACTAATTTTATGTTTTTACTGCATTTTATTACTCGTACTTATCATGTACTCAATAAGAAATTTATAAAGTTAAAAAAAATTATACATTTGTAGTATTTTTACAAAATAATGTTGCATAAAAATATTTATTATTGGTAAGAGCACGGATTTGTCAACCCGAATTTCAAAATTACCTAGAGATTCTGAAAGCTGACGGTTTATATAATCTAATAATAAAAAAAATTTGCCGTAAATTCGGAAGTTTTAACCTGTATGAAAGTTCATAAATTCATAATCATAAATATGCAAAAATTAAATTTTGTGATTATATCGACATATTTCATAAAAAACATAATTAATGTTCTGTTGAGAATAAATTGTAGCAGCTGTAAAGTAATTTTGTTCAATAACATAATAAAAAATTAATTATTTTAAAAATGTTGCGTATACGCAACGTTGGGGATTACTGGGTTAATGCCAATTCAAACTTTTACCAACTGACAAAAACACAACACAAGAAAAAATAGACCACACCTTCGAATATTCTTCTGCGCAATTTTACACGCACAACTTGCGAAAAATTATAGAAATATTTCTATAAAATATTTACACGTAAATCTACACGCAAATTTACGTGTTTTACACGATGTAGAAATCTACACGTAAATCTACACGTAAATCTACACGTAAATCTACACGTAAATCTACACGTAAATCTACACGCAAATTTACACAAGTGTCACACGGCCTTTACAAACAAACTACTTAGCTGATTAACTTGATTTTTTGTAGGCATTTAGAATATATTTCAGGCTCCAGTCAGAACCTAAAATATTCAAAATATATTTAAAATTACCATTTGGCAGGCCGTGAAAAGTAAATATTTTGTTGTAAAAATAAAAGTTTTCTTTAAATCCTCGCCATTTTGTCATTTTTTGTTTAAATTAAATTTTCGAGGTTCCAACTGGAGCCACAGTCATATAGAACAAGAATTTAAAAATTCATTTATTTCAGATAACTGGATCGGTCGATCTCGATGCGCCCTATGGGCGCGTCATTTCGAAACATGAGTTACGTGTCGATCTGTACCTTGTACAATTTTCAATAAACAGCTTTACAAAAATTTCAGGTGTTAGTTTAAATGTGAATAAATAAGTATCCTAAATTTTAGTTCAATAGCTGTAACAGTTTTCTCAAATTTAATTCCTAAATATCAGCTTGAAAACGACTGTTCACAGTATTTAGCCCCCTTAACTCCGCGAGTAAAATATGAATAAAAAATGCGTCGTGTCTCAGTTAGGTCTTTACAGCAGAAAATTGTACAAGCAAAAAAAAAGGAAAAATAGCCTAAGGCTGTGAATTCAAGGAAAAGATAATCCCAGCTTGGATGTAAAATTATTTGAGGAGAGATAATTCATTTCAATATACATTTCAGTATTAGGTAAGAATGGAATTTTAATTATGGCTATTAATACCCTAGTTTAGGACAGTTTAGTTTTGGCCAAATCCAAAAAATTAATAAAATCCAGAATGAATCAAAAATAAAAAAGGGTAAGGGTAAAAATTTAATTGAAGAAGTTAATAAAGCGATAGCTGATGACTTCCATATTTCAGTATTAACTATTATACCATCATCAGGCAAAAGTAATCAAAGAACAGAGGATAATAATTATTGTAAAAATAAAAAAGTGCTAATTTTGTGAGAAAATAGAAAATCAAAATTAATCAAAAGACATGAAAAATTTTAAACAAAAATCTTAATGTACATAATTTACAAATACTACAATAATACAGAAATTGGAGAAATCAATGAAAAGGTAAGACGCAAAAAATACAAAAGTAAAATTGAAAATAAATTAATTTTAAAAACAACTACTTATACCCATTCAAATTGCTGGGCAATTCAAGTTTCAGGCTGTTTTCAAGATGTAGAAACTTTACAAAAGTTATTAATGGGACTTCAAGAAATATAATTTTGAATACGATTCTAAAAAGATTCTATTTTGAAAAAATTTTACTTATATTTCGCTCAATTTCGCTCAAAGCTCTCTTATACCTAAAATAGCTCCCAAAGCAATTTCTTGACCCTATGTGTAGCCTTATTTTGTGGCCCCGTTAAAAGTTTTTCAGTTTTGAAAATAAATCAACATATTTTTCCACTAAAAGATACCAATATAATTAAAATTTTAACTAAAACTTTTTTATTCTCGCATAATTTTAAACCTGTGCTGAGGTTCCAATTTGAATAAATTTTTGGAATTCGAGTTACATTCCAATTTTTATGACTGCCATAAATTTAACACGAGTAAATTATCATGCATAATTTTGCAATAATAATAATAATATTACGATCATAAATTAAATTTTTAAATTAAACCAGTGGCGCCATAACGTGGCAAAAGCTGCATACAGTTCAAAAAGAGAAACCTCGTTCAGATCAACGGTTCAGATCAAACTAAAATGTTTTCTATCACAAACTGGTTGCTTGTTAGGTATCTGATATTTAAAACAGAAATATTTTAGTTAAAAGAGAATTCTGTACACAAAATGAAAAATACAGAAAACGGTATTAACATTTTTCGCGTTGTTTCAGGGCAATAATTTGAAATACATTTTTTTCATAATCTTGCGGTCTGAAATATAAATTACATTCTGCTTTATCGTGATCCAAAAATTCAATTTTGATTGTATTGAAAACTTTCAGTTTAAAATAATGCGGTTGGGTAAATCACCTAATCGTAATAGCAGTTAATCCGAAAAATATTTTGTTTGTTTAATTTTTTGTTAACATATCTAATAACAAATTTATTGAAGATTAAAATTTTACAAAAAATTACTGTCTCGTTGTATTACATCCAAAACGCACAGGTGTAGTTACATCGCGATTGATGTAAAATAACATAACTGAAAGTTTTGCTTGCGGGTTTACTAGTAATGGAATGTACAGTCTACTGTAAAACAAGGTTATTTCCGATATTTTTTTCAAAGATTTGTTTTGATTATGTACCGTAAAAGCGTTTTTGAAATAACTTAACTAAATTGACTCACAGTAATAAATTACCCTAACAATTACTTGCCCATAATAATAATTTTTTTTAAATTGTCCAATTTTACAGTTAACAAAAATTATTTTATGAGGAGATGCTATTTCGGTTTTTGTAAATGGCTGATCAAGAATGTCGGTATATGGTCGCACATTAATTAGTTATGGTATGTAACTTTAATATTATATTTTACATAGTACATAAGTATAATCTTTACAGTACCTACATAAAAATGATGATTCAATCTATTTTCAAAATTAAATTTTTTGACTTCGCATGTTTGTAATTGTGTTGCATGCAGTTACCAAATAGAAGAAACAATAAAAAATTTATCTACTATATTGCAATAATTGTCATTACAGAGCAGCATATAATTTTTGCAAATTGCGAGGTCAATCCCGCCTTGTTTTTAATAGATTCAATGGGGACGTTAATGAACAAATCTATTAAAATAAAATTTCAATAACAGATAAAATGCAATACAATAAAAAAGGAACAGCAGAAAAATTATAATACGTTTCTACTTGGTTGCTTTTCCCTCATACCTTTAAAACCAAACCTGACTCATTTAATCCAAGGCGATAGTTAGCCGAGGTTTTTCTATGCAATTCCATAAAACAATATTTTGGTATGATTTTGGGAACCATATAAACGTCTTGCCTAAAAAGTGAAAATATGAAAAAATTCACTTTTATTCTTGTTCTATTCTTCTTCTTCTTTTTATATCCAATATAGGAAAGCTAAAAAAAATTCTATAAAGTAAAATTAGCAACTTTTGTAAGAGGTAGATACAGGTAGCATGACCATACCTTCTGTGTTTAGCCTTGTTTGTAAAGTCCCCACGATGAAAGAACATTCTCCAAGATACCTGTCTTACCTGTGAATTGCGCTACGTGGATATACGGTCGTTGAAGTCTCCGTGTAAACCGCTAAGTAATGCATAAAAATAGGCAACTTGTGTAACTTTTTCTGAAATTATTGGATTAAAAATCAAACTTGCACCACGGAAAATTAGTTCTAGTCAAACCTTAAATGAAAAACAAGTGAAAAAGTGTTTTCCCAGTTAAACAAGTGTAAATTGCAATGGAATTTAGGTGTGGAAGTTAACCAGGTATTCTTAAGAATAATGATGAACTAAAAAGTTTACAATTAAAAGTAAACCCAGTTGAGGAGTTTGGACAATTAATAACTTTTTGACCAAAAAGTGCTGAGGTAAGAATTTTTGAACCAATCTAACGCTTAAGTCGACCAACTTTTACGGCATCTTGACTCATTAGTTTGTCGTGTTTATTAATTTTATGCAATACCCATTAAAATGTCAAAATTCAAGGATTCGAACTTAACGATTCGTAAAAGGAACTTTAGCTTTCTTTAGTAAAATTTGGTTGGAAAAAATGCAGTACTGCTTACCTAGGACGTGTCTAACATAATTAACTATCTAACGCAATAGTCTACGAATGCATAATACAATCAAACGGTGACAGAATATTAGATGAGTTAAATAACCAAATATAAAAATTTTTTAGTAAAAGGCTTCAACATTCCATGATGTTTATGAGCAGAATAGAATTTTAATGTTGCAGCACCAAAATTACTCGGCATGTTTTGAATTTCCACTATAGGCAATTTAAAATGGAAATTGAAAGAGAGCTTGAATCCAAGAAGAATTCGCAGAATTTTAATTGCATTTCAATTCCTTTGATCTATCAAGCTCTAATTACACTTAAATAAATTGATCGGTTACTCTTTACTGTAATTTCTTCAATATCAGATTCCTTGACAGATTATTATTGATCATAGGTGCTAGGTAGCTACATTATATTTATCCCATGGTGAAAAAATTGTTTCCTCGATACCTCGAGGCGTTTTTAATTATTTTCTGCGATCTACGATAGAATTCATTAAGCCTTCTTAGCTGTAAGCTTCGCTAGAAGAATTTTGAATGGAAGATACAGTAATAGGCCGATATACCTGATATAATAATGTATCCGATAGACCAGAAGTTCTCAAACATATTTATTTCGTTACAAAAATTTAAGTTAACTTAAAATTTCATATTATGCAAAGAAGCAATAAATTATTCTATCCTCGTATTAAGTTTAAGAATTTCGTATCTGTACTCCTTCAAACTATTTCACTTAAAGTGCTACTTTAGAAGTAACTACCAATCACGCGTCTTATCAACACTTTTTATCTCAAAGTTGGAAAACAAACAGTTGCAACATCATGCAACTAAAAGATTATCTTGGAGCTTCCGTATTGCTATTTTCTTTATCGAAGTGCAATGAAACCTTCAATAATAATTTTTGGTAATGGTTAGAACGGCATGGAAAACACTGTGAAGGTCTAACCATACTATAATTGATTCAAATATTACACTTCGATAATTATAAAGTACGACTTACAAATAACTTTGGTATGTTTAATTACAGTTGCAACTCGAGTGACTAATTTAATTGCTCCAAAAGCATTTCACTTATTTTTTATTTAACTAAACGATGCATTAACCTGAAAATTAAAGTTGTCTGAAGTATGATATCAAGTTAAAACGTTTCGAGTTTATGTATTGGGAGACGAGCCATTAACCCACTGAACTATACTAAACATAATGGTATTCAATAAAAAAATTATAGTATGATTAAATTTATAGGTAGTAAATAGGCGTAAAATTGAAACTCTGTATAACGAATTTGTAGTATGTTACTGATGAGAAAGGCTATGTACATCATCAGCACTGCATTTGTATGCACCGGAGTATTTGCGCTGATCGTCTGATTTCTAACGAAATCCGATAAGGATTTGTCCAAGAATTTACCTAGACTGCATTGTATTTATACAATTTCTCACATTTTCTGAAAACAATAATAATGCAATAATGCGTGGAAAATTAGCAGGTGCATATTCTGTTAGGTTTTTTTATTTATTTTATTTATCTGCTCAGTGACATGCCGAAGGAAATCAGAGGAGGGAGTCTTAGAAACACTTATAAATCATATTGTTAAATTTTCTGAAAATATTAAATCCGGTACAAAAATAGTAGTTACGCCACTGTATCCACCGATGTAATAATTCATCACAATAGCGATGAGAATAATCTTTACCTCATCAGCTATAATAGACGAGTCTGATCTAATCGTTAATTATTTTATATGGCTAATATTCACAGACTCAGAAAATTTACCATTGTTTCTCAGGTAATTTTCGTCATTTTATGGGAAATCTAAGGATAACCGCATCGCAACCCTAATACCGTTTATTTTATACGACTTTGTTAAGCACTTAAATTGCAATTTAAATTATCGTGCTTTAATTTCTAAGAAAGTTTGTTTATTATTTATAAATTATGCACAATTTAATTGCCAGCGAAGCGATAAACAGTTAATTATGCTACAAATTTAAATTTTTGATTCGTTTGGTAGTTCGATCGAAAAAAAAAATAATGGAATGGTTTCTCTTTCGCGTAGGGTTTTTCTACCATGACTCTACACATCCAGCAACCAACATTTTATTAGAGTTGATCTGCAAATACTACTACTGTAAACTTTTCACAGTGTAAGTAATTAGTAAACACACCTACAGTGGAATTACACTAAAACATAACTTAAAGACTCGCATTATAACTGTCGAGGAATTGCAACTGTTTGTACAGAGTGTTAATATACAATGCAAATATCAGACTTTGCAACGTTAAATTAATGTATTTAGCACTTTTGTCGTCAAAATTCAATACCAAACGATTTGTTACACTTTGATGTGTGAAAATTTTGAATAGACTACTTAAAATGCTTCAAAACTTGGTATCAACTTTCGTTGTAGTTTTTGTACTGCCTGTTGAACTTTCTGATTAATGTAAAACCTGAACGGGTTTTTTTTCTCATCTTATAATTTTTATTTAAAAAAAAAGTGGTTATTGTAACAGCTGATCTTGTAAAATTAGTTAAAGCGTAAATTATCTTCATGGACTATATATCTGGTGAGCGTACAAAATGTTTGTTAATAATTTAATAAATATCTATTATCGAGAGGTCGGGGGGGGGGTACCATTGGGGAGCAAATGGGGAGTGCAAACTCCAATTGGGTCTTGAGTATAATCTTTATATAGGTATAATCACTCTTATCAGTGAATTAAGACTAAAATTTTTCCAAGGTTGGAAAGAACCTCATTTGAATTTTAGAAACGACATGGAAAAATCCCCTTAAATATCCAGCATAATAAATAATGAATATAGTGAACAGACACAAGTAGGTATTGAGATTTCCCCAAACACCCTGTAATATCGTATGTAACAGGATAAACTACGCTCCTTCATTGTATATTATACGAGTATAATATGCGGAATTCATATTCAGGTCATAATTTCACACTGTATTGTATTATTATATACAATGTACGTACAATATGTACATCGCAATGTACTGAGTAGCGATTAATTTGATTTCATTTCAATTGAAAACTTCCAGTATAGTTAGGTGTATAATAGATAATCACTTGCAAGAAGTTCCTTGTATATAATTAATGGATTTGTCGTTAATGTAGTGAATTTATCATATTTAATATTAATTTATGGTATCTGTATTTATAGTTTAACCTAAAATATGCACAAAAACACATTCGTTTACGCCTGTAGGCGATGGCATAGTGTGGCGAAAATCTTTGCAAATTATATTTTAAAATTAATGTAATTTACTAGTGAAAATTTGTGCCTTTTTAGTGTCTGAAAAGTGTATTTGTGCACTGTTTAGGTTAAACTAAAACTACAGATATGATCCTTATACAGGGTCTACCAATAAGAAGTTTGTTTCTAAATTTGGTAGAATTAGGTTATATTGAGAGTTCTGTCATTCAGTTTTTTGACATATGCACAGTAGAAGGTTTAGAATTTGTTATAATGTCTTTAATTTCGCTCGAAAATCGTATTAAAATAATTAAAATCCATTATGAAAATGGTGGTTCTGTGAAAACTACATTTCGTAAAATTTGCAATATTTTTGGTCATCAATATCGGCCAGCGGAAACTGTCATTGCGAAGTTAGTGAAAAAATTTGAGTCCATCGGTTCAGTAGCAAACTTATAACCACAAAAATACGTGCTCATGCAGGCCGTTCAACCAAAAATATTGCTGCAGTAAGTGAGAGTGTTGCAGAAGACCCAAATTTATCGGTTTCACGACGTTCTCAACAATTGGGCCTATCCACAATGACCACATGGCGAATTTTACGGAATGATTTGGCCCTAAAGCCTTATAAGGTTCAACGGGCGCAAGAATTAAAGCCAACAGATCATTCTCAACGTCGTAGATTTGCTGATTGGATCTCTAAACATGGTGCTGGTTTTTGGTGATGTCAACTGGCCACCCAGTTCTTGCGATTTAACGCCGTTAGACTTCTTTTTGTGGGGATATGTGAAAGATAATGTTTATAAGAATAATCCACAAACAATTCAAGAGCTCAAAACCAATATCGAAGACATCATCCGTGAAATAGATCCACATTTATGCAGAAATGTGTTTGAAAACTTAGTTAAAAGGATTGACGTCTGCAAATAGTCGTGTTGGACATTTGCCTGATATTATTTTTCACTCATAAATTTTCAAGTCTCTACATCATATTTCAATAAATAATTATAGAATTTTCATACAAAATGTGTGTTTCTTTTAAAATTTAAAAAGAAACTTCTTATTGGCAGACCCTCTATATGCGCTACAAATAAGATCTATTAGATCCAAACACATATATAGCTCCACCAAGCTTAGAAAGGACGCGGCAAATATGCCAACTAATTTGATAAAAATTTGAATGAACCAATGAACGTTGAGTTATTTCTCAAGTACATTATGTTGTAAAAGTTACAAATCATTGCGTGTGTTGACATTTGTCGTGATTTTTTGTGTAATTATTCGATTTCGTGTTATTTCTATTTTGTGTTCTTTTCAGAACAAATCTTTATAGTTATAATTAATAAATCATTTTACTTAGTAAATTGAACATATTATTTAGTAAGTACTTTTTAGGTTAGAATACACTTATTTCTTCATCTGAGTGTACTTTTTAAATTTTAGCAGCGCCTGACACGCCCCTCCAGGGCTCTTCTTAGCTTGGTGGAACTGTAGGGTGTTTTTTTAGCTGCATGAGATCTTTCAATAGGGATAACTTTTGAATGAAGTTTGTCAAAGTGACAGTTCTTTGACATTTGTGTTCAGAAAGATTTGCTATTTAAACATGAATAAATTAACACTTGAACAACGCTACCAAATTGTGGAAATTTAATTTCAAAGTCAGAGTTCCGTTCGCGAAACTTATAGAGCTCTTCGCCCATTTTATAGTCGACATAATCGACCTGAGCAGGCCATTGGTGGTGCGGTGATGGTTAAATTTCATACCACTTCTTCATTGAATGATGTATGACCACCAACAAGACAAAGAAATGTGCGTACCGAAGAAACTATCGTCTCTGTGAGTGAAAGTGTGCAAGAGAACGCAAACAATTCAATTCGCCATCGCGCTCAACAACTTGGGCTTTGTCCGTCCACTACAGGGAAAATTTTACATCAAAATCTTGGTTTACATCCTTACAAGATCCAGTTGGTTCAAGAATTGAAGCCCAATGATCATCGATTACATCGTGCGTTCGCAAATTGGGCTCACAACCAATTGGAAGTGGATCCATTTTTTTACCCCCAAATTTTTTCAGCGACGAGGCACATTTCTGGTTGAATGGGTATGTGAACAAGCAAAATTGCCGTATATGGACTGAGACCAATCCGGAACATTATTTTGAGACTCCATTGCATCCGTTAAAATTGACTGTTTGATGTGGAATACACGCCAACGGCATCATAGATCCATATTTCTGTCGAAATGAGGAAGGACCATTCACCGTTACGGTGAATGGTGTGAGATATCGACATGTGCCCAATACATTTTTGTTTCCATAGCTCCAAGAGTTAAACATCGACAACTTATGGTTCCAACAGGATTGCGCTACGTGCCACACAGCCACCGAAACAATCGATTTATTGAAAGGACAATTTGGTGACAACATTATTTCAAAAAATGGTCCTATCAATCGGCCTCCTAGATCGTGTGATTTGACGCCTCCAGATTATTTTCTTTGGGGGTATGTTAAATCCATGGTTTATGCTAACAAACCAACAACTCTGGAAGCATTGGAGGTCAATATTGAGCAAGCCATTTATGAAATAAGGCCAGAAATATTGGAAAAAGTGGTCAAAAATTGAACTGATCGGATGCGCTTCCTAACGATTAGTCGTGGTGGTCACATGCCGGAAATCATTTGCAAATGATAAATAGCATTAAATTTACTTTCATAAAAAAATAATTAATAAACATTCCATCATTTTGAATTTCTCATGCAGCTAAAAAACCCTACGTTAGGGAATTTTCAGTTCTATAAAATGTATTTTGATTTAACACGAAAGTGCACTTAGTTACCTCTCCGTAATTTTTTTAAATTGCACTCAAACTAATTTTTCATTTAATTTTCTACGTGTGACACGTAAACTTAGTAGATAATATCCAATTTAAGTATATGCATAGGTCGTAAAGTGACTCAATGCCACGATCCGCAAAACGTAAACACCATTTAGCTAATCAGAATCATGTAACATGGGCTTTCGCCACTTCACGACGCGTGCATAAACCCAGCTTAAAACGTGAAAAAAACATGGACTTACAGCCTTGGCCATAATAGTGAGGCACCTTAATTAATGTACAATATCTTAATAATTCAAGAAAACACAAATAAAATAACGATTAAGGGTTTTTATAATGTTTATTTTTAATTAATTTTTAATATTTGGTTGGACCTCCTTTAGCCTTTTTGACCGCTTTGACCCTTTTAGGGATACTTTGCACTAATGCGGTGCAGGTATCTGGAGACAATTGATCCCATTCAAACTGTTTTTTTTTCAGGTCAACTTTTGATTTGCAGTTATGTTGGGCAACCTTTTTTTTCAAGATTGACCACAAATGTTCAATCGGATTCAGGTCCGGTGATATCTAAAACTGACAACCCCTTTGATTCAAACCAACCCCTGCTGGCTCGCGAGGTATGGCACGGAGGGTTATTTTGCTGAAATGTAACGGTTGAGTGGTCTGTGTGCGGAAATATTTTGGCATATAATTCCAATAGGGTGGATTCTAACATGGCCGTGTAGGTACTACTGGTCATGCGACGTTCGCATACGAACAAATTTCTGGCCCTGCCAGTGCCATGAATGCCCAAACCATAATGCCAAACCAAAATTAATAATAATTAATTATTAATAATAATTAAAAAAAAAATTTTCCATAATGATACATTAAAGTTTTAATTTTGAATTGTATATATAAAAACATGTTTTCTTAACATTACCTCAAAGTTTGATTCGTCGGACCAAACAATTTGGGCCCAGTCTTCGTTTGTCCAATTTTCATGTTATCGAGCCCACTCTAACCGTCTTCTCTTATTTGTTTCTGAAAGCCACGGTTTGCGCCGGGCTTTACAACCTCTGAGACCCGCTTCGTTCAACCTTCTCCTCACTGTCCGTGATGAAACGGAGGGCTTTCCTGTTGCTGAGATGTCGCTAGCGAGCTGTGAAGATGTTTTTCTGCGGTTTCTAAGGGACTCGCGCTGCAATATACGGTCATCGTGGAACGTGGACAGTTTTAGCACGTTTTCTTCCAGTTCTTGGTTTGGACTTGTATGAAGAACTTTCATTAAACCGTTTCAAAGTTTTTTGAACTGCACATCGCGAGCATTTCTCTTGTTTACTGATATGGGTCTTATTAAACCCTTGCGAATGCAATAAAACAATGTTGGCCCTTTTAGCTTCACTTAAATCTTTGTTTTTTGCCATTTTAAAAATTGTAAATTGTTATTTAAACAATAAAAAATATTTATAATTCAGTCGCTAAAACTTTTCACGTTATTAATTTAAAACTAAACTCGACGGTTACTTGCACTAAACTGAACAATTTACCAAAATCTTTTTTCTTATGATTCAGGTAATAAAATAAAAGGGATTTATTCCTAATAGTACTTACAAAACACATTTAAAAACTTCTGTTACAATTGGTTAGGTCAGAAAAAGTACCTGCAAAGAATTAGGCACGATTTTTAAAGGTGCCTCACTATTATGACCAAGGCTGTATGTGGTTGTTTTTGTAAATTTTTAAATTTACTATTATTACTTCAAAATTATTAAATAAAAAAATTGTGTATGTTTATATTTTGCTGCATTTATGTGGTCATAATATATTTTGCCATTTGTCACTGTACATGAATTAACAATGAAAATTGTATTGTCTTTTAGTTAAATATTTAAATTTAAGCTATCAAATATGCCTACATCTGGCCGTAAATATAATTTTTCAGGCGAATGAGTGGGTGATGTACTAAATAGAACTAAAAAATGGGCGTCACGTGATATATCATGCTTTCGACGCCACTCCGCGCCGCGGGTAAATAAATGTAGTCTTAAACGCAAATGAACAATGCTAAAGAAATTATTAAGCTTAAAATTTACAAAATATAATCGAAAGGTTAGCCAAATTATAAATTAATTATAGGATTATAGTTGAGGAATAGGTCATTGTAATATACAAAGTAGATAATATTATGTTTTTAACATAGCATCGCGCATCCCAACCAAAAATTATAAACAGTCAGGGTCATCTTTAGAATCAGCATCAAATAAAAAAACTAGCAAATTTGATAAATTAATTAAAAATAGAAATTGCTACTTCATTTTGACTCCCCTTCATTATATTTAAGATATAGTACCGAAACAGAGAAATTAATGATGATTCCAATTTGCAAGAAGAGCATTCCCGAGTAACTAAACATGAAAATATTTCAAATTAATTTTTTTAAATTTCAAGTTAATTTCACATAACAATGCGTGTAAAAATTTAATTGCTTGCATATGAGCCATGACACTTTATTTCACTTTTATTGATGATCTTCAGATAATAATTAATGGAAATCTAAATTCTAAATTTTTATTATAAAATCATGTTTTTTTATGTGTTTTTTAAGGTGCATCAACATCTAGGAAATTAGCACCGGTTGTTTGTTTGTTGGTAAGGGTTTACTCGTAAGGATTATTTTGGTAGGGTTTGTTTTTCGTATGGTTTTTGATCCACAGTGTGTGCATGATGCACACCGGGGAATCGAGCGAGCAATTCCGCGAGGTCCGTTATTCGAACCCGAAATTACCGCTCTGAATTCAACCAGTATGCACTCTAAGCCACCGCTGTGAACAAAATCATGTTTGATATGAGTTATATACACTTACTAAATATAAGAAAAAGAAATAAAATAATTTCAAATTAAAAAAAAAAAAAACGTTATTTATTGCATTAAATATTTTCAACAACTTAAAAAATCTATACTAAACAGTTTCATACTTCTTATAACTCCAGGTTTGCTACAATTTTAACGAATTCTACCAACTAGCGGACTTCAGAATTTATTAGCTTTCCATCATTAATATTATTTTCAATTTATTAATTATATCAGGTTTGTTTTTTTATTTTTTTTTAAAGTAGACGTAAATCAATAATGTCATACTTCCAAAAAAAACTAAAAAATTTGGTGCTTTTATATTTTTTTTTACAAAAATTCGCGAATTTATATTTTCATTAATTATTTCAATATGTAATTAATCATCTCAAGAGCTTCAATAAAAGCGAAACACAGTGTCATGGTTTATTTTATACAAATAATTAATTGTTTCCATGTATTAACATTCCGTAAGTTATTTAGTATTTGGCTTCAAAATTTTTAAAAAAGGTTTCTTTATTAATTACATTAAATTAAAATTAAAATTACAATCTTTATGCTATTATTTCAATTATTGGGTTTCCCTTAACAAACCCTATTTAAAATTTTCATTTGTATAGTTACATATTATCGAAGATATAAAACTGTAAAGATAGAAAATGATATTCAAACTAAAATGAATTATATTTCTCACTAATCTCATTAAATGTCGTGATTTTTTCAATTTTTTTTAAGAAAGGCACATAAATAATTTAACGAAAAATATAAATATACCGCATTTTGTTTACTTCTTTACTTTCAGTGCAATTTAAATCCAAAATGCTTTAAAGCTTTTTGATAGATTGAGAGATGGCTATTGGGATCGTCCATAAAAGATGTCCGCAAATTTTTCCGACTTTTCAACTCCCCTCCCTTCCTTGTTGAACTTTAAAAAACTAAAAACCAGTTCATTAATTTTTAATTTTTTTAAAATCTTTATGGCTGTAATAAGAATTGGAGTTAAACAAGCAAGAATTTAGATAAACTCAATTTTATAAACTTTTAAAAATATTTTTTTGGAACACAATTTTCTTAGAAATCCCAAAAATGGGATTTTTATGCGGACGTCACATTTGTCCAACCTCCCTCCCCCTGATCACACTTGGTAACATTTTGTAACCCCCTCACTCAGCCATGGACGACCCCATAGTACAAACCTCAATCTTTCAAAACATATTTAAAATTACTATTTTTCCGGGCCACTGAAAATAAATATTGTGCAGAGAAATCACTGTGTTATTTTTCAAGCATCGCCATTTTGCCAATTATTTTTAAAAATTTGTTTTTTCGAGGTCCCAGCGTTAACCACTTCATGGAGAATAAAAGATTCATTTATTTCTGATAACTACAAGGGTCAAAAACTGTGTACCCGATTGGCCAGTTATTCTTAAATATGACATTGCGCAATTTGGGTATAATAAAATGCTTGGTAAAAATGTGGGAGTGCTACGCTAAACATGAATAAATTTGAATCTAAAATATCAGCTTAAAAGCTTTCACAACTTTTTCAGGTTTAATTGCCGAAGATCAGCTTCAAAAAATGTGTAAAAAATTTTCTGTAATATCTGCTTACGGAGTCTAGTGACAAAGTTTTGCGTTACTTTTAAAATATTAAATCACTTCATTGTGGAATTTAATATTTCAGTGAAAAAAAATGAAAAATAAAAACCGGGGGGTTTGGAGAAAAACAAAGGGATAAGAAAAGTAAAACAGTAGATATAATAAAACATTATTCAATGTTTAACCCCCTATTCATCGTATGCTAGAGAGTATTCCATACCCCCCCCCCAGACCCCAGTCCTTAAAGTTTTAGAAATTCTTGTGCAATGGCAGATTATGACTTTTTTCAATAAATAAAATTTAAAGAAAAATTAAAAAATAAATTTACCGTATTTTTATTTCTTCTTCTCAGTTGTCTTCTTCAGATTACTTCGGTGGTTTGCCATTGCTTTCCAAAGAGAGACGGCAGAGTAAGAACTTTATTCTGACGGATTCAAACCGTACATTCAAATTTTCCCTTTTAGTTTGCTGACTTTGAAAATGTCTTGATATTACAATATTTTACCGAGACTGTGATATTAATAAGAATTTCATGAAAAAATAATGCATTTTTTATGTAGACTGACCTTTTAGGATCAGTTGTAGTATAACAGAAGATCATCCTATAGGCAGAATTAATTCAAGAAGTTTTGGTGTATCAACCAAACAGAAATCTATGAGTTGCCATGAATTCGAAGATCATCTTTTTTGTATAACTGAACCCTTTCATTACTTCAGGGTTGCTAAATGTCACGTTTGATATATCGTAGTTTGCTGGAGAACAAGTAGCCTAAATCGCACTCTATCCAAGAAAACCTAGCGCCTAAAATCGCGAAAATGACCTCCATTGTATTCTTCTAGGTAAGGTGGTTTTATTTTTGATAGTTCAAGCACAACGCTGGAGTAAGTAAATAATTCTTAATCAACGAGTTGGTCAGTCGAGAAGTGATTTATTGTGTAAAAAATGGGGGAAAGCTGGGATAAATTTTATTCTCTTTATTCTACTAATTTTGCACTCTTTAGAGACCCCGGATTTCGCCGCCCCAGAGAGAAAACTACGCGAAGGTCATTTGTACGAATATTCGTGAATATCTCAGTTTGACTGCACTTTAGAACAAAATATGAAATTATTGAAAGTAAAGTACATTAAATTATCTAAAGAAAAGATCTTATAATTTTTTCTTGTTAATCGAAATTTTTGCAACAATTTGGATGTTACATTAACCGTCTACATAACCCTTTTCAAAAAATTTTAAATTATATAAACATCCAACTCCTCAAAAGACCTCTAAGCAATATTTATTCAGATCTAGATTTGCGAGATGATTCCTCATTCCTAATATCATCTTCATCAAGCTCAAATTCATCTTTGTGAATTTCGTTTTTCAAACCTAAATTAATCGATGTGGAGGATTTTTGGATGTGGCAAAGCGGGGATTTAGCTTGTTTGGGACCTCAATCTAAATATTGTTATGATATCTTCTAATATGTGGGGGGTCCTTCCAATTGCGTATAAATTTTGCGCTTCAAAATTTTATTTTCCAATCGTCAAAATCAACACCGTTGCTGAATTATCGCCCTCGCTCAATAAATCTGTACGCTCGTTATTGTTTTTACGATAAAATTTCGTTCCGACTGTTTTAATTTCCAATTGTTTTTATTAATTAACCAAATCGCTGATAACTACCAGTATGCAACTTATCATTTATCATCCAAACTTTTCATTAATATTTTTCGAAATTATTTACTGTTATTGTAGATTAGTTTTTTGTTTCTTTCTTTATTTGCCCGTAATTACCTATATTTTTATGCCTGACTCAAAATTTTCCATTAATTCGTCTTTGTTCACACAACTTTACAGCAATAAATTTTTATACGATTTTCCCGATCAACCACCTGGGATCGGGTGACGGTAAACTGTGCCAAAGGCATTTTTAACTAAAATTATGAAAGTGGTAAACTGGGCCAAATGCAAATTTCAGGTAAAGCAAGGGGTCCAGGGTGTACTTGTGTGAATATTTTTTTGTATTATTTTTAAAAAAATATCAAAAACCAACTCTAGCACAGATTTATTTGTTTTTTTGCTTTTATACCAATAATACAAATGAAAACCCTTTATACAACAAATTTGTAAGTCAAAATAAAAAAACTAAATAAAGAAATATATTTTTTTAATTACAACAAAAAAATTAATTCCTTAAAATTTAGCTTACCTGAAAATTTGTCGTTGACACAGTTAACCATTTTCAAAATTTTAGTGAAATTTGCCTTTGGCCCAGTTTATCACTTGTAGGTAGTTTTTTGGCGCAGTTGGGATCAAGTCCCCATTAATCCATCATTTCACTGCAAGTGCTCACAAAACACCAACGGCGTTACCAAACAACCTCCTGAATCAAAACTTCCAATTTCAATACTTTTATAACATGACCATTATATTATATGACCCCATCTTCATTGGCATAACAAATGTCAACATCTTTGCACATTAGAACAATAATCATAACAATTATTATGTCCAGGCTGTTGACTTTTGGGGCCCTCTGTTTCAGGATCCTGCAGCTTAAGTTTCTATGTACGTAGATTGTGACGGATTTAGTTGATATAATTTCATAAAGTTGCCCTGTGTTGGAAGGGAACATGGACCAGGACCCCTCGTTGCATTAAAATCGCCACTGCTATCTGATCCTATGTAATCAAAGTTTCATTCCCGAAAAAATAATTATTTTATTTTTGACTGTTAGGTGTCCTGTCAATGTTTTAGCACCTTATCCACATATTTCATATCCCCCAAACTCCACGGTCTCTACTGCTCGTGAATTGTTTCAATGAGAGGACAATTAAAAGGAAAAATATAGATTTACAGGGTTTATTTGCTTTTTATCTTAAAATTATAATTTTATAATTATTTTTGGATAGTTGTTGTTTTCGGTTTTGAATGTGAAGATACTTGCCCTTGTGCCCTTTAGGGTAATCTACCACTGGTTACAAGTAAAGTTTGTTTGTTTTTCTTACCAATCAGGTCATTTATTTTTACTTTCCGCTCTAGGGCGCCAGATGACGACCTATTTTTCGGGATGAAAAAATAGTATGGACTTCTAACCATGCAGTTAGTAGACTGCTGGGGCCTAAAGTATAAGATTTTATTCCTGGCATAACTACGTCACAAAAATTAAAAACTACAACTGGAATCAACTAAGCACAATTCCCAACCCGGTATATGCAGCCGTGGGGTTTAAATGTTTATATTTCTATATTTATTTTAGTGGGCCCCCAATATTCAAACTCACTAAGATGGAGTATATGAAAGAGAAAGAGAGTTGACGGAAATACAGTTGTAGAAGAAGAGATAGAGAAAATGAACTTCGATGTGCAGTCTCAAATTGCAAATTCAGCAATATAATAATATGTAAAATTTATTAGCTTATGAAAATTATTAAATTAAATACTAACAAGCTAAATAAACATAATTAAATTCATCGAATAAACAGGAAACAATTTATTGTTGAAAGCTTATGAATTAAAGTGCACTTCATTATACATATTTATTTAGCTTGTTAATTTTTAATTTAATTATATTAAGTATGCTTTATAGCAGTAGAGCGGTTATCGACTGTAAAGGGAACCGGTTATATAGATTGCAGTCATTTATTTTTTGAATGTAATTTTTTTTCAAGAAATTAATGTTACTTCGATTCCTGCAAAAATTAAATTTAAATTTTAAAGTAATTATGACCGAACTGGTAAAAAATATAGAAAATAGTGGTTAATTAATTATATAAGTTATTAATTTTAAATAATTGTTTGATGGAAACTCATTGGTTTTTCATAATACCCAAAATTAATTTTTATTTTCAATTTTAGCCTATGATATTTAATTCAATTTTTTTTTCAAAATTAAATCATGGCAACATAACAATCTTAAGTGGGCTATCAGGGGAGACGATAGTTTCCCATGCATAGTCCCATAATAATAGTTTTCATTGGAATGAAATTATTAGTATAGGATTTTCACATTGTCTACAATAATTTGCCTTTTATTCTCATATTCGTAATACAAAACATTACAATTTTAAGTTTAATGCATAAAAAAACACTCTAAACTAACAGTGGCGTCTCGTCAAGACAATTAATAAACATTTTTATCCAAAAAAAAATCGAAACAGACTGGAAAATGCGACGTGGAATTGCAAAAAAAGCATCGCAAAAGAGAAAATCATGACATCAAATCAAAAATTACTACCGTTTTAAGCACCCATCACTGGCGTATTACATTACAAGAGGTAATTTATGAAGCAAAAGAAATTTTTAGCATTTCTTCAGTGTTCAAAAACATGCAATTCGCCTCGGGGTTTTCCTTTTAATCGATGCAAAAAGTTTCGACGCATCGTTTAAATTGTTCAGCGATTTATAAATTATGAAACTTAACCTATATAACAACCCCGCTTTTCTATAGAAACCTTTTTTTTATAATTATCTGGTAGATTAAAATTTCTTAATGAAGTTGCGAATACGACCGTATGAGTTGTGCAAAAAATCAAAGGCGTGGAAATATTTTTGTGGTAGCTAAACTATATAATTATGTACAAACAATACGCGATAATTGAATGCAGATTGTAAAGATTAATCTGACTTTGTAATATTTTTTTTTACAAAATATCAATTTAAATTATTGCAAAATGTATTGAAACTGCCATTGACGAATAATATCTTATATATTTTATTGCACTGCGTTGGAATCTTGTAAATGCTGTTTGATTTAAATTACACGAGTTTTGAACAAGAAAATGAGTTGAAATACCTGAATAATTTTAATATTCATACGTCGACTACGTATGGTATAATAACTATATTTATTTATAAATTTGCAGAATAACAGAGCTTGTTATCAAATGGTTTTCAGTGACAACTTAGAGAGTTTCAAGTTTTAACGATCTTCACAATAACAAGATAATTTAATATGGTCTTGTGGAAAGTCTCGATTTTCTAAGTAATATAGAAGAGTTGAAAAGTATTGTATAAAATAGTTCAATTAGGTTAGTTAGTGTGAGAAAGTGATAAATAAAAAACGTTTTGTTGCAGGAAAAGGCGATAATTTAAACATTGTTTTGTGTCTTCGTTGTGTAGGCTTGCTTTCTTTTCGAAAATATTTTTTCGACGTCTGTATATTATAATATTGAATTATAACTTGTTGAGAATATTTAACTATTATATTTACTTTTTTTAATAACCAGGTTAATAAAATGTAGCTTACATGCCGTCGCGTCGTTTCGTCCTTTTTGGGGCTTATCAAGCAACCGCAATATTTAAATAACCTAAGAATAATTCTCAAGTTTCGAAGTCACAATTTTGCATGCAAGTTACATTTGATTATTAAAAAATGTAAATATAACATTGAAATATTTTTTCAAAACATTTGTAATACATACAATGGGTATTAACGTACTGGGTACTTACTGGTTAGCTGGTATTAATGACTGATTGTTTGTTGAGTGATAGTCACCATTGTGTGGACTTTGCAATCACGATTGAATATTTTTTTTAAAATAGTGTCACCTACATAATATTATAATAAGCTACTAATGATTAGAAATTGCTTTCTGAGGAATTTCAACTGGTTAGCACAGAATTTTAATTCAACTAAAATTATAAAATTAAAAGTATAACACCCAACAAATCGTAACTGTAAACTAACAGTAAAATTGCAAATTATACCACAAAAAAAAACTTTCAATAGTTTAATCGACACCTGGAATTTCAAATAGATCTGAATGAAATAATTCAATTCTTATGATAATTTTATCACAAGTAAAAGTTAATTATTATTATTTAAAAATGGTAATTTTGCATGATGAAATTGTATGGCAATATAATTGCATCATAAGTTTTAGTTGACAATTCACGCTTTATTATTTGTTACTGTAAAATACAATTGTTGAAATTATATAATTTAAATTATGCACAAGAAACGGTACAAAGTGGATATGTAATTTGAGAGAATATTTTGAATGGTACGAACAACAAAGATGTGCCATGTGAAAAGATAAGCAGACTACGTAGCAATTTATTTTGAAAACATATTCGCCAAGAAAGAATTAATAAAAAAAATTTGAATGCTAGACATTTCATATGTTCGGTACATACTTAATCATAAGTAATCTAACAAAGGCGGCCAATAATGGCTTTATATAAAAAAAATCAGACCATACAGGTGTAGAACTTACTTAGAGTGAAAGGTGGAATCCAAACCATGGCTCTCAATTTTGTTCACATTTTTCAACCGTAAAACGTTGGATCACTACAATAGCAATAATTAGAATCAGTATTTAATATTTAAATATATATTTCTCATTTATTAGTTACATTTACTGTTACTTAAATTAAGTAGTTCAAACGTAGCAGTACTTTTTGTAATTCATAAAATATAATTGAAAGTTTTTGGTTTCTTTTTTTTTGCTTCGTTAACACTAACTGTGTACTTATAATCAATAACGTATTATTATAGTAATAAAAACATTTTTGTAATTTGTACTATTAATTATGTGCAATTTTAATTGTTTATATGTTTGTTTGTTGCAGGAGTTACGATGACTTAAGTGCGGAAATAATGGGCAAGTTTTAACGACTACAAACAGTGCAGTGTGCGAGATTAATTCTGCAAGATAAAAAAACTTAATAAACAATGTCGGAATCGACCCCAATTTGTCGGTGTCGGGTGTTATATTTAGGAAGTTCTGTTCCTCAACAAACTAAAGACGGTCTTCAAGGTATTCAAGAACCTCTTCAAGTGTTATATCCTGAAGAAGGTGCTATTGGTGCTAAAGGAATTGATAGTTGGTTAAGTGTGTGGTCAAACGGAATTTTATTGGAGAATGTTGATGAAAACCATAAAAAAATTACGAGATTCTTTCCTATTGAAAGTTTGCATTATTGTGCTGCTATTAGGTAAGTAGATTTAATTTTTTTAATTTAAATTTAAATTGAAGAGTTTCAAAAAATCAAACCAAGTGTAACTGTTTAGTAACTCTTGTTACACCACGTTCTGCATCTACGACACCTTTCCAACAGGTAATAAAAGGTTGGCTAGCTCAAAGTCGCGAAGGGGTGGGTTGGTGGATGGAATGAAAGGGTCGTGTGACGGCACGTCGCAAAGCGTGTGTTTCCTATCGACGACCGGGCAATCCTCGATCGCGATTCTAAAAATTGTCAAAATCGGTGTGAATAATTTACACGGGGGGGGAGTTAAGTCAAAATCGATGGGGTTAATATACACGAGGGAGTTTAAATGGGCGCCACGCATACGAAGAACTGAATCTCTTTGAAGGGGACTGGTTATCACACCTTCCAAGCTGGTACGCGACAACTTGATGATCTTACAGCGAATTCTCACTCCGGAAAAACCTCGCTCAATGACCTTACCTTTACAGGAGGCGAACTTTCCGTTGGTGAAAATAGCTAAATAAACATTAACACAACAATAATAATAACACACAAAGTTGGGAAATAAAATGTATTAAATAAAATAATATCAGGGGGGAGTTGACAAAGTTTACACAAGATACTATCAAATTTACATGTCTTGTATAAAAATAAATATGTACAGTTGACGGAACCTTTCCGTGTGGTTTCCGTTGCGAAACTAATATTCGTAAAACAATTACTCTTACAAAAATACAAAAGGTTAATTTGCATGAAAGGGGGGCGTATTGAATACAGCACTCC
The DNA here is from genome assembly GCA_932274525.1 of Podabrus alpinus. Lineage (NCBI taxonomy): Eukaryota > Metazoa > Arthropoda > Insecta > Coleoptera > Cantharidae > Podabrus > Podabrus alpinus. The sequence goes on from OW026454.1 coordinate 66,915,535, forward strand.
ACCAAAATAAATAGTTACTTAAGCGCAACTTGATGATGTCTAAAACTATGATTCATAAAATTGATCATGAAACTTAATCAACGCAATTGATTATCAAAATTCCCAACAACGGGACAAACAAACTTTAGCTACAATACTAAACTTGAAACGTTACGTTAAATTGCTTGGTTACATTCGGAACGCTCGAATGGCTTGGCAAAGGTTACGTTAATAATAGATAATAATATTAAGTTAAATAAAAGGTATACAAAATGGTTGCGATATCGTCTTCCAGGGTTGAACTGAACGTTCATAAACACAAATAATGGTCCATAGGACCAATTAACATCACAATCTTAAAAATATAAAAAGGTTTCTTACTTAATGTGGGTGGTTGATGTTCGACCTCTAGGTAAAGTCGATGACGAGTCCTTCGGGAGTGAGATTCGTCTGCAGAATAGAGCTGAAAGCGATGTCTCAAACCATACCAGAAGGTCAGCGGAGTAACCAGCTTCCAAAACCTCTTTAAATCGAAAGGTGGTGAAGTAACGGGGTGGTTCACGCACTATATTACGCGAATTTCCTTCGTATACAATTAAATTAATATACTTCACTTAAGTTCGTTATTCGCGAAATGACAATTAATTCAAGCCGGTACTGTCTAATTAAAAAAATGTCAATATGGTGTTTGATAAAAACAACGATTGGAATGCGCACATGTGTTCGAAGTGCAGCACCTGTTTTGTATTATTCGATAAAAGCAATGCTACGTAATTGCCTTAAGAGCGGCAAGCAATACCTCGTCGTGATGAAACGTGATAAACAGATGGTATAACAAAAAGTCCGATAATTGATTAATTGTTTAACAACAATTAACGTATTGTTGTCCGATAAAATATTAATTGTTTAACAACAATTGACGTATTGTTGTCCGATAAAATATTAATTGTTTAACAACAATAGGCGATATGAATGTTCGATAAATATTAATTGTTTATTAACGATAGACGGTATGAATGTTCGATAAATATTAATTGGTTATTAACGATAGACGGTATGAATGTTCGATAAATATCTGCAGTTGACACTCACTAATTTTTAGCACCAATGACTTGTATTTATTTAAAGACCTCAAAAAAAAATGTGAGACCTCGATATTTTAATTCCGCTTTTGGAAGCGCTAAGATACGAAAAAGGTAGTATCAGATTCCAAGTGAATCTCCTCGAATATGCAATTTGCAGCTCAATTTATGCATTTTCCCTTCCATAATTTAGGACTTTTCCCACTTAGTGATTGATTTGGATTCTTGTAATTGGGTCCTATAAATTTAGAAAGAAGGGAGACGCGATCTAATTGGATATCAATCACGGTGCGATGGCACGCTTTTGTCTTTATTTCCACCTAAAGTGTTGGGGATATTTTACCACATGAGGCCTGAATAACAATTTTTTGCTTGTCTGCAACTCGAACAAAATAAGTTTTTGTCGCGTTTTTGCTTGCTTTCTAGATTGCGAAATTTGTATCTTTCCTATGTTAAACCCGAGCACATTTGGTTGCTTATCTGCACATGGTCGAGATAGCAAAACAAAAGGCATTGATTCTCACGAATCCAAACATGCACGTGTGTGTCCTTGTAGTGACAGACGGCACGTGATTATGGATCGTATAAAAGTGTCTTTCGATCCCACCCAAAATTTATAGTAATGCATTTACATGCATTGACGTTAAGTTCGAAACGTTATGGAACCATGATTTTCTTGCCGACGGTGTGAATCTACGATGTATGCTACGTCAACGTTATTAAAGCTATATCATCTACCGTATGGTTTATGGGACGCGAATAAAAATATTATGAACATACTTTCCTACCTCTACAATTCTTAAGACTATTATACATTTGCAAAACGTAAATTTATTAGTTAAGCGAATGTTTCAATCTTTTATTTTACAACCCGACCTAAAAATGTCTTTTAAAAGAATAATTTTCACCGGATCGATTCGAAATTTAAAATATAAGTTTAATAGATCATAAACGCAAAATCTAAGGGTGCGCCCGATGCGCGGAATAAGGTGACACTCCCCTTACGTCAAGAGTTGTTATCCCTAACTACTCTTCAACTGGGACGCGCGCAACCTCAACCGAAACAAAAACTGTCCTACGATAAACCATCAACACTTATAGTGCTGCAACATCTACTCAACTAGTGACTAGACTATACGTATATGCCGGGAAAGAGAGAGAGAAGGTTCACCTAACCCTAGGCTTAATCAACCCGTGAGTCGTAGTGACTCCTACATGAGAGGGCGGTTCGCGAAATCACGCGATCATTCGCTGGCCGTGGGACCCACAAATGTCTGTGGAGACACCGGACTCTAGATCAAGGTAGACCTGAGCTAAGGTAACACTTCCTTGGCGTACTCATATTTACAAAGCCTTCTCTAAAATGGTTCAGTCGATGGGGACTGTCTGCCTTTTTCAATACGTTGAAAAAACAGAGTAAAAAAAGACGTGTGCTTGGCTGGATCATATTTACAAAAGCCGTTTGATGCACTTCAGTAGATGGGGACTGTCTGTTTTATCAGTTATCGTTGGTGAAACAGAGAAAAAAAACTTGCGCTTAGCTTGATCAAATTTACAAAGCCGTTTGAGAGATCACTAACCTTCCTCATGACTTCGATCCGGACGAGACGATCGGAAGAGAGAGAAGAGGTAATGATGGGGGGGCGAGAAAAAAAAAATTGAGATGGTTTCCACTGAATAAAAAAAATATTCGTGGGGCATAGTTTGACGGTACAGGTCGGGATGGTTTGCTTTCATCAGTGTAGTCGAAGGGAACGTCCTTGAACCACACTGATGTCAACGGGAGCTTTCATTGAATACAAAAAAAATCGTGGGGCCTAACCGTGGACCTACACAATCTATCGCCTCACAAAAAAAAATGAAGCTAGCACAACTAAGGTTGACTCTTCCAACGCTAGTGGTGAGTTTTGATGTGCAAAAAAAACATCGTCATTTATTGAGAAGTCCTGCGGTGATCGGCACCGGAGAAAACTTCACTCTAAATGTTGTCTTACACAGGTAGTGTTAGTGCAAGACGGGGACGTTGTACCAGTGGAACGTATCCACTAGGGTACAAAGCCACAAAAGATCATAACATGTAACATAAGGGGGGGGTTTAGAAGTTGAACGACGGCTGGATCAAATTTACAAAGCCGGCTCTATCTAATTCGGTAGGCGGGGGGGGGTTGATTATTTCAAACGGGACTAAAGTTATCGTTATACACGAAAAAAAAATTTAACAACAAAAAAAGATATACTAAAACTGACTGAAATTCGAAATGGTGACAACCGTCCGGGTTGCACCTAAATGTTTACTGAAAAAAAAAATATATGAAGTGACTCTACTGTATAAAACTGACGAATGTGAGAAATAATTTTTCTCCAAAAGGTCAAAACGTAACTATGAAATTAACGCATGACTAATGATAACATTGGGTAATCAATTCAATGTAATCCTAGTCTCTACTTGATTCAACTGAGCGATTGACTGGGTGATTAGGCCAATGGTTCGCTAAGCGTACCCTCTAAATCCATAAACAATAATTTCCGAAATGGTTGACTGAAAATTCAAAAAAAAATTCGAGATTACAAAATGACATGCCGGAAAATTCAAAAAAACAAACTCGAGATTACAAAAATGACTTGCGAGATAAACAATGAAGCAAAAAGAAAAATGACCCGTTTATACTTTGGGGGCACGTAGTTTTCTGTCGTACGATAGGGACATAACAAATATCTCCCTTAACCTCAATGACTTAAAGCTATCTTAAAAGTACCCAGACTTAACGCTAACTAAATCGATACCTAAAATTAACTAAACCGAAATCTAAACTGAACTTAATGCTACCTAAACCGAAATCTAAACTACTCCTTACATACTAAAAGCGCGAGACAAAAAAATTACACAGAAAAAAAATGTTCCACGTCCCAAGTCTTAAACAAGTCTGAAGCCGTTGCGACCGTTGCAAGAGAGGGCGGTTCGCGAAGTCACGGGATCGTTCGCTTGCCGTGAGACCCACAATCACAAACAGAAACGCCGAACTCTAGCTTGGGTTGGACCCGAAAACGTGGTAAAAGTTGAGAGGCGTCAAAATATATGCCTCTGGGATGAACAGATCAAATTTACAAGTTCACCCCCGATGGGTTTGTTCTTCCTTAGACCGGCAGGTGTTATGACCGTGTAGCATAGTTGTAGTCAATCTATTATTCCCTAACAAAAGGTAAATTTCCCAGAGTGTTGCTTCGAGTTATAACCCCTTACTTCTGTACGAAATTCCCTTACTAAGAAGGTTCCTTTGGGGCAGATTTTCATCCGCCAAAAAAATAAATGGGACGATAATTCACCGGGGAATGGGCTAAGTCCACGAAATTACTTTATAACCCTGGGGTTTGGAGCGTTATCCAACTGTGGATCAACGTCCAAAAAAAATGTTTATCTAGCAGTGGAACTATGTCCAGCATGATAATTCGATAGCTCGATGAGAAGTGGGTCACTCTAAACAACTATTAACTATGACAACCTTACTACAAAAAATAAAATTCGGTAAAATTTTCTAAAGGGTATGTTACAAAAAAACTTCCCCTAAAGGGTGTGTTGCGACAAATGATTTGTCCGAAATTGGACACAAGTCCAAACAATACAACACGGCATGAGGCAATGTCTAATGCAATTGCATTCTCAGCCCTGATCTTAATTTTTAATCTCAAAAACGAAAACGAAAAAGCTAAAAAAAATCTATTTTAAACGGTACTCGATACCAGGAAAGAACGGTGAGGGATGGTGGGGGCAAGTTAACGTCGTGCGATTGACAAAAAGACATGGTCAGTGTGTATGAAGCGACAGCGACGCACTGACCTCAACCCGAAATGATAACTAGATGTTACCCTACCACTAACTTAAAGAAAAATGTCTCAATGGACTGGGATTCAAAACCTCTTTGATTGATTTGATTCACCAAAGAAAACTTTACGTTAAACTTTAAATTCAAAAAAACTCAAAAATAAACTTTAACTGACGTCAAACTTCAAAAAAAACTTTAAAAAACTTTAACTTAAATTCAAAAAAAACTTTCAACTGAATTTGAAAACTTTCAATCTAATTTGAAAAACTATTAATCAAGTTTGAAAAACTTTTGCTTAAATTCAAAACAACATTCCATTAATTTCAAAAAAAAATTCCCCTCAATTCGAAAAAACTTTTCGTTAAACTGAAAAAAACTTGGCTCCAAAGGCCGATATTAAATTCAAAATGTTTATCTTAATTCACGAAAAAACTTGACGTTAAACTAAAAAAAAAAATTTAATTTAAGTATCACTATTAAATTTAAAAATGTTTACTTTAATTAACAAAAACTTGACGTTAAATTCAAAAAAAACTTTAATTTAACTGGTAACATGAAATTCAAAATGTTTACTTTAAAAAACTTGAAGTTAACAATAATTTAAACTGCTCTAGATCAAACTCAAAATTCGGAAATACGTCTGCAAATGAAATTCAAAAAAACTTTTACTATTCCACTAAATGTGTGCATAAAATCTCAAAACTACACCCACAAGACTAATGTCGAAGATTGAACCTTGAAACTAAATTCAAAAAAAAATTTTAGAAAAACTTTACGTTAAATGTCCATACAAAATTCAAAATATTTAAAAAAAATAAATGCGTAATCTAATGAAGTGCGTAAATGCGTAAGTGCGTGACCCGTAGTCAAGCGTAAGAATGCGTACGAAACGCTTTGTGTCTTGTTCGAGACAAATGAAAACAAAACAAAAAAAAATGCGTAATAAGTGTACGGTGTTACTAGCATAAAATACGTATGGAACCGAGTGCGTAAATAACATGCGTACTTAAATATACACGATCTAAATGTAACCATGTGTGCTAGGCACAACAAAAAAAACTTTCTATCGCTATTTGCTAAAGATGGAAATAAAAAACAAGGTTCGCTATAAATGGTACGCAATGATAATGCGTAAAGGTGCGTAGAAGACGCAGATCAAAATCTTTCATCGTTAAATGCTGAAGGCTAATAAAAATTTGTTACTAAAATTTCCGATGTGAGGGAGGGTGGCATTGCTAAGGGATTGTGCGTTAGGGTGGTTTTCGTTCTACAGAAAGGGTTGCGAAATACAGGGTAGACTTTCAACGTCCGATATAGACGGTAAGGGTTCACACAAAAAAAAATGGTGAAACGAAAAAACTTTAAACTAAGTTGAGTGACAAGTAAGAGTTTTCAACAAAATTTAAGGGTTGCGATATCATCGCCACGTTAGGGCGGTAAGGGTGTTCGCAGTTTTACGTCATGCACGGGACAATAAGGGTTGTACACGCCAAAACGGCATTATAAACCGGTAAAAAAAATGTAAGTTGTTTCGGTCTACAGTCAGCGGTGGTCCGCACCAGACCTGACCTCCTCGATTCAACCTAATAAACACGCAATAAAAACAAAGCGAAATGTTATGGCGACATTTCCTTAAAAGTACAAAAAGCAAGGTAAAATGTTATGATGACATTTTACAATACGACGAGAAAAAAAATTTAACAATAATGACTAAGGACTAAATACATTCGCAACGACACACACGCACTAAAAAAAATTCATTCATACATTCACACGAAAAACAAACACACACAAAAATCTTAATATTAAAATCGGGGCTTTAGTTTCTCTTAATTGGAGCATTATGCCCTGCAACGATTTTTTTCTTGGTCCTACTCTGTCTGGGGTTACAATGGGGACAAGTTTTTGTGGTCTCATCTTTTCTCCCACAACGATAGCAATATATACGTTTCTGCGGAACGGTACAACGCAACGCTAAATGTCCTGTGCCACCACAATTCCAACACAAAAGGGTGTTATTATTTGTCTTATTATGAATACGGCTCTTACACCCGAATTCACCATTACTTTGCTCGTCATTACGCGGTCCGCTAAAATTTTCGGACTCGTCCCGGGATAAATTTTCAATTTCTCTTACTGACATATTTTCTTTTGTCAGTATAGAGACGTTTTCGACCTGACCTGAAATTCGTAAGTGAAACTTCACGATCGGGGTTGATATTTCGAAATTTCTATTCGAATTCGCCGCTTCGACGGTACCGCGATCAACAGGGGGTTCTTTTGTAATTTCCTCCACGGTATTGGACCTAAAATCTCTCTCCGTCCGGGAGTCTGCTAATAGTAAGCCATAAGTTGACCTAAATTCCTCCAATTGATCTAAAATCCTAAGTTTGGAGTCTTTATCTTTTATTAATACGGGTTTTGATTTAAATAATCGATTAAAATAATGCGTTAGTTTCGTCTCTATGTTCATTTCTAGATTGGGTTTCTGATCACGCGAAACTTCTAAGCGACCAAGTAACTTTTTAATAATTAACACGCCTTCTTTTAAAGCTGCTAAATCTTCCGCAAAGGAAAACGGATACCATAATAAAATGTATTTTTCACCCTGTTCCTCTTTCATAAGGGCTGATACTAATTCATCGCGTAATTCTCTTAATGAACCGTGAAAAGGTAAACCTCTAATTTTTAATTCGTACTGGACTTCGTCTTTACGCAATTTGTCCGGTACAATCCTGAATGCCATTATTAATCGAAATGAATAAATTCAATTAAATACAAAAAAGAATTCGCGGAGCACGACTCCACTTGTTCTCTGAACAACTAATGGTAAACGGAAATACAATATTTGATCTTAAAATCGCGATAATTTTCACTTTTAAATTTAAATAGGGGGGCGTTATGGAATCTCGTTAGTCCATTCATGCGCGTCGGTACTACTTTTAAAATTGAAATCTTAATTCAAAACTTCGTGATTTACAAAATTTGACGTAATGTGCCAAAAGGGCTTTATCGATAGCTACTAAGTTGGGTGCCAAGTTATATTTTAACCTACAAAAATTAATTTGGAATTTACTTGATTTACAAACAAAAAAAATTCGATACCATAACATGCCAAAAGGGCTTTATCGATAGCACCACGTTGGCCGCGCCAAATTATTATCCTGTTACACCACGTTCTGCATCTACGACACCTTTCCAACAGGTAATAAAAGGTTGGCTAGCTCAAAGTCGCGAAGGGGTGGGTTGGTGGATGGAATGAAAGGGTCGTGTGACGGCACGTCGCAAAGCGTGTGTTTCCTATCGACGACCGGGCAATCCTCGATCGCGATTCTAAAAATTGTCAAAATCGGTGTGAATAATTTACACGGGGGGGGAGTTAAGTCCAAAATCGATGGGGTTAATATACACGAGGGAGTTTAAATGGGCGCCACGCATACGAAGAACTGAATCTCTTTGAAGGGGACTGGTTATCACACCTTCCAAGCTGGTACGCGACAACTTGATGATCTTACAGCGAATTCTCACTCCGGAAAAACCTCGCTCAATGACCTTACCTTTACAGGAGGCGAACTTTCCGTTGGTGAAAATAGCTAAATAAACATTAACACAACAATAATAATAACACACAAAGTTGGGAAATAAAATGTATTAAATAAAATAATATCAGGGGGGAGTTGACAAAGTTTACACAAGATACTATCAAATTTACATGTCTTGTATAAAAATAAATATGTACAGTTGACGGAACCTTTCCGTGTGGTTTCCGTTGCGAAACTAATATTCGTAAAACAATTACTCTTACAAAAATACAAAAGGTTAATTTGCATGAAAGGGGGGCGTATTGAATACAGCACTCCACCAAAATAAATAGTTACTTAAGCGCAACTTGATGATGTCTAAAACTATGATTCATAAAATTGATCATGAAACTTAATCAACGCAATTGATTATCAAAATTCCCAACAACGGGACAAACAAACTTTAGCTACAATACTAAACTTGAAACGTTACGTTAAATTGCTTGGTTACATTCGGAACGCTCGAATGGCTTGGCAAAGGTTACGTTAATAATAGATAATAATATTAAGTTAAATAAAAGGTATACAAAATGGTTGCGATATCGTCTTCCAGGGTTGAACTGAACGTTCATAAACACAAATAATGGTCCATAGGACCAATTAACATCACAATCTTAAAAATATAAAAAGGTTTCTTACTTAATGTGGGTGGTTGATGTTCGACCTCTAGGTAAAGTCGATGACGAGTCCTTCGGGAGTGAGATTCGTCTGCAGAATAGAGCTGAAAGCGATGTCTCAAACCATACCAGAAGGTCAGCGGAGTAACCAGCTTCCAAAACCTCTTTAAATCGAAAGGTGGTGAAGTAACGGGGTGGTTCACGCACTATATTACGCGAATTTCCTTCGTATACAATTAAATTAATATACTTCACTTAAGTTCGTTATTCGCGAAATGACAATTAATTCAAGCCGGTACTGTCTAATTAAAAAAATGTCAATATGGTGTTTGATAAAAACAACGATTGGAATGCGCACATGTGTTCGAAGTGCAGCACCTGTTTTGTATTATTCGATAAAAGCAATGCTACGTAATTGCCTTAAGAGCGGCAAGCAATACCTCGTCGTGATGAAACGTGATAAACAGATGGTATAACAAAAAGTCCGATAATTGATTAATTGTTTAACAACAATTAACGTATTGTTGTCCGATAAAATATTAATTGTTTAACAACAATTGACGTATTGTTGTCCGATAAAATATTAATTGTTTAACAACAATAGGCGATATGAATGTTCGATAAATATTAATTGTTTATTAACGATAGACGGTATGAATGTTCGATAAATATTAATTGGTTATTAACGATAGACGGTATGAATGTTCGATAAATATCTGCAGTTGACACTCACTAATTTTTAGCACCAATGACTTGTATTTATTTAAAGACCTCAAAAAAAATGTGAGACCTCGATATTTTAATTCCGCTTTTGGAAGCGCTAAGATACGAAAAAGGTAGTATCAGATTCCAAGTGAATCTCCTCGAATATGCAATTTGCAGCTCAATTTATGCATTTTCCCTTCCATAATTTAGGACTTTTCCCACTTAGTGATTGATTTGGATTCTTGTAATTGGGTCCTATAAATTTAGAAAGAAGGGAGACGCGATCTAATTGGATATCAATCACGGTGCGATGGCACGCTTTTGTCTTTATTTCCACCTAAAGTGTTGGGGATATTTTACCACATGAGGCCTGAATAACAATTTTTTGCTTGTCTGCAACTCGAACAAAATAAGTTTTTGTCGCGTTTTTGCTTGCTTTCTAGATTGCGAAATTTGTATCTTTCCTATGTTAAACCCGAGCACATTTGGTTGCTTATCTGCACATGGTCGAGATAGCAAAACAAAAGGCATTGATTCTCACGAATCCAAACATGCACGTGTGTGTCCTTGTAGTGACAGACGGCACGTGATTATGGATCGTATAAAAGTGTCTTTCGATCCCACCCAAAATTTATAGTAATGCATTTACATGCATTGACGTTAAGTTCGAAACGTTATGGAACCATGATTTTCTTGCCGACGGTGTGAATCTACGATGTATGCTACGTCAACGTTATTAAAGCTATATCATCTACCGTATGGTTTATGGGACGCGAATAAAAATATTATGAACATACTTTCCTACCTCTACAATTCTTAAGACTATTATACATTTGCAAAACGTAAATTTATTAGTTAAGCGAATGTTTCAATCTTTTATTTTACAACCCGACCTAAAAATGTCTTTTAAAAGAATAATTTTCACCGGATCGATTCGAAATTTAAAATATAAGTTTAATAGATCATAAACGCAAAATCTAAGGGTGCGCCCGATGCGCGGAATAAGGTGACACTCTTCCATGAAAACAGTTTAATTTACATTACGGAAACTGAATGTTATAGAAAAACGTTATACACGCTTTTATCAACTTTACGCAATTTACGAAGTTTACACAGTAAAAGTCCTTGTAATTTAATTTTCCTTGCATATTAATAAAAACATCTTAAGCAATTTATATACTGTTTATTCCTTCATTTTTTTGAATATTTTATTTAAATTTGAAAAATAAATCATTTCCTAAATATTTGTGGTATTTGTTGTTTATTTATTCGAAATTAAAATATTAATAATAAGTACACAAAAGAAATACCACGTATTTCGTAAGTTTTGAAATTTACGAGCAAATTTTTCTTCTGGTCACTTCTCTTTTTTGAAATTCGATAAATATTTATTCCCTATTGTGGAACTCAGTTTGAATGATTTATTATTAAAAATAAAGTTGACGTCATTATATTATACCAGACAAAATTTCCTTTTTTTACGTTTCACTTGTTTATTTTCATGAAAAAGGTTGTGAAATAAACGAGGTGATGCTTGTTTTGAATCTTAAATTGACACTCGAAAATAATATTACTACATTTTATACTTTTCACTTTTACAATTTAGAAGTTTCAATTAAAGGAAGATGTTTACGTTCTATCGTTGGTTCTATGTAACCTTTAAACTTAAATGTGATGTAATATAAAGAATTCCAATGGATTATTACCTAATAGACACCAACTTGATTAACAATCTATGAAGTAGAAATATTTTCAAGCAAATTATTTTTTATTATTATTCTATACGTTAAAATTTAACCTTCGGTTGAATGAATGTCAACAGTCACCTTTATTTTGTATATTAACCAAACAACCAATTAAAAAAGTGTTTATTATATTAATTTCAAATCAATCAATTATTAATTATTTTTCACCATAATTGTTGCATTTCAATGTAACAACTTTTTAATTCTCATGTTTCTCGAAGTGTAAAAAATAATGTAAATCTATTTTTCGTTATATTGCTTCTTACCCACGCATTAAAAATAACTTTGGTAAAGTTTTAACTTTTTTGTTATAATGGAATAATTTATGAGAATTTAGTCGACTGTAAACAGAAAAATTAAGTCTGACGGCGAATAAAATATTTAAACTTTTGTTTAAGAAGCCAAGAACTTAAGGTTAATGATGTTATACAGTTAATTTAATCAGTTTTATTGCCTTTCCAGCCGAAAACAATCATAATTGCCCACCTATTAAATTTTCAATCAATTACTCGATCCGGATTCGATTAATCTTGAAAATTTGCCGTAAATCATTCTATTTTTATAGAACTGAGGTCATCCTTGCATTTAGTGTTTTGCACCCACAAAATATGTTCAAAATACTTTTTCTCAATTTTTCAGTCTACATCGGTTGACCTAAATAACCATTTTTGTATTTTTGTCAAAGATTTGCAATTTGATATTTACGTGGTGAGAAAAAAATTCATATATTTAGGGTCTCCATTACTCACTCACCCACCTAAGTTCATTTTGTTTTTCTGTCATCTGTTGATGATTTTTGGATGAGGTACATCAGGTGTTTCTAGCACTCCAATGAGGTTTGCGTATCTGATAGTAAATAATCAAAAATATAGCAAATAAAAGATAAACCCAGATGATCATACAAACAGCCACTTGTGTCTGGAAATCCCACGTCCCATTGTCCCTCTGGTATGTGTCCCTCTCATAATGTGGCGATTTTATTTGTTGTCAACTTTACTATCACTAAAATAAATAAATGAGCAACTAATGAGTTCGTCTTCCAATACCAAGAGGTTGAGAAATTACATGTGGATCGTAGACCATCTTACTTGTTTATTATGACATAGTAAAAATATTGTTTTATGGTTTCAAAAAGTGTAACGACTTGAAACAATTTGGCTTGTGAAAATACCTTTGGGTGATTTGTTCTTTACTGACAATGAGTTGAACAGGTTATCGGCCCAGTACAAACGATTTTTTTTTTGATAACTACAATTACTTTTATAAGCGTGGGAAAGTTTATTTGTTTATTGTTTACGAATTAATCTTTTTACAACTTTTTTACGATTTAACTAGTAAACATCATTAGTTCTGTTTGAATTGTTATTTGTCGACTAGACGTACCCATTCCATCGCACTTATTAAATTAGAACCATGACATAGGTCAAATTATTGGTTTATGTAATTATATACAATCTGAATTATTATTTCTTAGTGCTCAGCCAACGTAATTTTTTTGTAAAGGTTATGTAAAGGTCGAATTTTTAAGCGTTCATATCTCTTTTTATTTTTCGAATCCGACTGATAATATAATTAATTTTGGAGGAACTGAGAATATTTCCTGCAATAAGTTGGGTTAAATTTTCTTCTTTCGTGTATAATTTCTTCATGCAGAGGATGAGTATATTCTCTAAAGCAATGGTTCTTAACCTTTTCAAAGTCACAAAACACTTTTGATTAGTAAAATAATTTGCTACATCCAAAAAATCACTAACAGTTCAGGCAAGAGAGCGAAAAAATGCGGGCTAGCTGAAATTTGATAGATGTCTTTTTAAGTTTTCGAATAACCCCTCCCCCCTCATACATCACCTTAAAAGCCATACAGGTTTCTCCAATAATTGGCTTTTTTGCCGATAATTCGCTTAATTTCATTATTACAGATTTTTTTAATTTACGTCAAGAAATAAAAATAAAATCCAGAAAAAACGAAATGCGTTTATTTTTAATAATATTGTTATAAATTTTATGCTCTATTTTCTTGTGATAATTTTTCATAAAAATGAAATTAAGTGAGCTATAAGCGAAAAACTACGTTAGAGGGACTAAAATACCCAATTGGGACGGCGACAGGAAATGTTGGGAAAATGCAATTTGCTCGGAGTTTTTGCAAATTAAAAATTTAATTTGTTTGGAGTAACTATAAGATCATAAAATATACATAACTTTATTAGAAATTATAGATTACAGATAGAATTTATAATCATTAATCAAACTGGAAATTAACAAATATTGTATAAGGTAATGATTATTATAATATTATAAATAACAAATTTTAAAAACATAAAAAAATTACTATAATTAAATGAATTTATTTTTTTTACAGATTATAATAAATTATAAGATGATAAATTTTAATAATAACACTGGTTAAGAACACTAAAAATTGTTTTCGCATTAAGTAATTCGCTGTATTAATCGGCTTCGACTTCATACTGCCGTTCTTAGTAAAAACGTCCTAACCAACAAATTGATTTTCGAGAGAAAAATTACTTTATGTAGATGTTATAATGCTCACTTCTAGTGCTAATGCTAAGGTATTAAATATTATTTAATACTTTCTGTATACATAAGTATGCTGTAATGCATTTTATTTACCTTTACTTAGTGTACTTTTATAATAATTTATAGTGATATTAATTATACATAAATATCCTGCTTGCAGATAAAATATATTAAATTACAGTTAGAATTTTACGTATGGCACTAAAAATGGGATTTACTTTATTTGAAAGGATAATACAAATTGACTTATCCGACGCACATCAAATTTTCGGTCCTATATTTTTGAAGGGCCTCGTCGTTATAATATTTATGTACATAAAGTCATTTTTTCCCGAAAACAATTTGTTAGCTACGATGTTTTAATTAAAAACAGCAGAATAAGGCTCTCATCTTGTGTGAAGTTGAAAGTACCCTCCTTACCTAAAACACCGTATCTGCAAACGCTAAAATACAAACTTATTGTCCCAATGTGTTCCAAATTTCAATACTTACCTTTTTTATTGTTTAATACCTATATTCATACTATAAACTAAAAAGTTTTTATTTTTCAAGAACTAGTGATTTAAGCTTAATTAATACTATATTTACTAATGACGCAAGTGCCAATTTATTAGAGCCCAACTGGTACAAAAACTGGATAGTTTCAAATCTCAAGAACCCTAAAAATCAACGCAGAAGCAGCAGCTCTTGGCTCCTCCTTGTGCAGATTAGGGTTCTTGAGCTTTGAATAAAAATCGACTTAGAAGTTTCAAATTCGTATATGTATGTATGTATTTCGCCCTCTTAGCTTCTCCTTGCGCAGATTAGGGATCTTGAGCGTTGTAACTATCTCTATTCCGATTGTCTCCTATCGGAAAGTAATGGCAAACCAGGGTGTGATCTGCCAACAAAGCCCTTAAAAAATAGGTCACGACGCTTCTTTCAAGAGGCAAACGACAAAGAAGAAGAGAAAGAAAGCCACCCAAACCCTCTGCGATAATAACAAATTTAATGCCTTGCTTACCTTAATTTACGTATTGGTACGCACTTTTCAGTTTTTTGTTTATTGCAATAATTTCTTTACTATCTCATTCCCCATCATCATCGCCAAATGCATGAATATTTTCAAATAGTTTGGAAATAACCTTACTGTTTACCTTAGTGGATTCCTATATCAGGGCCGTTGTCAACATTCAACAAAATTTATGTTTTGGTCAAATGCGCTCTAATTTTCCTTGTTTTATTTTCGTCTCCTGCTGCATTAAAAACAACTATCTACATAATACGTATTTGATTTACTTCATATCAATTAGAATAGTGACGTAACCAGAACCTTTATGGGGTTGAGAGGGAGTGGGAATCTCAAAAAATATAGTAAACATAAATTAAACCGAAATATTGAAATTTTTCTATTTTATAAAAATTTATATTTCGGGGCAAAATTAAATTCTAGTTACGCCACTGGTAATATTACACCTGTATCCCAGATAATTAGGACTGGGCAGTATCTCAATTACATGTATTTGATAAATTCATACATCTGTAATTTGTAATTCGAACCAAACTTGTTGTTTTAACTCCGCCAAAAACGGGTCTCCAATTACATCTCAACATGGACAATAGCGACAATTCTGCTCACGTTGACAAACTATAACATACCTGGGGGGGGGGGGGGGGGCATCTCCGACATCATTAGCCACTTCAAAAGGCAATTGAAGGGCCTAGTGGAAAAAGTAGTTAAGTCACTTTTTTTTCAATTTGTTGATTTGTATACTAATTTGTAGAGAATAAATGCCGCAATGTGAAAATGTGCTCAACTACAAATTGAAAAAAAAGTGACTTAACTACTTTTACCACTAGGCCCTTCAATTGGCCTAAACCAATCGCAAAAATAATCATAGGACCACAACAATAATCTGTAATAAAACACCTAAAATTAACTTAAATGTAAAAATAGATCAAAACAAACCTCTCCTCCTATCTTATATTTCAAATACTTGACAATTGGTCGAAAATATAATTTAAAGAAAGAAACTTTTATGAATACCAAGTGATATTTTTACTACGCATTTTTGCAAATAAAATATATTCAAAACAGACTAATAGGAATTACATTAAATTTTAATTATTAGTGCAAATGCCCAAAAATTTTAATGAAATCCAAAATGAATAAACAATTGAATTGAAAAATTGTGCAAGAAATAAATGAAAATTGAAAATAATATTAGAAAACCTTTTGTTGGAAATAAATAAAGGAGTATTATACTGGATTTTGTGTTTTTATATTTTATACTTTGTATTTCAAACACAAAATAATAAAGAGAGAAATTTCTTAAATTTTATATTTCAATATGCGTTCAACAAATTATTTGAATAATCAAAATATTAGTATATTTAATATAGTGCGAGGCCGAAGGCCGAGTTAATTATGTTGGCTGTAGTTTCAACTAAGGCTGATAATTTTTAAATTTTATATTGTAATATTCATTTAACAGATTATTAAAATTTTGGAGTATTCCATTACTATTTTATTATGTAGGAAAGTTATTATAATGTTTATACTTTTTATTATAACAATTGGAATTAATTAAGGTTATAGTCTTGATTGTATAATGCAAGCATATCTATTCTACAACAAATCAGGAAGGAATGAAAAGATACTAAATAACAAACAAAAATTATTTTTAATTATTTTTATGGTAAATTAAACTTTAAAAATAAAATAATGAATTATTTATTAAATAAGCTTTCAGCATTGATTATGTATAAGCACTATACTGAAAACAAAAAAATATTTAACTCGTTTAATTAACTATTTATTTTTAAACTTTAATTTAATATTAATTCTCAATAGTTAAAAATTCAAATATTTATATTATTTTTATAGATAAAAGTTTTTTAAATCTTAATTATTATTAAAAAATAATATAATTATTTATTAATAAAATAAAATAATTATTTAATTAGAAATTTATTCGAATATTTTTAGTAGTGGAATTTTCAGACTATTCGCATATACAAATTATTCGAAATTGATTTCCAGAGTCTTACAAAATGATCATTATTATAAGTTATATGCTCGTAATCAAGATAATTTAAAATTTTCTACAGTTTTCTAATTTACTACAGTTTAACGTGGATTCCAAACCACAGGTATAAACGATCTTTACATCATCGATACTGCATGGGACAGGAAAACCCTTAGGTGTTTATTATATCTACACCATCATACCATCATAATTATAATATTTTAACAATAACATAAGCATGTTAAAATTAATTAAGACAACTTAAAAACTGAAACAAAATAACTAAAAATCGATTTAAAATGTTTTTCTCACATTTAAAATATTATCAAGTTGAATTTGAAATTTAACAGAACTCCCCTTAAACAATACAAATGACTGGAAGAAAAATTGCGTACAATTTTAAAAATTCGTGAATTTCATAAGCGGTCGAGCTCTTATTATTTTTTCTATTATTGATCAAGAAGCTGTCGTACAGGCTATTTGCTATTTTCAGTATCAATGCACGCATGTCGACTTTCTGATTAACACAACAAAATTGCGTATTTCAATTAAGGTTAATTTGATATCAAACCGATTTATAATGGAAGCTTCTTATCAACGTTGTGTAAAACCTTGTTCTAAAAATAGTAAATTAAGCTTTGTAAATTATTGAATTAACACTCTTATTGTTTTTATTGCTTTTATTGCTTTTATTGTATTTTATAGATTTTTATTCCAATCCTTTACAATCAATTGAAAGTTTATTAAGAAAACAACATTCGACGTAAAATTTTATTTTGACGGGTTCCGATTTTACACCTGGTTTTAATGACACAAGAATTTGAAAAATCGTAAACCTTGATTAAAGCAATTTGCATAACAAATTGCATATTTTGTTATGGTAATTACTAGACCACTCAATTATACAAATACTATGCACAAGAAGTAATCAAAACTAAGCAATAATAAAGTCAATTAAAGATAAACATAAAATTTTATTATTTTATGTAGTACTAATTAAAATTTTATTTGCTTTCAGGTACGTTTTAGTTCCTGAAAAAAACACACTTCACAATCCTAGTCCTAGATTTCTTCCGCTGGATTCGCCATTCGCAAAAACTCCAAATCCAACACATCCGCCCTTATTTGCAGCTATTCTTAGACGAACAACTGGAATTAAAGTACTCGAGTGCCATGCGTTTATATGCAAACGCGAAGTAGCAGCTAATGCTCTTGTTAGATGTTGTTTTCATGCTTACGCAGATTCATCATATGCAAAACAAGTTGATACAGCTGGAAGTTTGTATGGAACAATAGCTTCACAACGATCAACGTCAAAAGAAAAGGTGAGCTAATTTGTATGTATTGAAAAGTTTATTTAAAAAAGTACTTTCACTTGCTAGTTAGTTATAACGAGCTCGATAAATAAAATTGAGATTGCGACTGCAATTATCAATAATTTCAACAATTAACGTGTTATATAACAAATAATAATCTTAACAGGTTGAAGACTGGAAATTAAATCGCTCAACGTCTGGTTCTACAATGACGATCAACACAATAACAAATGGCAAAGACGATATTAGCATATACAACGGTGACGAAAACCACAAAGTCTGGGCTGGTTCGCAAGATCACTTGGATGGTATTTATGACGTTTATTCAACATCTACCATAAGTAGAACGCCGAGACCAAGACAAATAGCAGCTCCGGTTGCCGTACCACCACCTCCAGCTAAAGAAAAAAACAAAAAGTATAAAAAAAAGTTGATGTCGTCGAAAGAAGATTTGTATCATCCGATGATGAACGGAAAGGCGAACAGTGTATCCGGTACAATGATGAAATCAAAACCCTCAAATCATTATCCTCCACCTCACCAACAACAACCTGTCTACGTTATGGCTCATCCTCAAACATTACCGAACCCTAAACTCATGAAACATTACGGAAACACATTTTCTCACAGACCTCGGGGGAGAATGCTTGTTCCTGCACGTCCGATACCTCCACCTCTAGTCCCAGTAGCAAATGTCGTAATGCCGACGACACTGCCAAAAAACAAAAAGAAAAACAAACAAATGGTGGAAGAACCCATTTATCTACCCAGCAATCGAGCCCTTTCACCAGTTTCCAGTTATCAACCCGTCAACTTTCCACACGAAGCCTACATGATGCACCAGTACGCAACCATGGAATCGCAAGGAAAACTTACCAAAAAACGAGAAAAACAAGAGAAGCATCATCAACAACAACAACAACAACAAGCGAATAAAATGAATAAAAAGTTTACCCAAAGCATGAACGGTTTAGATGATCCCAATTTAGGGGACGAAAGTCCTTACAACACGGGGATATATCGGAAAAAAGGTCATCTAAACGAACGAGCTTTTTCGTATTCCATCAGGCAGGAACATCGATCGAGGAGTTACGGGTCGTTGGCCAATTTGAAGTTTGCTACTCCAATTCCAAATGGTGTTCATGAAGTAAGTACACGTTTTTTATAATACCTTGGAAAAATTTGTATGTATATTAAGGTCAAACATTTGAATGGTAATTTGGAAACGTATTTCATTGTTTATTATATTTTAACAAGAGTATTATAATATACAAAATATAACTTAATTTAAATAGCCTAATTAAGTTTCAAGGAGTTACACTTAAATTAATATTTATTATGATGTCTTAAAGGTAGAAGACCGCGAAGATATTAAAAAAGAGAGAGAAATAATGCAAATGGTGCACGATTTAGATCTGTCTGGTGATGAAATCGAAAGAACTGAGGTTCCACGAGGAATATACGAATCCCGTTTGAATTCTACTACAATGCCATTAGTCATCACGAGTGCTCAAATTAATGGAAGAGGGCATAAAAAATAAGGTAGGTAATCTTTTTGTTCAAACTGGAATAAGTAGCCAAGTATTTTATGAAAAGACTAAAACATAACAATTATTGGAGAATCCTCAGAAATGCAAATTAAACAATGGAATACTTCAAGTGTTTCCCATCAGTAAATGATTAGCTGCCGACTTTAGAAAGGAAGCGGACGATAATTACCAACCACTGAGCTTAAATTATAACAATTCTATTAACATAATTATTATCTTCATAATGTGGAAGTTTGACGTAATTGAGAAAACAGTCTGAAATGGCCATATAACCCAGTAATTGATTTCTTTCTGCAATGTTAATTTACCAGTGGGCAAAATGACGTGGACAAGTAACCTGTTGCAAAAGGAATTTGTAGAACTGGTGTGTAAATTAGTTAAGGTGTGTGAATTAACGGTGTTAATATTTAACATTCAGTTGGAAAGAAATTGAAAAAAAAATTTCTCAAATTTAAAACGATTAGCAAGTAGTGATTCTACTTCTTATAAACGTGGGTCATCGTACACTAATAAAATTGCGTTTTGCACCCACATTAAAGTTATGATAGTGCATTTACCGTTACAATCAACACACAACATACAACATACCTCAGAAGAGTTCAGTGTTACGAAACCTTCGTCAATATCTAGAGGCCGATTAAAAATAAGTTTAATTTTTTTAATTTCAATTATTGCAAGTGTGACACAATAATGATGTTGGTTTATCCATAAAATGTTATTAATGTTATTAGAAATCCTTGGAAAGTCGTATTTAAAACCACTTTCGATGCGTAACTTATGCGAACCTACTTATTAAAAAACTATCACAAAATATTTTCATTTAAACAGGTGTATGTTCCATTTCTATAACAACACAAATAATACTATCTTCATAATGCAATATTGGATTTCCGGAGTAGTAGTACTACAAAACTACAATGGTAGGTAGTGTGATATTGTGTTGTTATCATAAGAAAGGATTAACAATAGCTAAGTTGAGTCAACTATGCATGACACCTCGATTTTCCATACAAATTGTTATTTCAACTACTTTTAGAAATAACAGTTGTTTCATGCATAAACGATTCTTCTCCAAACGTTTATGTATTACATTATTGTATGATAAATTTATTTTCTTGGCAAACAAAATCGATTGCCCCAAATCAATTCGTGACCCATAAAAATTAACATTTTTGATAGTTCGGCTCCAAATCAATTCGTGACCCATCAAAATTAATATTTTTGTTAGTACGAGAGGCTGGGGTTAGTCGACACAGAATTTCTGATCGTATTTTCCCAAATTTTCAAAGACTATAGAAAAATGTATCGGAGGTTTTCATATCCCGTTGCTTGAAAATTGATATCCACATTTTATTCTTTTAAGTATAAAATCGTGAAATACAAATAAAATTTGATACCAACGTATTGCACGGGTACTCATCCAGGCCCTGATCATGCGAGCGCGGCCACCCACACAACATAACATTAAACAATAATGAATATGAGGTGCTAATAAATACAGACTAATTAATTGAAAGAAAAAAAGTCATTTTTTTTATTGGTTAATTTTTTAGGCCTTTGAACCGCACAACCATTGCAATTGCACATTAAATGCCAATGGCGGCTGCCAGGCCGCATGACCTAGTAATAAAATAAATTAAGTTTGTGCTTATAAGAAACCTTGAATTTTATTTATATTTAGTTAGTCATTTAAATTTATTTTATATTATTATTTATTTTAATAAAACTGGCGTACAAGTTTTCTAAAATAATTGTTACTACTACTATACATGGGATTACTAATGATAATATATTGGCATTTAATAGTAGGATACCTTTTACATAACAAGGAACTAAAGTACATATTTTAATTACGAGTGCAAAGTTTATTTATTTTATTAATGTCCATGAATTATCTCCAAAAGGAAAATTTTTCGTTTTTCACTTTTAACCTTGACTTTTCTCAATTGACCAGACTTTTTGTAAGTATAGAAGCCATTCTTAAACCCACAGCGTGTCGATGTTCACCAGAGAGCCGAACTGAGTTCGCGATTCAAACCCGGAATTTCTACTCGATAATTCAACCAGCAATCACACCAAGCCACTTCTGTGGTTAACGATATCATTAAAAAATAATCAAGTTGAAACCAGTGCAGTGACGTATTTACATAATTAATAGAACAGAATGCATTTCAATGTCTACATTTCTTTTGTTTAATCTTTTCCCAGTATGTTACGGTGAAGGGTGATTGCCAAGTCGTATGATCTGATAGTATTAACAAGTATTGATGTAAATGGGGGGAGTTAGCTATTATCGGTCACTCGAAGTCGATTGAAAATTTCTCTATAGCAAAGAGGAAGGTTAATAGAGTATACAGTAAAAATTTTATGTGAGAATGTATAGTCAAAATTTTGAGAAAAATTAATTTGAAAGTACGTATATTTAGCGAAGAAAATGTTCGAATAGGCCACGCCCCCCAGGCAGACGCGATGAAATGCATCGGCTTTCCCTTCGGAACGGGTGAAATTTTTTCGCTAGGATTTGAATTTTTCCTTGAAATTCGGATAGGTGGGGGTGTTATTAGTAGATATTAGTAATAAACATTAGCAAAAAAATCGCAAATTACCCGTGTATTGACGAAAAAGTGAAAAAATTAAATTTTTTTTTTATTTTCGATTTTTGGGGTGTGCATTCGATTAGGAGGTTTATCCATCGTCAAAACCTACCCTTACGGGGCGCCGCGCCGCTCCGCGTTGCACCCCTCCAGGGCGGTTTTGACTCTGGTTTACTGGGCTAAACATACGAGAAGCGCCTTCAATCAAGAAAACCGGGATGAAGGAAACCGGGAGTTTAGAGACCCTTGAAATAGCATTAAAAAGTATAGTCGCGGTATGCGGCAGTACACATTTACGTTTAACCCCCAAAAAATCGCGTAAAAACAAAAAATAATCGATGTTACAAGTACGAAAGACGTGCTGCTTCTGCCGGAGCAAAATTTTCTAAGTGTTAGGGTGTATCATTCCACACGTACCGTCAACAAAATGACGACGCGCGGAATCTCGTTAAGTTTTTACATGTAAATTTGCAAACTTCAAAATCGATTTATTCAAAATTTTGATAATATATTCTCACATAAAATTTTTACAGTATACTCTATTAACCTTCCTCTTTGCTATAGAGAAATTTTCAATCGATTTCGAGTGACCGATAATATAATAGCTAACTCCCACCAATAAATCAAATTATTATTGTTAATAGTATACTAGTCAGACGTTTATTGGGGGGGGGGGGGACTCGTGGTTCATGAAGACTTATTTTTTCTAGTATTTATCGTGGGATATTTTAAAATTGAAAATATCCTGAAAATTGAGGGCGAAAAATGTGCTTTAGATAGTCTCCGGTCGAAAACCTGAGCTTTTTGGGGGGGGGGGGGGACTGATACTACGAAATACCTATATTATTCTAACCCGGTCATCAAGTCTCTAACATGGAGTTTGGTTGGAAATAATCCAGAAATGTCAATTTTTTATTTATATTTTTACATTTATAAATTTTTAGCTGGCCCGTTGTAAAAAATGGTTGCTCATCCCTGGTCCACACCATGAAACGAACAATTAATTAATGACCATTTACTACGCACCCTATACCCAAAATAAGTATTAACAAAATTAAACTAAATAATGCATAAAACGAAAACAAAATATGTTCTAGCCTCTATATAGTTTCCAAAATCTTTTATTAATTTTTTGCCCAAAAACGTATTTTTTTCATTTTCCTGTGCACTGTTTTTCTATTCCTTTGATGTAAAAGTGGTTCATCGATTATTGTAACTAGACTCAATTCTCTGTAAATCCCTGTATAAAACAATTTTCGGTGAGAGTGTAATAAACACCGCCACAACGAACTGTCTTGTAACCTTCCTAATGGAAAGATGAAGGTTTATATAGGCCCCTCCTGCAAAAAATTCTGAGAATGTATTATCAAAATTTTGAGTAAATCGATTTTGAAGTTAGCTAATTTTCATGTTTAAAGTGGTGGATTAACGAGATTCAGGGGCGCATCAGCCATTCTATCGTCGGTCCGCGGGCTATGATATACTCTAACACTTAGAAAATTTCGGAGCGGCAGATGCAGCTCGACGCTCCTACATGCAACATCGATTATTTTTTGTTTTTAGGCGATTTTTAGGGGGTGAAACGTAATAGTATACTGCCCCATACCGCAACTATACTTTTTAATGCTATTTCGAGGGTCTCTCACATCCCGGTTGCATTTATCCCGGTTTTCTTGATCGGTGGCGCTTCTCGTATGTTTAGCCTAGTAACCAGAGTCAAAACCGCCCTGGAGGGGTGCAACCCGGAGCAGAGCGGAGGGGCGCCCCGTAAGGGTAGGTTTTGACGATGGATTACCCTCCTTATCGAATGCACACCCCAAAATTAGAAGGAAAATAAAATTTTAATTTTTTCACTTTTTCGGCAATACACGGGTTATTTTCCATTTTTTTGATTATATTTATTACTAATATCCACTAATCACACCCCCATCTATCCGAATTTCAAAGAAAAATTGAAATCGGAGCGAAAAAATTTTACGCATTTTCGACGGAGCACGGGCGACTGATGCACATAGACCTCGGTCGGCCGCCTAATCGATGCAAATTTCCCGTACTTTTCAAATCGATTTTGCTCAAAATTTTGACTATACATTCTCGGGCGAAATTTTTACAGGACACTCTAATAAGGTTCCTTTTGCTATAAAAAAAATTTTGGGGCAATTTGGAGTGGCGGTGGTTAGGTAATTCTTCCCATTATGCATATTATTCAAATCTTTCATGCTATTAAAAAATAATTTGTTAAATAAAATTATTATCAGACCCTGAAAATTTTCGGGCATTAGGAAGACGTAGAACGTTAAAAAACCGATGCATACAACAAGGTACGCGTTTAAAATCCTTATGAGTAATACTGACCTACTGACTACTGACCTACTGACTAACTGCTAACTAACTGCTAACTGACCTAAGATGAACGACGTATCTGAACTTTACCATGTTCTGAGATAATTGAATTTTTGTGTTTTTATTTAAACCAAGCAGTTTATGAAGTGATCGAAAGTTTATAATATGTAATTCATAACATGTATAATATTGAAGACGCATAAAAAATTGATAAACACAACTTATTTTACATTAAGATTAAGATATTTCACATACCAGTGTAAAAGTGCAAAAAGTGCAGATACGCCGTCCTTGCTTAGTATGGCAGAATATATCTACTTATACTGAGCTAATATATTTTCCTATGAACTATTTCACGTTGGAACCCCTCATACCAAATATGTTTATCTTACGTAAGTCTTTTGCCTAGATGGGAATTTCCAGTTATTTAACCTTAGTTTCGGGACCTTAGTACGCCACAATGTTGCACTAGGATGTGCATTTCCCGTGAAGGTGAAAGTAATATGTACCGACTGAATGTGTAATCCGCGAAGCTGGAAATTTCCGTAGTGGTATAGTAAATAATATGGTTAATATTATATTACTATTAAAAATTTTCATCAATTATTTGTTGAAAATTTCAGAAGAAAAAACCAAAACAATGGCCTTTGAAGGTAAATTCTCAGAAATAACCAAAATAGTGCTAAACTATCAAGTGTTGGATCAGGTACATTATGGTGGTGACATAACGCATGAAGAAAATCAAGACGCGGAAGAAATAAATTGCAAAATTTAGAGCCATATGAGGTTGCATCCATCGCTACTCAAGAATCCAGCGCTACAAACCGCTGAAATGAAATTCCTTACAAGTAGAGCTGGTTATGCACTACTAGACAGAAGAAGAAATGACGAGATAAAAGAATAATTACAAATTCAGGCGATGAATAGACTAAGGTGGTGTGAACATTTAAATGGAATGCCAATGGAAAGATTACCACTGAAGGTACTTACATTAAAACTGAAAAATCGGTTATCGATTTAGGTTGGCATGCATTGACGTGGAAAGGGGGATTATACCTGTGAGAAAATTTGTGGTGTTGAAGGAGAGAGGAGTTTCCAAAATTGGAAATTCGTGTCGAAATTTAAAAAAAATAACTTGAAACTTAAAAAAGAACCTAAAATTTTTTGAGTTTTTAAGCGTTTTTTAATTTCGCCGCTAAATTATCCCCCCCCCCCCCAACGGCGGAAATAATTATATAGGTCTCACGCGTGACGAAATTTATGTATGTACCCGACAATTTCGTTCATAATAATTCAACCAATAGGATGTTACAATCTCATCAATTTGAACCAATCATAATCTACTTCCTTTGACAATACAGACCACGGTGGTGTATTGTCGCGGCAATACGACCACCGTGGTCTGTATTGTCAAATTTCCATAGTAACGATGGAAACTACCTGAACGCATAGGTACTATAAATTATTTGCTGTCAGAAAAAATTGAAATTTTATTTACGAAATTGTCAAACGAATTCCACACGATACTATAAAATTGTCGGTTAATTTTTAAACCATGGAATCTTCGTGTTTGTCGCCATTTCAAATCACCATTCGTGCTAAAGCACTCATGGTGATTTTAAGGGCGACAAACACTCAGTTCCAGTTTCAAAAATTATTGCCGACAATTTGATAGTCTCTTGTGGTATTATATATGATAATATTTTATGTTTAATAATTTTTTTAAACAATTAATAAAATTTGGTTCTTTTCCTCCCGTTATTGATATTAATGCCAAAACAAATTAGTGTTATTTCCCAGCTATCTCGCGGATTGGGCAGTTTAAATTACCTCACATATGTACATTAAGAAATTATGTTGGTACTACCAACCAATTAATGTGCAAAACGTAAGCTAGGCTAACATGAAAAAATGTCACAAAAGTAATTTTTTGCCATTCCGGGGGTAAAGTACTCACTTTTTACCCCGGTTTGCGGGCGTAAAGGGGCACTTTTTTACCCTGCGGGAGTAAAGTTCAAAAATAGGGGGGTGAGCGGGAGTAAAGTTAAAAAATAGGGGGGTGAGCGGTAAATAAAGTCACCAGATGACTGGTGACTTTTTAGTAGTAAAAATCTGTAAAAGTTAAATTTTTTAATTTATTATAAAATCATCATTTTTGTACATTTACATGAATGTGTATCTGGCCGTAATTAGCGATACCGAACATCTTACCAAAATCCGAGAAGTTTTCGGCAATTTCTACGTTCTCGCTCATGGTACGTGTTGCTCTTTCAAAGGCACAAATTTAAATGAAATGAAGCATTGGAATCAATGGCATTGGTAGAATCAGGGGTGCCAACTGCTATTTCTTAGTAATTTTTAGTAGTATAGTTGGTAATATTACTAGTGCTATTTTGCGATTTATCGACCACGTGTAGGTATTATAAAAAAAAAGCGTTAAATTTTTGCTTTAAGTTTCTAAACTGGCGAAGTTCCTACTTTACCTCTCGGAATGGCAAAAAACAGTATATGCACGACGGTAGTAAAGTGACTTTTGGCCCACGGGTAATTGTTTCACTCGGCTGGCGCCTCGTGTAAACAATCCTTTACCCTCGGGCCAAAAAAGTGTCACTTTGCTACCTTGGTGCATAATGTACTATTATTTGTTATATTTCCAATATAAGGTTAGGTTAGATTTCACATTTTGGTTAATTTGAAAATTTGCTAATCCACACATGCGCGTCACTGGTAGACAAAACGGAGAAAATCCTTATCATTATTTGAAAACTTGGTTATGAATTGCGGTCTCACGGCCACCACAATCTTCTGGTGCGTGATTTCCATATGGTTGTACGGCCTAAAGGCCGCACTCAAAATTCAAAATTCTTTAGGTTGGGTAATAAAAATTAAACCAATGAAAAGTACGTTACGAATAAATAGATAAACAAAACTGTTGCTTTATTATCAACAAGAGAAGTCATTAAAAATTTTATTTTATTTCAATTGTTACATGAGCATTTAGGGGTCTATTCGGTAGTCAAAAACCTAGTTTACGTCAGTCTTTCAGGTGGTCACTTACATGCCAATTTTTTTTAGGTTAAATTAATACCAATTGATACGCATTTCCACAGGTCCTACTTAGTCGTCTGATAAGGCATTTACAGCATGCGGCTTACAAAATTGTGGTAGAATTTGAGCTACTTAAGCAATGGGTGTAAACTATACGTCAATGTCTGTATTGCCACTATTTAATAACATTAAAATTTTCAGTTTTTAAAACTATATTCAAATATTCTTAGGGAGCGGTCAATAATTTTACATGGGTTGGGGGGGGGGGACTGAGAATTT
Organism: Podabrus alpinus; assembly: GCA_932274525.1. Lineage (NCBI taxonomy): Eukaryota > Metazoa > Arthropoda > Insecta > Coleoptera > Cantharidae > Podabrus > Podabrus alpinus. The sequence goes on from OW026454.1 coordinate 66,943,744, forward strand.
TACGAAGTCTTACATGGGGGGATCAAAATATTCGCTACGTAAGTTTTTTTGTAATAATATGTTCATTGTAAGCAATATTCTGTGGGCTCGTAAAGCTCGTAAATAAAATATTTTAGGAGGAACATCCTCGGACATGTCAACTTTATTTTTAAAGTGTCACTTTTTTTGCCATTGATATTTTTTTATCGTGTATTCTATTTGAGCTATGACCTCATCGTAAATTTTTACCCAGAAAATTGTGCTTTTTCCAAATTCTATCACAGCTTAAAAAACACGAGAAAAATATGTGAACGGCAGAAACAAATTACATTTAAAAAAATAAAGTTGTCGTGTCCGACGATTTTCTAAGAAAATTGTACTAAAACTTTTTATTGAATTTATGCTAAACTTTACAAGCTCACCGTGTATTCGGTTTTCGAAATAACTTTTTCATATAAACATGGTAAAATATGGGGGGGGATTTAAAAATAAACTTTAAGTAAGGTAGGGGGTCTAAAAATTCATAGGTACCGTTACATGCGGCGGGAGGGGGTTAAAAACGTCGAAAAGCATCCTTACTTAATTAATGGACCCTTCCTGATAATAAATTTTTTTTCTTCTTCCTCTTACGTTAGGTCTGGGACCTATGTTTTACCAACTTTTTGAAATTAATTCTGTGAGCATAATAATTACTATAATAATAATTAAACGGCCCGAAACGTTGGAAAATATTTAAAATATTAAAAAGAATTTAAATATCTCATAATTTAACAAAAAAAAGGTCAACTACTTGCTAAACTCGCCTTCGATGTGCCTCTACCATGTTTTTCATTGTTATAAAGGCAAGTCATTATGGGGACCGACAGCTTTATGTGCCTTCCGAAGCACGGAGTCAGACATGAAATTTGTACGTTCAATCCGCGAATCGAACCGGGATTAGAAAACATAATTAGCAGTTGATCGCGCTAACTATCAGACCATGACCGTCGTCAAATTTATTTTTAATATTAAATTATTATTGTTTAATAATAAATCTGCAATTTTGACTTTGGCGTCAGCGACCACGCAAACCCTTAAAGACCAATTTTAGTAGAAATCCGATAATTTATTAAAAGCCCACCATATTTTTTTCTATCAATCTAAACTTTGGATTTATACCTATAATTGACAACTCAAAAATTCCTGGATACAAATATTGATTGAAGTATGGAATGTTATTGATATGTACGTCAGCCATATTGACTCCACTTTTTTACAGCATTTTTGATTTTGGATTATCATTTTTGTGTGGTAGAATCATGCTTTGAAGTTTTCGTCAGCTTCTCATGATTTGGTTCCCCGTTTATTTTAATTTTAGGGAGTAAGCTAAGTTAAAATAGTACCATAAGGTAGCAATTTTGCGATTGCAAAAAGTATAATTTGTTTTTTTACAATTTTTTTACACACATGTTATAAACAAAAGCTTACGTAAAACATAATTAATATTAAGCTACAACTATCACAATTTTTGTTAATTGTTAATCTGAACAAAAGTCGCTGTAATTATTCTTTATAGTAATCGGTGGTAACTAAAGATAACATTATCCCAATGGTGGGATGGTAAGTAAGTTCTCACGATCAATGTGCCAACTTGCCCAATACGATATGATCTTCAAAACTCGGTCAATCAACTTGAAATGAATTTAAACCGATACAATAAGCCATGCATACATAATGAAAATCTGTAATTGTTCAATCAATACGTACAAAATTAAGCAATAACTCCGCTTACAATATCAGAAGTACAAATTATCAAACAACAAACGATGTGATAGGGCACGCGTTTCCAAAAAAGTAAACTTTGCAACTTACCTTTGTAGCCAATTGGCCCCGATCTCCCGTGCTGTTTAGTCCTTGGTGTTACGTGGTGTTACATACAATAATTATACAATTACAGAACGTCAAATGCAGGTTTACGTGGTTACATGATTAGATAATTAATTTCGATAATACCAGGGAAGTAAATTTAATGTGAAAATCGATCAACCTCCAAAAAGCCGAACAGGATTATTTTTTCATTTAGTAACTAAAACAACATCGGAATTAGCAAAGAATAATAATGAATTCCAAGGACATCCACCTCACATTTTTATTTCTAATATTGCTGAGCTGCTAAAGAATGCCATTATAAGTAGCGAAGTCAGGATAGGTGAGCTTTAAGAGCAGTGATTGAGAATTTCTGCATTCTTGAATAATATAGGTTTATTGGAACGAAAATTGGAAGATATTTCAAATTTTTTGGATTTTGTTGTGAATTATGCAACTGTAACGACTTTCACAATTTATTGTTTAGTTAAATTGGAAGTTGGTTATTCAAACAACTTCTCATATTGTTTAATTTGCATTTGGGTATAAAAAATTCGCTGTGATTTCTCCGTCAACTTGACACCTTAACCTCGAAGTTTATGGGCACTTGGTTAATTTAAATAAACTTGCTAAAATGTAAAACTAACTGTTTTCCAATTGTTTCAGATATGAGTACCTATTTTGATAACGGAAACGATGCGGCAAGTATGTAAATAGTTTCACGTCAGCTGTAATCTCATTCACGAAAATGTTGATGACCCACAAATTTATTACAAATTACTTAAACGTGTTGACTATTTTTCATACTTTTGGTGTAAAAAATTATGAAGAAAGGTCAAGATTTGAAAATGTTTCCATAGTCGTTTACAATTTTATCGAATTTTGGAATTTGAAAAAAGTTGTGATATTTTTTTGTGAGCCTTAAAACGATGAGGCATAAACGTGGCAAGCTAAAATCAAAAATACAAGAAAACCTGTTTTTCAAGTCTGATTTTAAAATTAAAATAAAGTTATATGTATAATTAACAAGTTCAGGGTTTGAAATTCTGTACTTTACATTTAGGTCGATTCGTGCAACGCAACCTTAGTTTTAATTTTTTTAATTCTTATCTCTTTAATTTACTTTTCTTTAAATGAGTGTTGATTTTGAAACGCACAGTAAAAGTACAATATGAATTTGAAATAGGGACGAATTGTGTTTTGTCAGAATATTATTTTGTTTTAATGCTGTAAACAGTTCGTTATGATTATGAATATGGGCCGATCTATCAGTGCAAGTTGGAATATTTATTCCAACTTTCATCGATAAACCGGACCTATTAAATTAGGAAGGAAAAAATGTATTAGATATATTTAATTGCGTACAGGGTGGAACTTTATTACTCCGCACCTGTGCATTCTTTAAAAATACTCGAAAGTGATAAATTTTAATAAGTTACGAAATACCATAAATATTTTTTTATTGTTAAGACATCACTTATTTTTTTGATTAGTAATAATAATTTGTTATTAATAATCACACACCTGAAAGTTAGTGCTTCCATTTACTATAATATACTCTTATGTATAGGTTCTTTAAATTTGGTAGGTTTATATGTCACTATATGAACTAAAATGTACACTTTTAATTAACTTTATTAACTTTGCTCAATAATTCTGTTGCAAGAATGTTAAGAAATGGAAAGGTTTCGGTTATTATTATTATTATTAGATCGTTGCATTTAAGTTTTATTATATTTTTACCAAATATACATCACAATTGTAAATAGTTATTATATTAAGTTAAATGTTATTATCGATAATTGATTTATTGATAAGAGTAAATTAACCTTTTAGGTATTTAATGTTAAGATATTTTATTTGTTATATTGTAGAAATATAGAACACAACGAAAAATTTGACAATATATTTTGTCAATTCTATTTTATTATTAGTGCCATTGCATGAAAGTATATTAAATTATTTTAAGTTGAAAAATGTAAAAATGTTCCAGTACGGAAATCGCACTGTACTAGAGAAGTAACAATAAAATGAACATACCTAATATATTACAATAATTATATTGTAATTTCTTTTTTGTAATGAAATAAAAGTGAAATGTATAAAATAAATTTTTATTAGAGAAGAGAAGATAGAAAAGAAATGAATATTCTTATATAGTACAAAAAATTTCTCTACATGAAAAATACATTAAAATATATTAGGTATATTTAACCAGCAGAGCGGCGCTAACATAAAGCATATTTATACTGGTAAGCTGTAGTAAGTAAAGGGGATCCAGCCAAAGTTCGTGGGGTAAATTTATTGTACTATTGTTAATAGGTACAGGTCAGAAACTCGACCTAAATATGGTCGTCCTAGACCTCCAACCACGCAGAGTTAGTAAGTCAGGGCGGCTGATAAGCCGCAACAATTAGAGTTATCGATCGTGGGATAATAAAAGAAATTAAACAAAACTTGGCCAACAAAATCGAACTTGAGCAAGACCTGCAATTTTAGCTTCTGGAAGCTTTACACCTTAAAATAATAAAAGACCTGCTATGGTAACGACCTCGTTTAGTCTTATAAAGGGAAAAAATACATTGATAATGACAAGTTAAATAAAGATCTCAGGTGGGAGGCCGAATACCGAGCTAATTCTTCTGATACTCGTATAGTTCCTACTCATTCCAGCTATTGGAAACCATCATCGCCTTGTTAAATGTCATATCAAACCATATCTTAAAATTATTTAACCACAGGATTCTTCTTCAAACGCTTCTCTTCCCAGGAACTTTTCCTTGTAATATAGTTTGTAACAGGTGAAATATATTTTCGTTTCTCATAATGAGGCCCTAGTATTGAAGTTTTCTACAATTTACTGAGCCAACTGCTTCTTCGCCTTTCTCAGCATTTTTCACGCGGTTCATCCATGACACGATGTAATCACATTTCAAACGATTTCAGCCTCTTGGTGATTACATCACCACACAGGTCGGATTGAATTAAAATGATTTAAATAAACCGTGAGGCGATTTTTTTTCTACTAAAAAATTGGGATGAAGTCCCAATTGGAAAAAGGTTCCTGAAGCAACACCGTTTTCCTTCGTCACGGTTAGCGAATGCGGTGACTCCCCAGATCTAATCGTAAACATTTGACAATAGCAGACTAGACATCAACACCTTAAAGTAAAGTGAAATGTCCTCATCCTCATCTTCAACTGTGTGTGTACTTATCTTATTTGATGATGTCGGCATCTGGTTACTTGACCTGGTTAAGTGTGATAAACTGCAATTCAATTTGAAATTTACATCAGACATGATTTTGCTGGAAACATCCAGATGTTTGCAGTTTCTGGCGGTTACCACGTCCTGAAAAGAAATATTAAGGCTGAAAGAGAATAATTTTAAATTTTGATTTGTTGATATCAATGATAATGTCACTATCAATTGGGTGCATTGTGTGACATTCGGATTTCATTGACTCCCATCACTTCAAATTTTATTTGCTACCAGCCTTCGTCTATTCTGGTCTCTGGATTGTCAAACACTTTCATACCTCCCAATATCCTAAACTTTTGTTGACATCTTACTAGTTTCCTTATGGGCTAAATCCAATTGGAGCTGCTGGCTAAAGTATGCGGGTGGGTTCCAAACAATCCGATCTCTTGTGGTCTGTGAGTTCATCGTCCATCGTACTTGCTTTCGGATAAACCAGTGGCGGTGTTCTCTAATCAAGCCCGCAATTAAATCTTTTTGTACCCCAAATTAACCCCTGTATTGGACCAATGACGAGACGTAGCGAACTACGAGCTCGAACATCGTTGCTGGTGGAAGACTTGTCGACACCTGACTCACGATTCTTGCAGGAGCCTCATTTGTGTGTCTGTTATTATGTCCTGATTTTTAAAGGGAGAACCCGTCTTATTAAACGCCGTCCTTGCCTTTACTATTCGGTTCTTTATATCTACAGAATGGTTCAATTAATCGTTCACACCTTCAAAGATTGTGGTCGTCTTTGCTTATAATCATAAATTTTGTCTGGTTGATGTTTATGTCAAGTCCATAGCTCTGATTGCTCCCCCCCTCACTGTCTGCGAATAGGATTATTAATTAATTTTCAGTCCTCCCCTCCGTGACCCTCGCCATAGCGGACTGGTTCCAGTACAGATTGGCAATCAATCCTTTCCATCCAGCCCATATTTCTTCAAATCTATATCATCTTTTGGCGTTTAATTCTATTGAATGCTTTTTATAGGCGACGAAGAATGCATAGAATCTTCATATTCATGTCTTCACATCTTTGGAAGATGTGAAGTCTCGCGTATGCCAAGCGTACTCCTAAAACCAAACTCTGTATTTGACACCTACTTTTCAGAAATTCTATATTATCGTGTTTTAGTTAATAATTTATAATTTATAAAAATTATTCAAAATGAAAAATTACTAATTTTTAAAGCAACGCTCAATTCTATTTTATTAATTTTAATGCTACAGCTTTAGCTCAGATCGGACCATATTTGACCTAATGAAACATATACGAAACTGCAATCCCGAAATTGTTATTGATACATTTTTTCTGTGAGAATAAACTAAACATAAACCTGTCTTTAAATAGCAAAATGCAAGACATCTAAGTGTACAAATAAAAAATACAGAATTCAGCGTGAAATACCAGCTTGGATGATATCCCTAAATCATCCGTTAAATTACTATAGCATGCCTCAAATTATTTACAAAAATGTTTCTCTAAATTTAATAATTGAGTTTTATGTTCCTCCACTGATTTTTAATTGCTTCTATAAAAACTTCGCATTAATGTTTAAAACTATCAGACGTTGATGGACTCAACAAATGATCCCTAAATTTGCATCAATTCTATCAAAATTTCGAGTAATCTTCCGTCAATTTAAAATTATGTTCCGCAACTCTGGCGGTGTGTCTTCATTCATATCCTAACTTGGCTCTCCCTTAAGCTCTGTGCTACGACCTGGATGCAATATAGCTTTTGACGTAATCAAATCACCAATAAAATTTTCTCTATAGGTCAATAACTTGACTCTGCATACATTAATTCGCACACACACAATTTTTTAATTTCACTATGTTAATTTAAAAAAAAACTAAATTAATGTTATACAACGGTTAGGTATACCCACAAACCAATAAAAATTCACATTCATAAAATCCACATGGATGATGTTCATTAATTGAAAGAATGATGTACAGTTGTTATTATCGTACCTGCTCTCTCCACTGAAATATAAACCAGCATTTCGTTCTACCTCATTATGTTTATCGTATGCACAAATTCAACGAGTAAAAGATTTAAAGATTTAGTTAAAGTGTGGCTGCAAATTAAAAATAGAATGATGGTAGCTTGGATGTTAACATTTAAAAAATTTAGGGGAGGAAAATACACTTCAATATATTCTCCTGCGAATAATCAGTTTGAGTATATGATTCATCAAGCTCATAGTTCCATAATTATTGTACTTTCTGACTCCAGGTTTTTTTGATAAGACGATAGAAATTCATACTGAAGCCATTCCTGCGGAATATCAACCGAGTCATAAATGCGATAGAATGTCGAAGTCCGCCAACTCATATTGACCTCGTCTAAGGGTTTGAAACAATCCTGTGTAACGCCTTAGAAATTCTGGGGAGACAAAATTGGTCCAATCATAAATCACATTGGTTGCCCCTTTGGCTAGCTCCAGAAGGCAAAAGACAAAGCAACTGTGTCACCACTTTTGGCTAGATATTTTTGGGGTAATACAGGGGACGCTAAAGAGATGCTCTGAAGAGCTAAGCGAAGAAGGTTGTAGAGTGAGCGTTACGTAGTTTAATTTTACGACCTTGCTCAACATAAAACCAGAAACCACCGACGAAACTGTAGTTCCCAAATGCGATAAACAAAAGCAATGTGAAACAGTTATCATAAATAATTCAAATTTAATTAAAAAAATTATTCAAGAATAACCAAATAACAGAAAATCAATCGTTGCGTAAATAAACAAATAAACTTTCTTTAAATTAAAACAACAACAAGAATAATTGAACATTAAAATGAAATATTACTTAAAAACCAAAATAACTTCCTCAAGGTATAATTTACTTCTTAATTAGTATTAATTAAGAATAAAATAAAAAGATAAAAATAAATAAGAATAAATAAATTCTTAAATTAATGTCGACGTACAAAAATAACACAAAATGTGTTATTGTTAAGTGATAAGAAATTTACAAAACAAGATGGTCGACGAAATCGACTGTTCCATTTCGCACTCGTATAACGCAAAATTTATTAAACCAAACAAAATTTCATTAATGTTCAAACAGAACATTAGGGAGGCTGCCGCGAACGACCCCTTCACGCATATGTGGACGAAAAACAATGGTGCCCTCTTGATCCTTTCTTATCGAAAGCAATCTTAAATCTCCCACAAAATTTGGCCAACCGGTAAAATTTGAGAATCATAGGAAAATAAAACAGCCAAACGAATATATATCCCACCCTCGGTGGTTGGTAAATTTACAATTATGACGCTGACTGTCGCACCCTAAAATTTTTGGAATACACACAATGCGATGTTTCCGCGTTCTCACTACAAGCCGGATTCCTTGCCTTGCGCACCGCCGACAATCTCCTATTCAAGAATCTCAAATAATCAAAAATTGTAGCGGGAAATTCAAACCGTTACAAGTTTTAGAAACTAGCTGGACATTATCCGGACCAGTAGCCTTACCTTCCTTCATTGTCGCTATTACGGCTTTCACTTCCTCGATCAAAATTGTTGGATCCATATTATCATTGTCAACCTGTTCTTGTGTGATTCAGCCCCTTGCAAAGCGATTTTTGTCTATAAAGCGTTTAATTTAATTTTTACGGAATATTTGCATCAGACCAAAATTGAAGAGCATAAAATTCTTTAGAACATAAATGTTTTCAAAATATGCTCTACTATGTCATACTATTCCTATATTAAAAATAAATCCGTAGAGGGCTGATATGCTTTATTTAAAAAAATTGAAATTGGGAAATTACTTTTAAATAATAAATTATTCTTACTTCCTACCCAAATTTTCTTACATTTCAACTGGATAATCAGAATTAAATTCTGAAAAATATATTTTGCAGAAAATATTCTACTATTCAAGTTTGGTCTGATGGCAATTTTCGGTAAATTACGAAATCTTCTAATTCAAAAAAGATATTGTAAAATAATCAAGCAGAAAACAAGTTTTTTAACTTGAAAAATTTATAAAGGGAAACTCAAAAGTCGAATATAACGTTCTCTTCAAAATTCCTCGCATCAAAATTTTTCTTTGAAACTTTACAGCTTTGATGACTTCTATCTTTCGTCATAATTATATTTGACCCACGCTATCAAAGCGCGTATTTGTTGCTTTTTTATCCTGTCTGCACGTGAGGTTTTTTTTGTTAAGAAGCAATTGATATATTTTGATAGAGTGCCCCTTGTTTAGATCTTTAGGAACGTTAGGATACTCCCTTTAGCCAGGACTCCTTCACAATGGTTCCAATTACTGGTTTGGGATCAACATTATCCCTTCTTCAAAAAATTTCTTTAAAATAAAACTGATCGCATAATGATGAATGTAACAACACCTATGATAAGAAGATCAATTGATTACAGAATATTTTATTAAGTAGTACTTAAATACGAATGTTAGTCCAGTTAAAAATTTATCAGTAGTTTATCCGATTACACTTAAGTATTTTAAAAACAGTTTTAAATAGTACTGCGTATAATAATTTTGAAATTAATTACATGTAAACATTTAAAATTTGGTAATCTTCCTCCAAAAACCTGAATTTACATTAGCTGTTAAAAACACTTTCAGTTCTTTATGGTAGCCTGATATATTTCGATTAAAACATACTTATTTTAAGTACTATAATGGTGACTAAAGTATCAATTTAAGAAATCAAGAATGCAACATTACATTTCTCGGTGCTGAGTGGGCTATCTATCGTTTAGGATTCTTTTTACACAAAATTGATGATCAGCGCTATTCCGCGAGGCCCACCGGCCTCCATAATTTCCAATGTCACTAATATATACTTTCAGATGAAGGAGAAGGCCGGCTACGCCGGGATGCTCCATTTTGGTCAGTCCAGAAAATCGAAAATTGAACAATAAAAGTTCTTAATTTGTTTATTAAATAATTACATAACAATTAATGATTTTGAAATTCCATAATTATTATTTAATGGAAAACGGAAAAAAATATGAATTTAGAAGAGTCGTTTCTAATGTTTCTAATCATAACCATGGTCTGTATTGCATTATTATTTCACTGTTTAAATATAAACAAAATAATATTGAAATATAAAATTGAATTTTCTTACATCCTTTGATTTACGCGTTTTCAATTACAAGCGCCAATATTTACGTTATTCGCCATTTTTTTTTAAATGTAATCTGATGAAATTGGACGAACAAATTCTTGTCAATATGCTAGAAGATGAGGTCGAAATAGACGCAATAAGTTTCAAATATAAAATAGAAATTAAATTACAAAGACACACTAAAAGAAGTTGAAAGATATTTGCAGAATCATTCGCCAATTTATACGAATTAGAAATTTATTAATATATATGTTACACTCAATACCCGATTTCGGGCAATGCCCGAAAAAAATGCGCAAAACTAGTTTTGAGCAACGAAGATTTCCCAAACCCGAAATTTTACTTTTAAACGGCTATTGAGCGTTACAAAATAAGCAGAACTAGTTTTGCGCATTTTGAATTGTACAAAACTAGTTTTGTAGGTTTCTGAATGACCAGCACTAGTTCTGCTTTTTTCATTTAATCAGCATCCGAAAAAAATAAATAACATAAACATAAAGGGGGTGAAACGTAATAGTTTACTGCCCCATACCGCAACTATACTTTTTAATGCTATTTCAAGGGTCTCTAAGCTCCCGGTTTTTTAGATCCCGGTTTTCTTGAGGCGCTTCTCGTATGTTTAGCCTAGTAACCAGAGTCAAAACCGCCCTGGAGAGGTGCAACGCGGAGCGGAGCGGAGCGGCGACCCGTAAGGGTAGGTTTTGACGATGGATTACCCTCCTTATCGAATGCACACCCCAAAAATCGAAGAAAAAAAATTTAATTTTATATACGGGTCGATTTTTGGGGTGTGCATTCGATAAGGAGGGTAATCCATCGTCAAAACCTACCCTTACGGGGCGCCGCTCCGCTCCGCTCCGCTCCGCTCCGCGTTGCACCCCTCCAGGGCGGTTTTGACTCTGGTTACTAGGCTAAACATACGAGAAGCGCCTACGATCAAGAAAACCGGGATCTAAAAAACCGGGATCTAAAAAACCGGGAGCTTAGAGACCCTTGAAATAGCATTAAAAAGTATAGTTGCGGTAAGGGGCAGTAAACTATTATGTTTCACCCCCTTTATGTTTATGTTATTTATAGCAGAACTAGTGCTGGTCATTCAGAAACCTACAAAACTAGTTTTGTACAATTCAAAATGCGCAAAACTAGTTCTGCTTATTTTGTAACGCTCAATAGCCGTTTAAAAGTAAAATTTCGGGTTTGGGAAATCTTCGATGCTCAAAACTAGTTTTGCGCATTTTTTTCGGGCATTGTCCGAAATCGGGTATTGAGTGTAACATATACATCTTTCCAATAGTTGTGATGTTTTAATTATTTGGTACCATCAAAATTTGCATAACAATTTAAAAAATTAGTTCTTAATTTGCGGGCTGATTTTTGGTAGAATCTAAGCCCCGCGTAAATCAAAGGACAATTGCACCACATTTACTTTTACCAAACTAGCAATGTTCGATTTTGTTATCTTCATCTAACCACGTAAACCACGTATTATTGCAGAAAGTTGGATTAGCTTTTAAATCAATTTCAACATCCGTCTGGGGTTTTAACTGTGCCCAAAAATACGCAAGCTGATCTTTTAATCTATTCAAAATGGCAGGATTCGTATCTGCGATATTATTGACTTCACAAGGATCTGTATGAAGGTCGAACAAACAGAATTTATTAGGAGTACATCTTTCTGTTTCATTTTCAAAATTTGGTCTGCAATTTCCTATATCTGCCTTTTGCCGAAGATGTTCTATTTGCAACTCAGTTATACCTCCATTAACTGCAATATTTGCGTCACTATTCAACACCTCTGAAATGTTATATTGTGGGACGTAGTCCGTCCTACCGCTATCTCCAAAGTATAGATCATAGTTCGTTTTAGGTATAGCAGAACCTAAAAAACAGTTATGATTTTCTTGGTTATAAAAATTATGGCGAAACGCACCATTTATTATTTTGTAACGCCCATTTTCACCAATCAATCCTCCATATTCTAGTATTTCATCAATATTAATTAGTAAACTGGAACGGCTGGATCGTTCCTTATTGATCAAATTTTTCCATTGATTAACACCATCGATATTTCCAAGATTACTTACGTCACCTCCTGTAATAATAAAGAGCATTGTTAAAATAGATTCTTCAATTTTTTCCATGCTTACCAGCAGCAGCATATAGGGTGGGCATTAAATCACTGATATGCATTAATTCATTATTGACGCCTTTATTCTTCAATTGGGAACTGTACATTACAGCAAGATTTCGAATACCACCCTCGTGAACACTAAATTTCAGCTAAAATATAAGAAAGTTATTGCAATAGAACAAAAAGAGATGATGTTGAAAACTTACCCCTCTAAGTGGCCAATTGGATCCGTAGTTTGCATGAATGCCTTCAGTTTGGGCTCCGTTATCCGAAATAAATACAACTAACGTATTGTCCAACAGCCGCTTTTCTTTTAAAGTTTTCAGAATTTTACCAACAGATTTATCCAATTCCGTTATAATACCTGCGAAAACTTTTGTGAATCACTGTTGGAACAAAGGCAATTATTTTACCAGCATAGAGTCTTCGATTAGGATTTTTAATGTAATTAAATTTGATGCTATTTTCCGTCTCGTCGGGAACTTCCAGTGTATTATTGTACCCCGCATGGCCTGCTAAATGTGCGACGGTCAAGAAAAACGGTTTGTTTGTATCTTGATCCAAAATCACTTGCTGGGCTTGTCGAGTCAACAAATCCGTGACGTATTGCCCTTGAGTGGCCCACATTGGTTCAAAATCTTTGTGCATGTCTAAACCTTCCAGGACAATTTTTTCATCCACCATATGCTTCAAGATTTGAAATCGTACAAAAGGTCAATATTTCGAAAAGTTTTAAATTATTTACCCTCCATCGTGCGTAATGGTTTCGATATCCTATAAATCCATTCCAATAACCGAAATGGTAGTCAAAACCCATAGCAGTTGGAGTTACATTTTTGAATGCTGCTCCTAAATGCCATTTTCCGATTAGATAATTTTTGTAACCTAAGTCTTTAAGTTTTTTTGGAAGTGTAACTATGTCGAAAGGTAGATGACGGTTTTGGCCCGAACTTAAGGGCATGCCCTGAAATCCTAAATTAGAATAGTTGAGTGAAAAACTTTCAGATTTGGGTTATGATCTACCTAAACGAATTGGATATTGTCCAGTTAAAAGTGCAGCCCTTGAAGGCGAACAGGAGCTTTGGGTATAAAATCGGTTTAATATTATACCGTTGTACGCTAAAGCGTCTATGTTTGGTGTTTGAATTTCATTTGAACCATGAAAACTGGCATCATTCCATCCCTGGAAATAGAGTTTAAATTTTCAGTCGATTAGAAGTTCGTTTTGACTAAAAAATGTCCTGTTTTTTTTATAATTTTTGTATTTATATTTTAAATTTGTTACAGTTTCTGGGAGGTGGTGGTATGTAGTATGTTCTTTTATATTATCTAGGCATTCTTTTGATTAATGAATACATAAATGCAAATGGTGAATACCCCAATTAATATGCAATTTTTGTTTTCAGGTACTTCCTGTTGGTTTCTTAAAAGTAAACACTCACCACGTCATCGCTAATTATTAACACAATGTTTTGTTGTTTTGCACAACACAGTAATAATATCGAATATAAATAAATTAATTCCTCCTTTAACAAACACATTATTGGCTTTATAAAGTACTTATTATTATTATGAAATTAAAAATTATTTTTATGCATTTCTGTATAGTGTGTATTCGCTTACGGCAACGAATTAATAACGCAATATTCACAAATCTAACCTTTTGGCTAATTTTAATATCACATCGGTTTATTGAAATTCAAGTACATAAATTTCCTACTCCACTATAATTTAGATAAACTTGTTTAATTTTATCTACTTGGTAATTCCGCAACAGATCATTCAAAAAGAATTTGATGTACCAATACTGGGTGCTCTGTTTTACGTGGCTTAACATGAGTATCTTGTTTATTATAGAAGATGAATACAATTTAAAAAAATAATATTTCTAAAAATTTCGCCCGGTTCAGGAACCTTCCATTAGATACAGACGTAACTCAATCTTAATCGGTTATTGTTCTTGTTGTGCTTTTCTTGTGGTAAGATCGAATTTTTTGGTGAACTGGTTTAATTTTATCTACTCGGTAATTCAACAACTAACCATTCAAAAGAATTTCGTGTACCAATACTGGGTGCTCTGTTTTACGTGGCTTAACATGGGTATCTCGCTTATTATAGAAGATGCATGCAAATCAAGAAAATCAAAAGTAAATTAAAGCAGAGATATTTCCAAAAATTCCGCCCGGTTCAGGAACCTTCCATTAGATACAGACGCAACACAATCTTAATCAGGTTATTGTTCTTGTTGGGCTTTTCTTGTGATAACATCGAATATTTTGGTGAAATTTTCTTCTTGTCCATTGACTGCTTTGATGGGTGCATTATGTACTAGCAGTCTAATAATGAGGCCCCAATTTAATTTGTATAATGTAATGTTAAATAAAGGTTTACTATTTTTTAAACTGTGTTGATCACAATGGGATGGTAATTCGTTTTAGAAATAATAATACCCCTCCTTATCCAAAAGTTGACCAGATCCAAAATTTTGTTGCCATCTACTGGCCAATATGATGATCGATTTGTAGATATTGGTGAAGGTTATGAGTTTGCATTGCTCGAGCGATGGCTTCCTCATGGGTTTATTAATGATAAATCTCAATTTAAATGTTTTGCATTGGCATGATAAAAAAATTTTCAAAATTTTCTTTCTAAATGTTTACATAGTTGGCAAGAAATTTCTGAAATTGTTAGCTTATTTACCATTCTAATCTTCTACATATTGCTGTGATTTAAAATGACCCCACACAACACAAATGGTTGTAAAATTGAATTAATTGTTATATTTAAGAAAATTAAGCTAATTTCAAACTTTATATTTAACAGATAAACACATCCAACTCAATTTATGATATTGTAGACCTAATAAGATCTTTAAAGATGTGAAAGCTATATCAAAACCTGCTAAATACATTCAATTTGAAGGTAAACAAGTCAAAATCTTCTAATAAGATGCTTTATCTTAGAAATGATGAAATTTGTTATAATTTGTTATCTGAAAAACATAACCTTTACGTTTATAAACTTTGAATTGATAAATCTCTGTGAATAACTTGTTATATGAAAATCTGTTTATAACAAAAATTCTATTATATCTAATTGTATGTGATAACCATAAATTCATCTCCTAAAATTGTAAAAAGGTACATAAGGGTGAAAATCCATTAAAGGTTGATAAGTGAAACGTGATAATGAAAATAGTCAAATCTACTACTTCAAATGGCTGCCAAATCAACTACTGTGTTGGAAATCAACTGGAAAGCATTGAATAAGTAATCTCTTCAATAATGGAGCCAGTTCTGGAAATTACATGAAATTTCATTAAAGTAATAATCGAAAAGGGGAATAAATTTGACTCACAAATTGTTGAAGTCAGCTCAAATTGGTATTTTGCGCAAGCAAAAGTTAGTTGAATTTTAATATTTAAAGTGGAAGGACGTGTGCAACGCGATCCAACAATTCAATCAATTTGGTCGATAAGGAATCCAAGATGGCAAACTCAGTTGCGTCTCCTACAAAATAAAATGTTATTTCTCAACTCAACTCTCAAATATCCGAGAATTACATAATTTAAAATTACTTACCGACATATAATCTAATAAAACAACACAATTGGAAAGTCGAATTTGGATAATTACTGCTACCACAACACCATCCAAACAGGAGAAGATCCAGAGCGTCGTATCAACAGAAACATCTGATCGTGGAAGTGTCTCATAGTGCGCTTGTGTATATCAAGATAGTGTTTTTCTACGCAGACTTATATAAAAGTCCGGATAAAATTCAAAGGTATTTGAAAACAATTATTATTTTTATTAACTTTACGCCTTCAGCATTTTACGTACAGGATGCTGGGAAAAGACTCTAACAGGTGCATTTTCGGCTACCCTACTTTATAAATTCAACAACAAAACATTATTATTATTATTTTATTTTCTACGCTTTGCCAAAAGCAACCATTTCAAATTAAAAACATTTAACCCGTTTGGACAACGGAAAGACTTAAATTTATTTAAGCATTTAGAAGAAGCCGAAGAAAGAAAAGGATCTCCATTCTACATTTTTGATTTTTGATTATTGTAAAACATTCTGGTGTCGGATAAGACATCTGTACAAATTTGTTAAACTGATTATTTGCGCTTTGCGATATTTTTGAATATAAAATCATTTCTAAATTAATGCAATCTTTCATTATTATTATCAAACATTTACAGGTCAGTACTCAAAATTTTAAAGATCATTCTAATAAAGAAGTGGATCGTTTATCTGGTAAATACAATTAAGCATTTTTATTCAAAGTCAATAAACATTTTTTTATCATTTAAAAATAAAACTTCTCAACTCAAGCTACATCCCCTAATCTATCTTAATACCTGCAATACTCTGAGAGAGCCTTAGACTGAGCTAAACAAGAGGGACAAAGTGGTGAACTCTCTAATTAAATTTTAGCACGCGAATTTTTAACATTTACATTTTTTATATTTTTCATTCATTTGAATGTGGCGCCCAAGTTAAACGACGTGTCTAACTTTTAATATAAGGGAGGTCATAGCAATATTTATGTACTTCTATGCTAGTTGCTTGCAAATATCTTTCGAAATTAATATGTAGCAAGTTCGTATAGTTTTTTACGAGTGCTAATATTAAGTTCAAATTTAAATTTTATTTCTTATTAATTTTCCTTTTCTTTTAATTACAAAAATTCAATGTTGTTTAGGAATTTTAACGATGTAAATTTATTGTAAAAGATTCTCATTACATATCTTATTTAAACAATAAAGCATTTTTAAGATTTTATGGCATGTACTTTGTTATCTTGCGCAAGTTTCTAGTAAATGAAATTAACTTCAAATGTATGAAAGATATAAATAAAAGAGATGGTCAATATCATATCACGGTGCGGTGGTTCGATGTGTCGACTGCAATACTGCGTACCTGGTTCGACTCCGGGCGTGGTAAGAATTTATTCTGACTATCACCCTGGAAAGGCAATTATAAATTACTACGGTAATGTAGGAATTTTTGCAATTCTTTACGAAAATTTTCATTGCCCCTGGATATCACACATATATTTTACTATAGAATAAATGTCTAAATCCGTAACGCCCACTTATTCATC
Source organism: Podabrus alpinus (assembly GCA_932274525.1). Taxonomy (NCBI): domain Eukaryota; kingdom Metazoa; phylum Arthropoda; class Insecta; order Coleoptera; family Cantharidae; genus Podabrus; species Podabrus alpinus. Next base: position 66,961,168 of record OW026454.1, read on the forward strand.
ACGATATCTCGTAAACCTCATTACCGATAAATCTAAAATTTATTGCTTGTATGTAGTTAAGGTCAGATAAGAAGAAAACCGCGGAATTTACTGCTAACTTTAATTTGTGAAGATTTGGTTGTACTTATAGCAGTAGTAGGAAAACATTCACATAAACCTTATATTTATTATAGTACCAAAATTTGTAGTAATCCTATAGCAATTGGTTGACAAAAACTACAATCTAACTATGCCATACTTTATTTCATGTATTTTATTCCAAGTAATCAAAACAATTTTATGTCAGTATTTTAGCAACAGAACTACATACTAATGTACTGAAACAAAAAATGCATAGCGTTTAATGAAAATTATAGTTTTTTTAATTGAAAATTAATTTTTACTAATTATTTTGCATTTTTATTATTTTGCATCTCTCTCTTAGATTCCTTCATCCTACGTAAGGACATGGTGGCGTCATGACGACAGTGCCTTCAGTAAGGTTCTCGATACTCCCGGTGCTGCGTGAGTCGCCACATGCAAAGTTTGTCCAGTTAGGGCTTTGATCTGGTCTATCCATCTTGTTGGGGATCTTCCTCTCGAACGATTTCCTTCGATCTTACCCTAGATCATCAATTTTTCCATTGCTTCTGGTCTTCTTGCAATGTGTCCGAAATATAGTAATAACTGACTGATCTTAGCGGACAACCGTGTTTTGACCTTCAGCTAGTTCAAAATGTATTAATAATATTCGTATTACTTTGTCATTAAAAATACCCAAATAAAAAATTATCCCCATTTAACATTTTTGAGAAAACTAAAGATTATCTAATCTAGCTAATATGGATAATCAATGGAGTCGTGGTTAATATTGTGAAAATTGATATTAATCATATCTATATTTTAAAATAACCAAAATTTGCGCAAAACTCTTTTGAGAACTGAAAGCAAAACTTTCAGAAACAAAAGTAAAGCAAAGGAAAAACAAAAAATAAACTGTGGCACTTTCACCCATTAAACTAGAGGGATTTGTTGAAATATTACTGGAAGAAATGGTTAAGCCGGGGATGGTGATGAAAGGTTTTCTATTAGCTGGAGGGAAAATATTAATTGATGTGGTTCTAACAGAATTTTGTAAGAAAATTTTCGTTACTTATAACTACCCCTGTAAAACGTCTTACACTAGCGCCATGGCACAGGAAATGCTTCTGATTTATGTCGTCGTAAATTCGCACCGGTGTTTTTAGAATTAAATTAGTCTAATATTGTATTATGACTAGCCTATATTATATTTTATATTGATGATCATATACTGAAGTGCAATTTCCCTATATTCAGATGTTTTCAGTATTTGAGATCCAGGCTGGGATCATCCTAATTTTTTAATTAACAGCCGCACCATATCAGGATCATTTTACACGTTTAATTTTCGTGCTTATATTGACCTAAATGAGGCAGACGCGTTGGTCCATTTTTCACTCGCGATAACCTCTGTAAAAATATTTTAATGCATTACTTGCAATTAAAAGTACAAAGTACACCAAAAAAAAGATAAGAGCATACCCATAAACAAATTAAGTGGATTGAAGGAAGACTAAAGACTTCGAGGGAACAACAAAAAAAAAGGAAGGCTTGTACAAAAAAAAGAAACAGTTGCGTTCAAAAACAGCAAATTGCCGAAGGAGAAGATTCACAAAAGTTAAGTAAACGAAATGCTTAACCAAGGAAGAAACGAAAATTACCAAAATAAAATAAAGCAATCCTGAATAGAATCAGCAAGAGTATGTGAAATAACTAATGAAGAATTTTTATTTTTTATTATTATTTATATATTTTAGAAAGTTGAGTTATTACTCGTATATATTGTTGTGTCCACCGTGTTACCCCTATTATGGGAGAACAGGGCAAGGGAAAACAATCGGAGAGTTTTTTAAATGCACTAGTTAAGTTTTTGTTAGAGTAAGTTTTGTCAAATAAAGTTTTTGTGATAAATTTTAAACGCCTGATGAGAACGGTGATAGGCAACCCAAAAGACGGAATAAAATGTGTGATAAAATCAAACATGATAAAAAAAAAGGAGAGAGGTTGTCATGGGGAGATAAACAAGAAGTTCGATTTTAGAAAAGGGACCGAGAGAGTTGCAAATCGAGGAGTTCGATAAAATTATGAGATCAATATAGTCGCAAATCGCGAGTACAAATTAAAAAAAGGAATCAATAGAGTATAAATTCGTGAGTACGAATATATAAGGCGACAAAGAAAAGTCGCAAGTCGAGTCCTTTTAAATAAGGGACTAAGATAGTAGAAAATCGTAAGTACGGAGAAATAAGACGAGCAAGAAAGTCGCAGATCGACAGAATATTTAATAAGGTGACAAAAAAAATTGGAAGAACGAGTTTCTCCCACGGAGAAAATTGCGGTGAGCACGACAAGTGCATTGGAATTGTTAGTTTTGGAATTGTTAGTTTGGAATAGAAATTCCAAAGCGAAGGCAGGAGAAATTGAACCATTTGGACAATTTGAAACGCCAGGGTCGAGAAAGTGTATGTGCGCTATATTATCCGTTGAGCCGAGTTACAATCAACAACACATTAAGGTTAGCGTCGTTAATTGTTATAATTTTAAGTAGTTGTATTTTGTGTTTATTTATATTTTGATTTTGTTGTTTTCACGTTATATTAATGTTATTAAATGTGTTTTTGGCTATCCGATTGTTTTTCTTTTGACTGTTGGCCTGTAAGACGTTTTTAAAGTGAGTTTTAACCCTGAGATAGAGAGAAGTGTTCGAAGTGAATTCTTCCTTGGTTATTCCTCTAATAGCCAAGAAGGGGACCACAACAATATATACCTAACACTTAATTTATTTTTATTATTATATTTAATTTTGCACTAGAATATTTTATAATTTTGTTCATTAAACTTTTTTTTTTTAAATAAGTAAGCTTTTAATAATGATTACCTAACTTTAGTAACAGGAATATTGCACATAAACTGTTATGGAGTTACAAGGATATAGAACACTTTTTTATTCTAATAACTAATGTGATTTTGTATTTCTATTTTATGATATTCTATACTTCAAATATAAGACTTTTAATAACTATTGAAAACTACATATAATATAATTAAAACTTTTAAATTAAATAGTTAATTAAACATTGTACTGTGGAGTACTGAAAGTTTATGATCAATAAATATTACTTCACGTTTAATTAACTATTTAATTTAAAAGTTTTAATTATATTATTCTATATATTGTACTGATCTTTTATATTATCCTCTACCACGTACCCTTTTATGTTTACCTGACTAGCTCTGGTCGGTAAGACTCTTTACAAGGTACGAGTTCTAAGGTTGTTTTTAATTTTGCATCCGGTAGATGAATACTTAACTTTATTTAATTGCCAAATCCTGTAAGATAACTTGGATATTGTTATTTCAATGAAAGATGTTAATTAATCAAAAATAAGTTTATATTGGTTCATAATTAATCGCACTGCGCATATAAATATAAATAAATGTTAACAATTAAAGTAGACCGGAGTCTACACCAAAAATGGTTTACAATTTCAGTAACCAAAAACAAAACGTATCCTGTTCCTTCTTCCTTTCTTCTCGTGCTTAGTAAATGTATGTCTCTAACGCCCGGTTTCACAGTCGATACTTAAGTATCGGTCGTTACTTGAGGGACCCTTTCGCATTTCATAGTCATAAATTCGATACTTGAGGGCGGCGTTACTTGGCAAAGTAGTGACAGTTGCTATAGAAACTATAGAAAATGACCTGTCACTTTGTTTTTAATGCGTTTTGACGACACAACATGTAATGTCTAATTTTTTTATATGCAACGCTTTAACAATTATCTCTAATACATCTTAACTAATAAATTTCAATATAGTTTATAAATCTCTTACAGACTAAACAATTTTTATTATAATATTTCAACAATTTCTATCATTACGGATTTTTAATGAACATTTAATTTTTATTTTGTGAACTCTTGCATTCTTTATTATTATTATAGTTTCCATGCATTATTAATTTTCTATTAAACCAAAACAAATTTACGTATTGCCAGTGACGTCTCCTCCAGATATCACCGTAATATATCCAAAACAAATAATTGATGTTATTCTAAATATGTATAATAAATGGATATACCATATCAAAATGTTGGATAGCAGATAACATTGCTTACTACGTAGATACTTTTGTAAACCCAAAATATTTTTGGAAATGGAATCAAAAATTCAAGAAAATTTACTTCAAGCCACTACAAACTTCATATGATGGGAGAAGAAGACTCGAAACAAAAAAATAGTCCACCTAGGGCACCAAATCTCGCTTATGGCTCCACGTGCCACGCCCTGGTAATTATATTGGCATGCAGATTAAACTAAGCAAGGGTAATCAGTTGCGACAAAAATCACAAAGAGCTGCAGCGTTGTTATCAGATGCAAAATGCGACAACCCAGTGGATGAATTCGGCAATGCACATCGACTTGTGAGCAAGGTCAGGACGACTCAATTGGTTTTAAGACTGAAGGGTAGAAGGAAACGGGAAACCACTGCACTATTATTTCCTAGGAAATTTATCATGGCTTTAAATTGAAAAGGACATCCTAAGAATTGAATTTCTGCATAATTTCGTACAAATTTTTTTTGTATCTACCCAATTCCAATAACGTAAACAACTCGATGATAATGCAGATATCGCGGTATAAAAATTCTTTAAATCAATGATTCTTTAAATCAAAATCTTTTGCGTGGGTTGTGGCGGTCCTGACGATTTCTTTCTAACTGTGCCTATTCCGTCCTTTCTTCCTCCAGTCCTCCACCCCCATAGATATACTTCTTTTGTTTCACTTCGCCGTGTCTTTCCATCTTGTTTCTTGCAGTGCTGTTACGTCCACCTTTTATCTTATGATTGCGCTTCCTATTTTTTGCAGTTTTAGTGGTTTCTGCAGCATTCGCACATTCCATGTTCCAATTTTAAGTGAATTCCGTCGTTGTTTTGCATTCTTTTGTATTAGGTTGATTGACATTATCTTGTTTTCCGATTCGTTTTCCGATTGAGTTGGCCTGTTTTCGTTATAATGTGTCTCAACTTCATTGTTTGACGCTCCCGCTTGAGACGTTGCGGATGCTCAGCCTATGTTGATTAGTTTTTTGGTTCTGTTAGCGTTACTTCCATTATCACCAGTTTGGAGACTCCATCATTCCATACAAACCTCTTTCCGTCGATGAACAGTTTTCTATATCCCACTCTCACCTTTCTACCATTCGAGGTTTCCCTTTTCGCTCTCTCTATAATTTTGTCCTGGATGGCTTTTCCCTTGAACGTAAGGTCATTCTCTATGCATGTATGTGTTTGTTCCCTTTAGCTTGCGTTTGTTCTGCATTACTGCTATTTTCTGGCGGGAATCTCTCAGCTTAGCTATCACTATCTCTTTTCTGGGGGTTTTTCCTATTTTGATCGCTTCGGTTACATTCACTTGTATCTAGAGATTCCTTCGTATGTAGTCCTCGACTTTTTCCCTTGTTGTTGCTTGATTTGGGAATGCTCCTTTCATGACAATGTTGTCCCTTCTTTTCTCCTTTTCGAGCTTATCCACTTTTTCCTCTAGTTTCGCCATCACGTCCTCTTGCTTTCTTGCTTTATGACTCTCTCATCCACCCCTTCAATTTATTTCCTTAGCTCCTGCCGACTGTTCTAAACTTGGCTTTTAGTTTTATCATTTTATTTTTCTTATCGGAGAAGCCAGCGTTGACTGTTCGAGTCAAGTTGAGAAGCATTGCTTTAAGTTCTTCCATATCGTCTTCTATTGTTTCTTGTACTTCTTGTCTCTTCAGTGGAGCTGTCCTTCACAACCTTCCAGTTATCACCAGTGCTGCAGCATCAATTAAGGGAACGCACCTTGTTGGCATTGAATGGGGCATTGTAATAAACCCGAAAAGCTTGGAAGGTTTGTGCCATTTCTTTTCTTTTGATTGATGCACATTGGTTAAAGCACCAGTTTTTTAAACAACTACCCTCCCTAATTGCTAGGTGTGATTGGGCTTGATACTGGTATACGTTTTTAAATTTTCACAATTACTTTGTGTATTACATACCATCTTTTTACTGTATCGAGTCTCGACGATTATATTATACGATTTGTTTAACTATTACATCGTTTGTAGCGATCTCCTCAAGGTTTCCGAATCACCACCTGCCTCCTACGTACTGAGAGCTGGCATATACCAGAATAGCAGGGTACATTTTCTCACGGCATAATTACTGCCAATATTGTTCGGGGAAAATTGTTCACAACACATCGGAGGAGCTCGTATTGTAAAAATTTCCTGTGAAATGGTTTTTGCTTTGGTAATACAGTAACTTGTTTGTTATACATTTCGGGTTGGTGTTACAGCTTACTTTTTGTATTAGTTGTATTATTAGTATTAGTTCAATATCCTCCAAATCGCACTGGATAATTTAAAAATCTTCCAATTCAACACTATCACCTGTTACAGGACCGTACTCACTTCTATATCCCTATGACAAACAAATTTAATGCATCCTTTGAATTACTACCATTATTTCTTCATTTGTCGACTCTGTTATCTAGTGGTTGTCTTTTTGATATACATTTGTTCTTCTTCTTCTTGTTGAACGTTCAATAGTTTCTAGAAGTGATTCTTACATATTTCCTTAATGTCCTCTGTGTTATGTTCGTTCTTCCGTTCTTCGTCTTTCATACCCTTTGGTAATACTTTGGGTCTTGATTTTTGTCTTGGTATTAGTTGGTAGAAGATTTTTGCGTTGCTAAGCTTGTCATTATTTTCTATTTCTTCCATTCTAAACATTAAGTTCACTTCTCTTATGCTCTATATTTGAGTTTACGTAGATATTGTAAATCTCCTGTTTTCCACCATTCCAGTATTATTCTCGTGTTTCTTTTGTTGCATTCATTGCACTCTTCGTCGAACCAATGTAGCAAAGTAACATTTTTAATACTACAAATTTTACTGGAAATGTTTCAGTATCCTGTTTTACAATAGGTAAATCGTTTTTAAAATTATATCATCTGCTTGCTCGAAAAATTATCGACTTTTTTTAATTAAAAATATTACTTAGAATCTACATTTATACAAAATATAATTTAAAAAATCAGATAGCTTCGGATATAAAATAAAACTTCAAGTATTGTTGCATGGGTCGCCTATCTTCTAGGATTTATGCTAACACTTTTATTTTACTATAGAAAGGAGAAAAAATAAGCAATGAACAAAAACGGAGAGTGGGGAATTTGACTATCCAATAAAAGTACACACCAAATTTGCAAAATGTAAAAAAATTGAAAACATCCCTAAAATTTGTAGGAAATTGTAAAAATAACAGATAATGCAGAAAATTTCGGGGTGGTCAACTCCATCCAAAATTGGTTTGCAACTCTTACAGTAATCGTTAATATTGCTAAGACTAGGTACTTAGTTTCGTTGAAGTACAATTATTAACTTGCTATAATAATTGTCAGTTTTAAAGAATCAATTAAAATCAAATTTAATTTGACTTTTGATTGACGCTCAGCAGACAACTACTGAGCTTTAACGCAAAAACCTTGATAAGTGGTACAAAATTGATATTTGCCTACTGTACGGTTTAATTAAATAACGCTGAAATTATAGTAGATCAGATAAAATGATTGATAAATACTTAATTATATTTTTTTGAAGTGATTCTTTTCAATTTGTATATTTTTCTAAGCTTACAGAATTGTTGTCTAACAGTAATTTTGTAATAGTTCTGCATTAAGCACACGTAGGTACCTACCATCTGCCTTAGTTAATACAAAGCTGACCTTCAGGTGCCAAATTTATTGTAGACAGTTATTTATAGGAACACACCTAATATCAAACTACAAACCAATTTAATGAAAATATGGACACTAGGCAAAGAAAGGTGTGAAGACTGCACCTACGAGTTTACCTTTGCATTTAAACTCCAGAAGCCACGCCACAGCCAAAATACTGAGTTTTCAGAAATTTTCAACGACAAATAATGGTTAATTTCGTTTATTAGCAAACCATTAAATTCAAATTAAGTGGTAAAACGTTGGTATCTGAACCAAAAGTTACCATTTAAATTAATTACAGCAGTGAGCGGGTGTAATCAGTCTTTGAGCTACGGAGCGAAAATTTCGGATTCCAGTTGCTGAATTTCTTAGCTCGGCCCTTCAGCCCTTCATTATAGATCAGGATCAAGACTGAAGATTTAATTTTTCAAGATCACTTTTAATTAGATCATATTTAATTAATAATTTCTTTTATTCAATTATACCGATAGCTTATGAAGCAATGATTTTTATTGTGTTTATTAGCTTGTTAACTTTTAAACTCAAACCTCAATACAAATTTTTTTAAATAAACACGCTCCTGGATAATTAATTCGTCTTCCCGAAGCTGACGTCTCGTATTAATTAATTATAATAAAAAAAACTGTTAGCAAATTCTAGTGATTTACATTGAAATCGTGCATTTTAAATACATAATTTCATATTATCAATGTCATATAATATTTTACTGCGCGCTGAAAATTTATTAACACTTCGTTCGTGCATCGATAACGACACAGTGATTGATAAATTGGTTGGTGAAGATAACAGATATTACTACATGCGACGTGCACAACTTTTAACATCCACGGCAATAATTCACATACGGAATTCTCTTTAACTGTTTAGGATTTAGTTCTTCTTGAAAGTTACACAGAGTTATACCGTAACGCTTAGGCTTGCCAAGAGAATGGCCAGTCAGTCACGTCGGGTCACTTTGACCTGCACGAGCGATTCAGTTTAGCTACCGGTAGTTTTTTAGTGTTGAAATCGATTAATAAACATTACTATCGCTAATCATTTTTCGAGATACTTTAATTTTGTTATTAGTTCCAATAAAACGTGGAGATATCAATACTTGATAAAGCGAGTAACCTACATCTAGGAGAAAAATGCAACATTAAGAAATTGCATTAAGAGAAACTAAACTATACTGACTTATTATGTTAAGTGAACTTAAAAGTGCAGAAGAAAATAGTGTTAATTGATTAAATTATTTTATTTAACTACATGGTATTTTATGTTAATCTTCAAACTCCAAACGAATTAATACGATATTTTAATTGCTCTGATTCACTGTGAGTGCTACGTATTTATTTGGAAAGCCATTCTAGATACATAATAGGTAAGTTGTATCAATGTAGTATAGAAGCAAAAAAAACACAAGAGTTTAAAAAAAATGTGTCAATAAAAATTATAATTTTAAATTTATATCCTAATGACTACTACCTAATATCGATAAAAAAATTCTTTGAGATTGACGTTCTTCTTAAAGTACCGTATCCGCTCAGCGAACGTTGGTTATCAACTTGACCGAAGTCAAGATGACTTAACTAGGGAAAGAAATTTAATGGGGTGGTTTCCCGTTGCCTTCCCCATAGCCCACAGATTTATATTGGGCTTGAAGATCACAGCAGTATATCCGGCGCGACTAGGTATAGAACCACGGTTTCCCGCTCGCTAGTCTGCCGGTGTAAACTTAACGCTACACTGCTGGTGTAGATTGACAGAAGATTGACGTTGCCACTGTTCAGTTAGATCTTCCGAAAATCCGTATAGGTACCTATGTTTTAAATAGTAAAACTTTTCAGTGCAAATAAATTATGTTATTATCTTCTTAATTACCAAAATTACAAATTTAACATAAAACTATATCATCTTCAGATTAATTACATTTTATGATGTGCACAGTGCACGTTCTACTTCTTAAAATGTGTAATTACACGAATTGATAATTAGGAAGCAAAAATGTCTGTAAACCACAAAAAATTTACTATTTCTCGTTTGTTTATGTTTATGGTATGGTAATTCCGCGATTAAAATTTTCTCAAGTATTTCTAAGTTTATGTTCGGCTTCGCTGTACGGTTTTACCTTGTGCATCTATAAAGGAAGCTCTTCTTTCGACTTAACCTTGATGGTATGTTAATGAAATTCGGGTAAAGTCGAAAAGAAATGTAGAGCATACACATCAATTTTGTAGTTAAACAAAAGACGTAATATTGTGTAACGCAGTGATACAAAAAATTATTACTAAGAGGTTAGTGTTACCACAAAATACATTATTTTTGTCATTAAAACATAATTTCATCGATTATGTTAATGTCGACTGGGCATTAATTAAACAATGCTAACAACTTTCCCAAATAATTGGTTGTATATGTGTTACACCTTTAAGATTAAGAATTCATTAATATTAATTAATATTATTTAATTAATACGATTTTATTGTAAATCCGAGAATAGAACTTCAATATTCTAAATATAGAAAATTATATGTTATATACATATATTAATAGTATACACATTGTATTGTACAAGCGTCAATCAATTTTTAAATCAACATTGCAGTAAATGCCAACTCTTATTATATAGCAGTGCATTTAACCAATTTACTCCAAACATTTTGAAAAACCCGAACAAACGTTAATTTAAAAAGCAACACAAAGGATGTGACATATTCATCATTGCACCACTTATAAAATATCAAAACAATCCTCTTATGGAAACATTATATAAAAGTGCAATCCGTTACGGTTGATTGTAGGATTAAAAACTCAAAATTGTGAATAGACAATCTACTTCACGTTAATTAACGACAATTGAGAGTTCCGTTAAAATTCATGTAGTAAAGTTAATGTTCGGATAATAATCAACACTTAAAGAAGATGATAGGTTCGTTGCTTCACATTATTTTTAAACGTCACGATGTAAGCAATTATGACTTGCATTATGTTTTTTTCGGTCAGTAGTGGCAATCATAAGTCATATTACATGAACAATTGACCACGGCTTTATGTACTGTTACTGCTCGTCATCTTTTGTCACGCTTAGATTTATACAGTCGAGTCGTCTGATGAGAAAATCCAATTGACAGTGTCGCGAATGCATGTTCGTACCATGGATGCTAAGTTAAAAAAATAAATTTCAGCGAATAAGTCGGAAAAGTCAAACCTTGCGAATCAATCGAGGATACCATTAGAATGCTCAAAATGTTATAAAATATTATGAAATAAAAGTTTTTATTTAAATAATAATGCTGCAACTTTTTTTCAACACATTATAATATGCATTATTGCATATATAAATTTGATGTTTTCTGCAATTTACATTAAAATCTGTTTTACAAATGTTTCTCAGTTTTTTTTAATATCTTCATAGCATCGTTTTTTGGTATAAATTTTGAAGATTTACGACTGCGTGATCAAGATAAGCTATTTCAGATGCTCGTTTAGTAACATATAAACATAGATTGCAAATTAACATATTTGAGTGAAATTAAAAAAAAAGTAGGTAAATATTTGAAAACAAAAAATAGCGACGATAAAAGTAGTTTACTAAAACCAGACTTCCTATTAAATGTAGGTTTGAACATTTTGCGAAGACACTTATTTAAGCACATGGTCTTCTATTTTATAATTGTTATTTCACGAAAAATCATAATTTAAACACTTTATGGTGTCAATTTAATTTTTGTAATTAATCTTTAAAACGTTAGTTTTTTGGTGTCCCCATTTCAAGCTGCTCCTACTTTACTTTTCATGAAACTTAAGTAATGAAAAGCGTCGCGACGACACAAATAAATAATTGAAGAAATCTGACGCTGAATAAATTAGACCGTTATTTTGGCAATTTTTATCTGAAATCAAGTTTGAATCAAATTTAGTATTTACCGGCAACAAAGGTGATCGCTGTTCTCACGGTGTCAAACCGAACCGCACGAGCCACACCATATAAAATATGAATCGGAATCACCTGGCGTAACATAATATTTAATTGCACATAGTTATGCAGAAATGATCCAACCCATATAAGGAAAGTTTTGAGTAGTTTAACTTCAAATATTTTAGTTTGCATAAGCATGTGGGTAAATGTCAACAGAATTCTTCATAAATTTCTTGCATTCAGTAGGGAATGTGGTGTCAAAAGTAACAATTTCTACAAAAAGCCCGATGGAGTTGACCTTAATATTCCAAATAAAACAATATTTTTGTGCAAGGTAGAAATGGGTTTAGGCTACATAAACGCTTTACTGCTGATAGTTTTCATAGAAATATTTATTTTTTAAGATAGTTCAAACTATTACAAATGATACCACGGTGGTGTCAAATGTAACTAAACGCTTATTATAATTATAAATCAAAATTAAAACTCTTTAAAATAAAAGCTTATATTCTAACGCAAATATAACAGCAAAATACTGTGATAGTATTAATTTATTACTTTGCTGCTTTTCTAATTGAGATATTTTCTTTTTTGATCATATCTGCAGCATTTTTAAAAGTTTCTACAGGAGTACTGCCTGCAGAGGTTTTTCTTTCCCTAAGTTTAACAATTATCAACTATAACAAGTCAGAAAAGACCAATAATAAAGAGAAGCTTGAGAAACGTCGTAATTCTAATAGCAATTTTACCGAAAGATATCAATTGTAACATGTTACAAATGACACCTTCGATTGTGTTACAATTGAAACCTTCCAGGAAGTTTAGGTTAAATTAGATTATATTGAAAATTTGCAAACTATTATAAAAAGTGAACATACAATATTAAAATACATTACTTATCGATTACGTACTGCTATGTCCTCCTCCTAATAAAATGTTAGGCACAGGAAGGTAAACACATTATTGCCCCTTCTTACTAAGCTCGCGGGTTGAGTCGTTCAGGGAGTGGGTCCCTTGTGGTTCGAAATTAATTATTAGAGGCGATCTTATTGTGCTCATTGGCTCTCTCAGGATATTCACCTTTGCTTTCCTTTTTTTTGAATAAAAAAGAAATAAAAAACTTTCATCAACTCCCATACAAATTTTATTATAGTAAAAATAAAAGGAAAATTAATACAAATAATTGTTCGAAACAAAGAGGTTTCCTCTCTTCGTCCCAAGTTGCTTGATTTTTAAGCCAATCAAGACTTTCGCTTTACATTAGCGGGCTTAAATGTTTATAAATTTAAATTTGTTGCTTATTTTAAAGCTTAAAATATTTTTGACGAAAATTATAAAACTTTTGATTATTTTTAACTTATCACTTAGGGTATCAAAGAATACACTCTGTTAGAAGTCTTTTCCCCAAATCCTATTATTAACACGCTGAAGGCAAAATTTTAACAAATTATAGAAATCATAAATTCACTGTACCTGGCTCCTGAATATATCGCAGTTTTTATTTGTTTAAAAAGGATATCATTTATTCGCTGTGTGCGCCCTGCTTTAATCTTTACTTGCAACGATTGAACTTCACTCCACCTGTCATGACTTTGTTGGATGTCATTTGAAACGATACTCTACTTTGACTAGTGCTGAATTTTGTGCTCGTATTTGCATCCTTCCTATTGAAAATCTCCAAAAATATTGAGGTAAGTTGTTCCATTAATTTGCAATGATTTTCTTGTTATCCAGAAAATTTTTATATGAATAAATTTTTGTAAATTACAACATCTCCATTGCATTTGTTTATGTCCTTGACATCTATTTTTAGAATCGACGTTGAATAAACGAACTTTCTAACCTCTCCGAAGTCAAATGAATTTGATTAACCTCCAAATTCTGGTAAATAATATTTCTCGGAGAGCATCGAAAAATGCGTGCACACAGCGGAGTTACTAGAGGTGAACTCATTTTTGATCGAAAATCGATACAATTGGTATTCTTGTTTGAATTTTGTGAGTCAAATCCATGTATTTTTGAATTTATTTCTTTCTAATAAATTATTTTTATTGTAGATTTTTCTTCTGTATCAACCTCGATTTCGTTTGGAACATCTTCCCGAGCAGTTTGATTGGTACATTCCATTTTTATCAATTTTATGGATTTTTGATTGACTCATTTTCGTCTTTCTTGGTTGTTTACAGGGGCGTTACACAAATATGACCCTTATTAACTAATTTGTTGATTTATCCGTTGAAAATATACACATTAAATGCATGAAACAATTACATAATTTTTGATATGCTTACATTTTTACAGAGAATGTTATTTGTAGAGTAAATTGGTTTACAAATTCTTAAATTTTTCTAGGTTATCATGATTAATACATTTTTACAAATTTTGAGCTAATTAAGTTTTTTGTTTCATTTCTGATGTGACAATCATCAGTTTATTTAGATTTAGCAATCTTTGTCATGTTTCATTCATCCTGAGAGACTCAAATAAATTTAGAAAATTGAAATTTTGAAAAATAAAAATTTCTCGTAGAGTAAATTTTTAAAGTGTCTTTCGACTTAGAATTTTGTGCTTATTTCGAATATATGATTCATTTTAGCATCGGGAGCCTTTCTTATTCATTTTAACACACAGCATAATCCATTTCAAATTGCATCAAAAGATAAATTTAATTTTAGATTGAAGATTCAATTTCAAAAATTTTTGTGTTCAAATGTTATAAAATTTTCTTTTTTTTTAAGTACCTCTCTGATTTTTGATATTTGTGACTGATTGATTTTGATTCCATTTGCCTAAATGTATTTTTCAAGATTGTATGCGTTAATCTCCTCCATTTCAAGTTTTACTTGTCTTTTTGTTTGTGCGAATGGCTTTTCACTCTTGTGATATCCCTCAATGACTTATTTAAATTTTTAAATTGTTCTCAAACTTGAGATTATATTATTTATAATGTGCTTCCTGTAGCTAATTAAATTAAATAAAACGTAATTGTTATTAAATAAATGAAATGTTGTAAATTAAATGTTTGAATTTTTGTAATGATAAATTTTTTTTCTTAAATGTTTTTGAAATTATTTCAAATGTCACCTTTCAAATTTACAAATGACTATTTGTTGATTAATTTCTATTAAACTTTTCAAATTTTTACTAATGATTTCCATTTTAACACTTGAATTTTGATTGTTTTCTGAATTTTTAAATTGTGACCTTTTCCTAAGCGTTCTTTATTTTGTGCCTATTTAATTATAATTTTGGATTAATTGCTCCTTACTGTGACTTATATTATTGGATTATTTTCCTTTCAACTGTGTGCCTTTAACTTTTAACTTCATGTTTTGTGAACTTGTTTTGTCTAAATTTTTGATTATTATTTTATTTCGGTTGACTCTTTAACAATAAAATTTTTAAATTTTTACTTTTCCCCCATTTCTAATCAATTTTAACTACTTTAATCAAGGTGCCTAATTTTTCATACTATTTCATGGACAACAGTTGATTATTTTCCCACTAAATTTTTCAAATCAATTCATTCAATCTTTACAAATTCATTCAAATTCAATATTTGCAAATATTCATTGTCGTAATCAACCTCCATCTTTTCAAATCAAATTCTATCCATTTTCAAGTTCATCTGCATTAAATTTTTCATTTCAGAGCAGCACCTTTGACTCTGTTGTCTTCCAATTATGTTTTGTCTTTTCTTTATTAATTAATCTTCTTTTATTTTTAAATTTGTTCAATATAAACTTTCCAATTTTCACACGCTTCTTGTGTTTTTCCAGACAATTAAATTTTTCATAATATTCTTCAGATTTCATTGTTTTCAAGTGTTCATAATATTTATAATATAATAATTTTCAAATGTTTCTTTAAGTTTTCATTTTTCCCTTCTCTTACCAGGTTCAATTGCTTTTTTTGTCTAATTTTCAAAAGTTTTCCACCATTTATTGATTAATTAAACTGATTTTATATTTTGAAGCGAATGTGCTTATAGAAGGACATTTTCATCATCCAATCCATGATTTTTATGTTGATCGCTCCTTCATTATTAAATTTTTCTATCCATCTGATAATTTTATTTTCTTTATGAATTTTTGGTTTTATAAATGTTTTGTTTTTAAGTCGAGTTTTTTCCTCGCGTAATTGTTTTAATTTGATTGTTTTGAACCGTAACTTTATTAATTTCCCGAGTCTCATCAATGTTTTTGATTTGCACTTTTTAAATATTTGGTTATGCAATAAAAGTTTATGCACTTTGAAATTTTTGTATTTAATAAGAATCCGTTTCTTTTTATTTATTATTGTTTTTGGCATCTTTACACTTTTAAATGTTTTTCTTTTCACTTTGTGAATTTGTTTATGAATTTTGAAGTTTTTGTGTTTTCTTTTGTTTCGTTTTTTATTAACACCACGAACTTTAATTTTTCTTGGAGTTTTGTATTTTTGTTTTGATTTGACCCTCTTGGTCTTGAAATTTTTCCTTCTGAAGCTCTTCCTGGTATGGATATTGAATTTGTGTTGAACTTCTTCCATTTCCTCGATTTGTGTTGGAATTGGGGTTTCAACTTTTGGATCCATTTTTGTCTCAGTTGAGGAGATTTCATTTCTTAAGGAGTCTATCTGATTATGTAGTTTTTTGAATCCATTATCTATTGTTTTTCTTAATTCTTGATTTCCAGTTTCTATTTTGTTGTTTAACTCTTGATTTCCAGCTTTTATTTCTGACGTTATAAATTTCATCAGTGCTTGCATGTCAGAGTGGCTTATTTGTTGAACTTTTTGTTGTGCGTTCGACATGATGAATTCAATTTATAAAATGTTATTATTGCAAATAAGAATCAAAGAAATTGTAAATGAAAAATGTTTAAACACAAAACCTGTCAATAAAGAATTAATTATTATAATAATCAAAATGTTGTTTTATTTTCACAAACAAAAACAATTTTTAAGTTTTTACCCTTAAATTTTTATCAAAACTACCCCTATCGTGATTTCGATGCTAGGATGCCAAAATGATGCTATACTTTGATGCATAAAATTTCAAAATTATTAATTTTTCACAAAAATATTTTTCTAACCCCAATTTTATTTTGTTTTGCCAATTGCTCTGTGCAACCCTTAATTTTGCCTGTACACCCTCTAATTTTGCCTTTTTCGAGCCCCACGTTGGCCGACAAAAGATGCTATGTCCTCCTCCTAATAAAATGTTAGGCACAGGAAGGTACACACATTATTGCCCCTTCTTACTAAGCTCGCGGGTTGAGTCGTTCAGGGAGTGGGTCCCTTGTGGTTCGAAATTAATTATTAGAGGCGATCTTATTGTGCTCATTGGCTCTCTCAGGATATTCACCTTTGCTTTCCTTTTTTTTGAATAAAAAAGAAATAAAAAACTTTCATCAACTCCCATACAAATTTTATTATAGTAAAAATAAAAGGAAAATTAATACAAATAATTGTTCGAAACAAAGAGGTTTCCTCTCTTCGTCCCAAGTTGCTTGATTTTTAAGCCAATCAAGACTTTCGCTTTACATTAGCGGGCTTAAATGTTTATAAATTTAAATTTGTTGCTTATTTTAAAGCTTAAAATATTTTTGACGAAAATTATAAAACTTTTGATTATTTTTAACTTATCACTTAGGGTATCAAAGAATACACTCTGTTAGAAGTCTTTTCCCCAAATCCTATTATTAACACGCTGAAGGCAAAATTTTAACAAATTATAGAAATCATAAATTCACTGTACCTGGCTCCTGAATATATCGCAGTTTTTATTTGTTTAAAAAGGATATCATTTATTCGCTGTGTGCGCCCTGCTTTAATCTTTACTTGCAACGATTGAACTTCACTCCACCTGTCATGACTTTGTTGGATGTCATTTGAAACGATACTCTACTTTGACTAGTGCTGAATTTTGTGCTCGTATTTGCATCCTTCCTATTGAAAATCTCCAAAAATATTGAGGTAAGTTGTTCCATTAATTTGCAATGATTTTCTTGTTATCCAGAAAATTTTTATATGAATAAATTTTTGTAAATTACAACATCTCCATTGCATTTGTTTATGTCCTTGACATCTATTTTTAGAATCGACGTTGAATAAACGAACTTTCTAACCTCTCCGAAGTCAAATGAATTTGATTAACCTCCAAATTCTGGTAAATAATATTTCTCGGAGAGCATCGAAAAATGCGTGCACACAGCGGAGTTACTAGAGGTGAACTCATTTTTGATCGAAAATCGATACAATTGGTATTCTTGTTTGAATTTTGTGAGTCAAATCCATGTATTTTTGAATTTATTTCTTTCTAATAAATTATTTTTATTGTAGATTTTTCTTCTGTATCAACCTCGATTTCGTTTGGAACATCTTCCCGAGCAGTTTGATTGGTACATTCCATTTTTATCAATTTTATGGATTTTTGATTGACTCATTTTCGTCTTTCTTGGTTGTTTACAGGGGCGTTACACAAATATGACCCTTATTAACTAATTTGTTGATTTATCCGTTGAAAATATACACATTAAATGCATGAAACAATTACATAATTTTTGATATGCTTACATTTTTACAGAGAATGTTATTTGTAGAGTAAATTGGTTTACAAATTCTTAAATTTTTCTAGGTTATCATGATTAATACATTTTTACAAATTTTGAGCTAATTAAGTTTTTTGTTTCATTTCTGATGTGACAATCATCAGTTTATTTAGATTTAGCAATCTTTGTCATGTTTCATTCATCCTGAGAGACTCAAATAAATTTAGAAAATTGAAATTTTGAAAAATAAAAATTTCTCGTAGAGTAAATTTTTAAAGTGTCTTTCGACTTAGAATTTTGTGCTTATTTCGAATATATGATTCATTTTAGCATCGGGAGCCTTTCTTATTCATTTTAACACACAGCAGTACGTACTCAAAAAACTATTTTTTTAACAGTAATTTTTACAATATTAATAAAATAACTTTTTAGCACGTTTTTACTCTTTGACACCAAATACGTTTTATTCCATTTTTAAGTTAATGATAAAACACACAGTGATAAATTTACAGTGAGGTGGCTCATAATAATGAACTCTAGTAGATGATGCTAATAGTATTTGAAAATTAGTAATTATTTAGTTGCTATATCCAATGTTACAATTGACACCTGTTACTTTTGACACACCACTCTACCCTACTACGAATTTTCTGATTCAATGTGGCACTCAAAATTAGGACTTGGTTTTCGCTAGGTAAATTTAAATCAATCTCATGGGTGTATCTTATCTTGGGTATTGAGTTGTTGCAACATTTTATGCCATTCGTCCAGAATCAAGTTCGGCTTATATGCTGAACGCCCAACGTCTGGGACTTAATTAAAGATAGAATTCAACCTACTGTCCCGACCACAACGTGAGAACGGTTACTTCTCAGTAATTTATATCCCCTTTGATTGTAGCTGATTCGCGAGTGGGACAAATAGCCAAATTTTGCACTTGAAAATTTTAAGAAAGTCTAAAACGAACGAAATATTAAGTTTTAAAAAAACGACAGGTAAACATTTAAAAACGATAAAGATTAATTCGTTTAACGAATGTCTCGTTGATGGAATGATGGCTTCCTGTCTCTGTTCACAAACACCATGCCGATTTTGTTTTGATATTATGATGCTGTACGATTGCAAAATAAAAATAAAGCTGTATATTAAAAAGTATATCTTTATTCATTCGAGAACATGAATGCCGTGGTTGTGCGGCCTAAAGGCCCGAACTCGAGGGAAGATTCTTCTTGTAAGTCGTATTGTTCGTTTCCGAACGTCGTGACCCATCTCTTTCTATGCATGTGATGTGCGTTCCAACTGTTTTCACATACATAGAGAACCTACTTGTTTAACGTAGGCTCCACCAAACCACGGGAAGTGTAATACACTTCATGTTGAGATGGGCGCTCTTGGCAAATTACCTCGGTGGTTTGCCATTGCCTTCCGAGGAGAGACGGCCAGAATAAAGTTCTTTCCCTGCCCGGATTCGATCCGAGCGTTTCGCATTAGCAGTAGACGCACTTAACTGCCAAAGCTATGACCATCTCCGAGGGAAGATTACGACCCTAAATATAGATAATCGTTACTTGATTTTCAGTTTCCCTGAGGGGAATTGCCACAATACGGGTAGGCCTTAATTAATACTAAGTATACACATAATTTATTATTATAATGCCCAATTAATTATTTTAATGCTTAACGATACTCAAATATTTTTCTAACACATTTGGTTTTAGTTTCTCGACACACAGCCTGGTTCCGTAGGGTAATTTATAATGCAGATTACATATTAGCGTTATCGGGGATATAATTTTCAAAATTAAATTAATCGGTGGTTTTCTAGGTGGTTTATACTCGGCCTGTCCATTACCTATAACACACAAATTAAGGCGATTATATATTTGTTTCCAGTCCATTTCCATGACGATCAGTTGAACATTGAAAAACAGTTAAGGTGTCTTTTTGATCCATCTTATCTTAAGATATGATCTGTTCCTATCATCTTAAAACGTCTGCTTTGTCCGCCTCATTGCTTCCATGATGACCTGGAATAGTGAAAAATAGTTAAAACATTTTTTTCCCCCACCTTATTGTTTACATGACGTCCAGTTAAATACTGAAAAATTATTATTAACTATCGTCTTATCGTATCCATGTATCCACACACTCATGTCTCATTGTTTCAATGACTATCAGTTGAATAGAACAATGAACAGTTTTTTTTTACTCAAACCTTGGAACGTTCATAAAAAGGCACAGTAGTACTCGAATAGTATAATAACCTAAATTTGTGTGCCTGTAACCCTAAATAAATCCATTGAGCCGATGATCTGTTGATCCATCCCTTCAGTGCGGCCTTTAGGCCGCACAACCAAGTAAATCACAGACTAGATGGTTATGGGTGGCCGAATGCTGACCGAATAACAATTACAAAAGTTTGAATTATCATGAATTCCAACAACGTATGCTGGTCGTTCATTATAAATCAAATCAAGAAAATCTAAAATTATTTTGTTTGGGTTGGGGGGTATATACATTGAGATATACATTGAGTATATCTATCTTTGATCTATTACATCTATTTTATTCAACACAAGATTTCCTGAAAAATAATTTTTTAAACATATATTTGTCTTTTAATAATATACGATTTTTGTATTCTGGTAGATAGGTAAAAAGGGGTCAGTGCAAAAAGTGGTTAAGTCACATTTTCATCTTTCCGAGATATTATTAACTGTTAAATATTTCAATATCTTCTCGCATCTTATTTTAAGTAGTACTAGATGGAATATCTCATTTTGTAATTGAGGTGATTATATTCATTCGAATTCAATAAGAAATCATAGGTCTCATCCAGAAATTAATTAAGATTGTACACTAGGTACTAACAAAGAATATGTCACGTGTTTATATTATAATGTAGAAACAATGTACCTACATTGTCAGAACTAATCATTTTGAACAATTTATTTTTTATAAAAACTGTTCTCAAAAAATTGTTTTATAAAATTGCATTTTATATTTAAAGTATGAAAAGAGGTATCGTAATGGATTTTACACTAAAGGAATGAATTTTGAATGTAGGGGAGCATGAGTAATAATGAGACGCGTTTTTTTTTCTAAGCATATAATATGGTTGTTAGTTCTCACTGGCTAATTTGGTAATGAGTGGAATACTCTCAGACATTACTAAATGCATACGTGGCATGCGTCTAACTGTTACCCATATATGGGTAACAGCGAGACAGTAAATTTTGGGATCAATAAAATATATTTTATTTAAATGTTGTGCTTAGATGCTACGTTCAAGATTTCAACGACTATCTATTGAATCAAAATTAATTAAATGGTACTTGTTTGCTACAGATCTTCTACTTCGTTTGAAAATTTCTTATACCTACTTCTAGTCCATTTTTCGTCAGAAACATATTCCAAAATTAATTTTATTTTGTAAACAGAACTTTAAAAAAATAGTAATAGAAAACATTTTATTGTTATAAATATATATATTTACTATAGTGTTATAACCCATCAAAACCTAAATAATATTGCTTGATTTATGCACAATCACTTTTGCCTCTCGAAAACAAATAGCAACTCGTAACTGTCAAAACTGCCACCACAGATACCTTAAAATTGGATAGAACGGTACCTTCGAAGGTTAAATATAAATACCATTTATGTGAGCGAATTAGAATAGAAAATATTTCAAATGTCTCACTGTTACCCGCGTCTCACTTGTTACCCAAGTCCCCGACCTACTTATTTCCATATAAAATATAATTTTTCTTTTTCAGCAAAGTACAATTTCTATGTAAAAAATATTTCAAATTTGAGAGAAAATAGTGGTTCACCTGCCTGTTTTGCAAATTAAATTAATTTTACCAAAAAAATATAAAGTTATGTATTAGTAACAAAGTACATTAAAAATCCGTTTTCTAGTGTAAGATTTATTATATCTTTTCTAGATCGTACAAATTGTACATAATTTATTAAATTCATACTTTAATTATTGCGTTTAAACTAATTATCTTGAAAAGTTTTTTTATAAACAAAAATTATTCAAAATAGTTCTAACAAAATAACGTTTCTAATATATTATAATAAAAATATCACATAATTATTTGTACCTACTGAACAAGTTTAAGTTAAATGAGAGGTGAAGTATCTGCTTATTTAAAGGTTTGGCCATCTATAACCAATAAAAATGTTGTAAATCTATGAAATTTAGATTTAAAAAAATTTTCTTTTTGATAATCCTATTGCATCAGTTAACCATTCGATAATTTAAAAGCAAGCGGGTCAGTAATTCCTAATCAAAAATGCGTGATTTACAGGTTAATAAACTATTATAAAATTACAATGTGTGCATCATCATCCAATTTTTTCAATTTCGTATTCTTTTTAAATTGCATCACTATGTTTGGTCTTAATTAATGGATATGACGATTAAACCGCAAACGTGCTAATCTCTAAAAGGCGTATAACTGTGTTGCTCAATATTGTAATTCGCTTAAAAATTATTGTAAATCACGATTGAAGTATTTAACACAGTAACATGTTGAATTGAAACATTTTGAATAGATTTTTTTTAACAAGGCGGAACATAATTAAACGCAATTTGAAAGATAAAAGTAAATGTTTAAAAGGCGACAACAACCGTCAGCTGTGGTAAAGTAACGGAATAACGACATACGTCGAAATGTTCAAGTAACATGTTATGAAGTTAGGATATAATATTGTAATCTTGTATCGGAGAGGAAGAAACTGCAATGATCGATGAAGCGTGAAACCCTTTATTTGTCAATTTTTTCGAACGGTAAATACTTGTTATTTTTGTAGATAATAATTTATAAGTTGGGAGTTACGACGTTACGAGATAAAACTTGTATACTAGAGAAAATGATTAGAAGTTTGATTTGTAAAACGTGATTTATTACTCGTACGCGTATCTTGCGTACCTCCCAGCAAAATAAAAGAATATAAATTGTTTTCGTACGCATAATTTATATTTGAGCGAATCGTGAGGTATTAATCAGAAACATGTTAATTTTGAATTATTTAAAGTAGCGTTAGAAGTAATTGAACAATTTATTTCATTTTAATGTTAAATTATTAAATGTTGAAATTAATTGGTATAAAGTGAACAGTAAAAATGGTAATATTCGAGAACAAAACAAAATTGAATTTTTACAACTCTCGTATGTCGGTCACTTCACTCGCTACGCATGTTTTGTTCAAACTGAAAAATATAATTTTTATTGCGAATTACAACTGTTTTATGATTTTATTTCATGCATCATAATTACGTCAATGTAAATTTTATTATAATGTTGAATTTTTTTGCTTGTGCTCAAATTTCATATGTGGGTATTTGAGTTACGATGTCAGTCAGACATTCATAATATGATGAACAGGAAATCGTTAAATTCTCAACAATTTTCGGAATTCTAAAAGTGAACCAATAAAATATTGAATCAGTGCAGTGATAAAAATGTAATCAATAGTTTTTTTAAGATGTTCTGAATTCATAATAAAACAGAGAAAGTTGATGAAACGCTTGACAGACTAAAGCGTCTCGATATTATCTGGTTAGTAACGGTTTCATGTAGCTATCAACGTAAAGTACTAAAACTCCAAAGTAGTAATTTTTTGCATAGTAATAATTCAACACTTTTAAGTTTCCGTTTCGGAAAAACAATTTACAAAGATGCAGGAAATCTATCTGTTTTACAGAAATTTCCATAGCACTCAACTGAAAACCCTCCCACCACTTAATAAAGTCCTTGGAAATTGGTTACAAAAATAGTGGTGTTGAAAAGCTGGTGAAATATTAACAAATATCTATTTCCAAATTTTTTATAGCAAAAAGGTGATAACTAAACATTTTAAATTGAAAAAAATGCGGTATTGATTCTTTAATCTTCTTCTAATCGGACAATTTTCAACTACATACCATACGATAAATTATGTAAAAACTTCCTTTGCCTAAATTTAAATTTTCATTAACGATAAAAGTTATTCTAAAATGTAATTAACAATGATTGAATATTCAAATGCTTTGGTAAAAATTTAAATTTGTAATGGTGCTTTATGTATAAGTACCATAAGGAAATTAAATGCAAATAATTTAAACGACCTCTGATAAATACAGCTTCTAAACGCAAAATAAATCTGCCAAGTTTTTTTATTGGGAACTTATGCTTTCTGCGAGCAGTACAAAATTTTCTGCTATAAATTCTAAATAATAATCTCTAATAATTATTATGTTCCTGGACCTTAAAATAGTAATACATCAACCGATAAAACTGTAACTATAAATTTCTAACCAAATTGCTATACTGAAGGTAAACCCCTTTGGATTTGGACAGTAATTCCTTGGAAAATGGTCTATACGTGAAACATACAGGCAAATCGAACAATATATTGTGGTATTTTTAACTATTTGGATACATTTATTTGGAATCCTAACCTAGATCAATAAAATAAAGCAAAAGCGCTCAAAACAGATTCGGTTTCAGACAATACATTTTAATGTAATAAAAAATATTATGGATTAACAGTTAATAAAGAACATCTGGGTTGTTATTCGTTTAAATAAAAATATTCATAATTGTAACAATCGAATATTAAAATACGTACAAATTACAGAAAATTTTCAAGCTAATCCATGATTTTAGCATAATATGATGTTGATAAAATACAGGTTTTCGCATAGCATAATATGTTAGTTTTTTTGGTGGTGACGACAAATAGACATTATTATATCAAAAATATTAAATTTTATGACTAAAAATTTGGACAAATCGCGATTGGCGATTTTCATAATAACATGGTAATGAAACTTACTAGCTAAACACCGCTAAACACTTAAACATTTCACCGAGTTTCTTAGCTCAGCACTCCGGTGGGAAATATTACTGTGGTTCCAATAATTTTTCTCTAATTTACTTAAGCTGAAAATTAAAAAATGAAACTTCAATATTGAAAATTGTGGAAATATTCGAGTAAGGATTGATTTTAACCTTTTTAACATTTTTTGTGCTCCTGTGCATAATTGAACTCGGGATTGTGCCATCCTTAAATTGAAAGACTTGAACGAAACTGTTCATATTGCAGTTTTGTTGATTTGCATATTTTAAAAAATTTCACTTTGTCGTAGGAACGAAATTCATGGGAATTTTCGTCATAAATTTAACAATTTGTCAGACTCAAATAATATATTGTAAAATTTATTAATAATTAAATCACCCGATAATTATTTTTATATTTATAACAAAATTATACAATAGTTTTAAATCATTACAAAATAATGTTGACCTCTGAAAATTTTCCGGATTTACCTATGCAACGTGTGCTTGTAGTAACGGTGGCGACTCACCGTAATTCTTAGGTAATTTAAATTGAAAGCAACGCACTTTAAAGTAGATAAAATCTAAGACAAATACAAATAATAAAATTTTGTTTTGCTTACATAACTACAAGGTAAACAAAAACAAGATGTAAAATTCCATTGCATTATGAAAAGTATTCTTCAAAGCAAGATGTGGATTTTTGTGGATTTTTAGTTGTGATCGATAAAAATCGGTAGAAAACAGCGGAAAACTTGGAAATCCATCAATTTCTGAACCTTGATGTTGGACTTTGACGGTGCCTGGAGGCTAAACGATTGACTAGGCGGTAAAAGCTCTTAAGATCATTTTTGCAGATAATTTTATCCTCTATAAAAAAGTAGCTACCGTATCTTGCTTAATTTTCGAGATGTTTAAGAAGCTTCAAAAGTTACGTCTTTGTTTTTAACTTTCTGAACTTTTCGATGGAAAATCAATTCAATTCGTAATTACATTACTTCATATTAAAGGTGTTGCCCTGATTAATTGGGATGTTAACCGCTCTCCTAAAACGGTCTTAAATGGAGGTTAAACGGTCTCTAAATGCCCAAAATTATGTGATTATATAAAAATATTTTCAAAAATTGAAACCAAAATTGGTTTCCAACTGCCAATTCAAATGTATACATTTTTTAACCAAAAAGTTAATAAAACTCAGATTAAATGGAAAAAATGAGGGGGAAAATTGAGAAATGGACTGAATAATTATACCATCATCAGGTGGTAGGTACTTTCTGTTTAAATTTCGTAATTTTTCATTTGCTTTGGATTTTATTAACTTTTTGGCTTTGGCTAAAAAATGTGTGCATTTGAATTAGTAGTTAAAATTTAATATTTTGGCACTTCAATATTGATTTCATTTTAAAAAATATTTTTAATTACAAAAATACGTACTCAATGAATGAATTTTTACTGCAAGTTTAAATCTATGCAGATTTAAGCAAAAATTCGACATATTAAGTACTTTTTTATGGCAATAACTCGAAATGAACTTTTTTTTTGTTTCAACTCTTAAGTTTAGCATCAAAAAGCAGTTCCTAAGGTTTCGGCATCACATATAAATTTATTAAAAATGATTAAAAATTACGAAGTCGTAAATTAACCGTATTATGTTCATCTTACCACAAAATTAAACTAAATAAAATTCTGACCAAAGGCTAAAAGAAATCCTGCGCCTTTTATAGAACCTAATTTGTTTTCCAAATAAGATATTTTTCAGATTATGATGTAAACCTTTTTTTCTCTTTATCTGATGCAAAAGTAATCTTTAGATGACTTCAGATGACAGAGTAAAACTGATCTCAATTACCTAAAAATCCCCGCATCGTACAACCTTCTAGTTCTGATAGATTCCTAATAGCTGTGGACTTTCAAAATTGATCGTTTGTAACCTTTTCTGTCACTTTTTTCAATTTTATTGATGGCTTAATTTCTTTTATCTTCAATTATTCAAAAATTATACATAGAACTAAAAAAATTAAAATGTTTTAAATCGAATAGTTTAAGAGATACGGCTTTCCAAAGAACCATAATTTTCAGTCAATTTGGAAAACTGAACTATAAATTAATAATTACTGGAAATTGTAAAATTCAGTTTTTTGGAAATAATCGTTTTTGGGCTGGCTAATTTAAAGATTAACGCTTAAACCGGCGTAGTATGACTGACCTATAAAAGGCCCAAGATTTTGAACATCTTTATGATTATTAAACCAATTTTACTGTAAATTCGATATTTTATTGAAAATAACTTGGAAGAGTGATGATAGATGAATGCACTTTTAACCAAAAATGTGCCTTTTTGTTAAACAGTTTAGTTTGGCATCAGAAACAGCCCCTAATGATTAATATCAGCCTCAGCAGGGAAAAGGTTTTTTAAAAAAGTCTCAAAAATTACAAAGTTATGCATCCTATGCGCAAAATAGGTATTAGCAAAATTAAACTAAATGAAATATGATCAAAAACTTAAAAAACTGCTCTAACTCCTTTAGTTTCCAAGATAGACCCTTATAAAGAACCTAATTTTTTTCAGAATTTCTCCCAAAATAAGATACTTTTCAGATTTTGATGTACCTACCTAAACATTTTTTCTGTTTATCCGACGAAAAAGTGGTCTTCAGATGGGTAAAACCGGAGTAAAACTATTCTCAATTATCTGAGAAGCCTCTCACATACAACAACATTCTCGCCCTGATGTGTCAATAGCTGCAAACTTTAAAAATTGCACCTGAAGTGCAAATTAAACAAGAGACTGTAACCATAAAGAATAAAGTTATATAAGTTGAATTAAAAATTAAAATGTTGTAACCATTAATAGTTTAAGGAATACGCCTCCTAAGAACCCTCATTTTCAGTCAATTTTTACTGAAAATGTAAAATTTAGTTTTTGGAAATAAAATCCCAAAAGTATAAAGGTTATGAATAAAAGCTGTAATATAGACCTTAATTCTGCAGAATTTACACCATTTTCATCAAAAAAATATTTAAGTTTCCAAACCCCGTAAATAAAGAAAATGTTGTTATCGTGATAAATTTAACCCCCACTTTTTTAACAAATTTTTATCGTTTTAGGTCTCCAGAATCTAGTTTAGCAATTTTTCGACGTTTGTGAACACGATTGCGTCGAAACAAAGCCACTATAAATCATTTTAAATTTTGAGATTAAGCTGCAACATTTAAAGTGAAATAATTCATGATAACTTCGAAAGGAAATTAAATGGGGATAAAAGTTCGAATGCCAAATATATAGCTGTAAACTTTTCTCCATTTTTTGATCGTTGAGGTTTGCCTTAAAATTTACGGTGAGATACACTTGCAAGAAAAATAAAATATATGGGGTGTTTTCAACTTTGTTGACGTATTCTATTAATAAAAGGGAGAAAAAAAGTTGCTAATAACATGTATCCGGAAATGCTTTTAAAATTTCTGTGCTTCCTATGTTCTTACACGGCCATAATAGCGCCCTTATTTAAGAACCGATCGTTGATTTTTAATTGAATTAATCGCATAACGCTATTAAGAACAATTATTGTATAATATGATTTTTGTAATATAATTTCAACAGCCATTTAACCATTTATAAATGCGATAATAATTCAAAAACGATAAAACATTAAAATGAAATCAATATCAAATTTCACACAGACCGAACTGTTGAAATTTATGTAAAAATCTTATTATATAATAAAATATCGGAATTTATAAGGTATAATCTTACAAAAATTTTATATCGATACAAGATGTGACCTACCTACTAATATAGTTAATAAAATTTACTTTTGTCCTGAAAGTCGTGGGGATTTCCACATCAGATTTTTTTTATCTACCGGACGTATGCTGAAAACTACTAGAAACACAGCGTTTTCTTTTAAGACTTACTACGTAGATTTTCTTTCACGTTTGTCGTGAAATGCACCAAATAAGAATAAATTTCGAAAAACCTAAATTTTAATAAATATCTTTCAAAATGCATAAAAAGCAATAACTTCCATAGGGTCCTGGCTGTGACCTTATTAGGACTAGAAACTTCTTTTAAGCGGAGATTTGCAAAAAAATGAGTTTAATTTTACTCATCTTTAGAGTACTGCTACATCAGATAGACAGAAAAATTGGAAAACTATGCTATTTTGGACAACCCTCTAAATAATTCGTTTTTATTTGAAGGGCATCTCGGGATTTTTAGAAATTAGAATCTTATTTTCTTTAATATTGTTAATACCTATTATAGGCATTTCAGGGTGTATTTATGTAAAACTCCTAATTCACGGTTTTCTGGGATCATTTTTGATAAGTTTGCTCCTATTGCGGTCTACAATGAGTTGAAAACTCGAGGAACATTCTTTTATGCCAAACTATAGGGTTTAGCACAAAAATTTCATTTCCCAATTATATGCACGCAAACCCCTCAGAAAAGGGGATTTGGGATTTCTGGATATCTCAGAATATAAAAAAAAATGATAAAATAAAGTTTTAAATTTCCACAAGAAGGGGGAACCGTCGAAAAACGGTTGCTTTCAAGAATAATTTCGATCATATTACAATCCCATCAAAAAAACATAATCATCAATTGATTTAACATTTAAACTTACTTTATAATAATATGGTAACGTAATGTCAAAGAGCAGATTATATTAATCTAAAATAACAGAAGTAGCTTAGTCTAATGGATTTGTGGTCATGATAAACCTAACCTGGAACACAAAAATAATAAAATCAAAACGGAACCAAAAAATGTACCTCTCGCAATTGCAGAAAGATCTTTGATTTATTAGGTCGATAATTTCTGTTAAAACAAAATTATTTAATACAATTATTTTCATAAGCAATACAAAAGGCAGACCCCGATAGCTTCTTCTGATCATTAAGCCTAAAATTCAAAATATCACTAAAAATTTTTATTTAAAAATTGACAAATCCGAAAGCGGCGGTCGAAAAGACCGGTTTATACGGGGTTTTCCAATTTTCCAGACAGTCAATCCACACCTTCTCTGTCAAGTTGATGTTGTAAAGTGAGTCTAATAAATAAACTTCATTCCATGTGCCGGAGCCGATTTACCGAACGTTGACCATCAGCCTACCTGAAGATTAATAGAAAGGTTTCCTATTGTCTCCCCACAGTCGCTGAAATGACACTGTCATGGTCGTCGGAACCGCGGTTTTCCAGTAACGAATCTGCCGATGTATCTCGCTAATTGAATGACAATGCTCATGTAAACTCAAAAATCACCCATGTCATCGTCAGGCTCTTTGTGTTTTATTATACAGTAAATTTGTTTAATTACTCAAATAAAAATTTTGTTGTATGATGTGTCACCTTATTCCGCGCATCGGGCGCACCCTTAGATTTTGCGTTTATGATCTATTAAACTTATATTTTAAATTTCGAATCGATCCGTTGAAAATTACTCTTTGAGAAAACATTTTTAGGTCGGGTTGTAATAATAAAAGATTGAAACATTCGCTCAACTAATAAATTTACGTTTTGCAAATGCACAATAATCTTAAGAATTGTATAGTTAGGAAAGTATCATCAAATATTTTAATACACGTACAATAAACCATACGGTAGATGAGGAAGTGTTAATAATGTTGACGTAGCATTAATCCATAATTCACCTCATCGGCAATAAATTCTCTATTCTATAACGTTGCAAACTAAACGTCAATATAGGCAAATGCATTACTATAAATTTTAGGTAGGATCGAGAGACACTTTTATACGATCCATAATCACGAGCCAGTTGTCAATACAAGGACACACACGTGCATGTTTGAAACTCGTGAGAATCAATGCCTTTTGTCTTGCTATCTCGACCATGTGCAGATAAGCGGCCAAATGTGCTCGGGTTTAACATGGCAAGGATAGCGATTTCGAAATTACAGACTTCGATAAAAACAAGTAAAACGTGCAAAAGTTAGACCTTTCTCGTCCAACCAGACGAGCAAAAAATTGTTTTGCTCGCACGTGTCGTACCAAACTTCTCGATACACTTTACATGGAGAAAGAAGAAAGTGTGCCCTCACACTCTAGGCATTTATCCAATTAAATCACGTCTCCCTTCTTTCTAAATTTATAGGACCCAATTACAAGGATCCAAATCAATCAGTAAGTGGGAAAAATCCCAGATCAGAGTAGGGAGAATGCATAAATTGAGCTGCAAATTGCATATTCGAGAAGATTCACTTGGAATCTGATACTACCTTTTTCGTATCTTAGCGCTTCCAAAAGCGGAATTAACTATCGAGGTCTCACATTTATTAGAGGTCTTTAAATAAATACAAGTCATTGGTGCTAAAAATTAGTGTGTGTCAACTGCAGGTACTATCGAACAATTAATACCGTCAATTGTTGTTGAACAATTAATATCGTCAATTGTTAATAAACAATTAATATTTTATCGGGCCAGAATATCGTCAATTGTTAATAAACAATTAATATTTTATCGAACATTAATACCGTCAATTGTTGTTAAACGATTAATATCGTCAATTGTTAATAAACAATTAATATTTTATCGAACATTAATACCGTCAATTGTTGTTAAACGATTAATATCGTCAATTGTTAATAAACAATTAATATTTTATCGAACCAGAATATCGTCAATTGTGGTTAAACAATTAATATTTTATCGAACCAGAATATCGTCAATTGTTTTTAAACAATTAATATTTTATCGAACCAGTATATCGTCATTTGTTGCCAATATTTAATAAGTGATCGAACAATTAACATCGTCTATGGTTACTAAACATTGAATCAATTATCGGACTTTTTATACCATCTGCTTATCACGTTAATCACGTCGAGTTATTGCTTGCCGCTCATAAGGCAAGTACGTAACATTGCTTTTATCGAATGGTACAAAACAGGTGTTGCACTTCCAACCCATGTGTGCATTCCAATCGTTTTTTTTATCGGACACCACATTAACATTTCTTACTTAGACAGTGCCGGCTTGAATTATTTGTCACTTCGCGAATAACTAACTTAGTGAATTATTTCGTACGGAGACCCCTATTTTATCGCGAAATACAGTGCGTGAACCACCCTGTTATTTCACCACCTTCCGATTTGAAGAGTTTTTGGGAAGCTGGTTATTACGCTGCCCTTCTGATATGGTTTGAGACATCACATTCAGCTCCATTCTACGTTCTGAAGACGAAGTCTCACTCCTGAAGGACCCGTCATCGACTTTACCTAGAGGTCGAACATCAACCATCCAGATTAAGTAAGAAACCTTTTTATATTTTTAAGATTGTGATGTTAATTGGTCCTATTGACCATTAGTTGTGTTTATGAACGTTCAGTTCAACCCTGGAAGACGATATCGCAACCATTTTGTATACCTTTTATTTGACTTAATATTATTATCTATTATTAACGTAACTTTTAACACGCCATTCGAGCGTTCAGAGTGTAACCGAACAATTTAACGTAACGTTTCAAGTTTAGTATTGTAGCTAAAGTTTGTTTGTCCCGTTGTCGGGAATTTTGATGATCAATTGCATTGATTAAGTTCCATGATCAATTTTATGAATCATAGTTTTGGATATTATCAAGTTGCGCTTAAGTAACTATTTATTTTGGTGGAGTGCTGTATTCAATACGCCCCCCTTTCATGCAAATTAACCTTTTGTATTTTTGTAAGAGTAATTGTTTTACGAGTATTAGTTTCGCAACGGACACCACACGGAAAGGTTCCGTCAACTGTACATATTTATTTTTATACAAGACATGTAAATTTGATAGTATCTTGTGTAAACCTTGTCAACTCCCCCCTGATATTATTTTATTTAATACATTTTTATTATTTCCCAACTTTGTGTGTTATTATTATTGTTGTGTTAATGTTTATTTAGCTATTTTCACCAACGGAAAGTTCGCCTCCTGTAAAGGTAAGGTCATTGAGCGAGGTTTTTCCGGAGTGAGAGTTCGCTGTAAGATCATCAAGTTGTCGCGTACCAGCTTGGAAGGTGTGATAACCAGTCCCCTTCAAAGAGATTCATTTCTTCGTATGCGTGGCGCCCATTCAAACTCCCGCGTGTATATTATCCCCACCGATTTTGACTTAACTCCCCCCCCGTGTAAATTATTCACACCGATTTTGACAATTTTTAGAATCGCGATCGAGGATTGCCCGGTCGTCGATAGGAAATACACGCTTTGCGACGTGCCGTCACACGACCCTTTCGTTCCATTCACCAACCCACCCCTTCGCGACTTTGAGCTAGCCAACCTTTTATTACCTGTTGGAAAGGTGTCGTGGATGCAGAACGTGGTGTAACAGGATAATAATTTGGCGCGGCCAACGTGGTGCTATCGATAAAGCCCTTTTGGCATGTTATGGTATCGAATTTTTTTTGTTTGTAAATCAAGTAAATTCCAAATTAATTTTTGTAGGTTAAAATATAACTTGGCACCCAACTTAGTAGCTATCGATAAAGCCCTTTTGGCACATTACGTCAAATTTTGTAAATCACGAAGTTTTGAATTAAGATTTCAATTTTAAAAGTAGTACCGACGCGCATGAATGGACTAACGAGATTCCATAACGCCCCCCTATTTAAATTTAAAAGTGAAAATTATCGCGATTTTAAGATCAAATATTGTATTTCCGTTTACCATTAGTTGTTCAGAGAACAAAGTAGAGTCGTGTTCCGCGAATCCTTTTTTGTATTTAATTAAATTTATTCATTTCGATTAATAATGGCATTCGGGATTGTACCGGACAAGTTGCGAAAGGACGAGGTCCAATACGAATTAAAAATTAGAGGTTTACCTTTTCACGGTTCATTAAGAGAATTACGCGATGAATTAGTATCAGCCCTTATGAAAGAGGAACAGGGTGAAAAATACATTTTATTATGGTATCCGTTTTCCTTTGCGGAAGATTTAGCAGCTTTAAAAGAAGGCGTGTTAATTATTAAAAAGTTACTTGGTCGCTTAGAAGTTTCGCGTGATCAGAAACCCAATCTAGAAATGAACATAGAGACGAAACTAACGCATTATTTTAATCGATTATTTAAATCAAAACCCGTATTAATAAAAGATAAAGACTCCAAACTTAGGATTTTAGATCAATTGGAGGAATTTAGGTCAACTTATGGCTTACTATTAGCAGACTCCCGGACGGAGAGAGATTTTAGGTCCAATACCGTGGAGGAAATTACAAAAGAACCCCCTGTTGATCGCGGTACCGTCGAAGCGGCGAATTCGAATAGAAATTTCGAAATATCAACCCCGATCGTGAAGTTTCACTTACGAATTTCAGGTCAGGTCGAAAACGTCTCTATACTGACAAAAGAAAATATGTCAGTAAGAGAAATTGAAAATTTATCCCGGGACGAGTCCGAAAATTTTAGCGGACCGCGTAATGACGAGCAAAGTAATGGTGAATTCGGGTGTAAGAGCCGTATTCATAATAAGACAAATAATAACACCCTTTTGTGTTGGAATTGTGGTGGCACAGGACATTTAGCGTTGCGTTGTACCGTTCCGCAGAAACGTATATATTGCTATCGTTGTGGGAGAAAAGATGAGACCACAAAAACTTGTCCCCATTGTAACCCCAGACAGAGTAGGACCAAGAAAAAAATCGTTGCAGGGCATAATGCTCCAATTAAGAGAAACTAAAGCCCCGATTTTAATATTAAGATTTTTGTGTGTGTTTGTTTTTCGTGTGAATGTATGAATGAATTTTTTTTTAGTGCGTGTGTGTCGTTGCGAATGTATTTAGTCCTTAGTCATTATTGTTAAATTTTTTTTTCTCGTTGTATTAGAAAATGTCATCATAACATTTTACCTAGCTTTTTGTACTTTTAAGGAAATGTCGCCATAACATTTCGCTTTGTTTTTATTGCGTGTTTGTTAGGTTGAATCGAGGAGGTCAGGTCCGGTGCGGACCACCGCTGATTGTAGACCGAAACAACCTACATTTTTTTTATCGGTTCATAATGCCGTTTTGGCGTGTACAACCCTTATTGTCCCGTGCATGACGTAAAACTGCGAACACCCTTACCGCCCTAACGTGGCGATGATATCGCAACCCTTAAATTTTGTTGAAAACTCTTACTTGTCACTCAACTTAGTTTAAAGTTTTTTTTCGTTTCACCATTTTTTTTGTGTGAACCCTTACCGTCTATATCGGACGTTGAAAGTCTACCCTGTATTTCGCAACCCTTTCTGTAGAACGAAAACCACCCTAACGCACAATCCCTTAGCAATGCAACCCTCCCTCACATCGGAAATTTTAGTAACAAATTTTTATTAGCCTTCAGCATTTAACGATGAAAGATTTTGATCTGCGTCTTCTACGCACCTTTACGCATTATCACTGCATACCGTTTATAGCGAACCTTGTTTTTTCCATCTTTAGCAAATAGCGATAGAAAGTTTTTTTGTTGTGCCTAGCACACATGTTCACATCTAGATCAAGTATATTTAAGTACGCATGTTATTTACGCACTCGTTTCCATACGTATTTTCTGCTAGTAACACCGTACACTTATTACGCATTTTTTTTGTTTTGTTTTCATTTGTCTCGAACAAGACACAAAGCGTTTCGTACGCATTCTTACGCTTGACTACGGGTCACGCACTTACGCATTTACGCACTTCATTAGGTTACGCATTTATTTTTTTAATATTTTGAATTTTGTATGGACATTTAACGTAAAGTTTTTCTAAATTTTTTTTTGAATTTAGTTTCAAGGTTCAATCTTCGACATTAGTCTTGTGGGTGTAGTTTTGAGATTTTATGCACACATTTAGTGGAATAGTAAAAGTTTTTTTGAATTTCATTTGCAGACGTATTTCCGAATTTTGAGTTTGATCTAGAGCAGTTTGAGTTATTGTTAACTTCAAGTTTTTTAAAGTAAACATTTTGAATTTCATGTTACCATTTGAATTAAAGTTTTTTGAATTTAACGTCAAGTTTTTTTTAATTAACGTAAACATTTTAAATTTAATAGTGATACTTAAATTATATCGACCCTTGAGGCCAATCTTTTTTTAGTTTAACGTCAAGTTTTTTCGTGAATTAAGATAAACATCTTGAATTTAATATCGGCCTTTGGAGCCAAGTTTTTTTTTCAGTTTAACGAAAAGTTTTTTCGAATTGAGGGGAATTTTTTTTGAAATTAATGGAATGTTGTTTTGAATTTAATCAAAAGTTTTTCAAACTTGATTAATAGTTTTTCAAATTAGATTGAAAGTTTTCAAATTCAGTTGAAAGTTTTTTTTGAATTTAAGTTAAAGTTTTTTAAAGTTTTTTTTGAAGTTTGACGTCAGTTAAAGTTTATTTTTGAGTTTTTTTTGAATTTAAAGTTTAACGTAAAGTTTTCTTTGGTGAATCAAATCAATCAAAGAGTTTTGAATCCCAGTCCATTGTGACATTTTTCTTTAAGTTAGTGGTAGGGTAACATCTAGTTATCATTTCGGGTTGAGGTCAATGTGTCACTGTCGCTTCATACACACTGATCATGTCTTATTGTCAATCGCACGACGTTAACTTGCCCCCACCATCCCTCACCGTTCTTTCCTGGTATCGAGTACCGTTTAAAATAGATTTTTTTTAGCTTTTTCGTTTTCGTTTTTGAGATTAGAAATTAAGATCAGGGCTGAGAATGCAATTGCATTAGACATTGCCTCATGCCGTGTTGTATTGTTTGGACTTGTGTCCAATTTCGGACAAATCATTTGTCGCAACACACCCTTTAGGGGAAGTTTTTTGTAACATATCCTTTAGGAAAATTTTACCGAATTTTATTTTTTTTGTAGTAAGGTTGTCATAGTTAATAGTTGTTTAGAGTGACCCACTTCTCATCGAGCTATCGAATTATCATGCTGGACATAGTTCCACTGCTAGATAAACATTTTTTTTGGACGTCGATCCACATATGGACGACGATCCAAACCCCAGGGTTATAAAGTAATTTCGTGGGCTTAGTCCATTCCCCGGTGAATTATCGTCCCATTTTTTTTGGCGGATGAAAATCTGCCCCAAAGGAACCTTCTTAGTAAGGGAATTTCGTACAGAAGTAAGGGGTTATAACTCGAAGCAACACTCTGGGAAATTTACCTTTTGTTAGGGAATAATAGATTGACTACAACTATGCTACACGGTCATAACACCTGCCGGTCTAAGGAAGAACAAACCCATTAGGGGTGAACTTGTAAATTTGATCCGTTCATCCCAGAGGCGTATATTTTGACGCCTCCCAACTTTTACCACGTTTTCGGGTCCAACCCAAGCTAGAGTTCAGCGTTTCTGTTTGTGATTGTGGGTCTCACGGCAAGCGAACGATCCCGTGACTTCGCGAACCGCCCTCTCTTGCAACGGTCACAACGGCTTCAGATTTGTTTAAGACTTGGGACGTGGAATTTTTTTTCTGTGTAACTTTTTTTTCTCTCGCGCTTTTAGTATGTAAGGAGTAGTTTAGATTTCGGTTTAGGTAGCATTAAGTTCAGTTTAGATTTCGGTTTAGTTAATTTTAGGTATCGGTTTAGTTAGCGTTAAGTTTGGGTACTTTTAAGATAGCTTTAAGTCATTGAGGTTAAGGGAGATATTTGTTATGTCCCTATCGTACGACAGAAAACTACGTGCCCCCAAAGTATAAACGGGTCATTTTTCTTTTTGCTTCATTGTTTATCTCGCAAGTCATTTTTGTAATCTCGAGTTTGTTTTTTTGAATTTTCCGGCATGTCATTTTGTAATCTCGAATTTTTTTTGAATTTTCAGTCAACCATTTCAGAAATTATTGTTTATGGATTTAGAGGGTACGCTTAGCGAGCCATTGGCCTAATCACCCAATCAATCGCTCAGTTGAATCAAGTAGAGACTAGGATTACATTGAATTGATTACCCAATGTTATCATTAGTCATGCGTTAATTTCATAGTTACGTTTTGACCTTTTGGAGAAAAATTATTTCTCACATTCGTCAGTTTCATATAGTAGAGTCACTTCATATATTTTTCAGCATACATTTAGGTGCACCCGAACGGTTGTCACCATTTCGAATTTCAATCAGTTACGTATATTTTTTTTTGTTGTTAAATTTTTTTTTTCTCGTGTATAACGATAACTTTAGTCCCGTTTGAAATAATCAACCCCCCCCGCCTACCGAATTAGATAGAGCCGGCTTTGTAAATATGATCCAGCCGTCGTTCAACTTCTAACCCCCCCCTTATGTTACATGTTATGATCTTTTGTGGCCTTGTACCCTAGTGGATACGTTCCACTGGTACAACGTCCCCGTCTTGCACTAACACTACCTGTGTAAGACAACATTTAGAGTGAAGTTTTCTCCGGTGCCGATCACCGCAGGACTTCTCAATAAATGACGATGTTTTTTTTTTGCACATCAAAACTCACCACTAGCGTTGGTAGAGTCAACCTTAGTTGTGCTAGCTTCATTTTTTTTTGTGAGGCAATAGATTGTGTAGGTCCACGGTTAGGCCCCACGATTTTTTTTTGTATTCAATGAAAGCTCCCGTTTACGTCAGTGTGGTTCAAGGACGTTCCCTTCGACTACACTGATGGAAGCAAACCATCCCGACCCGTACCGTCAACTATGCCCCACGAATATTTTTTTTATTATTCAGTGGAAACCCGATTCATGGCTAGGCCCCATGTTTCTTTTCTTTTTCTGTATACATCAATGTCCAACACGGACGGATCGAGGACAAGTTCCCTCGACTGCCCTTGTAGTTTATTATCCCGTCCCGTTTCGTATTACGATTTATGCCCCACTATTTTTCCCGGTTGCATCCGTGTTTAACTCGGACGGTTCGAGGATTTGGTCCCTCAACTGTCCCTTGTAGGTTGCTACCCCTCACTTTTTTAACCCCCCCCTCCCCCACTCTTATCTCTTACCCCCCCATCACTACCTCTTCTCTCTCTTCCGATCATCTCGTCCGGATCGAAGTCATGATGAAGGTGGATGGTCTCCCAAACGGCTTTGTAAATTTGATCAAGCTAAGCGCAAGTTTTTTTCTCTGTTTCACCAACGATAAATGATAAAACAGACAGTCCCCATCTACTGAAGTGCCCCGAACGGCTTTTGTAAATTTGATCCAGCCAAGCACACGTTTTTTTTTACTCTGTTTTTTCAACGTATTGAAAAAGGCAGACAGTCCCCATCGACTGAACCATTTTAGAGAAGGCTTTGTAAATATGAGTACGCCAAGGAAGTGTTACCTTAGCTCAGGTCTACCTTGATCTAGAGTCCGGTGTCTTCACAGACATTTGTGGGTCCCACGGCCAGCGAATGATCGCGTGATTTCGCGAACCGCCCTCTCATGTAGGAGTCACTACGACTCCCGGGTTGATTAAGCCTAGGGTTAGGTGAACCTTCTCTCTCTTTCCCGGCATATACGTATAGTCTAGTCACTAGCTGAGTAGTTGTTTCAACACTACAAGTGTTGATGGTTTATCGCAGGACAGTTTTTGTTTCGGTTGAGGTTGCGCGCGTCCCAGTTGAAGAGTAGTTAGGGATAACAACTCTTGACGTAAGGGGAGTGTCACCTTATTCCGCGCATCGGGCGCACCCTTAGATTTTGCGTTTATGATCTATTAAACTTATATTTTAAATTTCGAATCGATCCGTTGAAAATTACTCTTTGAGAAAACATTTTTAGGTCGGGTTGTAATAATAAAAGATTGAAACATTCGCTCAACTAATAAATTTACGTTTTGCAAATGCACAATAATCTTAAGAATTGTATAGTTAGGAAAGTATCATCAAATATTTTAATACACGTACAATAAACCATACGGTAGATGAGGAAGTGTTAATAATGTTGACGTAGCATTAATCCATAATTCACCTCATCGGCAATAAATTCTCTATTCTATAACGTTGCAAACTAAACGTCAATATAGGCAAATGCATTACTATAAATTTTAGGTAGGATCGAGAGACACTTTTATACGATCCATAATCACGAGCCAGTTGTCAATACAAGGACACACACGTGCATGTTTGAAACTCGTGAGAATCAATGCCTTTTGTCTTGCTATCTCGACCATGTGCAGATAAGCGGCCAAATGTGCTCGGGTTTAACATGGCAAGGATAGCGATTTCGAAATTACAGACTTCGATAAAAACAAGTAAAACGTGCAAAAGTTAGACCTTTCTCGTCCAACCAGACGAGCAAAAAATTGTTTTGCTCGCACGTGTCGTACCAAACTTCTCGATACACTTTACATGGAGAAAGAAGAAAGTGTGCCCTCACACTCTAGGCATTTATCCAATTAAATCACGTCTCCCTTCTTTCTAAATTTATAGGACCCAATTACAAGGATCCAAATCAATCAGTAAGTGGGAAAAATCCCAGATCAGAGTAGGGAGAATGCATAAATTGAGCTGCAAATTGCATATTCGAGAAGATTCACTTGGAATCTGATACTACCTTTTTCGTATCTTAGCGCTTCCAAAAGCGGAATTAACTATCGAGGTCTCACATTTATTAGAGGTCTTTAAATAAATACAAGTCATTGGTGCTAAAAATTAGTGTGTGTCAACTGCAGGTACTATCGAACAATTAATACCGTCAATTGTTGTTGAACAATTAATATCGTCAATTGTTAATAAACAATTAATATTTTATCGGGCCAGAATATCGTCAATTGTTAATAAACAATTAATATTTTATCGAACATTAATACCGTCAATTGTTGTTAAACGATTAATATCGTCAATTGTTAATAAACAATT
The DNA here is from genome assembly GCA_932274525.1 of Podabrus alpinus. Taxonomy (NCBI): domain Eukaryota; kingdom Metazoa; phylum Arthropoda; class Insecta; order Coleoptera; family Cantharidae; genus Podabrus; species Podabrus alpinus. The sequence continues at coordinate 67,002,031 of OW026454.1, forward strand.
AATATTTTATCGAACATTAATACCGTCAATTGTTGTTAAACGATTAATATCGTCAATTGTTAATAAACAATTAATATTTTATCGAACCAGAATATCGTCAATTGTGGTTAAACAATTAATATTTTATCGAACCAGAATATCGTCAATTGTTTTTAAACAATTAATATTTTATCGAACCAGTATATCGTCATTTGTTGCCAATATTTAATAAGTGATCGAACAATTAACATCGTCTATGGTTACTAAACATTGAATCAATTATCGGACTTTTTATACCATCTGCTTATCACGTTAATCACGTCGAGTTATTGCTTGCCGCTCATAAGGCAAGTACGTAACATTGCTTTTATCGAATGGTACAAAACAGGTGTTGCACTTCCAACCCATGTGTGCATTCCAATCGTTTTTTTTATCGGACACCACATTAACATTTCTTACTTAGACAGTGCCGGCTTGAATTATTTGTCACTTCGCGAATAACTAACTTAGTGAATTATTTCGTACGGAGACCCCTATTTTATCGCGAAATACAGTGCGTGAACCACCCTGTTATTTCACCACCTTCCGATTTGAAGAGTTTTTGGGAAGCTGGTTATTACGCTGCCCTTCTGATATGGTTTGAGACATCACATTCAGCTCCATTCTACGTTCTGAAGACGAAGTCTCACTCCTGAAGGACCCGTCATCGACTTTACCTAGAGGTCGAACATCAACCATCCAGATTAAGTAAGAAACCTTTTTATATTTTTAAGATTGTGATGTTAATTGGTCCTATTGACCATTAGTTGTGTTTATGAACGTTCAGTTCAACCCTGGAAGACGATATCGCAACCATTTTGTATACCTTTTATTTGACTTAATATTATTATCTATTATTAACGTAACTTTTAACACGCCATTCGAGCGTTCAGAGTGTAACCGAACAATTTAACGTAACGTTTCAAGTTTAGTATTGTAGCTAAAGTTTGTTTGTCCCGTTGTCGGGAATTTTGATGATCAATTGCATTGATTAAGTTCCATGATCAATTTTATGAATCATAGTTTTGGATATTATCAAGTTGCGCTTAAGTAACTATTTATTTTGGTGGAGTGCTGTATTCAATACGCCCCCCTTTCATGCAAATTAACCTTTTGTATTTTTGTAAGAGTAATTGTTTTACGAGTATTAGTTTCGCAACGGACACCACACGGAAAGGTTCCGTCAACTGTACATATTTATTTTTATACAAGACATGTAAATTTGATAGTATCTTGTGTAAACCTTGTCAACTCCCCCCTGATATTATTTTATTTAATACATTTTTATTATTTCCCAACTTTGTGTGTTATTATTATTGTTGTGTTAATGTTTATTTAGCTATTTTCACCAACGGAAAGTTCGCCTCCTGTAAAGGTAAGGTCATTGAGCGAGGTTTTTCCGGAGTGAGAGTTCGCTGTAAGATCATCAAGTTGTCGCGTACCAGCTTGGAAGGTGTGATAACCAGTCCCCTTCAAAGAGATTCATTTCTTCGTATGCGTGGCGCCCATTCAAACTCCCGCGTGTATATTATCCCCACCGATTTTGACTTAACTCCCCCCCCGTGTAAATTATTCACACCGATTTTGACAATTTTTAGAATCGCGATCGAGGATTGCCCGGTCGTCGATAGGAAATACACGCTTTGCGACGTGCCGTCACACGACCCTTTCGTTCCATTCACCAACCCACCCCTTCGCGACTTTGAGCTAGCCAACCTTTTATTACCTGTTGGAAAGGTGTCGTGGATGCAGAACGTGGTGTAACAGATGATATACAAACTAATCATACCAATCGTATACACGATAATGAATATGCAAAATCGATTCATAACGTCTGCTTGGCATTCAAAAGCACGTGCACGGTAAGAAGGCACGTAAATCTGTAGCAGGCATTGTACATTTTAGTTTAAAATTTTCATCGAAAAAATTGCAGAAAGAAAGTACACTTAACCTTTCAGAAATGTAAAACTTACAGCAATAACAAATTTATAACCTCCGAGCAATACGCGTATAAGAAAAAATCGGCGCCAAGCCATATTGAAGAATTATGTAAAATTAAATCACACGTTGACCTTTAAATACGTTAAATCCATAACTAAGTCATTAATTACATTTTTTATTGATCTAAAATTTCTAATAGTAAATTAGAAATTGTTTAATTATACGCAAAAGTAAATATCATCTATTGAAAAACTTTCTTGTTTATTGAAAGTCAAGGTTCTTAATTTTATTATCTGTCGTACACTTTACCTTGCCTACCTCGATTATATCACGATATTATTCAAGCTACACCCTTATTTTTAAGAGCCCAACCTCGACGGAAAAGGAAATCAAACTGAATCGTAGTGTTATTGAAAAGCATTTTTAATATTAAATGCAATGGTTTAAAATAGAAGTCATTTGCATAGATATTCTAAAATTAAAATATACATATTTCAAAATTTTGAACTTTTCTACCACTTGAAGAATGCATCCCATTATGATTGATGATGTAATATTATTAAAATAACATTTTCTTAATTAAATTAGGACGGTTTAGCTTCGTGACATTTTAATGCTTGCTAAACACAAACATAGGGTGGCACTTACGACAACCTGGCGGCTATCCTATTGAAAATAGTCAAGTATGATTTTAAAGTATGTTTAGGATAAAACCGTTAATAAAATAATTAGGTACCAGAAGTACAATACAAAATAAAATATTTATTATTAACTCGTAATTAAATTTAAAAAAGATTACATCTGTGTAGGTAGATATACAAATGCAATAAATTTTTACATAATGTGTGGCTTTCAATAAAGCAATCAAACAATCAGATATTACAAGACGATTAACTAAATTATTACATAACAGGACTGCAAATTAATTTTTGTGCGTGATTTTTTTTACATACTTTCATCAATTAAACTCCGAATGATATTCATACTGTTATTTACCCACACGACCTTAAAAATCCTAAATTAGACTAAAAGTAACGTTTAAAATTCATTCCAGCATGTGCTGAATGTATTTTACTTTTTGAGTAACCCAAAACTGGGTCAGGTCAATACATCAATTAAAAGACTTAAATTCGCGATACAAATAATTATATAATTTGTAAATGCCTCTCATAGCAATTATTTCTTAAACGTCTCTTTCAGTTCCTATGTCCATACTTTCCAAGGAGGAAACGTATTTTTCTTGCTAAAGATGTACCTATTTAAATGTTACATTGTTCGTTTTAACAAAACATCTTTATCAATTAGTTGGGAGTGAATTCCATTGTTCTAAAAGCAGAATTTCTAATGTGTGGCGTAATGAATACTTAAAATTTAACTTTCTTTGAAGGAAAACGACAATTCAAAAACGACACGAGATAAAATAAAATGCTGCTTGATTTTAATTTACAGCTCGAATTTTTATTTAATATTTTATGATTATTAACATCATAATTAACATGCTCATGGTTAACAGCTTAGTATTTTTTATTTCTTGTAAATTTTAATTAAATAAAATAATCATGCAAAGTTGGAAATGCTAAAAATTTTGCGAATAATGGAAGAAAAATTATTACTTTTTTCTATGTCTAATTTTAGCCTGAAACCTTGCGACAATAATTAACACTTAATTAAATTTCATTCTATACACGTTTACTTGAAGGTGATGCTATTTTCAGCTGCTTTCGACGGTTTTTGATGGAACCTTTTTTCATTTTTGTAACACAAATTCGATAAAACATTTCAAGTTGTCAAAACTTATATCTGATTTACTAATCTGGTTTTGCAAAATTTTATTGTCGAATCATCTTAATTTGCATTTAAAACGCTACTACTGTTGGGTATGCATGTGCAGTTAATGTAATAATTTTACGACGAATTTTTAATTATGCATGTAAAATTGTAGTGCATACTAAAATTTATTGGTAAATCTGACATAGGTAATAATAATAACCAATAATATTATTTATACTCGTATCGAATAATTTGCACCTTTACAGTTAGCAGTATAAATTTGCATTTATTATTTTTATTATTACTAACTTTTAGCTGTGTATGTAATGCAATGAATGTCTGGAAATAAATGGAATATATGATAATCTGCAATTGAAAATAAAAACTAATGAGGTGGTCGTACCTATGTAGATAATAAAAAGAAGCTTTGCAGTATTTCAGAACTTATCATGACGGTAATTGGTTTTCCCTAAAAATATCACGTAATATTTAAAATTTTCATTTTGATATTCTTCTATTATGCTTTATGTTCGATTCCATAGTTGTATTTTAGTCTCCAATAACTTTTGCAATACACCGATTTAAGATATTTTTAGAATATCTACATATATTTAGGGGTCAATATTCGATATTTTATTTTCAATAACGGTCATCCACGTTATGACGATATTTTTAAAATAGAGAAGACTTGGTATGGTTGCCACACTTCTTGTAAATCAAATTTTTATTGGCTTGATTTTCAATATATGGGTATGTAATTTACAACAAGCTTAACTTTATATATTTAACTGTCTAGTAACTAACAAACTATCGACAAATTTAACTGCATTTTGTGGTGTGCCAACTATCCCCACATCGGGGCTGATTGTCACACTGCGTGAGGTTGGTTGTCACGTAAAAATAAAAAAACTAATATTTAGAGAAATCTAAAAATTTGTTAGGCATTTTATTGTCATTTTGCTATGTAAATGCAAAATTAAATAATATCTAGTTGTTATAAAGTCCAGTTACAACTACATATTATATTCAAATGGTTAGTTATTACACGTGATAAGCACCCTTATTTGATTTGTGACTTGTAAGTCCATCCCATCATTTAACAAAAGTCTTCATTTAATTAAGAAGGAGATAGTGTATAAAGTCACAAACTGAAATTTTAATATGCAGTCCCCATAATTAGCTGAGACTTCGTCCTCTCAGGTTACCTCTACGACTTCCGCGGAATTTTTTTTATCATTGATATATTTGATGACTGTATTTACTTTAGTTAAAGATGAAATAGCGGAAAAACAGAGTCACAATCTAGGATTTCATTATTATACAGATAGAAGTTATGCTTGTAAAATTCTAGTTGAGATCATAAAATTCAAAACATCCATAACGAATGACATGTTTTATTTTTATTCACGATTTTACCCGTGAAAATGTATGGAAAATATAATATCGTCGATATACTACGAAAATGCATACTTTTGAAATAATTGAATTTGAAAGTTTATGTTGAAATAACTTTTATATCATCCATTACGGTCATGAAGTTATGAATTTTGAATGAAAGATTTCTTTATTAACTACAATATTCTTTCTTTTTATTATTTAAATATATTATTCGATTTGTGACATTTCTGAAAGATCAATAGTGATCAATAGTGTATGACTTAGTGCATTTTCCTTAGCAAATAAAGGTATAATAATTTCACAGCTCTTTTGTGAAGGAACGTTAGCATGCCAATTTCGTAGATCGCGTGGTATAATTTTTTATTACATATTAACAGATTTGTTTTATCGCTTTTGAAATAGGAATGTGTCAAGTGGATTTATATCGTAATTTTTCTATTCTAAACTTAGTTCAAGGAAATACCAGCATTTATTGGAGTTGTTCAAGGGAACTATAAATTCAACGCTTTTAAATCTAAGGTCCATGTCACTGGCCCCCCCCAAATCGATTTTTAATAAAATTTTTGTGTCAATCGTTAGTGCTTCGTTAGTGCCTGTTTGTGCTTCCATTCCCGACGTTTGTGCCTCAACGGTCGCGAAGTTATTCGCGAAATTTGTTGGGAGGAGCTGTTGACACGATGGCCCCCCCAAATCGATTTTTAATAAAATTTTTGTGTCAATCGTTAGTGCTTCGTTAGTGCCTGTTTGTGCTTCCATTCCCGACCTTTGTGCCTCAACGGTCGCGAAGTTATTCGCAAAATTTGTTGGGAGGGGCTGTTGACACGATGGCCCCCCCCAAATCGATTTTTAATAAAATTTTTGTGTCAATCGTTAGTGCTTCGTTAGTGCCTGTTTGTGCTTCCATTCCCGACGTTTGTGCCTCAACGGTCGCGAAGTTATTCGCGAAATATTGTGGGGGGGGCTGCTGCATTGCAGCCCCCCCCAAATCAATTTTTAATAAAATATTTGCGTCAATCGTTAGTGCTTCGTTAGTGCCTGTTTGTGCTTCCATTCCCGACGTTTGTGCCTCAACGGTCGCGAAGTTATTCGCGAAATATTTGATTTCCGTGAACTCCGAGCAAGTTGCGCGCGAATGCATAGATTTCAAATGTGCAAAACTTAACAAATATTAAATATAAATATGTGTAGCTATAATATAATAAACCGCAAAACTATGTTTATAAAGAAAATATTTTTATTAATAAAATTACAAACAATATTTTTAAAATATATTAAAAATTGGAAATATTTTGATTTTTATACACTATATACATACAAGAAATTGGCAGTTCATTGCTTTTGTAGTCTGCCTTACAGTTTTAGATGATAGCTGTAGATCATCGTAACGTTCCCACTGGCCCAAACTCGCATGCCAACAATAGCAAATGTAATGCCCAACAGCGTTGACATTATTTGGCAAAGTAGGCGGCAGGAAGCTAATAGCTCCCCGGAGGTAATACGTATTTTCGCCAAGTTGAATTGTCTGAGGAATTTGTTGTAGCGGAATATTAAAATCTAGTGACGAATTGGTTTGTAAATTGCCGCATATTTCCAGAAATATGTGGGAACTAAAAAGGATGTTTTTTTCGGTAAATTGTTGACAGTGATTACATTGGGGTCCATTATTTTGCCCCCCCCCCCCGGTTAATATTTTTACACCAAAAGCTAGCACTGGGATCCTTAGAGCTAGCACCAGCTAGCACCCATATATGAAAGCTGGCACCATTATAGTTTTTCCACAAATTCATTTTATTTATTTGCACCTAAACGCCTCTTCTACTGCGCACGCGTTGCTGGTTTTCGCTGCCATTTTTCAAAATAACGATCGAAATATTGTAAACAAACTTTGCTTATCCGCGGTTTTTATGCTGGGCCCGTTGAATTTTTATTTAGTGTTGAAATATTGACTTTTGACATAAACGTCAACTTGGCCCCTCCTTATTCAATTTTTTTCGAAATTTCAATTTTTCTTTCAGTTAAAATAATTTTCACGTAATAATTCTAAGTGGGAGATAAAATATAAAGCATGTTACTAATGTAACCCCCCCCCCCCACTCCTCAACCGATTTATAATAAATAACTTTATGACGGTTGAGAAAACGCAAAATTAAAGTATACATATTTCTAAAATATGTGGGAATTTTTGTTTGTTATAAACTTTTTTCTTTTAGTAAATTTACCGGGTCCGTCAAGCCCTCCATTTTTGAATTTGATATTTTTTTTAATGTCAGTCGCCAATAATGCTGGCGAGTGCTGTAATTTTTTTTGTAAATGCTGGGCCCGTTGAATTTTTATTTAGTGTTGAAATATTGACTTTTGACATAAACGTCAACTTGGCCACTCCTTATTCAATTTTTTTCGAAATTTCAATTTTTCTTTATATGATTTCATAGTATTCGTGAAATGCTGGCGAATGCTGTAAATTATATAAAGAAGTTTAATCCGGTATGTTTTCCTTACTAATAAATCATATTCTTGAAGGAAATGAAGCTCCGAGCAACATACGTTGAATTTCAAATTATCGTAAAAGAGGTTTGTGCATTATTTGTATTGCGGCAGATAACGCAGAGGGCATTAGGCTATTCTTATTATAATAATTACTTGTACTAATTGGTAGTTTTATTTTGTAAATGCAATAACTTGAAACAAAATAAATAATAATAATATATTTAATTTATGCACGAAAAACCAGTTTACATAATGTATTTTACAAAAAAAAACTAAAATTTAGATTTTTAACAATAAATCTACCAATTCGTACAAGTAATTATTATAATAAGAATAGCCTAATGCCCTCTGCGTTATCTGTGCATTACAAATAATGCACAAACCCCTTTTACGATTATTTGAAATTCAACGTATGTTGCTCGGAGCTTCATTTCCTTCAAGAATATGATTTATTAGTAAGGAAAACATACCGGATTAAACTTCTTTATATAATTTACAGCATTCGCCAGCATTTCACGAATACTATGAAATCATATAAAGAAAAATTGAAATTTCGAAAAAAATTGAATAAGGAGGGGCCAAGTTGACGTTTATGTCAAAAGTCAATATTTAACACTAAATAAAAATTCAACGGACCCAGCATTTAAAAAAAAAATTAGAGCACTCACCAGCATTTCGCTAGCATTATTGGCGACTGACATTAAAAAAAATATCAAATTCAAAAATGGAGGACTTGACGGACCCGGTAAATTTACTAAAAGAAAAAAGTTTATAACAAACAAAAATTCCCACATATTTTAGAAATATGTATACTTTAATTTTGCGTTTTCTCAACCGTCATAAAGTTATTTATTATTAAATCGGTTGAGGCGTGGGGGGGGGGGTTACATGAGTAACATGCTTTATATTTTATCTCCCACTTAGAATTATTACGTGAAAATTATTTTAACTGAAAGAAAAATTGAAATTTCGAAAAAAATTGAATAAGGAGGGGCCAAGTTGACGTTTATGTCAAAAGTCAATATTTCAACACTAAATAAAAATTCAACGGGCCCAGCATTTACAAAAAGAATTACAGCACTCGCCAGCATTTCGCTAGCATTAGTATTGGCGACTGACATTAAAAAAAATATTAAATTCAAAAATGGAGGACTTGACGGACCCGGTAAATTTACTAAAAGAAAAAAGTTTATAACAAACAAAAATTCCCACATATTTTAGAAATATGTATACTTTAATTTTGCGTTTTCTCAACCGTCATAAAGTTACTTATTATTAAATCGGTTGAGGAGTTGGGGGGGGGGGGGGGTTACATGTGTAACATGCTTTATGTTTTATCTCCCACTTAGAATTATTACGTGAAAATTATTTTAACTGATATCGATAAAACACGTACAAGGCAAGTACCCCTTCATAATTCTATCACTCCGCCCGATAATAACGCCTAAATTAAAATGATTGAAATTTTTAAGTACTCCGTACAAGATGCCATACAACTCCAAATTTAAAAATTCGGTTTTATTAGATAAAAATTTAATTTAGATCATCAGATAAATAAAACAAAATGAGAAAAATATTTTTTAAAAGAAAAGTTTTACTGACGGCGCCGGCGTATGATATAGATCAAAATTTTGTTAAGAATATTTCAGTGCTGAAGACCAATCTGAAATTTGGTACAGCTATATTAACAAAAATAATTATAGAATATAAAAAACCGCGGATAAGCAAAGTTTGTTTACAATATTTCGATCGTTATTTTGAAAAATGGCAGCGAAAACCAGCAACCCGTGCGCAGTAGAAGAGGCGTTTAGGTGCAAATAAATAAAATGAATTTGTGGAAAAACTATAATGGTGCCAGCTTTCATATTTAGGTGCTAGCTGGTGCTAGCTCTAAGGATCCCAGTGCTAGCTTTTGGTGTAAAAATATTAACCGGGGGGGGGGGCAAAATAATGGGCCCCAATGTAATCACTGTCAACAATTTACCGAAAAAAACATCCTTTTTAGTTCCCACATATTTCTGGAAATATGCGGCAATTTACAAACCAATTCGTCACTAGATTTTAATATTCCGCTACAACAAATTCCTCAGACAATTCAACTTGGCGAAAATACGTATTACCTCCGGGGAGCTATTAGCTTCCTGCCGCCTACTTTGCCAAATAATGTCAACGCTGTTGGGCATTACATTTGCTATTGTTGGCATGCGAGTTGGGGCCAGTGGGAACGTTACGATGATCTACAGCTATCATCTAAAACTGTAAGGCAGACTACAAAAGCAATGAACTGCCAATTTCTTGTATGTATATAGTGTATAAAAATCAAAATATTTCCAATTTTTAATATATTTTAAAAATATTGTTTGTAATTTTATTAATAAAAATATTTTCTTTATAAACATAGTTTTGCGGTTTATTATATTATAGCTACACATATTTATATTTAATATTTGTTAAGTTTTGCACATTTGAAATCTATGCATTCGCGCGCAACTTGCTCGGAGTTCACGGAAATCAAATATTTCGCGAATAACTTCGCGACCGTTGAGGCACAAACGTCGGGAATGGAAGCACAAACAGGCACTAACGAAGCACTAACGATTGACGCAAATATTTTATTAAAAATTGATTTGGGGGGGGGCTGCAATGCAGCAGCCCCCCCCACAATATTTCGCGAATAACTTCGCGACCGTTGAGGCACAAACGTCGGGAATGGAAGCACAAACAGGCACTAACGAAGCACTAACGATTGACAAAAAATTTTATTAAAAATTGATTTGGGGGGGCCAGTGACATGGACCTTTAAATCTAACACTTAGTTTTAGGAAGCGAAATTGTCGATGCAATATGGATTTAGAATTTCTAATTAGTTAGCTAATAAACCTGATTATTTTAAAGTCATGATATTATTTTTGGGAGAATGGATTTCTGTCGATCAATGAAAAATCGCTAGGCCATGAAAAGTTAGTTTGTTGGAGACCACTTAAAGGAAGTCTGCTTTGGGCACCCATTTAAGCACCTAATTCAGAGTTTATGTATTAATGGGAGACCTTATGATTTAATTGAGAGTTTATGATATGAAGTTCTGGGGGGTTTCGGTGAACTGTGGCATGGGAAACTTAGCCATTACTATAATAGTACGAAATGTGGTGTGATCAGTTGAGGTAATTACAGGGTATAAAAAGGGATGTATGACACAGCTCAATTAAAATTAGGATGGATTAAATATTTTCTAAATAAAGGATTAAATATTTTCGAAGAAAATAATCAAATAAAGTGAAATAATTACATTTTAATATTGATATTACAAATCCATATATTCTTCATAAATATAGTCATAAACGAAAAATTAATAAAGGAGATGGGGGTAGTAAATTGAATTCAAAAATTACTAAAACCGACAGCTTACAAGATCGATATTTCGGTAAGCTGAATAAAGGAATAAATAATAATTGAAGATAAAATTGTAAATTTTGAATTTTTATTTTCTACCAAAATTGGTTCTTCAGCTATAGCTTTTAGTTTCTACTAACATTTTAATTTAATTTACCCCCCTCCCCAACTTTTAATTTTTCGTTCATTCTGGATGTTAAGTTTTTGTGTTTGGCTCAAGACTGTGCATTTTTGTACTAATATTTGAAATTGGATTATTCTAATATTAATATTGGCACCACATTGAAAATATTTTATTTATAAAATTACATACTAAAATACCACGTTGTTTGTGATAAAAGTTTTTCTTAATTAAAATTTTTGACTTACTGGAATTCCTTACATGTAAAAAAATATAGTGGTGAGAAACTTCTCTGACGATAGAAAATTGTTCTAATTCATCTTAGCAGTAGTTTTCCAAACTATTTTCGATTATTTCATTCCTTCGCAGCGCTACTTTTATAAACAAAAATTAAAGTCTATTCTGAGACTTGATTGCAGATTTGACTATGTAGTATTATAAGATAGACTAACCTATGGGAGTTTTGGAAACACCACATAGATGTCGTAGAAACACCTAGTAAAGTTCAAAAGGTTATCAACAGTTGGCGTAACTAAATTGCAAGATGGAATAAATGGCTTGAGCACCAATCACCAATATAAATGAAGAATTACAATAATAAAGCAATTTATTAGGACTTCAAAATAAGTAGCTCCATCTGTTGATTGCGTGTTCAACTACAAAAGGTGTTTCCAAGGGCAGATCCTGAATCGCATTAAGAAAACATTACACCTTTTTTAACAGTCACAATCTAATGTTAATCTCATTTGATATACAGTTGGCTATACAACTATAATATAATTAATTGTACCACAGGTTGCTGATTATTAAATTAATATAACAAAAAGGATTTCTTTTTGTAAAAAGGAAGATTGAAGAATACTTAAATAATAGAAAGAATAATCAAAATAATTGGTGTGATGGAGAGGAAGTTGAACTATGAACCCAATTGTCTGAGTTTGAATCCCAGTTGCACCCGAATTATTTGTGCCGTGGTTTGTATTCCACGTAAAGCTGTAGGTTCTATAAAATATGTACATATACGTATAGTTTGTAGATAAAACTATGAACTTATAATTCGTTAAAAATAATAATTGCTAAAATATTTAAGAATTCACTTTTTTCGTGTTTATGATGCAATAAATTACCGTCTCCACATGAACTTTAACTGAATCCGCCATTGTTCGTGCCCTGAAAATGCTATTAGTGGTGTTAAAAACAGAAACTTGAAAGCTAAGAAAGAAAACAATATTAAGAAATGTACATAATTTTTTGTTAGATTTTTTATGAAAAAATCAAATAATGGTGAAGCTTCAACAAGCAGCAATATAATGAAATATAAATCTGAAACTATTTTATTATTTCGTGGGATGGGGGCATCGGGGACAAATATTTTACATCTAAGCGCAATGTGTAATGTGATTTTGAGGAAATTAATGAAGCACAAGAGCATACAGAACGGCATATTGGTTGTGATGTTAGGTGGTAATTATTGTGTAAATTTAATTAAGATTTTGTAATTAGAATTATTTTAATCTCCCCCCTCCCCAGGACACTCAGGCTATCAGTTAGCTCTTTAACGTTTTAATTATCGGTATCACTGTGCCCTACATAGCTGTTTCATTATTACCTAGTTTTGATTTTATTTTAGAGACAGGAAATGCTGTTCAATTAGGTTAGGGTGATCCTGAATTCAGGCTTAAGCCAATGGATGCAAAGTTTACTTAACATGACGAGTGTCATATCTTTTCAAGGACTTCAATCAAAATATTGTAGAGTCCTATTAATTTAATTAATCTTATTTTAATTCGCGAGTCGGCTTCAAGCAATCCTCCCAACATAAGTTCAGTTTGTATTTGGTAAGAAATTGAAACTCTAACATTATTACAAAAATTCGTAATGGTCGCGAATTTGATTCTAAAATTAATTTAGCCAATTTTTTTAAAAACAACAATTAAAAAATAAATTTAATTACCTAATTACTTATTAGGGAAAACCGATTACCTCCAGGGCTCAGAGATAATTGCTGGAATAAAATCAATATCGTTGCTCTCAGGTTCGAAACTTTAATAATAAAAATAAAATGAGATATTACAACTTTCAATTAGTACGAACTTTGGTTTAATTCAAATTGACGGTAAAGGTTAAATTTATTCAAATGTAAGAAAGGTAACTTCCGCTCTTAACCAATGTAGTTTGACTCGCAACATTTGCACGTGTCGGTAATAATTAAACTTTGTTAAGCGACCTACTCTTATGAGAAAACGTCGTATCTCCAAATAACCGAATGTTTCGGAAGAGCAAAACGAAACCACTTAATAAACTACGAATTTTCCTTGTTGGGTATAAATTTGCAATAAGTATTTTAATCGAGCAAACAACTGGCTTTCAAGAGCGTAAGGGACAGATCACTTAAAAATTATTTAAACAAATTTAAAAACTTAATAATATCGCAGGGAAAACCAATTGCCTAAGGATCAGTCTAGAAATACCCCGTTAATATTTAATTAAAACTACATACACCTGTTAGATTCCAACATCACTAACGAGAACATAAATTTTTATTACCCCTAGCAGAATTTTAAAATTCACGATCAACCATATTTTTATAATAACAAAATAAAGAAAGCTAATTACTATTCGAGAAGTATTTAAACAATTGCAAAATGATATGTTAAAAAATTGTATTAATTTTATCTTTTTGAAGTTGATCAAGATGAACCTCTTTTTATTGTATGGAAGCTGTTTTAAACTACGTTGGGAAGGAATATATTTATTAACATTTAATTATTTCTAGTGTTTATTTCAGTTTACCAGAGATCCACTGCCTTTACTTCCTCATTTGAACAGTTAGCTGCCGGAAAATTTAATTAATTTGAATTAAAAAGTTTAAGTTGTGGATTATATAATCTACCTAATTCGGTTTAACGTGAATCAAGTTTTTCTTTTGGAAAATGAGAAAACTTATTTCTTATTTTGAAGTACCATGGATACCAACTAAAATGTCATTAATAATAAACTAAACAGAAGAATTAATTCCTTTTCATCCTAATCAATACTTGACTTTTTAAATAACCAGTAGCGGGCAAAAAGCCATCACAAAGGCTGGATGTTCAATACAACAAAGTAACACGGACTTCCAGATTGATTACTTAATAATATTTCTAATGAACTTAACCCCAAATTCTTTATTGCATTATAACATTTAAATTTTTACAACTATTAGTTATGTTCGAGTAGTTAAACAGTGACAACAATAATTAACATTTGAAATATTAAATTTCCACCTTATAATAACTGTTACGGCGTTTTATTATTCGTCTTGATTGTTGACATTTCAAAGCTTCCTCATCATTTAACATCTGAAAACATATTAAGATTAATTTTTAACGTAATAATTTATGACTGCAATTATTCAAAAGTATCAACAATCTTAACACATAAATCATGCAAATTATATCCTTTTGTACATTGCAACATTTTAAGACGATTGCATCGTAACGAAAATACGGTAATATTTTTAATGTCCAACAATAAAATATTATAACCATACCTGCAATGATTTTCAAAATATTATGGCCAAGATTGATGGGGGCTTTAATTATTCATCAAGTGGTGTAACATTTAATTATAGAATCCATTTCGCGGTATAAACGAATATAATTTTAGTATATTATTCTCCGCGGCTCGTTAGGGCTTTTTACGCCCTTTTTTTTACGCGCTTTTTACGCGCAAGCGCCTCGTGACAATTTTATCCTTGACGGTAAAAAGCCCTAACGAGGCGAGGAAAAATAAGATATTTTATCGCAATCTCGATCAGTAAGAACCAAAAACAATAAATAAACAAATTTGGAGGAAGTATAATTAAAAACAGACATAATTAAAATATTGCAACTATTTATAAAAATATGATGCAAAAATAACTTGCTGAAGACCAGCAAAAAAGGCGTAACAATGTAAGCAAACACTATACAATGTAAAGAAAATACATTATACGGGGAAAATGCTACTAAGAAAAGTAGCGTAATCAGTTATCTAATGCATACCAAACGATAAGCGCGGCACATCCTTCTTAATTATGTTCAAAAAAGTAGTGAGGACAATGATGATAGTAGAGTGTTTAAATTCATTAATTGTAACAATGTTACGTTTACCTTTAATAACAAATAAAACATCGCCAATAATTATAGCTAACCCCATATGGAATTAAAGTTTAAAGAAAATTCAAAACAAAATATTGTAGCGTAGCCATAAATAAATATGTAGTTCATTTATGCGTTCTATTTTTAGCTTTATAATTGCAGAATAAGACCAGGAAAGTGATAAGCATATAAAAACGAAGGACCTATTTACGAATAATGCAAGATGATTACAATACAAAATACTTTCGCTTTTAAATAACCAATGTAGTTATTGAAATTAACTTTAATTAAAGATATATTGATCACGTTAATTCAAAAGCAAATATAAATAAAAATTGCAAAGTGAACATTAAAATCTCCCTAGACGAGTTAATGAGCTCTAGACAAAAATTATTTATAGCAACAGATAGCCGGGTAGGAACACCTGCTTACGCGTAGTCTGTGGAGGGGTTATCTGCTCACTTACTGATCAAGTTGCGATAAAAGCTTTTAAGTGGTAAAGTTATGGATTTCCTCCAGTTCGAATCCCTCTGCTTTTAGAAATTTATCTATAAATGATAAGAAAGAAAACCTCATCAGTCACTGATCTGCACGTCAGGTATTTAAGTGTAATTAATGTAAAAGTTATTTATTAAATTAAATTGTTTATATTTAAATCAACACAAAATTTATTTTCACATATATTTTATTGTAAAATGCAGACTATAATAAACGAACCCGAATATTACAAAATATATTATAAACAATGAAGAAGTTTATAAAATATTTAAATTATATGTATCGGTGTGATGCCAGGGTATTGTTTCGTATGATAAAAAATAAGAGTAATTTCAAGTTACACAACATCAAAACAACAATAAAACAATTCCACTATATTTTAAAAGAACCATTAAAATTGTTTACCCAATAGTCGTATATATTTAGTTTTCTTGGATCCACATTTCATTTTTTCAACATTGTGGAAAATGTTAAGGGCGAGGCGAGATGAATTTCTTTTAAAACGATGTAATTTATAGAAAGTTTACTTTCTTCTGGATCAACAGTTGCAATATAATTCGATTTTCATTTTTATTGCAAAGGATCAATTATTTTAATTACATTAAATGTTATTTCTTTATATTATGTAGATGTGTATGGAATCATCTCCTATTATCCTTGCACAATTTAATTTTACATCTTCAGTAAACCATTTCTTGAGATTTTAATTTTATTCAAGATTTAAATGTTCTCGATCGTTTTGACCAGCTGATGCTATTATCATCAGAGAATATTCTAAATGAATTGCAATCATATACGGAATCTCGAACCCATTGATAACATAGTTACTTATAATCAATTAACCTCTGAAGTCAGAAGTAAAAATTAATTTCTGATGGGTTTTGTTGTTTATATACATAGGAACGTAACAGTTTTAAGTGAGAGTATCAGTGGGGGACTACTATTAGATAAACCAGAACGTACGGTTTTATGGTTGAATGGTACAGGTTCAGGACCTTGTATTTGAAAGCCCCAGATGCAAATCTCAGTAAATTCCAAAAAATTATCTGTGCCTCGGCGAGATGAAAAATAGCAAAATGGTGACCTTCGCTACTTACAATAATTGAAATACAATTTATATGTTGCAATAAAGTGAAGTAGTAATTAAAAATTAATGATCATCCATTAGGATTTTCAGATTATCTGTAATAATTTGCTTTGTATTTCTCATCAGGACCATCATGTCCATTAGTATAGGATTATCACATTAGTCATATGTAATAATTTGCATTGTATTGTACATATAAAGTTATTCACGGTGATAAAATTATCAAGAAAGCCTACTTATTATATTGATTATATCTTTCGAAATACTCAGATCTCATTGGTTCGTTGTAACATGAAGGAAACATTCGCAGTAATAACAGTAATTTTTTTCTAATACTTATTAAATGTTTGAGAAAGTCATTTATTGTTTATAAATAATATTAATTGTTATATTTTTTATTGTTTTACCCCACTTTTCTAACCTAAGTAGGTATAATAAGCAACGGTTGAACTGCCAAAGCTGCTAATTTTTGAATTTCGGTAAATTCGGCCACATTATCTGCCATATTTAGCTAATTGCGAAAATGAAATATAATTTTAAAATCAAGACAAAACATTTAAATTGCTGTATACCTACAGTAAATTAAGTAACAAAACAGATGCTAATAACCGATGTTGATGCACCTCAGAAAACAAATATAAAAGAAAGAAACATAAATAATAAACAACGGCGGTTCGTGACTTTCTTCAATGGGAGGAAACAAAATTTAAAGGAAAACGAAAAATACAAATCTATTGGATATTTATTTACTTTAAAAGTAATTTAATTCTAAAGAAACTTGATAACCTCTTAAGGATAGATGCGAACACGAAATGCAGTGTTCGAAATCCTGACCATAGATTGATGATCCAAACCCTTCAAGCATCCGATCATGTTGAGAACCCTGTGCTGTGCGGATGTAAAAAAGTTTCTGTATCTGCAGGAACCTGACTGCTATCCGTACTGTGAAAATACTATTATACTCTTCATTGTGAAATTAAATATTCAAGTTAACAATAGAAAGTGATATTATACATAGATACCGGGGGGTCTGAGCATATTTTATGACCATAGCTAAGAAAATTAAAACAGTATCATAAATTATTTACAACCATTAATTTTTTAGAACTTCATAATATGGCGTTTTCAATGTAATATTTAAAGAAAGAAGAAAAATATATATTTACCGTATTTTTTTTACTATTTAGTAAATTAAAATTATATTTATATTTATTTTTTGATAGTTGTTTTCGGTTTTGAATTCGAGGGCAGGTGTCCTTATTCCCTCTTGAGGGCAAGCCTTCGCTGGCTACAAGGGCACTAATCAGGGTACTTATTACGAGCAATTCTTGAATAATATATTGCTGTTTTTTACCTCAAAATTTTTTAATTTTTAAGGGAAGAGAAATTTTTTATTGATCTGTAATATTTAATTTCAATGAAGCGCCAATGAAGATAAAATAAGCGCATTGGAGAACAGGAAGCGACACTCACGCCAGGGCGATGAAAATGATCCAACGTGGGTCAATCAGATAATTTTGAGAAGTAAATTTGATAAATAATGAATAAATTAAAAATTTAAGTAAAAGTATGATTAATTGAAAAGAAGAAAATTTATTTGGAATTAAAAATAAAATTAATTTTGCTAGAATCACAGCAATATAGTATATTTAAAAATTTATCTTGACAATCGGCCCAGGGATTTTTAGTGTAATAAATGATTCTAAGAAGAGAGTTGACTTTGTAAAAATCTCGCGAAAAAAGTTATTGGAGCTTTTAAAAATATTTAATAAAATTCTAAATTTATTCCCGAATACACCTCTTTATTCTTTAAGAGGTTTTCCTTTTATCCTTTATTCCTAAAAATAAATCAGAGCATAATATCACCATAGTCAAGAAAACTGAAACAATATCATAGAATATTTTGCAATATTTTACCGCCTGATCAGCATTCTTAATATGCAGACCCCCCCGGTCACAGGAACTGCTAATTTTTTTGAACTTCATTTGTAGTAGCGGTTCGTCTTTAAATCAATAAGCATATAATTTAAAAAAAAACGCTACCGTGTACAAGTTTGAAATTAGTCATATTTGTGTTCATCGTTACACTGTTATTAATAATATTATGAAAGAAATCGTGTGTAACTAAAGTTTATTGGCTATTACAACTACTTGAGCTAAAAGTAATTACCTACTCCTAATTTATATTTCTTAGTATATCTTGATATCGCTTACTTGAATATAAGCAAGTAGTTTTTAACCATTCTATTTTATAAGTATAAAAATAGTTTAATCGGCAATTTTTATGTGCAATTTATTATGTTCCTATTTAGTAACGTCTTATTAGTTGCATTTAAACATCTACAGCTAAATGTTCTAATTTCTAGCCTCAGTGTGCTTCCAAGTAATCAGTGTGTTGTTTCGACTGACTTTTATCATTTATAATGGCAAGACGAAATCTATCTGTACTCTCTGTACTTTCAGTAAAGAAGGCTAAAGTGAGCGACAAATCGTCAAAAAGCTCGAAGTAGGGTTGTGTATTATACTTTTGGAAGAGATGTCTACTGTTTATGGTTCTAGGAGGATGATGAGTAGCTGCCAAAAAACCAAAATTAACACTTAACACAAGCAAAATAGACTAAAATGGGGTAAAGGTCACCAAAACTGGATGATAGAACAGTGACATCAAGTGTTATAGACAGATGAATCTAAATTTCTAATATTCGGTTCTAATAGATGGGTACTTGCAAGCTTGGAGGTGGGAGTGTAATGGGTTAGGGTAGTTTTGGTGGCAGTAAACCTGGAAGGCTGATCAAAATGGTTGGAAAGTTAAACAAAAAAGCTATCTGTAAATTCTTCAAAACAATATTCCCAAGCATTCTTCAAAATTGCGCCATGGGTTTATAAAATTAAAAGAAACCGAAAATATGTACGTCCCAATCACCTGATCTCTCTACAATTGAATTGGTGTGGGATCAACCGGACAGGAAAGTAAAAAATTGTCCTCCAACCAGTACTAATATGTAACTCTGGAAATATTTACAAGAATAGTAGTAAAGTTTGAGTCCAGAATATTTTAGAAAATTAATTAATGTAATACCAGAAATTTGTTTCCGCAAAATAAAGAATAAAGGTGAATAAAGGTCATTTTGATGAAGCAAGAATTTAATTAGAATTGAATAATTTAGTTATTATAGTTTAAAAACGTTTTTGTCGCTATTTCTGTAACTTTAGATTTACATAAACAAACAAGTTGAATTTTTTTTATGGTCATATTTTAATTTTCTTACTATTTCCAAATTTTTGTAATTTTGTCTAAATTATTATAAGTGATGATAATAAATACTACAATAATAAAATAAAATTAAAATTAAAAGTTACACGCCTATTGGTAATTGCGTAAGGGATAATCAAATAGTTTCGGGAACGGGGGGGGGGGTATATTCTATATAAAAAGATAGATATTTATACCATTCTACCATTTTTATGTAAATACACAGGTATATGATAAAATTGTCACCTAAAACATTTAAAAAAAATGTAGCGCATAATTAGATAAATTTTTACTTTCTTATTCCAAAAATTAATAGAAAACTTTGTTTCGTATATGGAGTTATTTAAGTGGGCTGGCCGATCGTTAAAAAATCTGCAGTCTAATGCGGAAAACTTGCACTTTATAATATATTTTTACTTTAAATAGCTATTATTTAACAAACAAGCATTCTTAAGAATGTCTGTGGGTTTGCCAAGATTTATCGATATCCAACCGGCATGGTTAAAGAAAAAGTGAATATTATTACGTAGTTAAAATAAATTTTATGTTATAATTCGCAGGGCCAATGAAAATTTTTCAGGCTTATTTATTTGGCTATACGCTGCTTTGGGGAAGGGTTTCTAATACCAACGTTTTGGTGCAAAAGTGATGATGACCCTAACAATACAAAAATAATTTACTAGTAGTTCACAGTAATAGCCTGGTGTGATCAAATTAATAGACTTGAGAAAATAGTTATATCATAGTTATGGCACAGGAGATCTTTTTGGAAACTCAATAGTAGTTCCAGGCTGGAGTTTCAACTGTTTGGCTTTTGTTACAATGAGCCGATTAACATTTGCAAGCGAAACTGAACTGAGGAAAGATAAAAATAGTGGCATTTCAAATCTATTGATGGGAGTTTAACGTGAGCTCTGAACCACGGGAAGTGTAATGATCGTTCATTTCAAGTTGAAAATCTGATGGGTCAAGTTTTTGTTAATATCCCAGGATATTTAATCAATTCGGTGATGTACAGTAATTCTTATGACTATTCCTTAAATACTACTAGTCTTAATCACCTTCTGCTGGGACCACAAGTAGGCCTTTCTTCGTAATATGACTTTAAAGTCATATTTTATCCCACAGTGCGGTGTAACGGTAGCATAATATTAATATTATGATAAAATATTGGGTTTTTTGAGGTCGCTGATTGCGAATCTAAATTAAAAAATGTTATAAACAAAATGGCGGATCCAATGTAGTTAAACAATGCTATAGAATTATTTGTGGGGGATATCTCACGCCGCCATAGCTACGATCTTCAAATGTTCCCTTCCATACCCCCCAGGTACACGTTTTAATTTTCGAACAATCCTACTAGATAACGTTTTTTCTGATTCTGAGGGCCACAGGGCGTCAGTTTGTCTTCTAATGCCCGTATTCACCAACAACAAATAACACTATTCATAGAATAAAGTCACTATTTGGTATTCACCAACATAAAATAAGGTTTATTCATCGAATAAACTTCCAATAAGTTATTCGCAATAATTGGTCGAATAAAGTCCTTATTTGTCGATTTATAACCTTAAAATATTGCAGAAACTGACAAAATAAAATCTGAAAATGCCATTCAGTTACAACTTCTTCAAGTTTTAAAGGAAAAGGCTGAAATTGAGAAGGAACTGGCAGAATTTAACTTAAAAATAAAAAAACAGTAATTTAAATATTTTGTATTTTATTTTTTAAATAAAACTATCTATTAAAAAAGGTATTGATTACAGCATTTCTTATTGCAAAATTCTGATTAACAATATTTTCATTTCCAATGTTAAAAATTTCTTGTATTTCATTGTGAACGATGTTTTCATCAGGTGGCATTTCATCTCTTCTATCTATGGCAATGTTATGCAACACTGTTGTGGCTACAATTATCGAGTCCACTCGATCAAGAGCAACACGAAGTCCAAGAGAAAGACATGGAAATCTTCTTTTGAGAACACCGAAAGTTCTTTCCACTGTGTTTCTACTATGAATATGGCTTCTGTTGTATCGCATTTCTGCACGAGTTGTTGGATTATGTAACGGTGTTAATAAATACTTCTTACAAGCATAAGCACTGTCGCCTAGCAAATAGGAATCCCCAAAAGCATTTTCTTCTAACCGACTTCTTAATCTAGATTCGTTAAAAATTGTTGAATCGTGAGCACTACCGGGACAGGAGGTTACTATATCCATAACTTTAAGGTTTGCATTTGCCACCATTTGAACATTTATGGAAAACCATCCTTTTCTATTCCGGTATAATTCAGCAGTATCTCCTCCGGGTGATTGAATTTTTATATGCGTCCCATCAATCGTACCTACTACTCTGGGAAAGTTTGCAATTTGATAAAAGTCACTGTTAATTTTATCTATTGCAAATCTATTAGCTTAAACCATTACCAATTCGCCGGATTAACACAGAGTTCATCCCAAAATACAACACAAGGAAGTATGTTTCAACTTTTATAGGTTAAGATTTTAAATTTACCTAGTAATTTTATGACCTACTTTAATTTATTAACCTACTACTTTTGACCTACTTTAAATTTATTCTACAAATAGTTATTTATACTTGACAAGTGGTTGGTGAATACCAACATTAGTTATTCATTGAATAAACTTTATTCATCCAATAGTTATTTGCAGATTTATTTGTAGTTGGTGCATACGGGCATAAATAAATCATATGTAGTTCGGGGGGGGGGGGAGAATGTTCCATCTAGAGTGGTGTTTAGAAGTGTGGAATACCCTCAAGTCTTGATACTGTGTCACTGATAAGACATAAGGATGCAAGTTCTTCTTTTGTAATAATTTCGGTATAACTGGGGGGGTATTCCCCTTTGAAATGAACTTTAATGATCTTGGTCAATAAATACATAGCTCTTTAGATAGAAATCGGTTAATCTGCATCCTTATCTAAAATGATCCCGAAAAAATAACATGTATACCTGGGGGGTATTCCATACTCCCCAGACCCCCCGGACTACGGTGCCTGCTTTAATCGAATGGACCTTTGAATACTAAACTTAATTATACATATCTGAATGGCCGTTGCTATGGTAAAGTAACATTTTACATATTTCTAGACCGTTTCTATGATAATGTATAATTTTTACTTGAAGACTTAAATTATTTACTGCGAAAGAAAAAGTTGTTTTCTTGTGTTCAGATCTGTCTGGACTATCGGGATAATCAGTTACTGGATTAGGAATGGTCAAGAAATACTATTTGATGGACGTTGTTTTATTTATGGGAGTCGATAATGATCATAACATGGGTTGGTGATTTTTTGGAATCTATAATCTCAACAAAAGGTCGATCAAACTGAGGATTAGAAACACTTACACCTCTTGGTTCCTTCACGTTAAAAGTATTGGCAATACCATTCACTGCTCATTAGTAGCAAAATTGTTACAAATTTAAAATTCAACCAATAAAACAAAACTATTCCATACAATTACATCACAGAGAAATTAGCGGATATCAATTAGTTGTCCCGGTATCTCTCCCATCTAGAAAGTTAAAAAAATTAAACTTTTAGTGCAGTCCAGCGTCGGCTAGACGGAATTTTAAGTGTTCTTCATAAGTGCAGTGCGTCGTGGTGTAGAGGTATAATCTGATTTTGGTTTGTAACTTTTATGATTTGAGATAGCTTCTGATTCAATTTATAAATATTGGAAGAACCATTTTGATTTTCCTGATGTTAATACATCCTTAGTGGATAGATTTATCGAGACGACTTTTAGAAATTATAGCTACGACTTCGCCATATCCTGGAACTTCAGTTTTAGGCTTTCTGTGGTGAAACTAAAATTCTGGAATCTTAATTTATCTCATCAAGATGGTTTACGGATTAAATGTGAAAATGATAAGCCAGACGATATTTTCCACTTGGAAATAATTTTTTTAATATTTCATCCGCGTCCTTTGTCTAATTATGGTGGATTACTCCGGAAAGTACGGTAAATTGTCAAAAATGATGAAGCCACGAATTCAAGAAGGTATGAAAGGGCCCTCTCAAGATTTTACAATGAATATATATTATGCGATCGCTCATTAAATTTCCGCTACTGCATTTCCTTGAGGTTTATCGAGAAGAACCATTTACTTCAATATACTGCTTACTGAATATTTCCTGAAAAGCTGGCTGAAGGGCGCATAAAAGCATAGCTTTGACTCTCAAGGTACAAGTACATCATGTTGAAACAGCTTTCATTCTGAGGAATTTGCTCTATTTCTTCTGTTGTGCAGCAATTTCTCAATAATTGTTTTGATTGACATGTTTTCTTTGAAAATAAAAAATTTGCAATAAATTAATTTATTGTTTATTAACAATAAAATGATTTACTCTGGTATAAATTAACGCATTATTTGTACTTTAGAAAAGCGTGCACACAACAATATCGTTTTAACATAAACAAACTTTCTCACATGATACAAAGCGTGATACACATCTGCTGCAATCATAAATTAATTATTTAAAAGTTACTTAAACGTTAAATTAAATTAAAATCTAATTATTTACATACGTTATCATAATTTTTCAAACTTTAATTTGGGAGTTTTAAATTAGTGATTAGAAATTCAAATGAGAATATTGTTGAGCGTTAACCAGACGACATTTTCAATAAAAACTTTCACTGGGTGAAAAATTTCGAACTAAATCATTTTTATTTTCTAATAAGCAAATAATTAATATCAGTGCAGTTTTTTATTCTACTTAAAATTTTTCACTTTCACTCAAATTTAGCAAAAAATTGAAATATTAATCACGGTGATGCTTTGATTGATTGATTTTAGTGACCTTGCTCATAAACGAATTAGCGGATCAATATAATTTGGAGAAGCGATTGATGTTTTTATGCTACTTATTATGGTGTTGATCAATACCTGATTGAGTTAAAATTCCGGATGACATGGATACCAGAAGGTTAAGATGTGGTTAAGTCAGTCAAGTGCCACCACCTTCCCTTCAATTTCCAACAATCTTTCTGATCTCTAAAGTTGAAAAATTATAAAACACTTATACAATTTTTAATTATTCGCTAATGAAACCAATAGAAATTTGGTAATAATCATAATTAATTGCATTAGCAGCATTTAAATAATTAATTACTGATTTAAATACCGAAACGAAAGAAATTTTTATGGTAATGAACAGATAGGTAAATTTTTCAAATGCATTGTACTCGTAAATCAAAACCTGTTTTATGCAATCAATATAATAAATTACCTACCAAAAATAAAATATTTAATATT
This sequence comes from Podabrus alpinus, assembly GCA_932274525.1. NCBI lineage: Eukaryota > Metazoa > Arthropoda > Insecta > Coleoptera > Cantharidae > Podabrus > Podabrus alpinus. The sequence goes on from OW026454.1 coordinate 67,027,401, forward strand.
TTTTAAGCAAATTGTGGTGGTAGTGGTGTTTTAGAAAATTCCAGCAAAACGCTTAATTAAAATTACAACGTTAATTAGATTTTTAAAAGTAGAAGTGCTTCTTATAATTATTAAAAAAAAGTTTAGAAAAAGAAGTATTCTAATTAAAATTTTATCCTTTTTTTGATAGAACAAATTTTAATTTCCTACGAGTTATACGCGTGAAGGTTGAAGAAATGCGGAAAGTTCTTTAATGCTATTTCATAAAAATATTATTTTTAAATTTTTTTTGTAGACACAGTTTAAAATTAACATAATTAATTATGAAGAGTAACCTAAATTGCTTTATTATAAATACAGCTTCTTGAAATACTGTTATATCAAGTTTTAATAATATCAACAAGAAAATATTCAAGAGGCTGGAATTTTTTATAATTGCTAAAATTTGTATTACCTGTATCATATTCTGAAATATCGTTTATAAGAATTATTATTGGTGTTAATTGTTTTGGCATTTAGATTAACCTATGCGATAGATTGAATGCAACATATTGACATACCTTTATGGGCGGTACGAGAATTCGTGTTTTTCATAATAATGAGTGATTCAATAGAGGTGTCATTTCGATTTATAAAAAAAACGCATTCATAACTGGAAAAATACAAAAACATTTATTTTAACAAAAGAGCAAACATTGTTATTAGACGTAGAACACAACACGATTCAACCGTCCTCTTCGGTGGCTTGACACCATTCTTTTAGCAACATTTTTCTTTACGTTTAGGCATATATGAGACTGAATGTTAAGATACGTCGAATATTACACAAATATTAGTTTGAGGTTTGTCAACATAGACTTTTCCCTTGGAGAAGCCCCAAATAAAACTCCACTGAAGTAAAATCGCAAGATCTAGGCGGCCAATAGTAATCAATAGTAAAGATTTACGTTTGCTGTATGGCATGAGATCTATATCAACTAATTTTGGCCACAAAAAACGAAGGTGCACTTCTTCTACCCAAAATTTTACATATTTTGCGAATTGTAACTGCAAAATTTTCACCACTTTGGTAATGTTTTTTAACAATAACTATAAATTCGTCGATCGTGTAACGTTGCAAGATCAAATCGGATTATTTATAGACCAGTCGGCGTTGGATGTGCGGCCTAAAGGCCGCACTGAGTGAATTGCGCCAGTTATCTATCTTCTATATTAATATATTGATTTTTTCACGTCTCATCTATCATTAAAATTTACACGACAATTGGCGTGACATTCGTTGCTCCCTTGTTATGTTTCTATGATATTAATCCAATGAGATGCGTTCCTGAGCGTGACGGACACATAGTCGGCCTTGGTGAGTGAATTACGACAGCTATTTACTATCTATCTTAGTATATATAGATATATATTGCGAATGGGGTTACACCTAATGGTGTTTCTCACATCCTATGTTTCTTTCTCACACTTTATACGGCCATCTCTCTTTCTCAATTCGTGTCATGTATCCATACAACCTCAGTTTTCTTCCTTCAATGAGTCCATTATTTCTATTGATATTCCCACTTTTTCTCTAATGATGTCATTTCTCACGTTGTCCTTTAATGTCAGCCCACAGCTGCGTCTCCAGAAGTCCATCTCCATCGGCTTTAATTTCTTCTTATTTCTCTTAGATATTTTCCAAACCTCCACCCCATATGTAGCAATACTCTCCACAATACTCTTGCACATTCTTCTTTTAACTGTGTTTGTAGTGTCTAATTACTGCTCTTCCATTTTGTAATCTTTATTTAACGTCTTCCTCGCTTCCCTCTTTGTTGGAAATCAGGGAACCCAGGTATTTATATTTGGTGTAACCATTTACTATACATCCATCCTCCACCCTCAGCTTTCTGGCTTCTCCCCCCCCCCCCATATAGTTGGTTTTGGAATAGTATATTTGTAAGCCCCATTTTCTGTACTCTTCACTTGGCTTTCTTATCATAAATACTACTACGAATACTACCTTATCGTCAGCAAAATGCAGTGAGTATATATCTTCTGGTGATCAGCTTAAGCGGTTAAGTGCGTTGCTGCTAATGCTGAATGCCCGGTTCGACTCCGGGCTCAGTAAAAACTTTATTCTGACCGTCTCCCCTCGGAAGGCAATGGCAAACCACCGAGGTGTAATCTGCTTAGAACAGCCTCTCTGGAGATGAAGTGTATACACTTCCCGCGGTTCGGAGCCCGCGTTAAACAAGTAGGTCCCCTATGTGTGTGATAGTACTACAAACGCACAACACATACATAGGAGAGAGGTCGCCAACATCCGGTAACGGATAGGCACGTTAAGAAGAAGAAGATCTATCTTCTATATTAACATATTGATTTTTTCACTCAATACCTAAATTCAGGTTTTTAATTTTGCATGCCAACACTATTAATTAAATATGGTAGAAAGGGATTAAGTTCCCTATATCCATAACTGTACAAAATTCAACAAAATGTATGTAAGAAACTTACTTATCAATAAATGTTTTAAATGTTAAAAATAGTTTTCTGGATACTTGAACATGCAGGCTCGGGCTTCATCTGATGGGGCAACCCCCAAATAAGTAAATCTATCCTGGCCAAGTCATAAGCGAAATCGGATCGGATTCCGACTATCGGAGCGACTGACACAACTCCAACGTGGAATTCCCGACTGACGGGTTCTCGACTTTGCCACATATAGGTGTGATTTGCCTTCTTTTCCTCCACCTTTTCTTCTTTCATCGAATAGACCCAGTTAAGTTCGGGATCAGTAGATGTGGATAAACCTACATTATCAGCATTACGGGACTGTGACTTCGATATTCTCTGTCAAATAAAATTCAAAGCCATGGCCGTCGCTAATCATAGTGGGGGGGGGGGGCTAAAACAAACCTTGGTCACCGACGGTCTTTGTTGAAGGGAGAGGGCCTCAAAACCCAACCCTGCATTTCAAGAATACAGGTGCTATGATTCTAATGATTATGATTTAATAAAAATTAATTTATGATTCGATTCGAGATGCGTTCCTAAGCGTGACGGACACACAAATACATGCACACCTACACACCCAATTAAGGCTATTATTTATATGTAGATGAGCGCTGTCAAATCTATAGTGCGGAAATGCCCCGCAATTCAATAGACCTCTTATCACTAACTATAAAAAATGCAGGTAGTTTTGTGTAATACGTAAGGAGTTCGTAAGTTTGTACGAGTATTCCAGACGCTCCCAAATTATTTACGCCGTAAATATGAAATAAGAAATGCCGATGCTCAATTTTTGGAAATGATGGATCAGGGCCGCACGAGAAAGTGTTGCGGGTTACATTTTCACAGTAACACAAGAATATATTTTTCCTTTTCTTTAAATTACGTGCCCTCCCTTTGAAACAAGTCACGAGCCACCACTGTAAATAAATAAAAAGTATGAGAAACTGCAAGAAGATTTGTTTGGCTTTAAGATTGATTAAGTGAAGCGGTTGTTGATACGCTAAAACTGGGGCTACGGAAAAAAAATTTCAAGAATCTGGTTTCAAGTAGATGCCTTGGAAAGATTAATAAAAATCTAATTAATATTAGCAACGGTAAAAAATGTCAAATATTAACTTGACAGATTTAGATTAAGTGATGAATGATCTCGATGTTGCTCTGGCAGAATTCCATGTTTTTTTATAGTATTTAAATTATAATAAAATCGTGTCATTTAAAACTTTATAGTTACACTTCTTGTTAAAATATCAAAAGTTTAGAAAGCAAAAATAGTTTTTGAATTGATTTCAATATTATAATAAGTTGCAAAAAATATCCAGTGCACTTATTGGAAGTTTCCTGTTGCAGTTGACTTTCCTAAAGAAGGATAACAAGAACTGGCTTGATAAAATAACGACGATAATTTATATTTAATTGAACCTTTGAATTATTTAGTACGTAACTGTTGTAAATAGTTGCTTGGTATAAATGGTAAAAAATTGTACCGAGATGCATGTCCACTTAATTGTGAGAGACTTTCTTGCAAAGAAATTAACAATTCAAATCGTTTTTATTAAAATAATTAATGGGTCTTTAGCAAATTCTTTGACGTTTTTTTGGACATTATGTAAATGTTTAAAATCGGAATTTAAAATTGCACATTGAATTGGCATATTAAAATAAAACCACATTTTAGCGCAGAAACCAACAATTATTAGGTTACACAATGTGGTGTTGTGGTGTGCGAGGTTAACAACAAAATGATAAATTAAACATACATAAATATATACAAACGTATCGACCTCCGGTAACATTTCAGAACAAGTTTAAAGATTGGACTAATAAAGACGTTTTCATACAAACAAAATTTAATGTACAACAAGTTAAAAAAAATACAATTTCATAGTTCCACTGACGAACGGAGTTTGCTAGGTATTGAAATTAAATTAAAGCTTAAAGCACAAATTAGAGATTAACTATCACGAGTTAATTAATTGACACAGATTGTCGATGCAACTCACCCTTAGTGCATAGTGTTGTGTTGATAATTGAGGAGGGATAAGCGCGAAAGCTTGTTTGCGAGAAAAATGCAGATTTCAAATAAGCCGAAGAGCTCAAAGACTATTGCAAAAAGTAAATTCCTCAACACTTCATTTTACGCAATCTTGATAACTCGAATTTTGTAATAATCCTTTGCAGCATATAATAATTTTCAGAAAAAAAAGCTATCAGTTCTGAGATTTAAATTGTGGAGACTGTAGAATTTGCAACAAATGAGCAGCAAATTGTCTCGTTAAATTGGTGACCCAGATAGAACATTGAACGGTTAAGCAAGCCTTGCTTATGAGACACGCCGGTGGGGGGGGGGGTTACAATAGTCTAACCCTAGGATTCAAAACCATCATCTCGCTGAAAAATAATTGATTTTCTCACTCAAGCAATTTTCTCCCCAAAAAAAATCTACTACGTTTCTTTCGCAAGACATTTTTACGTCTACCTTTTCACAATGTAGAGGACAACCCTATTCGTTTATGTAAAGCTTCCTACCTTCCGTTTTCGTTGTCTGTTTTTTCTTTGATCACATTATTAAAAATAGATCAATTTATGTAAAGGTTTTGCATCTGACGTATTATGTCATCCTGATTTAGCTTAGTGGTTAATTTTTTTAGTTTTCCTCAGATCTTTCCATTTGTAGCATTTATATAGAGCATGTTTTGGAAATCACTTTCATCGCGATACTGAAGATTGTCAGTGGCAGCCTTATTAACTGTACGCAAATTAAATTTTGATTGATAAATTGTAAGAAAGTTAATTTTATTACCTACAGATTGCTTTCTTAATTTCTGTTCTTTGTAAAACGGTTTTATAATATGTAGGCATTCTATAAAAATTTAAATTATTGAAATTCAGTTCGCGTCTAGTCTCTTTGTTGTATTACCCAGTTGATTCTGATCACAAACTTTAAATGTCAAATGTCTTTTAATTTGACGTTTGACTAAACTAAGTTTTATTTTAAAGACAGGCTGAAATGAAATGGTTGACCTTCATTGGTTAGTTTGAATTATTTAATTCTTTAAGAGTGAATGGAATAATCAGAATGAACGTAAGAACAAAGTTAGAGATCTTTGGTAAAAATCTTCCTTAGTTTTATTTATAATATATAGCACCACATGTTTTCTCACAAACTATTCTTTTATTTGGGGACTAGACAATGAAGGCATTTTCTCCATTGTATTTCCACCAGTGATACGCAGGTATGGATTAACCAGATTCGAATGATCCAAATTGTGAAATAATGCACTTAAGTTGCTCTCAAGGATGGGTGTACATTTTCTTTCTCCGCTGGGTAGCTGAAAAAAAACTTTAAACTCTCTTCCGACAAAAATGGTTATCCATAAGCTCACCCGAAATTAATTATTAAATGATTATCCGAGTATTAGTTATCCGATCTTTCGCGTTAACCGACGCGAAGTTCTTGAAACGTGGGGTACCAATATAAAACTGAGCTCTATAAAGTCAAAACACCGGGATAAATTTTGTTGCCAGGCTCAAAATTTGTCATGCTGCCATAGCAAGGGTTCACCTAAAAATCCCTAATAAATTTAATAAATCTCAACTCACACGAAAGGATTACATTGAAAAAAGGGATCAGCCAGTGTAAATTAGAAATTCAGGTTTTCAGATATTCAGGTTGTATCTCAGGGGGTGTACTATGTATCGGTATCTCCTTTAGTCAATTTTTGAAATTCTGAGAAGTCTTCTTCCCACTTATTCTCCAAATGTTTATTTGGAATACACGGAATACTAAATATTTTTAAGTTTTAATTTTGTAAATTTTCAGTTAGTCTTTTAAATTTTACCGCATTAGGAACTAAAATAATTAAAATTATATCGTATTATACCTGAGGCAGACACTCCAAAAAGTACAGAATTAAAATTGAAATAATTGAAAAGTTAAATTAGTAAGCTGTAAAATTATTAAAATAATAATGGTGTGGTTCCCCTTAGGAGCGCCGTTAAATTTTACTTTTAGGTTAATTCTGAATCTCGTAATCTATTCATACACATATTCATGCACATTTAAAAAATTTATTACGGTGACAGCGGTGTAGTTCCCCTATGTCCTTCTATTTTAAATGGTGGTTATTTAACTTGTATCTCCATTATCTCGGGCGGTGATCTCGTGCATGAGTTATTTTAAGCACTCTAAAGCCAGATAGTCACTCAAAAATCGTTTTCTGGCAGATAACTGTGAAGAAAAAAAGAATAGGAAGAACATTACTTTATTGCTTCGAACCCCCTGGTTCCTTCTATGTTAAAGGGTGGTTATTGAGCTTTTATCTCCAGTATCTCAGGTGAGAATCTCGTGAGTTATTTTAACCACTTTAAAGCCAGATAGTCAATCAAAAATTGTTATCTGGCTGATAACTATGAAGAAACAAATGCCGGTGTTACAGCTGTTAATAAAATAAAACAAAAGAATAGAAGGAATATTGTTGCCTCCAAAAGTAAATTGACAAGAAGATGTCGACTTTAAATTTTAAAATCTAAAGCGAATAAATGCAACATAAAAATAAGTAAAGATGGATATCCATGTGAAGGTTTAACCCCATATCGTTACCTGAAAGCTACAGTGAGATATAACGAAATAGTCAATTTGAGATACTTCATGTTAAAGATTTAAATTGCAATTAGAATTTGAAGTGTGAATATTTCTCTTGCATTTTTTTTTGTTCTATACAAATAAAGGAATATTATATTGAAATATTTCAATGTGGCATTAAATAAAATGGGCGATAGTAATTTAATTCAATACCTAACTGAAAATCGTATTTTTGCAAGATATCTCACTGTAGCTTTCAGGTAGCGATATATAAATGACAATTGATAATTACGGAGTAACCCAATGTAAAAGAAAATTTCAAGAAGGTAATTGGCCTCGTGCAGTTAAATAGCTTAACGACGTGCAAATATTAATAGGCAATAAATGAGCAGCAGAATTTGACACAAGGAACATTACAAAGGCAATAATGTTAACAATAATTGTAATACAATGCAACTCACCGCACAGACGAGCAACAAAGTTTCGCTTTGCCACTTCAGCTTTCGTAGATTCTCTCAGGTATTTTTGCATTTTTTTAATCAACTACTGTGCTAAAGACGCTCGTTCGAATCCCGAAAATCCTAATCTTCTTTCCGACTTTCTTTCCTTTTATTATCGTTTCATTTACCAACCCGCATTGGTCAGGGTGGTATGGTATGGCTAAAAGTCCTTCTCTAATAATAGTCGTACGGAATCGACTTTAAACAGTAGGTGCCCTGTGCCCATAATCAAGAGTATGTGGTAGAGAAGGAGGTCTGTTCAGTAGTCGGAAAATATGACTGGTAGATGATGAAAACAAAATCAGAATAGAAACATAGAACCTTAGCAAAGATCAATAACATGCTACGTTCAATCTTTAAATTATCGGATTTACTTGAATAAAATTTACAGCCATTTAAATGCGCGATTACGAAATCCAAAATAAACCATATGAAAATCCGATTTGATAGCACAAAAACATTAACTTTATCTGGATAATCCAAAGCTAATCCGAATAAATGTCCTGTTACATTAATGAAAACTATGTCAAGGTTGAAACACAACAACTGGCATCTGAGGCTGTAGCAATTTAAATCATCTAAATTTTCTACAAAACCGAGCAGGACTGATACGGATTAAATACCACTATTGAACTACGTATCGAAACCAATTTTCTAAAATTAAAAATGCTCTTATAACTAACTCAATAAAAGAATTATGAATATATCGGGAAACACCCACCATTATATTAATCTCATTACGAGGAAGCCTTGTCAAAAACTTTATAATGTCCAAAGTTTAAGCAATTTTTTATTAAATAATAATAATATGTATAGTATAATTTTTAATCAACACAAAAGTTTTAACGCCCGGAAGTTTAAAAGCGGCAGATATCCAAAAGCTTTAAAATTCTCATTTTTAACAAAGACATTCAATTTATGGTGCTAATTTTCATAATTATCATTTCATTTCAGGAAAATTAAAGTCCTGAATATCTTGCACAAATGTTCTTTACGCAATTAAATCATCTCAGAACTCAGAGCTTAACTTATGCACGTTTTTAAGATCCAGGCTGATGCTTTTTAAATATAAAATATAATGGCGTTCGCCCACACTGCATCGGTCTCGAAGGAATTCACTTCGTTTCTTGCTCCTTAAGTAACCTTTTTTGTTTCGTCTTTAAATTTATTAACCACCTTACAAAATGAAAGATAATTATGACAGAAATAATTATGAAATTTGATTTAATCGACCGACCTTATGCTGATTATCACCTTAATTAATGTTTTAAGAATCAAGCGGAAATATCCAAATTCGGCCCTCGAAATTAGTTAAAATCTAATTAACGATTTCGTAATAATTTTTCCTTTGTTAGAATTTTCTGTAATCACAGCAGTAGTTGACAACGCTTTCTTTATCAGCGTTATTATTTTTATCTACAAGGGTGCAAAGTTTTTTTTATATATAAAAGAGAAGCCTTAACAATGTTAGCGTATTGTACTACATCAGTTTACTTTTGTGTGATCTCACCAACCTAAATTATTTCTAATTAATTAAACAAGTTGCCGAAGCAAATTAAAAGTTAAAATCTTTCAAATTAGTAATTAAGCATCACGGTATATTATGAAAATTAGTACTTTTTGTAAATTTAATTGTCGGCAGGATTTAATTAATAATTATTTTTGTCGTCAGAATTTAAAATAGGTAACGTTAATTTTATTAATGACGTCTGTATAAATATATTATATTAACGTTAAATTTTGCTGAATTTTTATATTTAACCGTTAAATTAATCACTTTCACTTCAAAATTTTTAACTAAACGTTATATGGTATGCACATTTACGTATATGTAGTAATTGGTTAAAATATGAGCTAATTAGATTTATTAATTAATTGGCCGATTTAAATTATTAGAATGCTGCTTTTTCAGTAGCAAAATTTAAGAAAAGGGTCGGTCGTTTGCATGTTAATGCAACCGGTTCGATCTCGAGCGAACTTAGAACTTTAACCTGGTCTTCTAAAATTTAATTTATTAGAACATTGCTGGTGCATTCAATGTCCATTTACATGAATGGAAACATCGAGTATAAGATTATCTTGTCAGTTTAACTTATTTTATTTTTAACATTCTGCACAGTTACTTAGTTCTGCAAAGCTGTTCTGACATAATTATATCGTGTCTTAAGCATGTCTTATTGGTGCCAAGACTCAGTAGACTTGATGCGGTAAGAAAATAGTGATATATGCGATTACTGCAGAATTTGAACAGTAATTTTTCTGGTGTCTTAATATAATATTATTATGAGTAAATTATACAAATATATATCAGGTTGATGCATAAGTTCGTAACGTTTTTGGTTTCCAAGGTAAACAAATTTGTTTGAGAAATATCAATGTTATTGAATTTTTTAATATGTAGAAAGTTAGGGGTAATTGTTAGGTAAAGAAAATGGGGTGTCAAGTATAAAAAAATGGACATTTCCGACATATCCTTTTGTTTGAGTTTAACCGAGGAGTTAAGGCATAGGAGGCCGCTAGAACCATTTGTGCCATTTACTTAAAGTACTGCACGAAAATGGTTCTCTCGTTTCAAAAAGGGGCATTTTGATATGAATGATTTCCCTCGTCCAGGGAGACCATCCGGCTTTGATGAAGACTGATTAAATGTTTCAATTCGTGGTGATCCACGTCAATCAACTCGAGAATTGGGCAATATGATGAATTGTGACCAATCAACTATCGTACGACATTTGCATTCCATGCGCAAGGTTCAAAAGTTGGTTGTTTGGGTACCATACGTTTTGAGCGAAAACAACAAAAATCAGCGTGTTATCATTTGTGCTTCTTTGCTTGCTCGTCATCGTTTAGCTCGTCAACAAAATCGGCCGTTTTTTCCCAAATTTTTACTGGTGGCGAAAAATTGTGCATTTACATCAACATCAAGAACAGAAAGGAATGACTGAGCCCTAACAAATAACAAATCCTCGTGCAAAATCTGGTGCCCATCCACGCAAGGTAATGTTGTGCATCTGGTGGGATAAAGAAGGCGTCATATACCTACTATGAATTGCTTCCGAGGGATGTAAGCATCACTTCTGAGGTTTATTGTCAACAACTGCGTCGGCTGAAGGCTGCAATTCAAGAAAAACGACCGGCAAGACGGCATCAAATGGTTTTGCAGCATGATAATGCTAGTCCGCATACTGCTAACATTACAAAAGCAGCTATTCAAGACCTCGGTTTGGAGGTTATTCCACATCCGCCCTATTCTCCTGATCTTGCTCCATCAAATTTTCATCTTTTCCGCTCTCTATCCAACAATCTCCGCGGAATCTCATTTAATAACGACCTTGCTCTTCAAAACTGGCTCGACGACTTTTTCACCTCCAACCCACCGGATTTCTTCAGGCGTGGAATCGAAGAGCTGCCAGAACTTATACATCAACTCCATATTATATTAATGCAACAGTCAACTGTCAACTGCATCGTTTCAAATTCTGAAAAAGATGGAAAAAGTAATTCAAAACTTTTCACTTGGCATCTTTTCGGCTTGAACACCGAACCATACCCTTAACTTAGCTATAACTAAAAAAATTTCATGTTAGATATACAATCCGATTACTAATTTTGCGATACTAATTGAACGAAACATTATACTCTAACCCAATTATTATAATTTTTAAAAGCTTTTAAGTAATCCATAAATTAGTTACACTACATGACTTACTTCAAAAATGATACCTAAACCTAAGAATATCAAACAGAGAAAGCATGCATGTGAAAATTTTGCTACTTCATTAAAATTGAATATATTAAAATTTAAATATGTGTCACTAAACCGTTGTACATATCTTGAATGCATAACAGTTATAAAGACTATCGATGATAAAAAATAAACAATCAATTATTTGCTTTTAATTATAATATAGAGCATTTCATTAAAGTCCACCTGCTTTTATACCGCTATTGCACTCTAGCATCAAATAAATCGATCGATTTTCAAACAATCGGACTAATAAATTTGCGTAGGTTCATTTAAATCCTAACATGTTTAACTTGAATTTAATTATACTGTTAGATAATTAACGGTACGCAATTCACTTGGTGAAAATAGTATATCGTTAATGGAACAATTAAGTCATCAAAAGATGACTGTAATTATTAGTTTTCCATTTGTCCTAACAATTTCAAATTTATTCGATAAGATGTAATTATTAATATCTTCTTAAAATAATTAATGAGATACCTATGTAGTACTTCTGAAAACTTTCAATAATAAAATAAAATTGTAGCTATGGTTCTATTTTGTAACGCTTTCATCGTAGATAAGAATGCCCCAAGTGCTGAGAAAATCACGTTAAAAAATGCACCCTCAATTTAGTTTGCCTAATGACATGGATCATAGAAATTACTATGCACAAGCTTCTGCACTACGCCGCTGAGCTTTCTCTTAATATCGCGAAACGGTCTCCACTTTTGTAAAATGGTATAATTACAATGCAACAACAATTTTTTATTTTCCTCTTGAAATTTTAAATTACTTCATAACGACATGACACAATAATCCAGTCATTGTAAAGCTGAGTTAGAATTTTTTTATATCCGGCACTTACCATGCCAATCGAGCTTTTATTGTTGCATAAAATGAAAGACTTAAGAAGCGATCTTTTTTAGTCTCTTTGAGAAAGAAAATTAGCCAATTGGCAAAATTAACCGGAATACTTTTTAATACGGAAGCTAAAAACCCACAGAATGATAAATTTTCCACAACTTAAAAATTCCATTTTCTAAGCTTTAGCTGACACATAAATTTGGTTCGTTAAGCATCGATTTATTCTGACTGAAAGTCTCAGGTGTACTTGCCCATAATATACGTCTTAAGCTGCCAGTTTTCCAAGTAGAGGAGAAGAACGTATAGCAGAATAACTATGTGTATCACATCTAAGTTAATAATCTTGATCCTGTTTTTGAAACGAATGTCTTTTATGCAATCCATAAATATATATACGATCATTCCACTTCTTCAATTTGCAGTTATTATAACGGTTTTTGCATAAACAAGAAACGCCCTCGATAAAAAACACTTGTATGTTTTGATTCTGGGGAATCATAAAAATTCCACTTTCGTTGTAATTAAATAATCGCAACTACTTCAAAAGAAAGCAAAAAAGCAATAATAAAATGTAATTATAGGATTTTAAAAGTTTTGTTTAATTTAAAATCGCAAATGGCTTCAAAAAGAGTAAAATGCGTTAGGGAAGCTCTCAGCTCATTTTGTAATCATAAATAATTATTATTATAAAATGTAACGAGTACTTGGTTTAGAGAAACATCTCAAGGCGATCGATGCATAAAAGTGGATTTACGAGATACATAAAACATCGATTTGTCTTTATTTTACTACATTTAAATTAATTGACGCAAAAAAGGCGTATCTATTTTCTAGTATGTCGTTAATCACTTCTTAAATGATTCGATACCGTACCGATATTACATGTACATTTGTAAAATAAGGAACGTGTTAATAGAATTGCAGAAGTTAAATCTAAATTAAGACCTCATTGAGATGTGAAGAAGAGAGGGGTTTTAAACCCTTATGTTGCCAGATTTGTTATACTCTTTAATTACCCACATCAGTTATTTGATACCTCCATGCATTTTGGTGTATATGAACATACCTAGTTTAAACCACTTTTTATATCAAGTATGGAATGCTCTATGATGAAATGGATGCATACATCAGTACGCCAATTCTGAGCATGTCAACTAATTATGGAAGAAATACGTCCCACCACTATATCGATTTAGTCTCAGCTGAAATAGCTTTCAGATTTTCAGTTTTAAGCCAAGAATAGCTGGTATCTTGGGTATAATCGTACCGTTGATGAGCATCACGTAAAGAACAGATGAATTCCCCTAAAAGAATACGAGTGAACGTAGGACAAATACCAGTTATAGAATCAATTAATAATTTCATTAACGTTCTGGAGTGATGTCACCACTGACAATATCTTCATATTTCTCCTCCAACTAGCCGAAGTCTTTCAGGGAGAATTTCAAGCATCAAGGAATAGAATCGATAACCTATATTGTACTGTCGACATTATTTACTTATGTTCCGGATACGGTAAACATGAAGACAGATGTGATCCATTATTACAACGAGATGAAGATATGAACCAGCTGGTAGCAAAGTTCAGTAAAAAAATGGGAACTAATAGATACATACTTATAGCAATAACTGACTTTGCCGCCCATCCCACTTACATAATATTGTATTCAGAAAATTTCCCAACCTTAATAAAAGAACCTGACAGATGTTGAATATCTTTACAAGATATTATAAATGAGATTTTTGTGATCCTAATGTAATTAAGCGATGTTGCTTCAAAACTTCAATAGAAAGTCGTAGAATAGCCGCTCGTAGATCCAGTCGTTGAAAAGTTGCGAGCTATTCTGACAAGTATCACTAAATGGTGGGAAAAATGTCTCGTAAGACTTAGGGATCGGAATGACAAGTGAATCTGTGAGGAATTGGTAGGAGTCAACGTGAATGAATACCGTTAAGTGTTAAATTAATTTAAATTATTTTTTTGAACAAAATGTAGAGATTTTGATCACATATTTGCGTATTTTAAATGGAATGCATGATATATCGATTAATCAATCTATACTGCGTTGGTCAATGAGGGCACATTCACATACTATCCAAATTAAATGGATACAATTTCATTCTTTAGTGTTTTATGAGAAAATTGTAATTTAAATTATATTAATTTATATTTTTCACATTTTTCTATGAAGGGCTGCTTGAATAACTAAACCAGGTAAAAATTAAACCTTCCCTTACAATATATTCACTCCGCTGTAAAAAATTAGTCAGTTATATAAAATGTTATTGAAAGAAATTACGATATTTTATAATAAATTGTAATAAATATATTCATTCTTGTCTTCATTTAAATATTTATTTAAATTTTATTGTTTTTATGTAAATTTCCTTTTCGGGCTTTAATTAAATTTATAATTCTTATGCCCAATAAGTGCAGTTTATTCCAAAACCCGTAGCAAAAATGAATATTTAAATTACGAGAATAGTGCATTTATTATTTAATATAATTTATTATATAAAATACCTGTTACCCAACCTATTGAAATATTCATTTGTTGTTGAAAGTTTAAATTTGCTTAATAAAAATGCAATTTATTAAACAACTATCGAGTATATTATTACAATCATTTTTAAAGTAAAAAAATCTTAAAAATAGATTGTATTTGTATGATATCAACGGATAAACCATTTTATTTAGGGATAAACCCACACTAACGAATTATAAGTTCACAGTTTTACCTATAAACTACAGGTGCATGTATACAATAGGACCTACAGCTTTACGTGGAATCCGAACCACGGCACAAATAATTCGGGAGTAGCTGATATTCGAACCCAGACTATCAGGTCCACTGTTCCACTCCTTTACCCAATCTGTCTCTGGGTAGGTCGGGAACAGTAGTATTAATTTTCCTATTTTATTTTTGTTTAACAAAAAATGTAGGAATTTTAACAATTTATTGAAATACCCGTTGTGACAAGGTCAGGTTAAAAATATTTCCTTGAAGAGGTGAGCATGTGCAAGAAGGGAGTTGTTACGAATATATGAAATTTTATTGAAACACGACATAAAATAATTAAATAAATAAAAAACAAGCATTCGTATGTTACAACACAAGGGCAAGGACAATACTCAAAGATTCAGCGATTACAGGTTTTAGCAAGGAGATTGCTAATATAGATTTTTATAAACATTTAATCTTAGGTTTGCTCCAATTTTAACGAATTCTGCCAACCCGTGGACTTTTTTAATTTTATTAGCTCAACAGTCGAAACCTGGATTGGCCCGATAACATTCGCTGCGGTTTACTGCCCTGCAAAATATAATATTAAGGAGGACCAACTCTTTAATTTTTTCAAAACTCTCGGAAACAGATTTGTCTCTGGAGGGGACTATAACGCGAAGCACCAGCAGTGGGCATCAAGGTTGACTAATCCCAGAGGTAGAGAACTACTGAAAACTATCTCCAAAAACAACTATAGACACCTGTCGACAGGTCAACCTACATACTGGCCCACCGACCGAAATAAATTACCAGATCTGAATGACTTTTGCGTTATAAAACGTATCTCGACAAAAAACCTATACATGCTCAGTCCTGCCTGGACTTATCGTCAGATCACTCACCGGTTTTGATAACACTTATACACTCGAAAGTACTCCAAAAGCAAAATCCACCTTATCTGTTTAACAGCCAAACCGATTGGAATAATTTTAGACTATTAGTTAATCAAAACATCAACACAAATCTGCTCCTCAAAACCGAAACTGACTTGATAGAAGAAGTGGAACACCTAAATAGTACCATTCAGGACGCGGCTTGGAATTCGACTCCTAAACTAAATTACTAGGAGAAAAACAATCGAAATTCGGAGAGTATAACGCGAGCAATTGCGGAGAAAAGGAAACTAAGGAGGATCTGGCAGAACAGACATCCTAACGATAAAGCTAGACTAAATCAAGCAACAAGGGCGTTAAAAACTATACTACAGAACAATATAAACCAGGAACTTCAGGATTACCTAAAAAGTCTAAAACCCACAGAAGCAACAGAATACTCGCTATGGAAGGCAACAAAAAAGTTGAAAAAAGCTTAAACACCCTATTCCCCCAATACGAAAACCAAACGGAAGCTGGGCGGGAAGTAGTCGGGAAAAGGCAGATATCTTCGCAGAACACCTATCTAACGTATTTAAACCATTTCCAGCGGAAAACTTAGAAATAGAAGAAAAAATTACAAAACTATTGGAAGTACCACATCAACTGGACTTTCCAATTGAGCATATTAAAATTAAAGAGGTTGCCTCCATAATTAAAAAAACCAATCCCAAAAAAGCACCAGGTTACGACCTTATTACGGGTAAAGTACTACAACAGCTTCCCGAGAAGGGTGTGAGAATGATAACTTACTTGTATAACGCACTGCTACGATTGGAAATAGTACCTCCACAATGGAAAGTGGCACAAATAATCCTTATCCATAAGCCAGGAAAGCCACCAGAGCAAGTAACATCCTATCGTCCCATTAGTCTTCTACCGCTCCTTTCAAAAGTCTTTGAGAAGCTTCTTCTGAAGCGACTACAGCCACATCTGTTGAAGAATAAAGTGATACCAGAACACCAATTCGGATTCAGAGAGCAGCATTCTACCGTGGAGCAGGTGCACCGCGTTGTAAACTCTATAAACCAAGATCTGGAAGACAAAAGATTCTGCACCATTGCCTTTTTGGACATCACTCAGGCTTTCGATAAGGTATGGCATCCCGGACTATTATATAAAATAAAAACAAGTTTACCACATCCATACTATACAATTTTAAAATCATACCTCACCGATAGAATATTTCAAGTGAACTCTTGAACTCAATCAGGCGTACCCCAGGGTAGCGTACTGGGACCAATATTGTATCTTTTGTTTACGTCAGATCTACCGATTACTATAAATACAAATGTTGCAACATACGCAGACGACACCGTAATTATGGCATCACAACTTGACCCGTCAGTAGCTTCAAGTTACTCACAAGCTTACCTTCTACAAATCCAGGACTGTACAGTATAAATCTCTACAGGTCACGTACACCATGAAGAGAGATACCTGTCCACCAGTAACTTTGAATGGCCAACCGCTACCCCAGGCCGATGTAGCTAGGTACCTCGGTATGCACCTGGACAGAAGACTCACTTGGAAGCCTCACATCTGGACCAAGAGAAAACAGCTGGGTTTAACACTCAGAAATATGTATTGGATGATAGGTCCTCAATCACAGTTAACCCTGGAAAGTAAGACGTTGCTATACAAGGCCATATACTGAGGCCCATATGGTCGTATGGGATCGAACTTTGGGGCACAGCAAGCAATTCGAACATCGAGATATTGCAAAGATTCCAATCATAAGTCCTGAGGATTATCACTAACGCTCCTTGGTACATACCAAACGACGTGATCCACAAAGACCTAGAAGTCAACACTATTAAAAGCCAAATAATGAAATTCAGTGAAAAATATCAATCACGACTAAGTGTACACCCTAATAGTTTGGCATTGCGTCTCCTTGATGATGGCGACCGCACACGCAGACTGAAACGTATTAAGCCGCTGGAACTAACCTATAGACCCATGACTAGCCATAGAAAAATGTAAGTAGGGATGGGGAGAAGCACTATTGGGTGCTTCTTATCATGAAATATTATTGTAAAACCATTTACTAAATATTATAATGTAACAGATTGTAAATAATAAATGGAGTTAAATAAAAAAAAAAAATTTTAACATTTCATTACTTCAATAACGTTATGCGAGGTCAAGTACGAGTAGATAAAGAAATTGTGCATTTATAACTTAATAGTTTTTAAAACCTGAAGAACTTAAATAAAAGCGAAACATGTACCATAGTTTATATGCAGACAATTTTATTTTTGCCGCTACTAAAATATTGTAAGCTTCTTCTTCGTGTGCCATATCCGGTCTCCCGGACGTTGGCGACATCTCTCCTATGCATGTGTTATGCGTTTGAAGTATTAGCACACACATAGGGGACCTACTGCTTAACGCGGGCTCCGAACCGCGGGAAGTGTATACACTTCATCTCCAGAGAAGCTGTACCAGGCAAATTACACCTCGGTGGTTTGCCATTGCCTTCCGAGGGGAGACGGTCAGAATAAAGTTTTTACTGAGCCCGGAGTCGAACCAGGCATTCCGCATTAGCATCAGCAACGCACATAGCCGCTTCAGCTAACGACCGTCTCTGTCGTAAGCTTTTTTTTTTGTAAGCTAACTACCCTGAAATTTAAAAAAAAAATTACTATGTACATTACGCGCGTATAAAAAATAGTAGATAAGCCAAATTAATTGTTGTTAAAAAATCGTTAAAAATAAATTACCAATAACAAGATATCGTACTTAAAAATTTTATTAATAGCTGCTAATAAAATAAATAAACATTACTCGGAAATGTGAAAAGTAGAAAAATTATACTACCAGGTTCTTAAAGCTCGTTTTACACCAGAAATTCAACTTTGCGGGCCGTCACCCTCCCCTCAAAAATTTCACGAGTAACTCCGCGACGGTTGATTGAGTAAAACTAAATTTGTAAAACTAAATGTAGTAAAACTAAAATTTCAATGTAGAAATTGTTAATGCAGAATTTTTTTTATAATTTTTTTGCCAACCCGTCAGATTGTATATAATTTTCATTCGGTTTTGACCCCTAATTGAGATAAAAATATGTAAAATATTTTAAGGAAAAATATTGAAAGTATTCATAAAGAGGGCGAAAGTGGGCGAAAGTGGAGGCGAAAAAAATTCATAATTATTGTTAGTTAAGTCAAGGCTGCCGTAGCAGATCATAAAAGCAATTTAAGGAGCTTAGGGATGAAGATAAAAATATTAAAAATTGTAAAAATGCAAAATTTATTAGTACAAATAATGAATTTGATAAATTCAAAGCAAAGCATCGAAGTTCCATCTGCCCTCATTAAAATCGGCCATTGTATTTGTACCAGTCCGCCTTTGCTAAAAACACAGATTTGTTGACAAATAATACCAACAAAGTTTAATAAATTTATTTAAATTTAAGAAGTAATTACTTTAAGTAAAATTAATCTTCGGCTGGTTGACGAAATAATTGATGAGATTAGCATGAAACCGAGTCTCAATAGGATACACCGATGGTTCTGTTAGTAATCGATTAGCAATATTGAAAATCCATTCAAAAATTAATTTTTTTAAATTATGATTAACAAAATGATTTATTATATTGATTAATACTTTTGGAAGAAATTCCAATTTCTGAAAGTGAAACAAAACAGGTAAAGGTCACACGCTTTGTTCTCGGTTCTCACGTGCATGAAATTCGCTACTACTGGAAAAATAAAAAAAAAACTTTTATATAAAAAAAACTTGGAATAAAGATTTCTAGTTTTAAATGCCTCTTGGAAAAAATGTCATTTGAAATTAAATAGACGATACCGTTGATAGATCGTTAAAGTTGCTTTTATTTCAGTTGCGATACTGTAGAACCAGTTACTTTATCTTTTAGAATTTTAATGCCGAGTTTATTATCAACTTGGTTTGTTATTTTTAGAGAATAAATTTTGGTTTTAAGGTTATTAAAAATTCCTGAACTTCTTCTGCCGTACAGGTATAGCAATCTATTGATTATGAAAACTACCTATGCAGTGCCTACCGAATAAATTATGTCTATTTGATACTAATTGGATAAATATAGCTATTTATAATTAGCAGTATTTTTAAATAAATTCAGAATTATGCTTTGAGAAATAACCCAATAACGCAATAAAGCGAATCATTCTAAAGTTAAATTTGTTTTCCAATGCCGTATCACCCCAATAACTCCAGTAATAATTTTTACATCACTTTATCTTTTACATGAAACCAATAATATTTACTATATTTTTTCTCTTTGTTTCAGGTTTAAAATCCAACCAGTTAATTAGTTGGATACTCATAAGACAAGAAAGATTATATCGATTGACATTGTTCCGTTAACCAGGAATAATAAGAAAGCAGTTGCAACAGATGTAATAACCAGTTAATGAAAATTTGCCCGTATGTGCTAATCGCTATAAAATAGCAGCTACAATTAGCAAGTAACTGAAAAGCAGTTGGCAGGTTTGTACTTTTAAGAACTGTACTTGATTGCAGTAATAAAAAAATAAACGTTTTTGTATAAAAGTGAACAAACTTTAAACCTGTGCTAAAATGTTTGCTTAAAAAAAATAAAATGGTAGCGTGCAACATAGAAATTCCTCGACCACCACCTCCACCACCACCATTATTCAATTGGGGATCCCCTTTTCCAGCGGTTCCACTACTTATACCGCCAAAAGGAGAGACTAGCAGTGATCATAGCAAAAAAAGTACAAACTCGCAAAGTTTTCGGTTAAATGACAATCAAGATGAAACGGGAAGTGTATACAGTGTTTATAAACAAAAGATCGATTCCATGTTCGAATCTGACTCGAGTACAAATACCAAAAATAGCGTGCAAGCGAGAATCGAAAAAATGTTCACCGATGTAGCGAAAGATGGAGGTGTGCAGACTATGGATAATACTTGTCATTCTTTTTCGGTGGATTACATGGGCTCTGTGCCTTTAGTGCACAAAGTTGGAAGTCTTTCGGGATTACAGGATCCATTAAAAGAACTTTATTTTACTTATAAACAAAATTCTAAAGATACAAAATCGTTAACTGGCCGACTTGAAATTTCAGCCAGCGGACTGAAGGTTTTATACGAAGGCGAAGAAGGTAATTTTATGTTTATTGTTATTTGTAACTTTCAGAAATAAATACTTTGTTGCTGTTTATTATCGTATTACCTTCAGCAATTTTATGTGAATCCTTTCTTTTATGTGTTTGTGTAATTAGGTCATATTATTATCTTTACATATACCTACCATAGTTTGGATTTATAGTTAATTTATAGTTGAAGTTAATGTCAATAAACAACATTGGATAATTTTCCAAGTGGAAGGTGGGGCAAAGTCGTAACCTTACAGTAGATACTAAATAACTTTTTAAATTTTGTACCTATTAGGTATATGAGTTTTTTCTAAATTAATCTTTAACTATTTGACTATTATCTGTAGGAATCCTTTTTTACTACACGAAGTTCTTAGAAAAGCATTAAAAATTTCACATTTTCGAAAAATGAAATGTGATAGGCTAAGGTTTCTAATCTTTACCTCAACCTCCTATTGTGAGGTTTGGCCCTAACTTCTTAATTGTTATGGACGTAATCACGTGAGCTCCCCATGAGCTTTATGGATGCAATTCTAGCGAGATCCAGTATTCTATTGATAAATCCTGGGTCTTGTAAGTTTGGAAATTACCTCATAGCTCTTTTGGTCTTTTGTAGCTGAGAGAGTGAGGTGCAATGTGAAATTTAAGCGTCGCTCTTATGTAATACCCATAGTTGTCATCTGGCTTTAAGGCTGGATTAAATGCAATCCCGTTCTAAACACTACATCACCGAACCTTTCGTCTTCCTATTGGCAGGACCAGCTTCTTGAATCGGTTCAAGTATTC
Organism: Podabrus alpinus; assembly: GCA_932274525.1. NCBI lineage: Eukaryota > Metazoa > Arthropoda > Insecta > Coleoptera > Cantharidae > Podabrus > Podabrus alpinus. The sequence goes on from OW026454.1 coordinate 67,049,110, forward strand.
GTTGAAGCACCCATGGCTTGTGAGGGTCCGGATGAGATGTAAGGATATAGCTCTCCGTGCTTCATGGCGAGTCACGTCGCCCATCTTCCGGTCTCCGCTGCTTTCCACATTTGTTACCACTAGTTAAGAGTGTCCTGTTTGATATTGTTGTCCGTTTTCACGTGTTCTCTTGCTAGGACATCGATCGGTGGCATGGCTGCCAACACCCGCTCTGCTTTGCCGGACGCAGTCCTATAGGCGTAGGTGACTCTTAGAGCCATCTTCCTTTGGTCGGCAAGCATTCTTCCAACGTTTCTTTCGACGAGCATTGCCTCGTGCCACACCGGGGCTGCGTGGAAGATGATCGCGCGGGCGATCGTGCCTAGAATCCTCCTCTTCTTGGACTTCGGCTCTACTACGTTTGGCATCAGGCGGGCAATGGAACTTGTAATGGACCCTGCCGTCCTGCACACTACTTAAATGTGCGCTGCAAAGTTGAGGTGTTTGTCCACCTTGACCCCCAGGATGGTTACGAAGTCCTTCTGGGCGATTTCGGTGCTGTCCTGGGCTGGTGGCCCACTCGCTGTTCGTTACGATGGCCAAGTTTGCCTTGTTCTGGATCGTCGTGACCTCTTTGTTCACGACTACAAGGCTTAGATCGTCGGCGAAACCGACCTGCGAGACGCTCTCCGGAACCTTTAGCCGCAGCATATCATATGACAATATCAACTCTAACCTAACCTATACGACCCCTTCCTGGTTCGTATCTGCTGATGATAGGTCGTCACTTATTGCACCTCCATATAGCCGTCGCTCTCGTTGCTACTTCTCAAGTGTGTCTTAATCCCCCAACCACTTTTTTTTCCTGTTTTCTCTCAAGAGAGAGAGTATATTCATGCAATTCGATACAATCTTAACAATAAAAAAAAAACTTAACAATAATTGATTAAACTAAAATGGTGGTGATGAATGTTGGTGAAATTAATGTTGATGAATTAAATATGATAATTAATAACTGGATAAATATTAAATTAGTTATAACTAGAAAGACAAACGAGCATTACAACGGCAGCGGGTAAAAGACAAAAATTAAAATTTAAGATAAATTTGAAGTTGTTTGAATTTTAATTTAAATTTAAATTTGAACTGGGTTTGGTTAGTTTAACAGTTTTTTTTTATTTATGTAACAACAGTGGGGCATAAATCCATTTTAGACAGACTAAGGGGGGGTGTTAAATTGTTTTAGAGTGTTGTTGTTTTCGCCTTTGTAATTTTCGGGTATTTGCTCGCACAGACCCGCCAGCCCGGCCTTCATTTTCTACCTCTTCTTCTGCCCATTTTCCAGGGGCATTACTGGTTATGGTATCACTTTTTTACTAACTTCTTCTCCACTTAGTGTCTCGTGCTCTTCTTTCTATTCCCTCTCCTTACGAATAGTAAGCATCGGTGAAGTCTCAGTGACAGCAATGGTGTGCAACATAAATATAACGCTTTGTTGATTTTTTTTCCACCAGTGGTCTTCTCACGCTTGACCCTAGTGCCGGAAACTGGGCCAATTGAAACCGTTGAAACCGAGTTTATTTGATTTTTCAGTCAAATATTTTAGACTATTTTAAATTCGATCATATATATTATCCTCTCAATTATTGTATGCCTAAATAAAAAGAAATTTTTTAAATTGGATTTTTAAATGTAGGGGAGAACCGCAATGAAACTGACGGGCTATGAAACGGACACTGCCATTTTCTCGTGAACAAAAATGTAAAATCTGATATTTTTATAGATGCAACTTCGCATATCTACGAAGATATGCAGATACGTATATACAGATATGCGAAGTTGCATCTATAAAAATATCAGATTTATATACATTTTTGTTCACGAGATAATGGCAGTGTCCGTTTTATAGCCCGTCCGTTTCATTGCGGTTCTCCCCTACTTGCAATAAAAAAAATGAAATGTTGGTAAATTTTACCTGCAGGTTTTAAATTATTTAAAATTGCAAAAATCTGACTTTATTCGCGAAATACGTTCACATAATAAATTGTATTTACTTCAATACAATCTTCATCTACTATAAATTGTGTAAATTATTTACTTCTAATAGTTGATTATTTCTTAATTCATGATGATTTATTTAATTTCGAGCAAATCTTTAACCATTTAACCAGCTATGGCATTCCAACCTCACAATTTCTTGGGTTCCCTCAAATTTTAAAACTATCTAATAATTCCAGTTAAAACACATTTCTTATACAAAATAAGTGGTACCATAGTAATTTGTAATTTCGTGGAATCGAACTTAGATTTTTAAACACTTTTAATTGTTTTTGGTAATATTCGCGGTAGTTTAGTTTATCACCACTTTTTATTCATTTGTTTTATTTTAATACTTTTTCTTTCTACAAATATCGAAAAAAATATTACAATATTTTCAAATAAGCAAAATAAAATTTAGCGGGTTTTCAAAATAATGCATTTCCACAACTTTATAAGCACATTCAGCTCAAATAAAATAATCAATTTTTCTATTTAAATGACGCGTAATCTTTTATTCAAACAATTTTGAAAAACAACATTCGAACGCAGACCAAAATGAAAAATTGCGTCAAATATAAACAAAATTAATAAAATATAAAATAATTAAAATGTGAAAATTAATTAAAATTTTAAAAATAAATTTAAGAAATGTTGAATTGAAAAATCAAATAAGAGCTTGAAATAATATAAACGATTTTGAAATAGCGCAATATTAAATAATTATTTGTTCACAATTAGGGATCAACGGCAGACCCGTGTTTCAGACTTTTCACTCATCATCAGTGCTGTATACAAATGGAAACACTTGACAATGAACATTAATAATATACATTAAAATTAAATTGTCTTTTATTTTAATTTTTATTTGATACACTAATGACCGACTCTTATTAATTTAATTTGATGTATAAAATTTGACAACCTTACGTTTTGGTCCTTTAATAACGTCCGATGATGAGAATACATCAGATTCTGGTGCCAAAATAAAATTGTTTAACAATACTAGGAATTAATTAAACATTAAGAATTTATAAAACGGGGGGGGGGGCGTACAAAATTAAATTTCAAAATTAGGAAAAATCGACAACACACGACATCGATGTTCCGGTATCATTTTTATTATCAAAATACAATTATAAAAACATTCTGTTATAAAATAAGAAAGCAAAAATTAATGGAAAAAATTAATAATAAAAGTAGAATTATTTAAATATTAGTCTTCTTGAAAAGAAATTTACAAAATTTTTGATTGAAATAATATAGCCACTTCTTTTTTTTTGTTTCAGCTGAAATATCAATAATGTCTTTCAAATCAATTTTTTTAGAATATATGTACTTGTTCTATTGAAATTCTAGATAGACTTTTTTGTCACCGTTGATCACAAGTAATATTTTTGACCTCTAAGACCTTGTACCATGCGGGGGCAGGGGAGGTTTGTCCAGTCTGTCTAGCTATGTAACAATGTCTGATTCTGAAAATCATGGTCATACAAGTCCCCTCCCCCATATAGCACCCCCTAACGATTAATCTTACTCATAGCTATTAAAGTAGAAAAAAATAAGGTGTTATCCGCTGGTAATAGACTCTAAGGGATCAATGGAATTGGTCCATTGTAAGGAGGAATCTAAATTTATTTGATTACATTGATGGCATAGTAGGAGTTTGAGTTTAATTGGAGTCTAAGCGAGTTTTCATTAGAAGGGAAATCAATATAGATGAATAAAACTGTAGACTTTTTTTTAGATTTCCAAAAAAAATCAAAGTTCGTCTTGTCTGTAAATCCTGGCCTACGATTAACCTAACCAAAGTAAAGCTAATCAAACCTAACCATTGATAACAACCATCACCAGATTTTGACTACGTCGGAAATTTTCTTTGTTTGATACTTCCACCTTGTAGGGTTTTCTACGTAAAAACCGCATTTCCGCCCCTCTAATATCAGTTTTATTGCGAAATGGATTGAATTTTCAAAAAAGTTTATTATCCAAAGTTGCGTCCATTAAATATTCTAACTGGAACAAGGTTTGAAAATTACAAGATTTGCAAGAAAAACTAATTTTTGTTTAATTTCAAGTTTCTCAACATTTCTTTGTTTAATTTACTCTATAACTAGAATATTGTTAACTCAAACGATCAACGCTTATAGCCTAGTTTGTAGATAATTCCAGACTCTTTAAAATAGCAATAAATAATTACACCAAAAATCAATAGTTTCGGCGCTATGGTAATTTGAAAATTGAAATAATAGATTATTTCGCGATTTTTTTTCGCTTTCAATTTTTCTTATACGAGTAACAAAATAATTAAATTTCACTTTAAAAAGTAGGCACTAAAAAAGTTACTTAAAAAAGTAACATTTGGCATATAGGTATACTATTTCTTTCGCAAATACGTCACGAATATTTTAAGCGAATCACATTTTGCCCCACCTTCCCCATTATATGAAAATTCTCAAATTTAAAAAATTATTTATCGCACTACTAACAGTTATTTATTACACATTAAATTGCGAAAGTGGAAGATTTCTTTGTATCATCCAATTAACTACATTTATTCAGTAGTCGCCTGGAGAAATACAAAATTAATAAATTGCATTTTCTATAATTGCCATGTCTGTGTATAGATAAAATACCTATGTAATTTAAAAAATCTTATTAATTATTATGTAACAGTTACTTAAAAAATATTTGCGATCCTATTAAATTAATTCGACGCTAATGCTTGAGATAAAAATCAATTAATTATGTATTTAATATGCTTTCTGTTTAGGTGATACAGAACAGTTAAATCCATTCTCAACTATAGCGGTGTGGTCAGCAGTCAAGTTTGTTCTTCACACACATAGAGAAAAAATTTCGTTTGCATTTTTACCCCTGATCACCGATCCAGATAACATCGACAAACAAACTCTGTTTAAAACTTTAACATCCAATGAAAAGAAATATATCAAAATGGAAACCCATTCTCCATTATTTGCCGTGGTCATGCGAAAAGCTGGAATTCAAAAACAATTAGAATGTCACGGTTTTATTTGCCAAACTTCTGAAGATGCCATAGTCGTAGCCGCAACGCTTTACAAATCGTTAATGGCCCACATGAAATCGAAGGATAAAAAGCCAAGAAATAAAAATGGAGTTACGTGCATGTCCGTTACTTCCAGTGTGCACTACGAAGGAACCAACAGTTTGGTCCCTACCAGACCACCGAGAAAAAAGCGAAGTTCGTTTTCTTCTGCCAGCAGCGAAAAAGATGTAATTGATGTAAGCATATTATTACGAGTTAAAAAATTGTTGATCCTAATTTTTATTATTCTTTCAGAGCGCGGAGTTGCACGTTCCAGTACCCAGTAAACATTCCTTGCCGAAGAAAAGCACGAAAGCTAAAAGAGCACCTAGTATTCCAGCAAAAAAATTGGATTTGGATGCTATTATGAAATGCGATGACATAACTAATGAGCCCCTCAAGGCAGCGGAAGAAGTAAAGGAACTTAAACCTGCCACGCTTATTAACAAATGGAACACGCTTATGAGTAACCAACAAAAACAAATTACAGCTGAAATAAAACAAGTAATTAGTGAAGGTTCGCATCGTGGTTTACAAAGGACGTCAAGTTTGCTCAATCATAATGAAGATAATAATTATTTAAGTAAACTTGTGCCTGAAATCTCGGGCGATATTTTAACGAAAGTTACAATTCCGAGATCTGGAAGTTTTCTGAACGCTGGTGGTCTGACGAGATATAAATCCAAAATTACTAGGTAAGTTTGTTGAATTAAAAAAAAAATTTTTGTTCATTTTTAAAATTGCAGGGAAAACGGAAATGCTGCGGGCGGATCTCCGTTAGGTTTTAACGAGCTATTTAACGAATTTCGCTTACAAGAAGGACTGCACTCTGTTGATGAAATATTAGGTGTCATTATAGATCCCGAAGGCATGTCGTTTAATGATTTAAAACCAATTTATAAAGAATTTTTGCTGAAATTAGCCGTCACATTAACGAAAGACGAATTGTATCAACGTTCGAAAGCGATTATGCGTAGGCAGAGGAAGAAATTAATAAGGCGAAATAGCAATTTGCATTACAACAAAGGAAATATAATTGTAAATAAGAAGTTTAAAAGTTTCAAACACATCTTTCAGAGATCCCTGAAAATGAGAACTAGCAAACGAGTAACAAAATCTCAGCGTCCGAAATTGGATGTTTCCAGGAAATCTAGTTCTAAACTAGCCGAAAGTAGCATTTCCACGTCTTCGTACGATACGAGACAGTTTAGACCAAAAACTCAGATGTCGTACGCGTTACGTAAGCAAAGTTACAAAAAACGAACTGGAGAGTTCAGGACATCGAGTTTACGTGATAGGATGAGTACGTCCGAAGATAGTGATTTCTTTTCGGTGCACAGGGGTAAAAGTAAAGGTCACTACCATGTTAATGGAAATCAACATCGAAACTCTTCCAGTGGGTACGTTTCTTGCTCGGAGTGTAGTTACGATAGCGACACGTGTACTTGCGTTACAGCTGATAAATGTTACTGTTCGTTAGGGCAGAAAAACGTTACAAAGCACAAGGCAAAATGCAAAAACAACAATTTACCCCATGTTAAACGTCCGCCAAAAGATGAGAGGTATTGCAACTGTGAAGATTCTCTATCATATTGTGGATGCGATACCGATAGTTGTGCTGATAGTAATAAGTGTTATTGTCAAAATGGAGAAGCTACAAAGATGATAGAACAACTTCAGCAACGAGGTTTTATTCCTTCCGTTGATTTGATGAAGCCGAAACACAGTAAACTGTGCAAAAACTATCCTCACACCAAGAGCACAAAAAGTTTGGAATATATGCATAATCCCACTGAGGAATATTACGATAAGTTACGATTGAAACAGCTCCAAGCTTCGGCTAAACGTAATTCGTTGTCTGGACCTAGGAAGAGTTACAGTACGGACAATCTTGCGGTAGATTACGAGTTATTCTCGGTTACCAATAGAAATTTTATTGAGAGACCTCCTTCTGCCACCCCATATTTGCATAAACAGGCATCCTTGAGATCCTTCAATTCGACCAAATATACTGGGAATCAACAAGGTACGAATTTTTTTTATTACTCTCGTTTATTTGAAATTATATTCTTGTTCTTCTTATATGATTTGTGATGTGCGATAAAAGTGTTCTTACACGCGTAAGGGACCTACAGTTTAATGTAGGTTCCATAGGTTTCTGTAGATGAATGACATCTCTATGGTTAGCCCTTGCTCTACGTGTAATTGTTTAATTAAAAAAATTGCTATAGTTTACCAAATATTTGGTAGACATGTGTGCATTTGAGTATTCTAATGGCCCCCCCAAAATTCTTTAAAATTCCCCTGATTAATTCTCCCCCAAAAAAATGAACGGGGAATAAAATTCTTTACAGAATCGATTTCTTAAAAGTTTACCTACTAATTCAGGTAAGATAACGAGGTCGAAAATGGTTCGAGAGTTTGCAAAAAATCCAGGCAAGCTAAAATTTTGCAGCAATGTGTGGGTATCTGAGTGTCCTACAACCCCGCCCCCCCCCCCCAAATTATTTTAAAATACACTACCAGTTTATTGCCTTGCTAACACAATATTTTTGCCTATAATAAATGGCGTTCATTCCTTGTCCAATATATGCCCGCTTCTCACAGAAGTCTTTACGATCGTTTTCTTGAGGTGTATCACCCCTCATCCTCTTCCTCCATATTACTAAAGCCTTGCATGTGTTTTCGTTGTTTCTACTATTTTTCTCTACATCTTTCTGTCTTTACACTTTATCTTCCAGTTCATCACTTCCATTTTCCTAAGGTCTTCTGTCACCTCAAGCTGCCATCTCATTCTTATTCTTCCTCCATTTCTCTCTTCGCTAGGTCTCCATTCAGTTATCTATCTTATCGTACTATCCTTCTGTTAAAAATATCTTCATTGTCCATTTCCTCCAGTATCTCGTTTTATTTCCTGTCTGTACTCATTTTCGCCGCTTTTCTTTGTACCCAAAATCGTTCTCATTACTTTCCTCTCAAAAATTCTGAACTTTTCCTTCTCTCTCTTTGGTAGAGATCTACATCGCATTTTGATTTTCTTAATATGTCTTCAATCACCAATATGTATCGGATCTACCGTTGATCTTTCTGTTCTGAAAGACTCTTTACTCAATCTTTCATAAATCAGTATGGACAATATCTTATAACTTACTTGGAGCAGGGTAATTCCTCTATAGGTAATTATCACACTCCACCAGGGTTCCCCTCTTGTGCATTGATACTACGCTTCCGATTTTTCACTCATCTGGCGTTCTCTCACCTCTCCATATTTCTACCATCAATTCATGAATTCTCTGGTGTTCCCTCTCTCCTGTATTATTTTATCATTTCACGTGGATCTTATCTCTTCCCGGTGCTTTACCATTTTATTTAATCTTATTCACTATTGTCTCGACTTCTTTCTGTATTGGCTCTGTTACAATTTTTTCTGTCCTTCTTACTCTTGTGTTTTCTCGTTCGTTGTTTTGTTCTTCATCTCCACTTAACAGATTCTCAAAAGGCTTTCTACATATTTCTTTAATTTCTTCCTCAAAACTGCCACTTTGTCCTTCCTCATCTTTCATCGTTCTAGTCTTCAAGGTACATTTTTTCTTTTTTTGTTTAATTTTCCTATAAAACTTCTTTAAATTGCTTCTTTAATTGTCATATTCTATTTTCTTCATAATATCGTTCAGCCATTCTCTCTTTTTGTCTTTACGTGTTACCTTCCTTTTATCGATGTATGTCTTCGTTTATTCGTATTCGTCCATTTTATTCTTGCTTTTCTCTTGTCTCCTAGCCTTTCTTCGCATTCTTCCTCGAACCAGCTCATATTTACCATCCTTCTCTTATGTCCCGTTATATTCTTCGTATATATATCTATGCATGACTTTTTGATATTTTCCCATTCTTGTTTATATTTTCACCTTTTTCCATGCTGTCAATTATTCTGTTCGTTTCCTGTGCACATTTTTCTTTGAAGTCTAATTTACTGAAATTTTATATTGCTATTTTTGATCTTATCTCTCTTCTTTCTTTTCTTATCATTTTTTGCACAACCTTTGCTACCACCAAGAAGTGGTCCGAATCCGCGTTCGTCCCTCGCTATGATTGAACATCCGTTATTGCCGCCTCTCTTTTTTCTATACGCATATGTGTTCTATCTGATTACCCTCTACAATATTTGACCGTGATTACACTACCAGTTTATTGCTTGATACTAGGGAACCCTGCTAACGCAGTTTTTTTTGCCTATAACTCACTTAATTGCAGCTTTACCGAAAATTCTCATCTAATCAAAATTGAAGACCATAAAATTATCCACAAAATAAAGTTTTGATCAATTCCAGAAAAACTAAATGCTTTTTATTTTAAAAAATTGAAGTTGGAATAAATTTTTTTAAATAATTCTTATTTCGATCAAAATTTTCTTACGTGTCATCTGAAGTTAATATTTTATTAGAGAATTTTTTGCCATTTGTTTTTGGTCTGACGATAATTTTTCCTACAAATTAAATTAAGCGAGTTATATTTAATTGCAAAATCACGCTGAAAGAATTAAAATAAATTACCAATTATAGATACTCACATATACCTACATGATCCGGATTTTTTCAAGCTAAACGTGTTCCTTGCTTAGACTATTAATGTACTACAAAGTTTTCCTATCATCGATTACTGATGAAATTATTTTATAAAATCAATTTCATTGTTAAGTTTGATGATAGTTCTATTAGCGTTTGGAAACTAAACTCTAGGGCATCAATCAATACCTTTGTAACTTTTGTATCAATTAGTAGCAAAACGGAAGTGAGTAAAATTTAATTGAAATAGTTTCAAAATTATGTGAATATGAGAAATGAAAAACAAAAAGAAAATTAAGAATCAATAAATTGACTGCTTTTATAACACATTATTTCCTTTTATCTATACACAGTTGAACGCACAATGGATTGATGACCTTTTTATATATTTAATACATCCAAAATATAGCAATTGAGATTTCCAAATTATAATTGTGCATATTGGAAAAGTTTTAATCGGAAATACTTCAATTTTTATCAAATTTCATGGAAACTTCAAAACAACAATTTTTCTCGTTTTTAAAGCTGCTGTAAAAAATCTAGTCGATGCAATGATTCATTATTGTCATTATTATACTTCAGTTTTGTATTGATTATGAAATTATGTAGACACCTACGGTGGTACACAAAATTTCGCTTTATTCTCGGAAACTTTCAAAAAGTATATAACATTTCTATCAATTAAATGTGATTTAATTTCAGGAAAAACATTGCGTTCTACTTCCGTCTCAGCAGGAGCTTGCACAGAAGCACTTTCGGTCAAAAAGTCCGCCGAAATAGCAGCTTTGTTTGCAGACATCAAGTTAAGCCAAACTACAGATATCACCCACCTAATTCCACCAGATTATCACGAAATTCAGAACTGCAAACCTAACAAGCTAACGCCATCGAAAAACTTCGGGAAAATGGACAAAAATTCGGTAAATATGGACCAGAAATATTCGGTACCCATGAAGAACGCGGTAAACCTAGCGAAAAGCGTGGGAAAAAATAGTATGTACAGTGCCAAAAATGGTCTGTACACAATTCAAAGTCAATCAGACGATTCGAGAAGATCGAGTGTTTGTGAACCAACACGAAAAAATGGTAAATTCAAATATGAGTCGCAATTCGATGAAAAGCGGGTCAGTACTAACATCGAAGATTCTTTAGGTTATTTGCCATAAATTGCGTGTGTGATACATTTTGTTGCAATATTCTTAATAATTTCTCTGATTATTTTTTAGATAAGCTTAATCGTTCCTACAATAAGATGTATTATTTATTAGCCTATTTAATTTTGATTTGAACTTCTTTGTTTTGGAACATCAATAATGTTAATTTAATGAAAAAATATTTTTCGTCGTACTTTTTGGTGGGTTGGTGGTCTTCATCTTGGTATGATTATGGTGTATTTGTTGGGACTTAAACTGTAAATAGGTTACAATTCGGGGTTTTCATCAATTTTTTTAAGTATTTATGGAAGTATTACATTCGCAATTTTCAAAACGAATAATGAAAGCATAATTCCATAAATATTTTAATTTGCAATTAAGAAATAAAATTAATGAAAACATCCAATTTATAATACAAAAATTAGGGGTGTATTTTTGTTGTAAATATACAGTCAACTTCAAAGTGTCATAAACTACCCTTTAGTTTACCTAACCGAAGTTATTGTTCCAAGTTATTAAATTTTATTTATAAAATCAAAAATTTTTATATACTAGTATTTACCTGAAATTGAAAAATTAATGTGCAATATGTATTTTTTTAAATCATTTTGTTTTAAAAAAGAAAAGGTGATAAGTTATTTATGTGCAATAAGTAGATTTTATTTCTATGTTATGTTTAATTTTTTTGTTTTCGTTAAGCTTATACTGCTGGGTATTTTCTGTTAAGGTTTTTAATATTATAAATTAATTATGATTACATTAAAGTTTTAAAATTAACAAGATTTCAGCAATGGATTAAAATTTTATGACTTAATACGAAGTTACGTGAGTTTGCTTAGCTTGGTAATTTTTTAATTTTAATTTAATAATAATTTTCACAAACTAATAATTTATATATTTTATAAAGAAAATGAAATATTATTAAATTTACCTTATAATAATATTATAATGTGCAATAAATATCTTTCTATACGAATTTTTAAAAATTGTTTTTGTTCGAAATTTTGTTTAAAACGTTACATGCCCCCCCTACGTTGTAAAATGAGATCAATTGTGTAGTCCAACATCTTACCCTTTATTGATTTATTCTACTCGTTGCTTAGGCCGGATACTATGTTAATTCATCTTGTAATCAATGGAGTGGCGTTAATCATACACAGCCAGATTAAAGAGAAGGAAACTAGGATTCTGATCTTGCTGGCTTCGGTTATAATGCTGTGACCTGAAGTCCAAAATCGATATGTGTATTATAGGGAAAGTTTGGTTTGGATTATAGGGAATAGTTTGGTTTCACACAATATTAAATTTAAGGTAAGTCACGACCACGACTTCTCTCCAAATTGAAGCACGAGAAACCGTACATCGTCTATAATTGGATTATTATTACTTTATCTGTGTAGTAGTCGTTCTGGTGATCTCACTTACCTACTCTCATTTAAGCTTCATGTCAACTAGATAAATAAATCAATAAATAAATAAATAAGACTCAAATTTTGACAAGTTTTTGTAATTCGTTACAAAAATTCTCACTATCCCCTTGTATTAGTTTTAGATACAAGCACAAGGGAAAGTAAATCCAACTCACCTTTTAGTATTGTAGAATTATCTGGTTTTGTGGATGGATGTCAACAAGTAAGATCAACAATTTATTTGGTTTAAAAGCACTAATTTTTGGAGAGTTCGAAATTGTGTAATAAAACAGTCAAAGCGCCACCTTATTTTGTTATCTCCGTCATTTAACGGGGGCTTATCTTAGAGTTGGAAGTTTACTAAATCGTGGACCCCACCATGGGCACAACTAGGGAGGGGCTGGAGGAGACTTGGATAAACAAATATATTATCAAGAAAAAGTCTTAGAACGTCTTGAAATTTATGTATTGTTTCGAAAATAGCTTACTTAAACCCTTTGGCATCAGATAAAACCTTTTTAAGTTTTCGACAGAAATTTTCGACAGAAATTCGCCAGAAATCTATCAAAAAATGTTCCAAAACCACAAAGTCGTGAATTGACAGTTTCTTATTCCTGCTATTCCGAAAATAGTTAGTATCAAAATTCTGAGTAGACTCTACATAAATAAATAATTATCTAGCCCTAAAAACAAATTAGTTTTTGTTACATTTTCAAGAAGAGACTTTGTCCTGTTTATTTAGCACAAAAGTGGTCCATAGATGAATGCAACTTGCATCAACTTTTTGCAATATTTTGTATAGCCCTAATAGGAACCCAGTTGTGAGCTTTTAAAGTTGATTGTATTCATTTGTCTTCTCACAATTTTCATTTTTACAAATAACACAATTTCAGAACACCTGAGGTATAAAGTGAACATAACTTAAATGACTAAGACCCGCGGACAGGATCGGGCCCGCTGACGCTTTGATGATTAATAGGTAGGGGAGCATAGGTAACAGTGAAACTTCGTTCTTTGAAAATTGCTTCACACAATTTTTTGTCAGAAAATCTTCCAAACTTAGTTTTATTTTGTGGATTTCTAGGCATCTGGTAAATTGAAACTTTTCCTACACCAAAGAAAGTATGTTAAGTGTTCTAGTTGATCGAAAAGGAACGGTTTCGTTGTCACCACGTATATGAGGGGACTCAACTTGTAGAGCAACTATTTGACGAGAGCTTGGGATTTCTAGGGGTTTGTTACCTGGATTTGACGCTCGCGTACAATGTAAATTTTTGTGTAGGATAGTTTCGGTAAAATCATAGAAATTATTTCCGTCTTTGTAACGTTTAAAAATCGAATATCGTAAGTTAATATAAAGTCAGTTATTTTAAAATTAAAATAAATACGATCCAAGTCTTAGCTAAAATTTTATCGTTCGAAAATATTATCGATCAAATGCTACCGATCTAGGTGTAAGAATGTCAACTTACGTACCATTGAAATTTCTACATTAGGGAAGAGTAAAATTTATTCAACGTAGCATAAGATTCTTGGCGAAAATTTATGCTGACAATGTGTTTTCAAATTATAGATTGATTTTATATTCACGCAGTTAATTTGTATGTAATAACAAATGTATGAGCTATTCGCGTATAGACATTTTCATGTGGAATAGAATAGACTGTTTGCAGGTAGCCGCACGTGTTAGTGCAGGCTTGTTAGTTTGCTCGACTTTATCGCGATCCACATGGTTACATGTGTTAATTCCTATGCTATTTCGTACTTATGTTGAAATTTTACTAGATAAAAAGCAGCAAAAACTATTAAAAAGTGCAGCTGCATGGGCTGATATTAACTTGAATTTCGAACAAAAAAATAGACACGTTTCTGCAAGTCTATACAAATATTGTAGTTTGTCGATCAAAAAGTGGGAATCGTATCCACGCTATTCAGAGCCAATGCAGTTTGATCGCATTATGCTATCCTTTGTTTTCTGTCGAATTTTTGAAGACTACCACCAATCAGCACGTCATTATACCGCGGTAGGAGAAATCTTAAGTTCCCCTGGATTGTATTTTCTGGTCACATTTTTCGGGAGAAATGGCATATAAGCGAGGTAGCTGCATGTAAAAATTAGAGATTCAACGATCACCAAAGGTGCTACAATAAACTATGCCCGACAAGTGGGTAAACGCTTTTAAAAGCGGAGTTAATAAATTTACCACAGTAAATTAATTTATCGGGTCTGAGATACGTTTAAAAACTAGTGAGTTTAATTATTTCAGGCAAGTTTGTCGTTTAATTTTGACGTTGTTTTAAAATTTCTTTTGTCGCTTTAAATTAAATATTAATGAACGCTGTTATAAATTGTCGATTGTTTCGAATTTAAACATTTTACGAACATTATTTCAAATCATTTTCGGATTAAATATTACCTTAAAGTACTGCCGCTTTTTTAAATATGTTATGAATTGTCGATTGTTTCGAATTAAATATTTCATGGACATTAAGAGCGCGCTGCGGAAAGAGAGAGAGGGAATGATTTTGAAAGAAGCCTCTAATCTTTTGTACAAATTTAAAAAACTAAACGTCGTATCAATGTAATTCTTTTTTTATATTAATAAGAAAAGACTATTGAAGGCAATAACCAATTTTGAGCGCTTTAAATTAAAAGTAAATAGGTTAATTTAATTTATGAAAAAGGACAATTTTGAATTTTTATGGAAACCGATCTTAATGAAACTTCGTTATTGCCTTCTGCAGATCATTATAAGGAGAAAACCTGATTTTGAAGCGATTTCATAATCAATTATAGAAAACTTGTACAAAACTTGTAAATCAAAAAGTGCCCTTAGTGGAGTTTTAAACTATATAAAATCAACTTAATGCACAAAGGGTTCAAGGGTTCCCTTAGATATGGCGCAAATAATTTTTTTAAATTTTTTAAATCTCGACAAAAGATTAGAGGCTTCTTTCAACATCATATCTACTGCTTCCCTCTCTCTCTTTCCGCAGCGCGCTCTTAATCTAAATTATTGTCGGGTTTCTAAAGTAAACATTTAATGGACACTATTATGAATTATCAGTTATTTAAATTAACTATTGGTGACGTCATTTATAACTATTTACGCTTTTATTAACGTTCCGTTGTTTAAATCAAATATTACGGGCGTAATTTAAGAATCAGTTCGCGTGTGAATCAGTTTCGGGTTTTAAACCAAATGTTTCGTGCCGATTATAAGCGAGTGGAATTTGAATTGTTTAAATATAAAAAAATTTTATCGGACACTTTCGAGTAAATTACGTTTTGGTTTGTTTCATGGTACCATCCATTGAAACTAGATTACGTACGGTTTGCGCGAATTTAAAGTCGAACAGACAGGAACGTCTCGAATCAAGTTTTAAAAATTATGAAGCATTCCACTTTCGTGTTTATTAACGAACACCCATTATCTATCGAACCTTTTTTGTCATCTCGAGTTTTGGAAAGGAATTTTGCCTACCGAAATAGCATTCTCACGCTGGACCATATCTACTTGGACGACCGTCTCTATCGAAGCACACCTGTAAAATATTACGTAAGCATTCTTTTTAGTATTATTAAGTATTATTGTACCTTGTGGTCAGTTTGACCACCATATTTTCAAAGAACCTTCAGTCCTACCGTGTAAAACGAATTCGCACCCTTTTGTATTCCTTTTTTTTTTGTGTATTAGTATTTATTTGGACGTGGTGTAACCACGCATATGTTGTCAATGTGTTAAAATTGTTTATTGAAGTAACGTCATATTTTGAATTTGTGTTTTGTGTCATATTTGAGGTTTAATAAATCAAACCTGTTAGCCTGTTCCATTTTGGTGAACAGCTGTTTAAATTTCAGTATTAATATTTTTCTCGTTAACTTTTTTGTTATTCAAGTCAGTGTAAATATTTTGTCTTTCAGCATTTGTGGTTGTAAATTTGATTATGCAATTGTTGTAAAGTGTCAAATGTCCCTGCATATTTCGTTTTTATTATATCTGCTTTATTATTTATTTATGTGTTTTATTGTCGTCATGTGTATGTTGTGTTTAGCTATTTTTGTCAAGATAAAACCTATCAGCTGTAAAGGTAATGTAATCCAAAGAGATGTCACCAGTGTGAGAGGCAACGCGATTAATCAGAAAGCTGTCGTGTACCAGCTTGGGAAGGGTGATTTTTCATCCCCTTCTAATAAACTCCGGTTTAAGTTCACGTGGCGCCCATGTAAATACCCCGTGTGTAAAATTTACCCCCCCCCTGTTAGCGACAACATCCAGAATCACGATTGTGGACCGCCCAATCGTTGATGAGAGACCATCAAATCGCGACGTTTCATCACAAGCCCTTTTGCTCCTTCAATCGACCCACCCCTTCGCGGCTAGAGCTAGTCACCCCATTAATTTTGTACGGAAGGTACATTTCTTCGGGAAGGTACAGGGTCGATTTCTTTATAATTTCACTCCCTTTGACTCCCTTTCTTAAACATTTGTGTTCAGAAAGGTTTGCCAGTTAATCATGAATAAATTAACACTTGAACAACGCTACCAAATTGTGGAAATTTATTTTCAAAGTCAAAGTTCCGTTCGCGAAACTTATAGAGTTCTTCGCTCATGAGTAAATGAGTAAATTTAAAAACCTTAAATCTTGAAAAAACGCTACATTTTCTGGGCAAAATTAAAAAATATTATTTTAGCCCCCTCCCCCAAATATGAGATCTAATTCCGCCTATGCACCCTAATCTAAACAGGCAGATATTGGTACTCGTATTGCCGAACACCTAGAGCACTAATCGGACGAAATCTTGATTGGGCTCCCATGAGAGTCATGCTGGTTTAAACCTATAGACACTGTATAAGCACTTTAACAAAACTGGATGTTTATCTACGTCATTTCATTGCAAATTACAGGGTTTTAGAACAAAAAGACTGAAAACTGGTGTGAGTAAATATTTGCTGCAAATAGTAAACCAGGTAGGTAATATTATCTTAACCTTTTTAACTTCGTTCTTAAAATAGAATATAACTTTTTCAAATGAAATCTGATCTACGTTTTGATGATATATCGACTAGGCTACGATTTAATACGCTTTAGTCAAAAATAGACTAACATCAAATGGAATTTTTTGAAAGACTTGCAATTCGGATAGAGAGATGGTCGATCTACTGTGAAATTTAGTTCTTCATCTTATACAATATTAATTATGTAAAATTATTAATTAAGCTCTTCTTTGTAGAGAGGGGAATCAATTCATACTTGACGAAACCAATTCATTATTGGGTTAAAGATTTATAAGATGAAATGCAATCTCAATATTTACTAAAGGTAGTTTGATTTTCTTAACTAAACTTAGAATATATTCTAATTTAATTAAGCTGAAACTTAACGTGTTACTTAATCTACTAGCTTAAGTTTAACTTGTTTTCAATTACAAAGTTCAGGCTAGCTCTTACGGAAATTGAAAAATATTCAATCTTGAGTATATCGTATATCCTTGGCTACATTTTCCCATCTATTAGTTACCACTCCTAAAGTAAAAATTTAGCCTTTGCTGAGAATTTGAATAGATCCGTTTTTATATTACTTGCATAATTAATCTCCATAGTTAGGTTAACTCTTCTAGATTTTTGTAATTCAAAAAATACGAACTTCACTATGCAGTTATTTTAAGGTTTTTCATTGATAATATTTGTTTATTTTGTTTCCTTTTTGTTTTACTTTACGAATTTTAAATCCAATCAAGCTTTATTGAAATATAGCATATATCTACACAAGATCCGGATAAAGAAATTCGCTGGGAACAAAAAGCCCAATACTGCTTTGTATGTATTTCTTTTTAGTTTTTATACTCAAAAGAAAAAATTTATATCATTTTCCAAATTAAATAAAATAACATTTGTCCTTAGGCTATAAGCATTGGATTAGGTACAATACAGTAGACTAAAAATTTTCTTTTGTCTTGCATTTTACATGTTTAAAAAATATAATATTGAATAAATGGAACGAAACGGGTAATTATTATAACTTACACCATAATAAAATGTTGTATATAGATAACAAGCGATTTAATAAAAGTATTGATTGAGGGTGAAGTATTTACACTATATTAAAACCACAATGTAATTCCTAGTAATATTTTACGTTTTATTCAGTTCGCTGACTAACTTTATTTGCATGTGTATAATAAATAATATGCAATGCAATAGTCGATATCACGTATCTTATTTATACCGGGTGTTCATTTCAAAAGTAGCCAGTCGTAATAATTTATTGTTTCAGTAAATTCGTTAGATGGAGAGGGGAACGTTCAAAACAATATGGTTTGAATTTGAACCCCCTATCCACCAGCTACCCTTACTGTGAAATTTTAAATAGCACTCCCTACCTTACGATAAATCATTTTATAGGTGCAAAAATTGCACAAGTTCATTCACGTTGAAAAAATTGGATTTAGTAGATCCGTTTATGAGTTAGACGTAAAAATTGACAGTTGAAACAAAAAAATCGGAAATTAATTAAATTTTATAAAATTCATGATGTTATATTTTGCTGTTGGCCTACGAATAGAACAACCTATTTTGGAACTCTTTGTGGACTTCTTTAAATGTTCCTGGAGTAATCCACCTACATTCTTGAGTTAACCTTAAAATCGGTCAAAAGAAGTTCGGAGGAAAATGGATCCATCTTGGCAACGAAAAACATCTAACCAACAAAAAAAATTATCAAATTTCAATACCAGCACCGAAAAAGATCTCCAAATGGATTGAAAAAACAATGTTCCAAATTAATTCGCATATTGGATCGTCCCATAAGGAAGCAACAAAAATTCTTTCCAAAATCACATTCGCATTCAACCGCATAAGTACAAAAATCAACTGGCATTATTTTTCTTTTCTTGATAAAATGCTTCAGATAAGCATTTATTTTTAAAAATTCTGAATTAGCACGCACCACACATTGGGGAATGTTAAAATTTATTTCAGCGATGTGCAATGAAACAATTTTGAATTGGAATTTTGAACTGTTACACCGTTGTCCAATGTCCCCAGAGGAAAAAACGACCGTAAAAACATGTTCCATGCTAAAATCAAACGGTGTCAAATTGGGGGAAATTTCCCGCAAGCCCTTTGATTGAAACCTCTTTATTTTTGCGATATTGGTGTCGACGGAGCAGCGCCAAAAGTTGAATTCCGTAGATCCAAGTGGGTTTCAAAATTGTCTTGAACAAAAGGAGTTTATTTCCCATTTTTGTGGTAGAGGAATGTTGCACAGTGACAATGATGGACACGTTTCTTTTCGAAGAGTGAATGTAATATGTTTGTGTAGATTTGGTACTATTCGATTTTATATATTATCACCCACCCATGGGGTTGCTAGCTCAATATTAAGCTTTCAAATGGCCGTAACTCAAGAACTGTAAGAGAAAATGATTTATATAACCACATTTTTACAGAGCAACAAAGTTTTACAAATTTAATGAAAAGAAAAATTTTTAAAGAAATATTTGTAAGACATGGGAAACCAGAAATACTTTATTGATAATGAACCACAATGTGCTAATGAAAAAATGAAAACTTTTTTTTTACAAAATTGGGAAATACCAATATAAAACATAATTTCCATGTTACCCCAATCAAACGGTTTTATCGAAAGACAAGTAGGTACAAACAATTATAAAATTGTTTAAAAAGGCAGCTTATGACAATAAAGACAAATATTTAGTTTTACTGTTTAAAGAAAAGTAGTTCCGGGCCGCGCTAACATAAGTTTAAGTTTAAAATAAAAATTATGTTCTTAATACATAGAAACAGAAAAGTTTTAAAAAAGGTAAATAAGAATTGTAATTCCAAATATAGTTATCATGATCAAGATTTATTTGAACAGTGGTGAGGAAAATAATATTGTGTTACCGGAAAGTAAAATAAAAGGTTGTGATAAAGAAAATGAAAAAAAACTTCCGTTATAGACGACAAATAAAGAAACCAAGTTATTTATAAGATTATTGCTAAAGTTTACCAATAACTAAGTAATTTATGTATTAGAATAATTATGTACATATACTCATAATTCATAATATAAAGTTTAAATTGTTTATTAAGAACTTTAACTATTATAGCTTGTAAGAAAAGGGAAATGTTGTATATGAATCATCACATCAAAATATGTATTAATAGATTGGTCCCTAATATTGTAAACCATTCTACATTTAACTAGGAACCTATCTATCAATACATTAAATTAATACTTAGTTAACAATTTGAGTTATTATTTAATGTAACATAAAACAAAATATAAGAACCAGTTTCTTCAAATTTTCGTACTAACTTTATCATCCACAACCTACATTCATTTTAGGGTGGCTTTAATTGAAAATTCGAGCAGCTCTACGATCACAACGCTTTTCAGCCCCGTATATCGTCACCCTAATAAAAAAACCTCGTAACTTCACAAATATTAATTTTACAGGAGACGCAAAAAACATGCAATTTTTTCAAAAAAGGTATGTTTTTAAAGTTGAGGCTAATTATGCAGTTTAGGTCACCAATCATAATCGAAATTAAACTAAAAAATATTTTTGACTTAATTACTGGAGTGCATGGTTTTCCAACATTGGGAATAGCAATGAATTAGACCAATCTTTTTTTGTGTACTTTATTTTGCCATATAAACTCGAAATATAATATATCTTAACGTTAATGAAAAGAAATACCGAGGTAAAAGCTTACAGGTGGTTTTTTTTTCCTGTGTCCCCATTGGACACCCAATGGGGTAGTATATTGTTGCTATTTGATAAAACATGTATATGTAAATAAATTAACGTAAAAAACTACTTTTCGGGTGTAAAGGAATGTAATCAAACGACTATCTACCGTTAGCCAACGTTTCGATTAATTTATTTAATCATCTTCAGGGCTGGAATTACAGAAGTGTAAAATAAATAAATTATTATGTACAAGTAAAAACGTATACTACATACCAAACAGTAGCTGATGGCAAATGTTAGATTACGTATAAATGTGGACAATAGGAATAAATAAATAATTGTACAAAGTGATCAATAATTAATTAATTAAAAACTAAAAAATTATTAAACTTGGTATTTAAAAATTAAAACACGATGATTAAAATACCAAGTTTAATAATTTTTTAGTTTTTAATTAATTAATTATTGATCACTTTGTACAATTATTTATTTATTCCTATTGTCCACATTTATACGTAATCTAACATTTGCCATCAGCTACTGTTTGGTATGTAGTATACGTTTTTACTTGTACATAATAATTTATTTATTTTACACTTCTGTAATTCCAGCCCTGAAGATGATTAAATAAATTAATCGAAACGTTGGCTAACGGTAGATAGTCGTTTGATTACATTCCTTTACACCCGAAAAGTAGTTTTTTACATTAATTAATTGAGGAAGAAAGTAGTATTAATATTGAATATGGGTTTTTTCGAGGACGTTAGGAAGGAATATGGTACAGAAGTTGTTAAAGCGTTAAACTTGATCAAATCTAATTATGCAAAGCTTGCCAGGGCCATTAGCAGAAGAAACTTTTTGCTACGATGTAGGAGGGTTCATATATACCCTAATTTTATTCAAAAAAAGGTATTAAGTGTCTCACAAGAACTCATTCCAGATAGAGAGTTGCTACAGGATGCTGATAAGTTATTGAGGAGATTTAAGGGGGGTATATTGAATACGAGTATACATATAAAGATAGCGATAAGAACTATAATATTTGTCAAAAAACAAGTGGAACTTAATAGAGAAAAGGTAGCAAATAAGTTACCAATGGATGTGGTTGAGAGATTTGTCATTATTGAGGAGCGGCACTTGTGCACAGAGATCATTAAAATGAGAGAGGTGATGGTTAGGAAGTTCACTGTTTTACTACAACAACAACGAAAAACCGACGTATTAGGTAACAAAGATTGGGTCATCAACCTTACGAATTTAGATTTACCTGAAGAAGTTGCTTGCACCTTATCCTTGGGTCCTAAATTTGCCATAACTCCCTTGTTGAGAAACTTCCCCATGTATTCCTTTTTGGCGGAAGTTGACTGTACTTTGGAAGGCACTACTTTACCCAAAGATAAGAAGGAACTACTGAGAGGCAAGATAATAAACATGACACAAAAT
This sequence comes from Podabrus alpinus, assembly GCA_932274525.1. Classification (NCBI taxonomy): domain Eukaryota; kingdom Metazoa; phylum Arthropoda; class Insecta; order Coleoptera; family Cantharidae; genus Podabrus; species Podabrus alpinus. The sequence goes on from OW026454.1 coordinate 67,071,465, forward strand.
TTCTTGAATGATGATAATAAATGCCTGGATCCCATAGCGAAGCAAGTTTGGTCGTCACGAAAATTTATAAAGGCTAATCCTGATGTTCTGGTTTTGAGGGCTGATAAGGGCAATGCCACTGTCTTAATGTACAAGGATGACTATAAAGATAAGATGACACAGTTGTTTGGCGACCTGAAAACATACAAAAAACTAAAAGCTAACCCTACCAACACTATTCAAGGTAAATTTAATAAGGTCATAAAGAAATTGGAGGAAAATGGGCATATAGACATGCCCACGAAGAGGAGACTTACCAAATACAATGCTCAAGTTCCTAGAGCGTACGGTCTCCCTAAGATCCACAAGGTTGGAATTCCTTTGAGACCTGTCATCAGTTGTGTAGAGTCCCCTTCAACTCCGTTGGCGAGTTTCATAAATAACATCTTACAAAATGTTTTCCCGTCGTTACCTTTTAATGTCAAGAACTCAAGGGAAGCCAAAGAGAAGATAGTTGATCATATCCTACCTGATGACTATGTTTTGGTGTCGTTTGACGTGAATTCCCTATTCACGAATGTATCAAAGGAAGCTGTTTTATTATCTATCAAGAATAATTGGGATTTGGTTGCTCCATACACCAGCATCCAATTGGACGAATTTTTGGACATGGTTACCGCAATATTCCAGAATAGCTACTTTAGCTATGAAGGTGAATTTTATTCACAACTAGTTGGATCAGCCATGGGTAATATCTGCTCACCAATTTTTTCAAGCTTTGTGATGAACGACTTGCTTTTTAATTTTTTCGGGTCCATCCAGTTCAATATTCCATTTTTGTTGCTATATGTGGATGACATTATAACAGCCATCCCTAAAAATGAAATACATAACTGTATAGATATTCTCAACAGTTTTGATGAGCTCCTTAACTTCACCTATGAATTGGAGATTGACGGCTCATTGCCCTTTTTGGACCTTTTAGTAAGCCGAGACGTGAATGGCTCCCTAAATACCGACATATACAGAAAGCCTACTTCCACAGAGCGCCTACTAAATTTTAATTCTTCTCACCCTCTACAACAGAAGATTAGTGTTATTAACACATTAAAATACCGTTTACACAATTGTGTACCCAACAACTACATAGGTGTGAGATTACATGAACTCAAACAACAACTATTAAAAAACGGCTATCCTGGTCGTTTACTTGATAACATTCTGTTTAGAGGGAAGGTACCATTTGTTAAACATGAGGTTTCATTTGAAGAACCTAAAGAAAATTCCAAATTTAGTAAGATTACTTACCATCCTAAGTTAGCTGATAAACTTAAACACATTTTTAAGGACTGCATTTTGAGTGATAATTTACATTTAGCATTCCGCACACCTTTGACCCTTAACAATATCATTTTTTCAAGAACCAAAGACTTAATACCAGTCTTGGATAGGTCCAATGTAGTGTATATGATTAATTGCTCTGAATGCCAGCATCAATATATAGGACAAACTTCCCAGAGATTATCTAAGCGGGTATACCAACATCATTACGACATCCGACTGGGGAAAACAAAAACGGGTCTAGCACATCATTCAATAAACAAACATCATAATTTTAAAGATGAAGGTGTTCAGATTCTTGCTTCAGAGAAATGCTACAACAAGAGGTTGTTTATTGAAGCTGCTGTTATATCGACGAACAAAAATAACATTAATATTCAGAGTGATTATTCATGCATAAATAATGGTTACCTTAATTTACTGCAGAATTACAAGATTAAAATCGAGAGACCTGATAGATAGTGCATTTTGGCACCTTGGCGAGTTGGACGGTTTTTAATGTTTGCTCTGATGGCTTTTTTGGTCTTATTAGTGTTTTTTGTCTAGTGTGTTTCGCAATGTGGATTATATTTTTTAAAATATTTTATTTTATTTTGTTTACGTTTGGCGTTGACACATTGTGTTTTAATCATCGTGTTTTAATTTTTAAATACCAAGTTTAATAATTTTTTAGTTTTTAATTAATTAATTATTGATCACTTTGTACAATTATTTATTTATTCCTATTGTCCACATTTATACGTAATCTAACATTTGCCATCAGCTACTGTTTGGTATGTAGTATACGTTTTTACTTGTACATAATAATTTATTTATTTTACACTTCTGTAATTCCAGCCCTGAAGATGATTAAATAAATTAATCGAAACGTTGGCTAACGGTAGATAGTCGTTTGATTACATTCCTTTACACCCGAAAAGTAGTTTTTTACATTAATTAATTGAGGAAGAAAGTAGTATTAATAAATAAATTAACTATGACTAACGTGAAAATGGAATACAATAATAAAATGGTTTAACAAATGAACAATGGCATAACGATATAAGATTAACTAGAAAATAAAAATGGTAACGGAAAGATAAAATATAACAATTAAATAAAAATGGTTAAGTGGTGCACACTTGTGCGACACGCGAAGCACTCGCGCACTATCGCACAGGTGCACTATAATAAAAATTCTTTTTTTTTTCCATGTTGGTTTGCTCCCCTCCCATCTACTGCTCGATCATGATAATCTTGGTAGGAATGGAAGAGCTGAGGGAACCAGGTCAAAATGAACTGATCAAAGAGAACTTTGATAAAAGATAAGATAAAGTTAATTAAAGATAAAAATTGTAATAAAAGTTTCAATTGAACTTACTTCCTTAAGCAAGCTTAGGGAGCCGCATTGAATTGTTTTAGGTTAGAGATAATATGTTTAACAAAAATGGAGAATGAAGTTACTAGAGAAGGATGTTTTAAAATCATTTATAAAAAATCAAAACATAGACATCATGCTTATTTCCGAAACTCATATGACAAACAAGAGCTTTATAAAGGTTCCCAACTTTGACATTTATCACACCCGACACCCTAGTGGCACAGCACGAGGGGGTACTGCAGTCATTATTAGAAAAAAAAATAAAACATCACGAAATACAGAAAACAAGAGAAAATAACTTGCAAGCCACATCAGTGAAAATAGAAGACTGGAATGGTCCAATCATACTCTCAGCAGTATACTGCCCACCTAACGCATCTATAAAGAAAGAGCAATTTGAATCGTTTTTTAACTCCCTAGGACAACGTTTTATTGCTGGGGGTGACTACAACTCTAAACACGTTCACTGGGGCTCCAGGCTAACAACAACTAGAGGAAGGGAGCTCTACAAAGCAATGCAAAGTACAAACCTACACTCTCTCTCAGCTGGTCAACCAACATACTGGCCGACAGACCCAGAGAAGGTTCCAGACGTGCTAGACTTCTGCATCACAAAAGGTATTGCATACAATTATCTTAAAATTGAATCGTGTCTGGACTTGTCGTCGGACCACACTCCTCTCTTGGTCTACTTGAACTCCTATGTCCATCGGACAAACAAACCACCCTCTCTATATAACAACAAAACAGACTGGAATAGTTTTAGATACAACATATCAAAAAAACTAAACCTTAATATTTCATTAAAAACTGAAGAGGATATAGACGCGGCGGTCGAACATCTAACTATTGCAATTCAACAAGCTTCGTGGGATGCAACTCCGGCAACGACTCAGACCGACAAACCAGGCGAATGTCCGGAACATATAAAAAAAAAGATTGTAGAAAAAAGGAGGCTCAGAAAGCGATGGCAAGTTACTCACGCACCAAGTGACAAAACACACCTAAATAAAGCTACAAAGGAGCTAAAAAAATGCTAGAAGAAAACAAAAATCATAACTTAAAAATATTTCTACAAAACCTGTCTGCCACTGAAGCGACAGAGTACTCGTTGTGGAAAGTAACAAAAAAAATTAATAAACAGCACAAAACAGAACACCCCATTAAAACAAGCACAGGAAGCTGGGCTAGGAATGATGAAGAGAAGGCCCAAGCCTTCGCTGAGCATCTTGCCAATGTGTTTTCTCCATTCCCAAAAGAGGTCTCCGATGAAGAAGAACTTCCTATTCACAAAATGGTTGCGGCCCCATACCAAATGGACTTACCCATAAAATACTTCAAGACCAGTACAATCAAAACAATTATACTTAAAGGAACAAATCCAAAGAAAGCTCCAGGGTACGACCTAATAACGGGCAGGACTCTGAAAGAACTACCAGAAGTAGGGTTTAAATTCATCACAATGATCTTTAATGCAGTTCTTAGAATCGGCTACTTTCCACCTCAATGGAGGGTTGCACAGGTGATCCTAATTCCAAAACCAGGCAAGGATCCCACCATGACACAGTCCTACAGACCAATCAGCCTTCTCCCTGGCCTCTCCAAAACTTTCGACAAATTATTTCTGGAAAGGCTAAAACCAATTCTTGACAGCAAAAAAATGATTCCAGACCACCAATTTGGGTTTCGTCAAGGCCATGGAACGGTTGAACAGGTACATCGCATCGCAAAGAATATTATAAATGACTTGGAGTGCAAGAGATATTGCTCGGCTGCCTTTCTCGACGTCTCGCAGGCGTTTGATAAAGTGTGGCACGAAGGACTGCTGTACAAAATCAAGACAAGTGTACCTCACCCATATTATCGCATACTGGAGTCTTACCTAACAAATAGATACTGCCTAGTCAAGTATGGTGATGCCTATACCGACCTAATACCGATACGATCTGGAGTCCCACAGGGCAGCATTCTTGGACCCACTCTGTATTTCATATACACATCCGATTTACCTGAAGATAGCAACACAACATTGGCTACTTACGCGGATGATACAACCATAATGGCGTCCCATAAGGACCCAAGAAGTGCATCAAAAATGCTACAAGATCATCTATACAAAATAGAAGACTGGCTGAAGAAATGGAGGACAAAGGTAAACTGCACCAAATCAGTACATGTCACCTTTACACTGAGAAGAGCCACGTGCCCCAACGTGACATTGAACAATAATATCCTCCCTCAACAAGAGGTAGTCAAATACCTAGGACTCCATCTAGACAGAAGACTAACCTGGGCCAAACACATCTGGAGTAAGCGACTACAACTAGGGTTGGTTTATCGGAAAATGTATTGGCTTATGGGCCGTAACTCCCATCTATCGTTGGAAAATAAAAGATTGCTATACAAAGCAATTCTAAAACCTATATGGACGTACGGTGCCCAGCTATGGGGTGCTGCCAGCGAGTCCAACATAGCTAGACTACAGCGATTTCAATCCAAAGTGCTACGAGATATTTGCGGCTCCCCTTGGTACGTTCCCAATGCAGTAATTCAATCTGACTTGCAAATAAAAACGGTAAAGGAAGAGATTTCAACCATAAGCTCCAAGTATCAGGTACGAATAAGCGATCATCCCAACATCTTAACATCGGACCTACTGGTAGCCCCTCCTGTGAGACGACTGAAAAGGTACGACCCGGTACAGCTTCCCCAACGAACATAACAAATAACGACATAACTTACATACATAAGAAAAACAACAATATTGGTACAATAATTTATTGAGAGGTCAGCAAATGTGCTGGCCTCTGCTGTGACCTTTGTAACAACTTTACATATCTGTTGCTTGTTATCCCTCGGGATAGATTGTAATATGCTTGGAGTCAATAAAAAAAAAAAATGTTGGTTTGCTCCCCTCCCATCTACTGCTCGATCATGATAATCTTGGTAGGAATGGAAGAGCTGAGGGAACCAGGTCAAAATGAACTGATCAAAGAGAACTTTGATAAAAGATAAGATAAAGTTAATTAAAGATAAAAATTGTAATAAAAGTTTCAATTGAACTTACTTCCTTAAGCAAGCTTAGGGAGCCGCATTGAATTGTTTTAGGTTAGAGATAATATGTTTAACAAAAATGGAGAATGAAGTTACTAGAGAAGGATGTTTTAAAATTTCGACAAGAGTAAAAGGTGGGATAGAATGGTAGTTGCAGAGAGAAGTGTGAGTAAAGCGAGGAACTATGTAATGAGGACAATAAACTAATAAATTAATGTTGCAGAGTCTGCTCACTTTCTGAATCGCATGGGCACACGTCAGTAGGACTGATCTTAAATTTATATAAATACTCGCGCGCAAACGAGTGACCCATCAATATCTGCGTCATTTCAAAGGAAGTATCAAAGGCACCTCGGGACAAACGAACATCTTGTAGTGTAGGTAAGTGCTTCCGGGTGGTTGAGCCTTGGACGGCAGTCCTGTACTCGGTATCCCAAGTACCTGCCGACTCAAGGCGTATCACCTTTCTTGCGTAACTTAGAGGGAAATGGTTGTATGCCAGGCGGTTGTCTGACACGGCCGCATCTTTGGCCATAAATCTGCAGCCTCGTTCCCTCCGATTCCGCAATGGGCCTTTACCTACACTAACTTGATGATCATTTGACTCCTCAGCAGGAGCAAGTAACGATGAATAGAGTTTACTAAGGGCAGAGTGCTACTCCTATTACTGATGGTAACAAGTGAGGATAGGCTATCGGAGAATATACATGCGGATTGCATTCTCCTATGGGAGATTCAAGCCAGGGCGGCGTCAATCGCATATAGCTCGGCTTGAAACACACTACAAGCGCCGTTCAACCGATACTTGTGGGTTTCTTGCCGAGCCTGGTAGTATATGACGATTTTCGCGCCGACCTCCCCGCCTTCCAACTTGCTTCCATCAGTAAAGACAGCAGCACTCACACTGTCGCTTATTCGACCAACTTCCAGCGAGTCGCTTACCTTATCGAATATGATCGTTTGTCTATAGCGGGGATGTAACAGTCCCGCTGGCGACGTACGATTTTGCAAGACGACATCACCTGGAAGTTGATCGAAAGTTCCATCCATCTTTACTTGCTCGACCCTTGCCACCTCCCTTATCCTTAACTCGATTGGAATAAATCCAGCTAAGGCTAACGCAGATATTGCCGAGACCGTACGGAATGCGCGAGTAGCCCTAATGGCGAATGCTCGTTGGAAGGAGCGTAGCCATTTCAGCACATACTTGTACCTAAGCACTCCACACCAAATAAATGCACCATAGGTAATTGTGGGCTCGATGACCGCGTGGTATATCGTTTCCACGTTGAGTGGATTGATACCCCACGTTGGTCGAACGAACCTACATACATAGGTTTTTAAATATTTTGGCACATTTATCTATGGTGTGTTTTACGCGTACGTTGAATTTCAGATTTTCATCCAGGATAATACCGAGAATTTTGATATGCGGGTCGAAAGAGAGAATTTTGTTGCCAAAAGTAATATTGCATAATTTTGTTTCTGGTGTGAAGGCTATGGCTTGAGTTTTTGGTGCGCTGAATATTAATTTGACACCCGCGCCCCACTCACTTATTGCAAGCAGTGCAGCGTTGGCACGCTCCTCCATACGCATTACATTGGACAAACTTACGATAAGAAAGACGTCATCTGCAAATGCTTGCAGATGACATCTTTCCGGTAGGCCTATATCTGAAAGTTCGTCCAATATAATGTTCCAAAAAGTGGTTACAGGTGGTTTTCAACGCCTGGAGGTGTTCTAATTTCGATTTTTTGGTTTTTATACAAATATCGTATAATTGCGAAAGATCTTGTAATTTATAGTTAAGGATTTTCCCTTAAATTATATCCAATTCACCACAGAGTTGGAAGATGACCAGCAGACATAAAACTTTTTATCAGCGGCGGTCCGTGGGGTGAAATATTGGGTAGGCCAAAATTTTGTTAGGGACTCTCCAACTGACCAAGACCAATACAAAGTTTGAATGTGGTAATAGAAGAAGTCTCTAATTTAAAAAAAATTCAAACCCTCATCAAGACTCTCAGGGCAAGCCTTTTAAAATAATTTTTCTTATTTCTGCCTTAAAATGATCATAGCAAGGAGCTAACAGTTCAGGAATTGCTCAGTACGACATGCAGGAAAATTAATTTCAATTGGAATTGAATTAGTTTTCCTTGAATTAAATTGAAATATATGATTTAAATTTGATGGCCTTGAATTGAATTAAATTGGATTAATTGAATGGCATTATAACTGATTAGCTTGAATTGGTATGAATTTGGAGAAAATTAGACCAAATTGTTTGGAATTGTCCACTGAATTGAATTGAAAAAAATTATCACGTTTTTTTCGGAACAGATTTGTTGGGTGATGTATTATAATATCAAGATGATGGCATAAAAGCTTGGGACCACCGAGTGTAAGATCATCAATGAAACTCAACTCGGGTAGTTCCCCGAAATCGCAACCAGAAATAAAAATTATTTTTAAACTGGAATTGGAAGTAAATTAATGTCGATACAAAAGCAAAGATAAGAAAGTGTTCAACGACTGAATATTAGATTAAAAACATTGTAAAATGCTACGTTGACTCGAACTTAACAGTGGTGGCTTGCTATAAGGTGCCAAGGAGCCATGGTACTACCATAACACATTAGCTTCAAAAATATTTATTCAATTTTTCAAACAATTATATTCTAGAGTAAATACAAAAGTTGACCATGTCCACATAAAAATTAATGTCAAAAAAAAAATCACAACATTAAACTGAATGCAAACCGGGGGGGTCTGGGGGGTATGGAATATCCCCCAGTTAACGGGTTTAAAGAGAAGCAATTAAAGACCTTGAGAATATTGAGAACAGAGAATAAGAGTTACATTTTATAGGAATTTTACTGTCTGAAGTGACAAATTGTTGAGGGCTGCTCAAAACAAGGTTTTTTCTCACTTTGGAAGTAGCTATGGGAGTGATAATGACCCAATGTCATTCTCCCCATCCCGCTTGTTGACGTTACCTTCAAGGATGACCTATTTGAAGCATTTAAACTGATAAGTTTTTCTTGTGTTGAAATAGTGTTAAAAATGATGCCATTGAAGAGATCACCCCCTCATTTCCCGTGTAATTAATCTGATTAGCAAGTACTAAAAAAATGTGTATGTATAGTTGGAATCAAATAAATTGGCACCTGCCAAATAAGTGCATTTTATAATGCATCTTTTCTTTTTATTGTAATATAACTTTCTCTTTTTACTATAATTTGAATTATCTGCCAATATCATAATGTGGGGTTATGTAATAAAATTTTTTATAATGGACTCTTATTACATCAAATTACAATTTATTGTTTATTAAATACAACTGAAAGATGTTAACAATAAAGAAATATTTTAAATATATCAACTGATCATTTATTCAACAGGTAACCTCAAAATTATTCTTTTTCTATGTTTCAATGTACAGTACAAGTTGCCACATACTAATTTTACATTATTATCTATTATTAATGTACAATTTTGGTAACGACGACTTTTGTTGGTCTTTACTAAAAAGAAGTGCAAATATTTTTGTTCTCTTTTCAAATAAAGCTAAAGGACCTCAAAAATTATATGCGGCATGTAATTTCTTAACCACAAATTCGTCTTACAGGGGCCAATTTATTTAGTTCCAACTTTATAATGATTTACTTGAAAAGTTCTTTAGAGTGAATGTTGTTTAATACAGAAAAGTTTAAGTAATGTTTACGTTATTTGCTTCAATCTAAGCTCTGTATTATGGCATATCATAGAGAGGATTGTAAATATCGTCGCATTATTTTTGATATTATAGAAATTTCAAGACCTGAAAATTTTCACATGTACATACCTGGGAGGTATTCCAAACTTCTCCGGTTTACGTTTTTGATCGTAGGAGTACGAGATTATGTTTTGATAGTAGGAGTCGAGTCAGACCCGAGGTGTAATGTTTTGACTTTGACTTAATTACCTTTAATCTAATTCTAACCAAATTAAATTAAATAATATTAAATTGTGATATACCAAATCAAAGTTGTTATTATATTAAAGTATGTATGTACAATAGAACCCCGATTATATTCGAGTCTAGTTATATGAGCATTACTGATTACATAATTTTTTTTACACTGCCGTTTTGTCTGCTATTGTTAAGCTGTCGAATTTTACTGATTGGAATTGAATTTTCACCAAAAATTTGACGAATTGGTTGATTTAATCTGAATTGAATTGAATTGCACAATAATTTTTCTCATGTTAGACCATGGATCACAGCACCAAACCTATTGATTTTTGAGAGTTGATCGTTAAATGCTTTTTAGAGTTCCCGAAATTGCGTTGAGGGCGTCAACAAGAAATTCAGTTTGACGTGATCCATTATTATGTACCAGATGGCACTCAAGTGTAGTTTTCGACCAAAAGTGGAGTTATGAGGTTTTTTAATTAGGGTGACAATATGAACATCATTTTTACTTTCCGAATAAAGATTAGGTGATCTTAGGTGAGTCCACGAATGCAATTTTGGAACGATGTATCGCAATGTAGGAGGTAGAGATAGTTTCAAAGCTCAAGAACCTTAATCTGCGCAAGGAGGAGCCAAGAGGGCAAAATACATAAATATACGAATTTGATCCTTCTGCGTCGATTTTTAGGGTTCTTGAGCTTTGAAACTATCTCTACCATATAAAATTTAAAAATAGATATAACTGACGAGGAAGGATTTTAACATAAAATTCAAACAACAGTGATTTCGAACGTCCCTCGCTATTTAAACCGGCGTATTTCTCAAATTGCTCAAAAACAGTTATTTCGACTGGCTACTTTTGAAATGAACACTCGGTATAGTCCCAACGGGATTTAAATTTAAATTTGTTTTGTTTGCACAGTTATCAGCAAAGCAATTCTAAAAAACAAACTACTAAAAATTAAAGCAAAAAGATTTCCCTTTTAGTGCAACCATTGCAGTGCAGTGGCTTGTTGTTGTCGTTCGTTGAGTTATAGCCGGATATTCCGTGATTTTAAGAATTGATTCTGTATTTACATAAGTTTAACCCACTAGCAAAACGTCAAGGTCGAAAGAGAAAAATAGGATTTAATTTATTTCATAATCGAAACCACGTAAATTAGCATATCCAGAGGAAGCACTTTTCCGGTTTTATCACAGAGATTCAGAATTTATTTAGTATGTTTTATGTGCATTGTTGTGTGTATATAGTACATATTATATTTTATTATTAAAAATTGTAAGTAAAATTTCATTTTTAATACTTTTTCCTGATGTGTTTGTTTGAAGTACATACCGATTTTTCAGAGTACTCAAAAATAAGCTGATTCATTTTTTTTATCTAAACATTTAGTTTTGATTACGGATTACAATGTACAAATTTATTGGTATGGTTAAAAAAGCTTAAAGCGATATTATTGGTTGTTATATTGTTTTCTTTCAAGATATAAACGACTATTTATAGAAACAAAAAAAAAGTTTTCTTAACAATATGGTCTTCTCGTTTCTTTCTTGTACATTCGATTTACCTTGAATATCTGTCTATTTATAAAATCGAAACCATATTGTTTTTCATTATAACATTTTTTATTTAATTCTCTCCGTTTGGTAAATTACAAAAATGTTTGTTAACTGAAACGTAAACTAGTATAGGAGATTCAGGTTATCAAAATCAATTCCACTTGAAACTTTTATTCTTTTATTCTACACTTCTATAAAATAAAACAAATTTTATTACATTTTCCGTATTAAACTATAACATGAAAAACAATTTAATTTTGCAAGGTTTTTTGCTTCACTTTATGAAGTAGGCGCTGAATTTTAATAATCTATAGGCAAAGATGTTTATAAAGTTTCTTAAGAGATTAGCGGTATTAAGTTTGAATGGAAAAGCCTTGTATCTTCAAAACTGAACTTAATAATTAATAAGTCAACATTCAACAAAAAATTCCTAAAAAAAAGTTGATAAACAAATAATTACTGTAATCTGATGTACAGTACATAAAGAGAACTATACTTGACACTGTTTATACATTATCGATCATCGACGTCACCAAACCTTCGTCGCGACGTCGAGTAGTTGCAACAGGCAAAAGCAACAGGCATCTCAGTATATCAGCACGCGTTCGCTGAAGTGTCACAATATTTGAAGTCAAATCTTGCATCGTTCGTGGTGTGCATCGTGCGTTAAATAAATAATTATAACACAAAGAAAAAAAAATTTTTAAAAGAAAAATAATTATACGATTGGTTTCTTGTTAAATTAAAATTTTTTAATATTTAAATTTTTTTATAACTTTCTTTGGTAACAGAAGGGTGGCATGCTAATATCAATATGGTAGATTTTGGACATGAACCAGGAAGTAGTAAATTCGTGTGCCCCAATGATCGACAACTTGCACTAAGAGCGAAGTAAGTCAAAATTACTTGTAATTAATTGGATCTAAAGAATTTGAAAAATGCAACAAAATTTAGTTTCTAATTGAATTTCATGGTATGTTTTTCTCATGAACTATCAATTAGGGTCAAAATCTATGTCAATCAGTCTCTTAATAAATCAATTTAGCTGGAAAATTTAATTACAGTACGTTACATCAGAATATTGTTGAATATCGAATTGTAGGTTGCCACTTAAACTTCTTAACTAGCTTTTGTTGTTACTATGAAAGGAAATACTTCAAGGAAACTTTAAATTGGTTATTAAGTATTTTCAGAAAATTCATAAAATTATTCATATTTTACTGAATAAAAATTCAAGCAAAGCACAATGAACGTTAATTATTTACTTGACCTGTTTCGGAAAAATTATTAAAATTGATGCTGCATTTAGAAAATGTAATAAATATCATGTGAAGTAGTGAAAATTGCTTTGATGTTTTGTAATAAAATAATAGTGCTTTTAGTAATATTGCATAAAATAATAATACAAAATTAATTTAGGGTTAGCTAATTGCTTCAAAAGTATACAAAAAATCGTTAATTAACATCATTAATTCTTAATTAAGATTTTTTCTTCTACGGGAACTGCCCTCGTAAGTAGATCGTATTACCTTTATTTAAGCACTGGAAATGGAACTTTCTGTTTATGTATGTAGGGCAATAAGTAATTAGAACATCAATTTAAAACATAAAATTTTAAATTGGAACAATAACAAAGTAATTATATAACTTTATAAAGGATGCACTGATTATGATACGGTGTTTTTAAATCGATAGAACAATATTTACTGTATCGTCCCAGATATAACCGGATGACGATCATCAGCTTAAGCAGTTAAATGCTGAATACCTGGTTCGACTCTGGGCTCAGTAAAACCTCATTCTGACCGTCTCCCTTTAGAAGCCTATTTAGGTACAGCCTATTTGGAGATGAACTAGTACACTTCGTCTCGAGGTTCGGAGCCCGTGTTAAGCAGTAGGTCCCTATGTGTGTGATAAAACTTCAAACTCCCAAACCACGCATAGGGAAGAGATCGCTGATGCCTGGAAATAGGCACGGCATTTGAAGAAGACGATAACCTATGGAAAGGAATCAATGGATCATCGGTTCAAAGAATAAATTTAGCGTTACAAACAGACAAATTAACTAAAGCCATTCGGGGGGTTGATCACTGAAGGAAAATGTATAAACAAAAACTACAACATTTGTACAATATAAACCCTAAAATATGTAGAAAATTGAAAATATTATAAACAATTATTGCAAAAATTTCTAAATAGACATTTGCAACAGCTTGTACACCAAAATTGCAGAGTGGTCAACGTGCAGAAGCTATTATACATGCTTATAAAAAGATAATGATTCCAAACACGTCGGACGGGTCACGTAGTTAAACTGGAGACATGTCGTACTGTTAAACTTGTTTTTCTTCCAAAAATATTTTGTGGTGGTTCAAACTCTTTTAATTTAAAACGATTTGATGGATTTTCTTAAATGCGAACTTGGACTTCAAATCCGATAGATTTTATTTCGAAATACTAAATCTGTAACGTACACACACTTTTACTGAATAAAATTGTTTAATTAAATAAATAAAACCCAAAAAACATTATTAATTAATTAAATCCTTGAATAAAAATGTATGCACGAACTTGCAAATTAATTTCAAAATTTTTTAAATTTTATTTTAATTTATAAAAACAATTATTATTTATTTTAATTAAAACAATTGGAACTTTAAAAACCCCAATTTAAAAACCTGACGGATCTGTCTGATGTGTCTCCAATTTCACTACGCGACCTGCCCGACGTGTCTCTAATTTAAATACACGACACGTCCGACATGTCTGGAGTCAATCTCTTTTAAAAGTTAAATAAACATTTAAAAATCATCGTAAATATATAGAAAACTCTCAACCCCGTCACGCTTTAATTCGCGATTTACCGTTTACAGCGCCACCAACAACAAGAACATGGCTGTTTTGGACGTACTGCTGTGACCTCCCTTATCTTTCTCAAGCCCTAACGTTGGCTAGACAAACGATGCTATGTTATTCGTCCTTTAATAAAATTTTTGTTAAGGGATGTTTAGCACTTATGCCCCTTTTTACTAGCTCAATCAATGACACTCTCAGAAGTCGGTTCCTTGTGATTTTAATTAGAGGTAAACGTTGAAAATGACTTCATTTGTTCTCTTTGGATTCGTAGAAATTGCTTTTATGAAGTGAAGTAATAAAAAAGATTTCAATAGCTTAAATAAAAGTTTTGAAAGGATTTCGTGTGTTGTTAAATTTATGGTTAAATGTATTATTAATCAGTTCTCTTTGCATAGTTTGTTCTCTTTATATATGCCTTTTATTTACATTTAATACGTCACTTATTAACTTGAAATTTTTCCGCATGGTGGCACTTGTTTAATGGAAATTGCGAATTATATGCCCAGTTCTAGACCACCTAAACAGCTAAAATTTCCCACTGAAGTAAGTTTGGTATTCCTGACAAACGCTGAGAAAAATCGCAAGACCATTATAAATTTCACCCCGCGAAAAAAGTTGATGGAGTTTCTCCGATTTTAATACGTACACCCTGTATAATCTTCATTGTTAAACGAATGGAGCTTACGCAATCTGTGTTAAGCTGGAAGTCCCACTTGAACAAAACATGAAAACAATGTATGGAGAGTTTATTGCTACTTTTTGCCGCAAGCGCGAATTTTTTGCTCAGACTACTCTCGACTTACGCCCATTTGAAAGTCGGCCAAAAAAGCCCATTATAACTCAAATTAATTTACGGCAACAACTTAGCGACGAAGTTTGATGTGATTAAGTGGTAAGTCGAGAACGGTAAGATCAACAAATTCGCGCTTGCAGTAATAAATTAGCAATAAAGTAACAACAAATTCTTCATTTTTTTATTTTGTTCAAGTGGGGGTTGCAGCTTAACACGGGTGTTTAAACACAGTTGTGTTTGCAATTAAAGTTTTTGTTGGCATTGATTACCCAGGCTGTGCGGCCTGAAGGCCGCACTGAGCTATTATTATCATAAAATTGAATAATTACGGATTAGACTAATGATGACAATATTTATCAGTGTGGCGTACAAACCGCACAATCTAGGAAATCACGTTCTATTAGATAGCTCAATGAATCTAGAGGCTAAACTAAGGTATTTCATATGCCGACCACTTAGTTTATCGTAAAGATTCATTTAGCTATCTAATAGAACGTAACTGCCTGGGTTTTGCGGCCTGAAGGCCGCACTGTTGGGCATTGTCATCATTAGTGTAAGCCGTATAATTATTCAACTTAATGATAATAATCCCCCTCAGTGCAGCATTCAGGCCGCACAATCAATCAGATCCCAAGTAACATTACATATTTTTGCTGTATGTCGAAGTTCCACAATAGTCCATATGGGATAAGTCGAATAATTAAAGCCTACATTGATAACAATAATCCCCTCACTGCCATCGTTGTAATCGGCCTATTTATGTCGTAGTTTAATCTTCCGCTGCATTTAGTCGCTTATAGTACGTGATTACCTAGGTTGTGCGGCCAGAAGGCCGCATGAGAGAGATTATTATCATGAAGTGTAATAATTACGATTTACACCAATAATTATAAACCGTATAAGTGCGGCCTTCAGGCCGAACGACCTAGGCAAACACAAAATATTTTATTTATTAATATAAGGTACTATAACTGTTTTAATATTTGCTAGTAGCTACTAAGTTGACTATGCATACGGCGGTTGTGTTTTAAATTTGGTTTAATGAAATCATAGCTTTTTGGAAAAATGAAGTTAATAATACGTCGATTCTGGTCATTCCTTTATCTCTTAAAGGCCTTTAAATATTAGATAAAGGCGGGGCTAAAAGAAAATTGTTGATTTAATTGCTTAGTTTAGTCAAACTTCAAGTTTAAAGGCATGTATGACAAAAAATATATAAGAATTGACATTTTAGGTTGTTTCAGCAATTATAGCATTACGGAGGCGGTAACAACCACACTATAATAGCTTACTTTTTCTACCTCTCATTTGAAGACCTGGTTCTGTTATTCTCAACTGTGCCAGTATAATCTGCTAACCTTAGAAGCTGATGTTGTCGGAAGCGGCATGCGGTGTATCCAAACGGTCACCCATCCAAATACAACGCACGAGAACGATTATTGGAAAACCCAATTATCGATTATTTATAATATGTGACTTTTTGTGGTTTCAAATAATTTTTTGTGAACTTCATCTACTCTTCAGTTGAAAACCAATATTGTCAACCGCATAATTAACACTTTAAAGCTCTATTCAGTAATTCACTATTGGTTTATTCTACAGATATTCCTGAAATTTCAATATATTGTACAGAAAATTCGTCCGCATGTGCATTTATTGTTCAATAAACTGCATAGTGTAATACGCTCATTACTCACTTTGATACACAAATAACTATTTGCAAGCAAAATAAGGCTTAATGAAAAAGTAAACGTGTTGTTTGTATAAGATTCAAATTTGTTACTGGGACCGTGTTTGCTTAACAACTACTTAAGAATTTATTAACATTTTAAAAATTAATTAAAATTCGTCCTACACAAAGCATTGACCTAAAATGCGTGAGTAGCTCTATTGGATTGGAAAATCGTGTGATGCGTTGAGCTTTAATTATCAAGGTTAGGCTATACGTGCAATTAGTTTTTAATCAACAATTTAATCCCAATTAAAAAACAATAACGTAAATTACTGCGATGTAACTCATTATGTTATTTAAGTTTCACTTTTAGCTTTACCCAAGTAAAGTCAATGAGCAACTCTTTTGAAAGGTTTCGCGAGGTTTTAGAAATACAATGTTTCGTTGTTGAAGTCTTGTAAGACACAATGTAGTGAAATGTTCACTTTCCTAAAAGCAAAGATGAAATTTGAGGACACAAAGAAATGATGCGTCGTTGGAACTACGATTTAGTAGCTGATTCCATTATGATAGATGCAGTTGATAAATTTTGTTTATATCCGGCAAAGTAAAATTGAAAGGGTAGCTTGAGATTCCTTGATCCCGTTAAATTGATTATTTGAATAGATTCAAATAATGTTTGAAGTACCCTGTCCCTAATAAATATTTAACTAAATCCATACCTTCGCTGGATTAACAAATTAACTTCTGAGGAAAACAACCTTGTTAATACTTCTTCTAACCTGAAACTTTAAGTGAGTGAAATATTTATCTGTTAGATGATAGCAATAATACTCCGTTCAAGTTTTTTTAATAAAATTGTAATAAAATTTCCACTTAATCATCATAACTTGGTAAACAATTTAGATTAACAAAATAAAGTCATAGCAATAAAAATGGTAAGAAAAATCAGGGCTAACAAAACCTTGATGGAATTTATGATATATCGTGATTCAATATTTTATTATTATATCGAGAGAAATTCGAATTCAAATAAGATTATTTAGGTAATAAAACTTATGACGGCACAAAAAGATTTATTTCATCAAATATTGTTTAGCGCAGACGCTTCGCATTGCAATTGGAAAATAATTGTTTTTTGATGAACACTTGAGGAAATTGTAATTTTTGTTCTTTAGGTTCATAGTTATGGAGAATTTATTTCAGAAATTTTCTGTAGTGGATTATAGTTACTGCTTGACGGTTGTAATTTCAATCGTGAAATTTTATATTTCGAGAAGTTTATTACAGCTATTATATTGTCCCACATAAAATTTTAATCCAGTAAAGGTAAGAACGCAATACACTATAATGGGGATTTAAAATCGGCATTTATCGATAATTTGATAATACATTATTATTGTCGACCATTATTGATTGAATAGATAATAAAGATAAGCACTAATACCCACATGTTTACAATACCATATCCACTAACGAGTTACTGTAATACTAGTAATAATTTAAAAACTACATTAATGAATTATTTATATATAAAAATTAAATAAACTACTCGAGTTCCGACACTAAATAAGTAAGTAGCTGTATAATAATAATTGAAAGTCACGCAAATAAATTCAAATCACCTCTTTCAAAAAAAAAGGATATTAATAATACACAGAATAAAAGATTTCAAGTTTTTAAGGAAGAACAATTATTATGTGTCCATAGTACATCTGTTCAAATTTAAAAAAAATTATTTTCAAATAATTTATTTAATTGCTTACGCGTTTCGGCTTCAAATAACCATAATCGGATACAAAAATGTCAAAAACTAACGAAAAGGTTATTATTTTGCATTATTGAACAAGTAACAATTAAAGGCTAAAATATAATCTTAAATTCAAGAGATCATCGTGTACTTATTTTTTTTTTACTGTTTCTGCACAAGATTTAGGTTTTGACCCAGAAAAAACATTATAAATCTAAAAATTGGTTCAAATGTCCCTAAGGCAAGGATGAACAAAATACTAAAACTCCCAAGACCTCAAACGCTAATTTATAATCCTTTTTCTGGGTCAACATTTAAATGTTTCGGGCGGAAGACTTAAGAAGGCAAAAATTAATGAAGTCGGCGTTGGAGGTCTTGGAGTTTTATTATTTTGTTCCGCAATGCTTTAGGGACATTTAAACTAATTTCAGACTCACAATATGGTCTTCTCGGTTTTAGCGAAATTTCATCTAAAATGCTTGGGTTAACAATGACAGAAATATAATTTCTATATGAAATTTCATATAAAATGATTTATCACTATAAAGTATAAAATACAATCAAGCGTATTTTTTCATTTTGAAAAATAAAATAATGTAGTCTAAATTCTTTTTAAGTATGAATAATTACCTCGTAAAACTTAAGAAATTACATTTCAAAAAATTAATGAACCAAGTTAAACACTATATTAAATCATTGAAATTAATATAAAAATATAAAACGCTAACCAAAATAAAATCATTAATGTTTTGTAATTAATTTTAAACTTTATATTAATCTATCATTTTTTACTTGCAAGGCATTTCCCAAAATAACCCAAAACTTAACAAAATATTAAATATAAATTAATTAAATTTAAATTATTCGAAACTAAAACAACAAAAAGTTTAATGTAAAAACTGCTTAAAAAGTAATTTTCAAGTAATTACTAGGTAGGTGGGCGGTACTTTAGAATGTATTGAAAAATTTGAAAATTTAACAAAAAATTTAATTAAAGTTTGTTATACTCTATACGAAGCAATTTTATTTAAAAGACATTTACAGTCGACTCTCGATAAATTGAAACTCAAGGGACCAGAGAAGGACCAGAGAAAAATTTCAAATTACCATTAATTATTACCAAATAATCGAGAGATTCAAATTAACGAGTGTTCAAATTATCGAGAGTCGACTGTATTTACGTTTTGTGACAGAACCGAACTAAAATAAAATTTGTGTTTACGTATATTATGAAACTTCTAATTGAAAAGAATTTATTTGATTTAAATATGATTTAATTTAAATCTCAGTCGCAGGTTAACAATTTGTGTATTTTATTGATAATGCGAGTATTCCGGTTTGATTCCGGGCATAGCGAGAACTTTATTTAGATGTCTCCGTTCAGAAAGCACTGGAAAATAATCAAAATATAATCTGCATAGTAAGTCGAGGCTTGAGACGTGATAAAGCATTAAAGCTCAGTTTACCTTAAAATAGCGGCTATTGCTGTGAGACGATTCTAATTTTAGTAATATAATTGGTATAAACTAAGATTCTGGATTTTAGATTACTTAATCGAGAACGACTACGCCAATGACTGCCTCATAGAATCTAAACTAGAATGAATCCGAGATTTGATCTCTGACTATTAGTGCAGGCATAAATTAATAAGGTTATATTAAAATTTCCGTTGTTTGAAGATCTCGTTAAACTGTAGGTCCCCTTTGTGTGTGATAACACCTCGCACAAACACCACAGACATAGGAGAGAGTATCACCAAGGTCAGGCTGGCCAGAAAAGGCACTTATTGATATTAAAACTTTATTTTAGAGTCGGTCATAGCTTTGGCAGTTAAATGCGTCTACTGCTAATGCAAAACGCTCGGATCGAATCCGGGCAGGGTAAGAACTTTATTCTGACCTTCTCTCCTCGGAAGGCAATGGCAAACCACCGAGGTAATCTGCCAAGAGAATCCATCTCAAAATGAAGTGTATTACACTTCCCGTGGTTCGGAGCCCACGTTAAACAAGTAGGTCCTCTATGTATGCGAGAACATATTGAACGCATGTTACATGCATAGAAGAGATGGATCACGATGCTTCTGTTAAGAAGCTAAACGACTGGAGAGAGATATTAAAACAATATGCTACATCTATTCTGGCGTCCTTAGTTTAAACGTCCCAACTAACAAATGAGTTTATAAACAATTATATGAAAGTTAATAAAAAATTCAAAGATTGGTTTTCATTTGCATTATGAGTCATTTGGTTTATTACCAAGAACATCAAATAGAGTCTTGAAAATTGCTCCATATGATAGCTATTTAAATTCCTCAATATCTTTGGTAGGTCATAAAAATTTACTTCAGATAAAAGTTCCGGGGCAGTTAACAGCAGGAACCCCAGCGTGACCGGCCATAAATGTGGCATCCGTTTAAATTCCATCTCTCCGCAAGCGTGGTAAGACTGAACCTTTGCATTACGCAGTCGTAACTGAGTTCTTGATGTGAAATACCCAACTTGTATGCAACGTATCTTTTTATTTTTGTTTGTTTATGCGTGTCGGAAGGGGGAAAATCTTAATAAGGATACTACTAGAACCCCGCTTACGATGGCAATGGGATTCACCTTACATTATATTATCATCTATAAGTTTCTCCTTTCACTCTCTTGCCTGGTGACCATCCTTACAGCAGTTCCATCACTTTATACTTCGGTCTGAAACTCTTCTTCTCTTATAGTCTCAGTCGTCGTAATCAGAGACCTATAACAAAATCGTGCTCTGCAAACACTTGTAAGTTCAATACGTCTTTCGGGCTTAAGGATATTTTTGGCTACTTTTTCTTGAAAACGGACACTTAACACGCCCCAAAAGGCTCTCTAAGGACTTTTATGGATCTTAATCTACTCTTCATTGTCTATTATTTTTTGAATAGCGACTTTGACGACTTCCTCTGACAATATGGCGTCGATGTTCCTTATTTGAATTGTCACAATTTTTGTCATCAACCCCCCCCCCTCACGCTTTTCTGCCAATTGGATTTTCAGTTTAGAACTGTCTTGCTGAACATCTCCGGTTCTTGTCATTCGCATGCTATTAATAGTTTTTATTGTTTTATCTTCAGTCTGCTTGATTTTTTTCAAGACCTCATCGTACGGGAGAGATTCGGACACCTTGATCATGACTGCCGGTGTTTTTTTTGTAAATCTGAAGGGTGTCTTCTGTTTTGTAATTTTCTTCCAGCTGTTGACGTTTTTTTGGCCCGTTATCTAGCTTTTTTTTGTTTGGATTTTTGGCTTTGGGTGGTCCACACCCCGTCGTGGTGGAGGTTTACTGAGCGATATCGTATTCGATGTTGAGAAGCCGAAGCCTCCCCAGAATTGTTCCTCGCGCATTCTTTCGCCTTTCTGCCCGAACGTATCCATAATAAGCTTTATTTCGTCTACAACTGTGCCAAAGCTTTTCATCTGAATTAAAAACTCCTGAATTTGAGCTATCTGAGCACTCGTGCAGATTTACTAACGCCTTCTGCAATTGCTCCATGGAGGACCGGAGGTGTGTAATATTCTCCCATCCGACTCCATCTTTTTCTGGATATCCTCGATCTGTTGGGTCTGGAATCTGGATCTCACTTAATTTTCAGCTTCCTTACTCCGTATATTCCGCATGTCTAGTTTATCTTTTGCAATTTCTCTGTTGCATCCGTCGACTTTTTTAATGACATCTTGTAGTAGCTTCCTCTAGTCTTCAAGGGAAATTCTGATATTCCTGAGAAAATCAAGAGCCTCTCAGTTCACTAACTTAGTGTAACGATAAAAGCCTGTGACGATGATAAAACTCAGGGCGCAACGGCAAAAGTTTATTTAGACCAACCCGTCTCCGGAAAATCTGGGGAGACAAATTTGGACCAATCAGACCATGCCTGAGGCCAAAATTAAGGACGACCGTCCTAAACGATGGAATTTCCCCCTTTGGCTAGCTCTAGAAGGCAAAAGAGAAAATAACTGTAGCACTACTTCTGGCTGGTTGTTATCGGGACGATGCAGGGGCTGCTAAAGAGATGCTCCGAAGAGCAAAGCGTAGTAGGTGGTAGAATGAGCGCCATGTAGTTTAAAATTACCACCCTGCTCACCATAAAACCAGAAACCACCGATAAAACTACGAAACGGTGGTTCCCAATTGCAATAACCAAAAGCAATGGGACTATTAGCAAAAATAACCAAAAGAGTATCGACTCGTCACTGACCAACTTTGATCAACACAAACGAATGATAACCAACAATTGATAAGTAACCAGATGGTCGTTGCTTGAAGGCGGTAGTAATTGCAATGTTAGATGGTAATTTGCATTAATTGACTAGGCTGTACAGAAGTAAAATAGTACCACCAAGAACTTCTCAAATGAATTAAGGGAACGTCTGGGTGTTGCTAAAATCCCATGAAATGGTTACAGAATAATAATCCCAGTGCAACCACTGCGAACTCCGGAATAATTTAAGTCCCCGATAAAACTTTTCATCGCTGTACTTTTGTCGTTCATCGTGAACTTCTTTCTATCTCACGCTTACACTGCGTAGTATTCAATAACAATTATTCATCCAATAATAATAATAATAAAGAATGTATCTTGGGTTGTGGGGAAAGAAATAAAACTAGGTTTGTTTTGCCGACGTTTCGAAGGATTTATTCCTTCATCCTCATGGCTGCAATGGAAGAAAAATACAATTAAGCGTCGGTCATGGGTTGTAGGGAGGCTTACCTGACAAACCAAGATACATTCTTTATTATAACGTTTGGGAAGTGATTACTGTTTATTAATAATATAATAATTGTAAGCAGCGAAGTGGTTAATATTTAATCTGCACGCGTGTGTAGCGCAGGACAATGTTCTTTATCAATTATATACAGAAATTATTAATCCTGCATACAAATTAAATTCTTGGAGAACTTCCCAATCAAATAAAAATATAGGCAAGAGTTCCACCTAAAATATTAACACAAGTAAAAATATATACACGACATCAGTAGATAATAAAAATCGAACATTCGCCAAACTTGAACAAAATTAAAAAATTTTAAAACTGGTAACGACGAGCGACACATGAAAACCTCCAGATGTTGTTAGAGTATAAATTGCTGAGTTGATTGACAATTAACGACAGATTCTAATGACTTACCAATTTGGACGAAAATAATCCTTCAGAAGAAGTTTGGACAATGGATGCAGAAAACGGTACGGTACGGGTAAAATCTACCATCCAAAACCAGCAACATACGAAGATCTCCAGGCAGATGGGTTAGAAAAAACAATGTTCCTAATTAATTCGTATGCGATTCTATCTCTGCAGACAAAGAGACCTCAGGTCAGTAAACCTTTGATAAGATGATACATTTGCAGCGGTGATTAGTTAATATTTAAATATATCAGTCTTAAAACGGGTGGATCATAAGCACCAGTTTAATGGTAAATATATCATATCAAGGCATTATCAGTTCAGAGGCAGCTTCTACCGTATAATAAAAATTTATGAAGGCAAAAGTTTTCACTATAATATCACTGCATAATGCTATGTTCATTATAAAATAGAATAATATGAAATTATTACACATAATAAAATGAACTAAATCGTGAAATAACTATAAAATAATATTTAATAAAATATAAAATTTCGCCCGAAAACCAATTTGAAGGTTAGGACATTTTAACTAAGGATGGCAGTATTAATCTAAGACGAAAATTTACTGTACTGTATTTAAGTCTTGACCATAACATTTTAAATATTTTATGTAAACAGACTTTCCTGAAAGCAAACTGATTCTTGTAGAGAAGACTCTAGACTTCAAAATGTGTCATTGTAATAATTTTTATACGCGTAATAAGTTATATGACCCATTTAATTAAAGGAATGAAAGCTGAAATAGTATATTAAAGAACTAGTTTTATAATTGATGTTTTTATCGCACGAAATCTGTTTAGAAAACGACCCGCGTAGCTACGCGGGTCGTTTTCTAAACAGATTTCATGCGATAAAAACAATTATAAAACGAGTACTTTATACAATTTTTTCTATTTTGCTTTTTTTATGGTTTAAAATTAAAAAAAAAGGACAATATTAAATGATTGTCATTTTAAAAATTTCGTTTTATTTAATGTTTGTTGGTAATACTTTGACAGTTTTACAAACAATTGAAATTTGAAAAACTTTTGAAATTTGTGTCAAATTGTAGATTTGTTCATAGTAACGAAATTATACCTGCCGTTAATAATTTTCCTTATTTATTATTGTATCTTTAATTTATAGTTAATTAAAATGTTTAACACAAATTTGGAGATTTTTAATGTGATTTAAAATGACATTCGTTTCAATAATTAATATTATTTTCAATGACGTTTATGCTGCCAACCTCTTAAAACAAAAAATTGCGTATCGTAATGAGTCCATTTCGATACCCATTCGCGTATCGAAATAACTTTATTTTAGACGCAAAATAGAAAAACACACTTTCCTCAAGGCAAATTTATATTAATTTATATAACGTTTATGTAATTTTGTATCTGAAGTTTTATTATACGGTTATTTTTTCTAGGGTGTCCTGGAGTAGGAACAACTACAGTATAGAAAATAAAATTTTTCTTGAGGAAAGCTTTTATTTTTCATTATAGGTATCCTCAGGGAGTTTTTGCCAATATTTTAATTAAAGGAAATTTTTTATAATGACAAACATAGCTTCCCTGAAGCAAATTGATTACCGTAGAAAAGATTCCTAGCATCAAAAAACCAATGAACAGAGTAATAATGTAGTAATTGGCCAATATTTAATATAAAAATTAATTAATAGTAATTTAAATTAATTTTAGTTACGTAATTGTTATAATTATTAATAGTAGTAATTAATCATATTTTTTAGAAGGCTGTCCTTTATTTTCTTACTTGTACTTTAAAACCAAAAAAACATGAGAAAATATCATATTTATTTATTTTATGTCTTAAAAAATGTACATACTCGTACATACATAAGTCTCAAATATTAACATTCACATTTCACAGCCATCGGCACATTTATAATTTATGCTGTGAATTTATTTGTTTCTTATTGTATTTCTTTCTTCAATTCTATTCCACTCATCAGTCATTTTTATAAAATCCGAATATTACTTTATAGAGCGTGTTAATCGCGATTAAATGGACTGTCGGAGAGCTTCAAGTTTTCGGCCCTCATTTAATTAAGCTAATGAGATAATAATACTTATCAGAATGCAAGAATATATAAACGATACATAACGGTGTGGTTTCATTCGATTATCCGGCCACCTTTTTCTGATTAGAAATTATCAGGTTAGATTCAGGTCGTAATTTAGTTTTGTTGTTTATGAAATGCGACAGGAAATTTAATTGTGGATTGCAATATTACAAGGCTATTAAATTTAGTCGTGGATTTAGCCATTAGATTTGGCAGTAGCTCGACTAATATTGACTTTAAAATAAACTTATTAACTGCAATATAAACATTTTACTGCGTACTTTTTTTTTATTTTTAATAAATCGTCGCCATATATGTATATGGCATATTTTTTTCCTTTTAAATTGATCAAATGGATTAACTCAACTTTGGTTTAAAAACTTATTACTTAATAATTATTATAAATCTGTAATGTTTTGAACAAAGTTATGGTAGAAATATAATATTGCTATGAAACTCCCTTAAAATTGGGCGTGTGTTCTAAATTTTATTAAAATTTTAATTATTTGTTTTCTGTATTTAAAATTAATTTTATTACTTTAATTTAAGCACTGCTCCAACTTGTAACATTTATTGCACATAAAATTCAATTTTGAAACGTTGTTTTTTATCTTCCCCTGGTTGCTTTTTTGTCGATACGCTTCTGATCCTATGCTTTGATTTTTCTTTCAATTCCTCCTCCTTAAAGGAGGCTGACGATTAGGACAGATTAAGACAGAGTCAACGTAGTATTTTACCATTCGATACCGGAGCTCTAAGCTTAGGGTACGACTACACAGAAATTGTTTCATGTTCTGAAAGACTACTCTAACATGCGCTATTCTAATTCGTATCTCAATCTTAGGGTCGAGATTGTCCATGATCCAACTCACCAGATACCTGAAACTTTCAACTTGTTGTATGCGTTGTTTATCTTGCTTGTATTTGCTTGAATGTTGAGCAGTTTTGTGATTACCATTACTTTAGTTTTTTGATATTAATCTTCAGTCCGTATTCTCTTCCCCCCTCCTCAGGTTTGTCAAGAATAAACTGCAGATCTCCCCCCACAGTCCGCAATTATTTCTGTGTCGTCTCTATATCTTTTGTTGTTAATTCGTCTCCATTTATTTTTGATACCTTTTTCAATCTCGCAAAGTAGTTTACCAAATATTTATTTTGAATATAGATTGAATGGAAGAGAGGAGAGCATTTAATCACTCTTCTTCGTATAGTAATGCTTTCTACTGAAACGGAGAACGGAGGCTCGTTTTACTAAACGAGCCTCCGTTCTGACTACAGCTTCCAGATTCCAGTGCAGTTTCTCAATAATGGTAATGTCATTTTCATCTAGACTTCTTCTCATCAGGAATTCTAACAAAATGCTATGATTAATTTTATTAAATGCCTTTTCATAATCCATGAAATATCAGTAATTGTTTTTGCATAAGCACAATGTAACTAAACAGTGCTTCTCTGGTTCCAAAGCCGCTGCGGAAACAATACTGCGGATATCCCACATCTGCCTCGCATTTCTTATATTATGTCCTGGCGTGGATCACTCTCAAAAACACTTTGACCACTAATGTGCACATTAGCATAATGTTATAATTAACATTATGCTAATGAGCCTGTAGTGGTCGCAAAATTTAGAATTTTTGTTTTGGGCAAGGGAACAAATACGGAGTTGCGCCAATCAAAATTGTGTATACTGATATTCGATTGCCGAGTGATTCAACATTATTTTCGTAAATATGTTTCAATAACTCTAAGGACCCAGTGCTTTCTCATATATAGAGACTTTTATTTATATATATATATAGAGACATTTATTGCAAGTTCTATTTCGAATTTTAAAATGTAAAGACGTTCTTCCTTCTGTATTCCAGTATTTCTCGGCTTCATCGTTGCAGCCGATTGGACGCCCGAGACTAACTACCAATAAAAATATTTTTGATTTAGGGATTTTGAACTTAAGGCTGTTTGGACGACAGAGACTAATTTCAATATTGCATAACTTCTAATAACTTAATTTCTAGTCTAGAACGTTTTCAATTCAACTATTTCAGTTCAAGCAAAATGAAGGTAAATTTTTCGAATTATGAAAAGTTCAGTCCATTTAACCGGATTATCTCCATACCACTTCCTTGCATCCGTCTTCGCTGAGCCAAAATCATAAAATATGGAAGTTCTAAAAATGTTATATTATGAAATAATTTTTATTACAAAAATTGTACAGAATTTTATAAAACCTTGCATTCATTTCATAATTGTGTGAAATACCCCTTAGACATCGATATTACGATTTAAGTAATTGTTAACATATATCGCAATCCTGGTGTCCGCCTCAACGAACTATTAGTATTTTTCTGATGGCTCGTACCTAGCAATCAGTCCTTCAGTGATTATATCTCTTCGTTTCAGATTTTTTCAATGTGTTGATGAATTATTATCAAATCACAGGATTTTGTACGCTTATTAGTTCTATTCAATAACTAACTTAAAAGAAAAATAAATGAACTATTATTGATTGAGTAACAAATTTCTGCAAACTTTCACTCGAAACGCTGCAAAATCGTAACAAATACGAAAAATATTTATCGACGCTCCCAACGAAGACAGTAGCCCATAGCAACTTACTTTTTTAGTTTGAGATAATTGGAGTTAAACACATATTATGTAATTACAGACGACAATTATGCACCTTACAATATTTCGAATTTTGTTACTTATTCTCAACGTTTAACTTCAATTATCTAAGAACTGAAAGAGTCGCGGATAAAAGCTCAAAATCTGCATCTTGGAATGCCCCAGTGTAAAAACTTCACAGTTAAAAAAAATTCAATTAACTGATGTAAGTTATTGTCAAACCAACAATTTCAATAATTTTTTTAAATTTTTTAAATCTCTACAAAAGATTAGAGGCTTCTTTCAACATCATATCTACTGCTTCCCTCTCTCTCTTTCCGCAGCGCGCTCTTAAAACATACCTTTGAAAATCAAATTTTTATATATTTTTTTAAATCATGGATCCACAATCTCGGGAAGTTCATGGAAGTTGGTCAAGTGTTATATTATTTATTAGGTACAACCATCAGCTTCTCGAATAATCAAGAATTAGGTGCCGAGAGGTGCCGACTGATTTTTAATAATTTTTTTTAGGTACCATGGCGCTCTAGCTAGGCGAGAGCTGTTGGAAGTGTGCCATAATGAAAATACATCAATAAATAAATAAAACAGTTTCCTATTAATTTCTGAAGAGCGACAGGACGACAAATGTAAAAAATAACAAAAAGTGTTAAAATTGTAAGCGATTTATTTAAAACATGGTGGACCGCGAGTAGACTTTATTCAGATAATACTCTGGAGAGTGTATTTCTGACTCAGAATAAGTCATGGTTATTTTAATATGTTTTATTTTATATATTATTATTTATATTAAAACTATTATATACCTACTATATGTATTTACATAGTATAATAATATATTACTTATAATATGTTAATTTCTTATTCGCTTTCTGTAGTAGTATTCCTTGTTTTGCGAAGTAATAAATTATACTCGTATATTGTTTAGAATTAATTTCATGTGTTTTATTTAAATCCCATTTCAAATAACCTTTCAGTTATATAAATAAAGTATCTACATAACTATACAGACATAAGTTTTCATCTTATACATTTTTTAATACGTTCATCAATTGGCTAACTGGCTAAAGTTACCCAAGTGTAAATCAACAGTTATTTTTGTATTTTTTTTGTTTGTATTAAATAAATTTTTGTATATGTAAATAAGTGTGTCCATCAAATAAGATGGAGAACACAGAAAAAGAAAAGATAAGAAACAATCTAATAATGAGTGGATTAACCATGGATGAAGGTGATCAGAGTAAATTACGGATAGCGATGAAGAACCTTTTCAAGGAAAGGATGGGAGTGGAGGTAGAAGTGAAGAATGCATACAGGATAGGCGAAAAGAGATGCGTTATTGAAATATATAACTTTGAAGATAAAATACAAATACTGAAGAATAAATTCAAACTCATGGGGACTTAAATATTTGTTGACAGTGATCTCACACTTCGGGAGAGACGTATAATGAAAGAGTTAAGAGCAAGAGCAAAGTTAGAGAGAGAAAATGGAAAAAAAGTGAAGATAGGCCACCTAAATTGATTACGCCAGAATACGTTGTAGTCTGGGATGCTAACGAGGAAAAACTGGTAGAGAAGAAACTAGACCCTACAGCTTCAAAAAACTAGCAACAGGAGAGATGGGTGGCACTGGACTGGCTCAACTAGTGCCACTACTTTTGGAAGATGAGCCAGAGGCGACAACTATGCAGGACAAATGGATGAACGAGGAAGAAACTAATGATGGTGGGTCGAGAAAGGGGAAAACACGAAAGAAAAAGAGTAAGGATAGTAAGGAAATTTTAAGAGTGGGTACATGGAATATAAGAACCCTGATGAAACCTGCAAAGATGAGAGAAGTGGCGAGTGAAATTATAAGATATGGAGTGCAAGTGGTTGCTCTACAAGAAATAAGATGGAAAGGACAGGGTGAGATAGATGGGGGAGCATTTGTACTTCTGTATTCTGGAGAAAATAAGCAGGGAAACAATGGGACAGGTTTTATGATTACGAAAGAGATGACCAAGAATATCGTGCATTTTAAACCAATGGGTGGCCGGCTGTCGTACCTGAGAATTAAAATGAAACCAAATAACTTGTCGTTATACGACAAGTACACGATATGGCGATTATTCTGGGTGATTTTAATGCTCAAATAGGGAAAGAAAATTACATAGAGGGTGTTGCTGGCAAGGAAACTATACACGCGGAGACAAACGACAATGGTAATAGACTGTGTTGCCTAGCAGCAGCATTAGGCATAGTAATTAGTAGCACAAAGTTTAAACACAGAAAATTGCACAAAATGACGTGGACGTGGCCTGGTGGAGATAGTACAGACGGAAACCAGATTGACTATGTGCTGGTGAATAAAAGAAGAGCAACATCGATTCAAGAAGTAAGATCGTACAGAGGGGCCAAAGCGGACACGGATCACTTCCTTGTGGTGGCAGAAGTCAAGCAGAAAACAATGATCGGGGAAAGACGACATGAAACAAGAAGGGGAATGGCAATAGAAAAATTTAATAGCGAATCGTATACCATGCAATACCAAGAGATGTTAAAACGTCAGATAAAAGAAAACAAAGACGACGACATTGATGTATTATTGAATAATATCGAAGAAAACATTAAAGTAAGCGCAAGACACATACTGGGATATAGAAATAAAGGAAAATGGAAAACATGGTTCGACGATGAATGCGAGAGGAGTAATAGGAATAAGAAGGAAGCAAGACTGAAATGGTTAGCAACCAGCAAACAAGAAGATCTGAATAATTACAGGGGAAAAAGAAGAGAAGCAAGTCAATTATACAAGAGAAAGAAAAACGAATGGATCGAACGAAGAATGAAAGAAATAGAAGAAAATAGTACCAACAATGTGAGAAAATTCTATCAACACATAAAGAACAGCAGAAGGTCATGTAATATAAAAGTAAGAGCACTAAAGAATGAAGAGGGAAGATTAGAAAGCGGTGCAGAAAACATCAAGAAAATATGGTTGAATCACTTCCAGAAATTATTAAATACACAGCAAGATGACTACACGATATCGAACGTACTGGAAGATTCGGTAAATGATGATGAGGTGCCAGAACCGACAATCGAGGAAGTTACCGACATGATAAAGAGATTAAAAAATAGAAAGTCAACAGGAAGAGATGAGATAGCTGCCGAAATGATAAAATATGGAGGAGCTGCGTTACATTTAGAAATATACGAACTAATAAAGCACATATGGAAACAAGAGACTATACCGGAAAAATGGAAAGAAGGTGTTATAGTACCACTTAAGAAGAAAGGGGATACAGAGAACTGCAGTAACTACCGAGGAATTACACTGTTGAACACGGCTTATAAAATTCTTTCGATGGTAATTCATGGTCGTCTCACAGAATATGCAAACAAAATAATAGGTAGTTATCAGTGCGGAATTAGACGGGGCAAATCGACGGTAGACGCATTGCATATAGTGAAACAAATTATGGAGAAAGGTTATGAGTACGATATAGATATACATATTGCAATGTGATATCGTGGCTAATAGGGTTTCTCGTTGTGACAAATTTTTGCAATGTTCGGGTGCACGTAAATGTACCCCGTCGATAGAAATATTAAACTTTTACAGAATTGACAAATAATGAAATAATAATACCTCGGCTTAACTGTCTCGGTGTGCATGGACTTACCTCACTCAGTCTGGGTTCGTTCCGGGACCACTAACTGTAATGCTAAAATCAAATTTTGGGCTCTCGGAAGAGGTCAAAAAAATATCTTCCGTTGCAAAGACAATTATATTTTTATTAAGCAAAATTATGTAAATAGATGATTTATCAATAAAAATGTTCTTAAAATTAATCTTATTTCTAAAACTATCAAACGTTTACGAATAAAGCACGCGTTTATTTTTGTCTAAAATTTGCACTTAATTTTATTTCGAAAATAAAGTTTAATGGAGATTTACCTTTATGAAATATAGGGAGTTTCTCGTTTCTAGTACTAAGTACCATGTAATTGCGCAGATGAACTCAAACGATGGCTTCATTTACATATAAAATTTTGTAGATTAAGTTTCTTGTGCACGTGGCGTCGGTATCCAATTTTTCCAAAAATAATCACAATCTGTTGATATTTTCAACTAATTTCACTACTACGTTAGGTAAGTACGTTGATTTAATTAATTTTCAAACTTTTTTGATAAAGATGACTTAATATTTTCACAAAATTATCGAATTTTAGTCTGGACGCTAAAACTAACACGCCATTACATGTAAATTGCACACCGACCTTATCAATTGTTTCTCTTCTTCATCGCCTCGAAATTCATAGCGATCTTGATTCTTCGTTATTGTTTGTTATTGGTCGATGCAAAAATCAATACCATTTTGACATTCCAGTTTGCAGGTTTGTATTCAGCTCAACATGACTTGTTAAAATTTTAATAAAAATTTTTTTTTTAATTTTTAGATTGGATTGATCTTCACCATTGCTTCGTGATTGATTTTATGAAATTTATGGACATGCATCATCCATTTTCGGTGCACTAAATCGAAACACTCCGAACTTACGTAATGTTTTACTACTCATATAAATTTAACGCTAACACAAATTTTCATATTAATTAAGCAATTAACAATATTTTGACTTTTGAATTACCTTTCTTATGACTAAACAATTTTGATTTTGTATTATAAATAAACATTTTACATAAACGGAATTAATTAAGTGTTACATTATAAATTATTTTTGTTAACTTGTTTCATGCCTCGCTTTTCAAATTAAATGATACTGAACTCAAATTCTTGGTGTCGGACGAAAGTTTATCTGTTTGATTAGATAAGTCCCATGCTTTTTATTATTAACAAATTCTTTGAATCTTAACAAACGTATTTCTATTGACGTGGTTCACCAAACACTGCAATATGCTATTTATAGATTTCAAACAGGCTTTTGACAAAATGAACAGAAAGCAGTTAGCAGTGGTTTTGAAGAAATTTAAAGTTCCAGATAAGCTGACAAAAATGATTCAGGTAACGTTATCAGGAACTATGGCAACTGTAAGAACATCTGAGGGCGAAACAAACAGCTTCGAGGTAAATTGCGGAGTGCAACAGGGAGACGCGTTGTCAGCAACTCTGTTCAATATAGTGCTCGAGGAAGTAATAAGTAGTACCAAATGCATGGGTACAACAATAAACAAAGAAAACCAGTTACTGGCATACGCAGATGATGTGGTGATTATGTCGAGAACTAAAAAAGGAATGTCAGATATATTCAGCATTATAGAAAAAGAGGCATCCAAAGTTGGATTATGTATAAGTGAGAAGAAGCCAAAATATGTGAAATGTAAAAAAAATCAGAGGAGATCAGAAGCGATATAATCATGGATAAGTACAGATTTGAGCAAGTAGAAAGTTTCAACTATCTGGGTGTACAAATTAACAGTAGAAACGAAAGAAATGGAGAGATTGGACAAAAGATACAAGCGGGTAATAGAGCGTACTACGCAAATATGAAAATCCTAAAAGACCGACAAATAACTAAGAAAACAAAAATTAAGATTTACAGGTCATTACTAAGACCAGTTCTAACATACGCATCCGAGGTCATATGCATGACACAAAGAGAAGAAGAACAATTGAGAATTTTTGAGAGGAAGGTATTAAGAACAATACTGGGTCCCAAACGGATAAATGGCGAAATTATACCAAACATGAATTTAGAGCTCCTCAAAGAAATTGGAGGCGACGACATTGTGAGGTTTATTAAAGCGCAAAGAATAAAATGGCTAGGACACGTATGGAGGAGCAATAGTGAAGAAGCGACGAAATCGCTAATGATGTGGAGACCTAGCGAAACAAGAACTAGAGGAAGACCAAGGATGCGATGGTGGGATGGAGTAGTGAGTGACCTGGAAAAAATGGGAATGATCGGTTGGAAGCAGTTGGCGGTGGATAGAAAAGCATGGAGAACTGTAATTGATGAATCAAAAAAGCACAATAACCTGTAGATAAATAGTAGATATTATGTAGATGTATAGGACAATGATGAGGACTAATCCACCTCTAATACGGATTTTGTAAGTTCCTAGGAACAGCTGTTTTCGCAAGAATGTAAAGCTATTAAATAAATAAAAATAAAATATGTGTGTAAATAAGTTATCTAATAAAGAGTTTATTGATTGATTTCTCCTCAGAAGATCATTGTTCATTTTACGTGTACTTATTATATTAAATTTTAAATAAGATTAAATTTTTCCAAGTTTACCCGAAAAATCTAGATCCGTTTTGTTAAAGATGTATCGTTTTTTTGGATCTGTAGCGCTCGGGGATATTTTTTCCAAGTTTAACGTAAAAAATTAGATGCACATCGGAAATTATTCCACCATTTATTACAAATTTGGACTGTGTCGGGCTGTTTCACTTACTACTTCAAGGGTTGTTTTTGAGGGTTAAACTTGTATTTTCTCCAAATTTTTTTGTTTAATTCCAATATATTATAAAGCTTCAGCTTTCCGAATATCTATAGAGAATTTTTAAAAGCACGGTTGAGATTAACGTGCTACCCCTTACTTTCTGAATTTACCCAACTGACGTTTGATAATTAAAACTAAATAATGGATGATGATTATTAAAAATTAAAAAGAATAATAAAAATTAGATGTTTTGTATAAAACTACTATGGAATGGATGCTATTCAACTATAAATCTCTTAACTCGAAAGATTTTGATCTAAAATTCATAATAGAAAGTTATTTACAAATATTCGTGAATTCTGCTTGCGAAATGCTAGGAATTTTATAAATTGAACCCATATAAAATATTATACTAAGTATGTAGGTGTACAGTACAAACATCAATATTAAGGTTTAATAAAAACATGGTCTAATGTTTTCCACACCCACGCATATCAGACCCTAATAATACGAGTGAGTATTTTACAAACTGTAATACATGGCAATTTTTGATAATCCCTGATGTGGATGTAATAACTAAACGCACATAATAACATTACAATAAAAGCAATAAACAAAGCTTCGAGCAACCCACAACTTGCAGGTTGTTTTAATTAGTACAAGTTGTAGTATGTTTTAGGTTGTTTTGTAAAATTAAACTACACTCTGAAATAACATAATAAATGAGAATTTAAACTCACTAAAATATGAAAACATTTTCCTCCCTTATATTAAATGTAAATATTATATTGCTATCGGAAACATAAGTAGGTGAAAATATGATTTGGAAAAAGTTATCCAAATCGATTGGAAATGATGTTGCTATAACATTTGCTTTACGAATGAACAATTGAATTTCCTGCACTTTATTTGATTTATAACGTGTTTCTAAATAATTGCTGATTTCAGATACCTTTTGACACGATTTTAGCACAAAATTTCAGAATATTAAAATATTTTTGTAACGAAACTTTTAAATCCTTAAGAATCTATTCGAAAGAAGTCGCTAATAATAACATGCGAGATAAGGATATCTAAGCTTATTAAATATTTATTGCGTATTAAATTATAAATTACATTTTCCTTGAATTAAAAATTAATAAGGATAAACATAAAGCCACCCTACTTCTTCGATACTTCAGAGAGCTAAATTTCCCCCTTGAAATTAAAAATCATACAACTGGGAAATCTTCAATAGACGTGCACTTTTTTTATTTCTTTTGAGAGAGAAAGGGGAAATTTCAGACAATAAAATTTAATTTATGTCCTTAGCTTGTTAATATTTAAATTTATTTTAATTGTTTGAAATTTTTGTTTTCAGATTGAAAACAGGATGGAGCATCAAAACAGCAAGCTTTGGTTGCAAATCTCCTACAAATCCTTTAAAAGCTGACGAACAAGCTGCTATTATAGAAGTAATACGTCGATCCGAACAACTCGACCTTTTAGAACAGGAACGTGTAAGAACATAAAATAATTTTGTGAAGTCAGTAAATATACGTTTCAATTTTTAGGTGGGGCGTTTAGTAGAACGACTAGAAAATTTAAGAAGAAATGCGTTGGGGAAGGGTCCAGCCCAATGTTTGCTTTGTGGAGAGCGATTTGGTATTTTAGGTGCACAGAGAGTACGTTGTGTTGATTGTCGAAAGTTTGTTTGCCAGAAGTGCGCTATTGACGCCAATTCAATCAAACATCGAAAGTAAGCAATATTGTTCGTAATAAATTTTGTACGTATTTGAGAAAATTATTTAGTTCAAAACAAAGGACAAAACGGTTATTGTGAAAGTTTTCGCAGTTTCGTACTAAAATTTCGATATAATAGACGTCGTTTACCCTATTCATGCATGCGAATATTTTTCGTTTGATTTGATACACAATGCCTATTTTACCTTTCTGTTGAATACAAATATTACGCTTTTATTTGGACAAAACTATTTCGTATTATATTGGCAATAACAATACATTTTTAGTTCAACAAAAAATCAATGGTTGTGTATGATTTGTTCAGAAACGCGTGAAATATGGAAAAAATCCGGAGCGTGGTTTTTTAAAAGTCTTCCAAAATATGCCTTACCTAATCAGTCTTCAGGATTTTCTGGAAAAAGACTGTCGAAACGTGGATCCCGTAAAGACGCCAAGTATAGAAACGACGACAGCAGTTCGGAAGATGAACGGAGACCATGGGGTAGACTCCAGAGAAGAAATTCGAATACCGAAAGTACTCACGGTACTTTACTTTATATAACTTTTCCAAAAATATAAATTTTATTTTTTAAGATGATATAGAAGCGGTGCAAGAACCTTACCAACTACAACAACCAATCAAATGTTACAGTCGTCAAACAAGTGCCATTGAGAACCAATCCGGAAGAGAGTTGGAACCTTTAAAAAATCAATTCAGTACGTTATCCCTTACGGAATCGAAAACCTGGGAAGATAATCTAGGAGAAGATCGATCTGATTGGAAATCTGCAAACGGATCCAGGGAATCCTTTGGAACTCGTTCCACATCCGAGTTAAACTGGTGCGATTCTAAAGGCGATGATAAAAGATCTTCCAGTGTTTGCAGCATCAACAGCAGTATTTTTAAAGTAAATTATTCAAATAGATTTTTTTATTAAAGGAAATTTTCATTCAATGTAAACAAACTGTTGCAGAATTCAAATGAAGATCGTAAAGCACCGGATACATCTATGGGAACAATGGAATTAGCTTTAACGTACGATCCTATAAATTTAACACTACATTGTGCTGTGTATCGAGCAAAAAATTTAATACCGATGGACATTAATAGTTTAGCTGATCCGTTCTGTAAGCTCAACATTCTACCAGATGCTAAGACATATACGAGATTGCGAACGAAAACTGTACACAAAACTAGAAATCCAGAGTTTAATGAAAATCTAACATTCTACGAAATTAACGAAGAGGATTTAGCTAAGAAGTCCCTACATGTGCTGGTATTAGACGACGATAAATACGGGCACGATTATATGGGCGAAGCGAGAATTTCATTAGCTAAACTGAAAGTTCAAAACACTATTTATGTAAGCCGCAATAAAAATTTTTTTTTGTTCAACATTTTGGAATTTTAGTTACGAGTGTCGTTGGAAAAATTACGATCAGAACAGAAAGGACCTCTGCCATCTCCCGATCTCACACAATGGTTTGATGATTTGTGGTCTCGTGGTCAAATTTTGTTATCATTGTGTTATAGCACAAAAAAGAGAGCTTTACTGGTTGGAGTGATAAAGTGCACCAATTTACTTCCTATGGATAATAATGGATTTTCGGATCCGTTCGTAAAACTGTAATTATTTTTCTTACAATTTTCTAGATTATAAATGATCCGAAGCACGCCTAAAGACCGAACAAGTCGCTATCACATTTTTTCATTCGCGTCACATAACATCATTTCCACCGCGATGCACACATTTTATTACTACAGCTTGGGTAAACTTCTTGAACAACAATTCTTTGTTTCTTAAACGAAATTTTCCACGTTGGAAAATTTAGGTCTCGCATAAATGTCAATAAAGTGTGTCGTTCTTTTCTGAAAGTCGTTATCAATATTATATTGATTACGTGTTCATAATTTACATAACATGCAATTTGTCAAAATTCTATTCAAAATAGCTACAAGCATATTTACATAAATTCCCCAGACAGGTATTTCGCAATGCAAAGGAAGTAGCGGCCTTTCACCTGCTTGCTCTATATGACATTCAAGGCATTTCGGGATTTTTATTTAAAAAATTAATGTTTCAAAATAAATAGAAATGACATTTTTAGAATAGAACTTGTATGTTGATATAAGTACTTCCATTAGTTGCCGTCTAAAGGTGGGTTTCTGCACAACGCCGCCGCCATCAAACGCTCGACGACGTGACGCCAGGAAACGGGGTCGTAATGGGGCAAAAAAATTCGGTTTATGCACATTGAACTTTTTATGATTCATAGAATATTTATTTCTAACAGACATAAATATAAAGCTCACGACCAACATAAAAGATATCTTAATTTTTTTTCTTTAAATTGAAATTGAATCGAATATAACACCACCTTTCGAATTTATCGATCGGCAGTCATTCGGTTCCGGTAAAACCAACCTTTACTTTAAAAATTTTGAAGACATCGCAATATGCAATATCTTGCTGTAAAACTTCTGTTACTAAATTGCTAATTTACTATTCAAAAGTTTTATTCTTAACTTAATTTTGCGCATATAATTTACGCTCATCGCATTTGGCATTCCATCCGCCAGATTAATCCAAATATTATTTAAATTATCTCTTTTCAATTTGCTAAATTTAACTTCTTATTTCCATTTAACTACTTCCGCTTTTCCAGTTTACTTTTTCTCGGTTTTTTTCTCTAACTTTTTCACCGAACTTCCGGAACTTCCTTCTTTCTAGACCACTAATTCACACTTCAATTCAAATTTCGTTTCATTTTATATTTATTATTATTTACGACTTGTCTGCTCAAAATGTCAAAATTAAGTCTTAAACCCAGTCCTTTGAACATAAAAACGGGAGTGTAAAGCCAAATAATTTACAAACACCAATTTACAATTATAAAAAAATTTTCTATATTCATAAATTCACATGGACTGCTAGAGGAACAAGATCCATTATAGATTATATAATAATAAATAGGAAATTAGCAGGACAGATTAGAGATACGAGAGTGTATAGAGGTCGAGATATAGGATCTGATCATTTTATGGTGGTTGCAACAATCGACACTTATGCGAGATGGAAGCAAAAGAAACCAACAATAAAACAAGAAGAACAAGTATATAAGGTATACTTGCTAGAAGAAGATAGCGTGAGATTCCTGTACCAGAGTAGACTAAACAGAAAGTTGGAATTTTTTGAAACGAAAGAAAATATTAATGAAGAATGGCAAAGTCTTAAGGAAATAGTTAAAGAGGCTGCGGACGAAGCATTGGGAAAGAAAAAGCGATATAGAAAAAGGAAAGGCCTAAGAATATGGTCAGACGAATTGGAAGAGGCAATAAAAGAAAAACAAAACGCTTATAAAAGATATATTAATAATCCAACATTTGAAAACATCGATGAATACAAACAGAAAAGAAATAAAACCAAATCTCTAACAAGGAAAGCACATGCGGAATCCTGGGAGCGCTTCATTTTAATATCGAACATGATGTACATGGTAGACAGATACTGGCGTATAAGGTGATGAAGACTTTAAATAAACAAGAAAAAGAAAAAATTCAAATAAACAACATAGAAGAAAAAGATTGGATAAACCACTATAAGCAGCTATGGTTTAAAGAAGAGGCAGAGGAGACAAAAGCGCAAAAAGAGGATATAAAAGGACTGGATGATATTGACATGAACGAACTGATGATGTCTCTAAAAAACACCAAAAATCGAAAAGCAACGGGGCTGGATGGAGTGAATGCAGAATTATGGAAATATGGCGGCACACTGCTGCATTTAAGACTTTTACACCTCTTTAATATGTGCTGGAAAGAAAAAGCAATACCAGATAACTGGAAGGAAGCTAAAGTTATCTCACTGTTTAAGAAAGGAAATAAAAACGATTGTCAGAACTACAGAGGTATTAGCTTGTTGGACTCTGCTTACAAAATATATACAAAAGTATTGAAGAATAGAATTAAGAATATCACAGAAAACATCATAAGTGAAGAACAGATGGGCTTCAGAGGGGGAAGATCAACAATAGACGGGATATTCACATTGCAACAGTTAATTGAGAAACGCAGAGAATTTAATAAAGAAACACATATAGCTTTTCTAGATTTTGAAAAAGCGTTTGACAATGTGGATAGAAACCTCCTTTGGAAGATAATGGAGAGAAGAGGCTTTCCTAAACATCTCATTAATGCAATTAAAAGTCTATACATGGATACCCGAATAGTTGTAGATATAGTACAAGGAAAAATAACAGACGAAATAGAAACAAACAAAGGTTTAAGACAAGGCTGCTGTCTATCTCCAATCCTCTTTAATATATACATTGACGAAATAGTACGCAAATGGAAAGAGAAATATAACGAAGGAATTGCTCTGGATAAGAATACAATCTTAAATTGTATTTTATATGCTGACGATGCAGCAATAATTGCTGAAACAGAAGACAATCTGCA
Organism: Podabrus alpinus; assembly: GCA_932274525.1. Taxonomy (NCBI): domain Eukaryota; kingdom Metazoa; phylum Arthropoda; class Insecta; order Coleoptera; family Cantharidae; genus Podabrus; species Podabrus alpinus. Next base: position 67,112,209 of record OW026454.1, read on the forward strand.
AAGGGGAGTACATATACTTTCAGGAATCTGTCGAAAATATGAAATGAAGATATCGGCCGAAAAAACAAAAACAATGGCTTTTATAGGCACATCACCAACAAGAACCAAAATAGTCATTAATGGAAAAATATTAGAACAAGTTAAGAACTTTAAATATCTGGGATACGATCTGACGTATGGCTATAGTAACGATATCGAGCAAAAATTAAATAAATTTACCAGTATATGTGGAACTATAAATCGAAATCTACGAAATAAAACACGAAAAGAAACCCAACTAAAGTTCTATAAGACGATTGCAGTGCCAACGGTTACATACGGAAGTGAAGCATGGACCACAACAAAAAAGCAAGAAAGCCGGATCCAATCACAGGAAATGAAATTTCTCAGAAGAGTGAAGGGTTGCAGTAGAATGGATGGACTGAGAAATGAAGATATAAGAAATGAACTGGATATATATGATCTAAATCAAAAGATAAAGAACTACAGAAGAAGTTGGAAAGAACATGTCGACCGAATGAACAGTGATAGATTACCAGCAAAGGCTATGAATTATAAATGCATAGGAAAAAGAAATACATATAGGACGTCCGAGAAAGCGTTGGGTTCCGTAACAGGCAAAGTTGCCTAAAACTTGAAGCGAAGAAGAAGAAGAAAAAAAATTTTCAAATAACTTATTGAAAATTATAAAAAACGAAAATGTAATATATAAAAATCCGATCATCTGCGACCGTTCCATCTTACCTTACCTTACCATATTGACATTGTGGAGAACCAGGAGTTAGGTTTTTTGGGAATTTGTCCATTGAGATGCAGATCGAGCTGGACCAATGCGCTGCATTGGACTTACCCAGGAAAGACTGCTCCTTCTTTGCCTTACCTTTAGGCCATTGTGGAATATCAGGATATAGCCGTATACTTTCTGCATCGAGATGATTATTTACCTGATACGCTGGTGTTCGTAAATTTGGGACTGTACCGTTTGTGATGCCAGTAATGCAAGCCGGACTGGATGCAGTGATTATATAGTGGGACCTACAGTTTGACGTGGAATCGCTGAAAAATCGCGGAATTTGTGCTTTTCGCGAAAAGCAAGCAATACAGTTTTAGGTTTTGCCCAGGACCGAATTTTAAATGCACAGAAAAAAGAAATTTCTCTCTGTATAAATAAAATACTTTATTTTGTATGAAATCGTAAAATTGCAATTTTTGAACAATTGTAATCCACGCATTTAGATAAGATTTCGCTAAAATCCAGACAAAATTATTGTAAGTCTGAAAATTAGTTTGAATGTCCCTAAGGCATTGCCGAATAACTTAATAAAACTCCCAAGACATCAAACGCCCACTTCATTAATTTCTGCCTTGGTAAGTTTGAAAATTTCAAGAGAAAAGTTGTAAATCTGTATGTTGACTCAAATGTCCCTGAGGTATTGTTGAACAACATACTAAAACTTCCTAGACCGTAAACGCCGGTTTCATTAATTTCTATGTTTGTAAATCTTCCGGCCAAAAAGTTTTCAAGCAAAAAAAAATTATAAATCTGCAAATTTGCTCAAATGTCCCTAAGGTATTGTCGAACAACATTGTGGTTCAAAGCTTATAGTTTTTAGGCGGAAGACTTGGAAAACAACAACGGGAGGTTTTGAGAGTTTTAGTATATTGCTCAACAACGCCTTGCGGCATTGAGCCAATCGGGCCAATTTTCAGATTTATAATATTTTTCTGGATCAAAACCTAAAAGTCGTGGGATGTTAGTAATTTTACAAGGATGGAAATTTAAAACTAAGAACAATTTATAACTGGTTTTATGAACATAAACGTGACGCACTGCAAACAAACCTTATAAAATCTAGTTTATGCCGTATAATAACGCGAACATTAAGAGACCGACCTGATTGTGAAATTAATAAGATTTTGTAATATAACTACAAATAATGAAGTAGAACTATAAAATATATTCAATAATTAAGGTTGTACTAAAATTTTTCACTATAAACGTAACAGAACGCAGTCGTACATAAACGGAAACTTTTGACGTCGCGCCGTCGAGAGTTTGACAACGTTGTGCATAAACCTATCTATACTTCGTTTTTAATTAATCTTAGGACGATCCGGAATATAAAATTATGTAACTGCAGTCAGGGGTGGGGGGAGTTTATTTTTAAAATATAGAAATACATGAATGATACATGAATAAATGAATGAAAGAAAATTAACTTCTCATTCTAAGTAGTTCAGAAAGCCATTTTAACCAGGAGGACAGTACTTAGTGAGCATTTGTAAATCAAATCTTTAGAAAATTATGTTAAAAAAATGATAAATAAAATGAAACTTTAATACATAATATATTATATAAAAAAACTTCAATTAAAGAACATTTTTCACACTTTCCAGATATGTTAATTAAAAGAACACTCTCGCCCTTTTTATTTCTTCATAATTTTTTGAATTATATCTATAATTTATTCTTAATTTAAGAAATTGATTTTTTTATAATTACCTTACAATAATTACTTTTTTTATTTCAATTTCATTTAATCTCATCGGACAAGCATAATCAGAGAAGCTTAACAATTGGCTTGGCATACATGGCAATTAAGTGGATATGCAAAAAATAATTAAAATAAAATTAAAAAAAGACAAATAGAAGTTTTAAAATACAGTAAACTATAAAATTGGCAATTTTAAAATACAAACAGTTTAACAATAACTTAATGGTTTTGAAAAACCACTGCATTTTTATGTAAGGTATGTACATTTTTTATCAAAAAATTTATCATAAAAAATTACGACAATAAGATTGATGACTCAAAACTTTTTTACTGCTACAAGCAGGAAAACTCTTGAATATATGTATAATCTTTATAACATTTTTGAATTACTAGCTGAAATTGGTTGCACAGTCTTCAGCCCCACTCGGGGAGGTAACTCTTAGTTAGAGTTATACATAACTGATTTTTCAATCAATTTTTAAAATCTCCAATTAAAAATATTTTTTGCTACGATATCCAGTTCCTTTTGTGATTAAATTTTTGGATGGATTTTATAAACCTCATCCAAAATTATTTTCTTTAGTCCTATTGACAACTTTTGTTAAGTTAGGGGCTTAAAAATGTCCACAGTCCTACCTCCCCCACCAATACTTTGATAATAACTTTGCAACGATTTAAGTTCAAACGAAAAGAATGGAAGCTCATTGAGGCTCAAACGTTTGATATTAATTTCACACAAAAATTCAATTTGAGGGGACCATAATATCTATAACACCCCCAAGATTTTCTTCAAAAAATAACTCCACGACCTTTGAGGCTCAAACGTAAAAAATGATAACTGATTTTAGCTCAAATGATGCTCTAATGATTGACACAAATTTTAGTAAAATATTCGATTTGGGGTGAGGTACATAACATGTACCTTAAATACCTGGCAGTTTTATCGATGGTATCATAAATAATTTCTAACGATCTACCCTATTTTATTATATTTTTATGTCTACTTTTTATTGTATAATAACAACCTTCTCTATTCCTATTTTGCTCCCCCTTAATTCTTAATTCTATATATTATGGAAAATTTAAATTCAAAATTTCAAAAAAGAGACTTTTATGAATACAACGCATTAGTTCGCATTTTTGTAATTAAAAAATGTTTTCGAAAAGGGCTTAATTCAATAAAAAATATTAAAATTTTTCTTTTGATGTGTTTCCTAATTTGTTCATTTTTCAAGTTTGTTTTGTTGTATTTTACCTATCTTCAATTTTCTGCTATTTTATAATTTGTAATTATTTTATTCTTTACTTCTTTATTTTATCCTTCATTTAAGATTTTCCATTTCTTTCTTTAGAAGTTTAGGATTTAGTTTATTTTCAGTTATCCTTGAGTCTTTGATTAAATTCCCTCCTGAATTTTACAATCTTAATATTTTATTCATTTTGGATTTTGTTAAAACTTTGGTTTTGGCTCAAAAATGTATGCATGCATTAATTTGTACTAATATTTATTATTTTGATATCAATCTTTTCGAAAAAATTTACTATTTACTATTTTGTACCTCCGTCAAAAAGGAGAGATTATGCGTTTCACCTGTACATTTTTTTGTTTGTTTGCTATGATTATTGTGTCATTCTGTTGCTCCGTTTTAAATTTTCACTGTTAATCAATGATTCTAAATTTTTACCTTTTTTATTATAAATTTTCTATTTTTCCATATCTCATCTATGTATATTCTTATTCTTAAGGTGCTCATCCGTTCCGAATGTTGGCTATCATCTTAACTATCTTGACATGGAGTATCACGTTCTTAGATTTTTCGGCCACCATATTCTTTTTCTGCTGACATTTCTTTTCTGCTATTTTTCCTTATAGGATACATTGTAGCAATTGGTATCAATTTCTGATACGTACAAGTGTGTGACCGATATGCTGCAATTCTCTACTCTTGACTATGTTGACTATTTCTAGATCTTTCTCCATTCTTCTTAGTTCCTTGTAATTTGTTACATGTTCCACCCACGAAACCCTCAAAGTTCTTCGATATAGTCACATCTGAAACGCTTTTAGTTTCTTTCTGGTCGCCTCTGTCAACGTTCCCACCTCTACTCTAAAGAGCAATTCTAAAGATCAAGATGTAGCATCATTGCATGGTTCTTCTCTTAGTCCCCATTGTCAATTTATGGCTTCGGAACAGTACAGCCATTTTATGAATGTATTTGTTGTCTTTTCTATTCGGCACTCAATTTTTTGAGAATGATCTCATTGTTCATTGATGATGGTACCCAGGTATGTGCATCTGTAGACTCATTCTATTGTTTAGTTGTTAAGCTTTAGTTGGCAATTAGAGATATTAGTTTTACTAACGACTTTCAATAATTAGATTGTTCATTAGCTGCTGCAACCCCTGCATAGTGCAATACAGGATCACTGCATCGTCAGCATACCATGGCAAGACACAGATTTGTCTCACTTTTCTCAAAATCCGCACTCTTTCTGCCTGTTCTTCCTGCACGCGCACCACTGCTTCTTGGTTCCAGTACAGATTTGCTACTATTGTCAAGTCCTTTCCATATAGTTAGACCAATGTTCTTCAGAATTTCTATCATTTTCCATGCCAAACGCTATCAAACGCCTTTTTTGAATAAAAATCAGATACAAAACAGAACCTCCAATTGTCTTTCCGCATCTCTGAATCCAAATTCTTTTCTTCTGAGAAGATTTGGCATTTGGCTTTTTTGGTATTGTGATAAACTCGGATTTAAACTCGGAAAACCGTTATTGTATATTCTATTAAATACCTATGTTAGCCACTTTATCCTATCTTTGTCCATTTTTTTAAATTTGATCTGGTCCTAGAGACCCTACGTTTTTAATTTGTTTAACTAACTCCTTCACTTCTTCTATCAAAATAATCGGTCCTGATTCGTCTGTTATTGTGGTTTTATTTGGTCTGTCATCCTAAAAACTGCTCAACGCTTCTTTTCCAGGAATTTTTCGGTCTTTATTACCTATTATTATTTTTCCATCGTCATCCATAATTTTGCCTATTATCCTTGTTTTCACTTTGCGGTAGACATACGGCACATTTCTGTTTTTTCATCAGCTCCAAGAGTTCTCTCGTCATCCAGGTATTCCATTTGGTCTTCCCATCTGATGTGCAGGTATTCTCTAGGTTCGAATATCCTATTTAGCGCATCTCGTATCATCTCTTTCACAGTGATATCACTGATTTATCGATACAAATTATTTTTATTGATCCTTTTCGCTACCTATTTTATTCTTATTTTAAGTATACCTACGAGGTGCACCCTAAAATGGTCCGAACATATATCCACTCTCGGGTACGTTTGAACTAAGGTAATGGAGTTTTAATGTCTGGTACTTATCAAAATGTGGTCGATCTAGATTAGGACGATCTCGTCAATAGTCTCTGAGTGACTTTCATCTGTAGAGTTTTCTCGTTGGAAGTTTGAAGAAGGTATTCATTTCTGTCAATCGGCATTTGATTGCAAAAATGCTGGGTTTTTCTGCTCTTTTATTTTGCTCCTTCCGTCCATGTCGACTGACATATTCTGCTGTCCAACCTTTTCCAATTTTGGAATTAACTTCTTCTTCTTCCTCAGATTTCCTTCGTCCACTCCTGAACATATGCCTCTCCATTTCCTCTCCTTTCATCTCTGTCTTTGTCACTTGTTGCTTTCGTAAGTTCTTTAAGGTCTGATGTATTTTATTATATTTAGAAAGTATTTACCTCGTCTTTCGTTCCGATCCGTCGCTTGTAGGAGCATACGCTAGGCAAGAAGTTTTTTACGTATTTCTCGATATTGTTGTTAAAAATCATTCCGCTTTACTAAATTTCTTCTCTTCGCAACTATCTTTCTTTAACTATAATCTATAGGTATATTCTCCTATTTAAACACCACTTATACAATTTTCAATCAACTGACAACTTCAAGGTCTCAGCTCCCAAAAGGAATGAATATAAAAGAAAATCAGTTCAGCTTTGAGTACAAAAAAATCATATTGTCGACACAATTCCTAAAATAATAAATTCTCTTCTCAAAAATCAAAACATTACAACCAAAATATTGAAATGTACAAAATTTAATTTAATAATGTCTCGACCACCCGTATGGTTAAATCTAAACATGGTAAAATATTTGAACGTTACTTTGAAAACCATTTAATTCAATTTACGTCTAATTTCATATTTTTATTGTTTTTTTTATTATTTATTATTGCAACGTATGATCGGGACTGTTCACTACACAAATCATGTAAAAATCCCGGGCAGATCGATGTGGGTTTACTTAAATTTTCTTTTATTCACTGCAGTAATTCTTTTCTTCCGATCCTTAATTTTCTTAATATAATTCTTTTTTTTTAATTTAATTAAGATACGATCATTTAATCTGGATAAGTAGATGAGAATATATAAGCAACCTAATTGTAGATTTCACGTCTATTTATATAGTAAACAATCGCATTTCTTTTTTAACTACGTTTATTTTTGTTTCCAATTAAGACTGTCGTTTATTTTTATGTTCTCTATAATTTAAACACTATTCAATTACGGTTTTTTACGTCTATTTATTACTATTGATTACTTCATCAATATTAAATTTAATTCAGAAATGCATCAACTCTGAGTTTAAATTAATACCAATTTTTATCAGAAGATAAATTAGAGGCATTCCAGAACCCAAAAGTAATCGGACGGAAGGAGGGAACATTAAAGTTAATAAAACTGAAAAATAGTTAACTACATTAATTGCTTTGGTCGAAATTTGTGTTCTAATTTTTATTAAAATTTATTTCGGAAAATTTAGATTGATTAGTTAAAAATCGTAATTTGATTAAGTTCTTAGCTATTTTCCTAAAACGAGGGTTTGGAGACTTACGGTTCTCTTACCAAATTACCTCGGTGGTTTGCACTTGTCTGTCTTCCCAAGAGAAACGCGGTTAAAAATAAATTTCTTATTTCGTTCGGTAGGATTCAAACTTGATATTCGGCATCAGCTTTCAATGTACTTGTACTCTATTAAATAAATTTTCTAATAATCTTACAATTTTTTATAGACACTTACGTCCAGATCCTTACCACAAGAAGCACAAAACCACAATAAAATGGAAAAATTTGAATCCTGTATACAATGAAGAATTTGCATTTGAGACGAGACCCACCGAGTTATCAACCCAGTGTCTTTATATAACGGTGTGGGACAAAGATTACGGCAAGAGCAACGATTATTTAGGCGGTCTTATTATTGGAGGACTGGGATCAAAAGGACAACGATTAAAACATTGGTTAGACATGATACGTTATCCTGATCATCGACATGAATATTGGCACAATTTAACGGAAGATCAAATTGATTAATAGAAAATTATTTAAATAATAATAATCACAATATATTAACACTACATTTAAAACAATGTAAATTATATAATTAAATATATTCATAATAATATACTACATGAATGAATTAGATATTTTTGGGATCGATTCACTTATTTCCTTTCAGTTCCGTGATGTATTCTAAAATGTTAAAATTAAATCTCGAAACATTTTAACCTATAATTTTCTCTTTAAAGATGTTAAAAGCGGCAACAACCCAATTGCACTCAAAAATTTGTGTACCTACCATCTACAAATGTAGTTTGATTTTTATTCCTTTCTTTTGCTTCCTTCACAGCTTCGTTAAATTTTTTCTTATTGTTAGTTGAAAAATAACACTTGGCAAGTAATAACCATGCTTTCAGTGAGTCTTCATTTAATTTCAAAGCAGTTTCGCAGTCCTCAATTGCATGACTAAACCTTTCCAGTTTTATTTGGCACAACGCCCTGTTTAAGTACAATTGGGGACTATCCTTGATTTGCTCAATTGCCTAAAATTTATAAATCTTTATTAAGCCCAATTTGAATTGGGATTGGGCATCGTGCCTTGATGTACGACGACAAAGCTTGTTCATATTCTCCTCGGCGAAAAGCTTTGGTAGCTCTCGTTTTGAAAGTATCTGATTTTTCCTTCCTCACCAGTTTATCCTTGTATCGTTTTTCTGCATCTCGGGAAACTTCATCCATGAATGATTCTATAATTTAGGTATGTACATAAAAAAATCCTAAACAAATTATTTTTTGTTACCTTGCGACATTGTATTCTGATCCGTATCATCCCTTAACAGAGCTTTTTTATTAATAACAGTTCGGTTAGATTTCACTTGTAATTCCAAGTTCTCGATAACCGCAGTTTCATTAAGTTCGTCGTTACATTTTAAATATTGATCGGCTTCTAATGAACCAATATCTTGCACTGTCTTGTCGTTTGAAGCCAACTTCTTTACAATATCGTTAATATTATTAACACGATGTAAAAAGTTGTTAAACTCTTCATCAACATCTTCCAAATTTTTATATTCCGTCGTCATCTTGACAGAAACAAAATTAAAGTGTTAAATCAATCGTTTCCGAGCAACAGCATGGAAGTCCTTGTCCTGTCTACTGCTGATCCTCTTTGTGAAAATACAAAATTTCTCCACTGTAAACTAAAAGGTCATACAACAAAATGAACTGTTTGTGAAGTTATTTCAAATTTTATGGAAACACATTTTCACAATGAAGCCAACCCATGCAGAGTCATCTACACTGAAAATTATTAACTTGAACACAATATTTCCTTGGCGCAAGTTTTCTTATCCTTAAAAAAATTTTTAAAATAGAATCCAAGCACTTGAAAGCTTTCTTGATGATGATCACTTAGACCTCATTTTTACTCCAAGTTGAAGCGAAATTGCTATATAATAAAATGACAAATGGTAAGTGAAAATTTCTATTACTTTCAATTTGCGCGCTAATAACAATTTTAATTTAGCCGAAGAAAGCATTGCATTTGATCCAAAAACTGGTAAGTCTCAAGTAAATGAAAATATCGCAGTGAATAATTCAAAAATTTCAGATGTTATTTTATTTTCTATTGGAATGTCTCTGTTTCTGTTCACTTTTATATTCATCCTGATTTGGCTTCGGAGGAATAGGAAATTGCTTGCAATGATGGCAAGTTTATCATCACGAAAAGATAACAATGGTGAAAGTTTAAAATCATATCATTCTGAAGATATTAATAGGGAAGTTATTTGTGATACCTTAAGTTTGTAAATAATAAATTTGATGCCTGAATTATTGTTGAAATTTATTGGACAGTTTTGTATGCTAATGAAGTTACTTTCCCAAGTTTCAGCAACGCGTCACTGAAAGGGTTTGTATTTCCAGTACTTCTACCTATCTTTACAACAACAGTGTTTGATAAACAAGTCTTTGTTTCCAATGGATCCTGCCTCAGAATTTTCCCCTAATATTATATTATGATAAATTTTATCAGTGTATTCATATTTACAAGCTTTGTGGTTCGTTTTTCGAACCGTTCGTCCTACACATTTTCATCAAATAAATTTGATCAATTGGGGAAACCTAAAAATAATCCGTTTTTTTTTAAATTAGTCGATATTTAAACGACGACAACGCGGCTATGAACTGCGCAGCAGTAAACATTGAACTTTCTAGCAGCTCCATTGCGTTGTTCTGTGATCGAGTCGAGTATAATTTGTGTTAATTTTATTTCAAATTGATAATATTGCAACAACAAGTTCTTAATCAAATATAACAGTAAGTTTTTTCTTTTTACTAAAACATTGATAACAATAATCTTTCCCATTTTATATTATAAAATTCATGGCCTCATTTGAGGATTCATTGGGGACCATGTTATGAATGACTCATTCTGGGTGGGGAGCTCCTATGTAGTAATATTACGAATACTACATCTCTATACCAGTGGTGCTTAACCTTTTTAAAAAATTCGTAAAAAAAATTCGCGGACATCAAAAACACTAATAGTTCAAACAGGGAAGCTGAAAAATATGGCTGCAGTTTGCAAAATAATCAGAGTGTTCGAATTAACCCCCCAAAATAAGAAAACCCGTCTGTTTCTCCTCCAATTAAAGATTTAATACCCCAAAGAGAGTTTTTACGATTTCAAAAATGTTGTGTTATGTAAAAGTCGATTGTACATGATATTTAAAACAAATACAAGTTTTACCGATTTCTAGTGAATAAGAAAATTTTAGCACGGTTTTTCAATTTATCCAAAAAAAGATAAAACAATAAATACTGCATAAACTAAGCGGCACTATTCCAGCTTTGCGTGTTTTATCAGGGTGAGAAAGATATTTTTAGATTTTATCATTCATTATCCTGCAATCTGTCTGGTCTTTTTGTTGTTTCATTTTCTTCTATAGGCAGATCGAGGCAAATATGATTAACCGAGAAAGCATTAGAAAACGACCCTTAAAATTTAAGGAACAATAATAAATTTAGAAAATATTATTTAATATAAAAAAATAGGAATTTTACGAAGCTCAAAAACTTCTCTAATAGTATTTACGAATTCTAATAAGAGGTACCTTGACATCGACTACAAATTTACACCATAATCTAGTACATCCAGTTTTAAGTTTTCAAAATTCACTTTTTTGGAAATAATTTTTTATGAATACCGTACGTATCTTCAAAAATATTTAAGATAGAAGAATAATTTTTATCAAGCTAGCGCCGCCACCACTCAGAAACTTGCTAAAAACAAAAAACAAGTATATGGAAATTTGTGGCTAATTAGTTGCCACAAATGCGAATTTATCGCTCTTACCGTTCGCGAATTACAGCCGTTTGAGTGGTGGCGGCGCTAGCTTGATTTCAAGCCAGCACCGTCGCCACTCAAAAACTTACTGAAAACAGAAAAAAGTATATTATTATCCTTTGCTAAATTATGTTATCCTAATAATATCACTTTTCGCAATATTTTTCGATATTTTAAGCCCCACCCCTCCTTGTCACGGCTAGTCACAATTTTCTAACCCCCTTTCAGAATGTAATTTTTTGAAACTTTTCTATCCATTCAATTAGTTCAAAACTCAAATTCCAATTTTGTAGTGCCATCTGTTGACATTCGGAATTTAATAGACGTTCTATTGGCTATTTAGCCGTCATTCTTTAGCTTTGAATTTTGATGATCCGCACCATCTATTGATGAGTAATTAAAGAAAAAAGTTCAATTTTTTACATTAGTACTTGGATTATTGCCCGTAGTCAAATCATTTCAAACCTCTTCTGTTACAAATACTAATTATCATTGAATAAATAGTTCTGGCCTTTGTAACTTATTCCTAAAAAAGTAAAATTCCAAATTTTTATGTGAATATTTTAAGGAATATTTTATTTTATACCGTGTTTTTATAAATTGACATTGGGTACGATGATAGTTGCTCATAGAAAAACAGCTAAAGAGCCCATTTAATAAATTTTATTAAAATTTTAAATTCTAAATAGGTAATAAAACACGGTTTGCACCTACATTTTTACACTAGGTGAAGCCCCTACTTAATATCATTCATTATGTTAATTCATATGTTAAAGTCTTTTATTTATATTTTAATATAAAAACACGTCTTATACTTTTAACAGTTGGGTTCATAAATGCCTCCTCCCCAATCAATTTTACACACTTCTTAATACTAGTCGCTATTAACCCTCAAACAGCACACTTAATTTTTGTAACGTGTCCGGCACTGGGGTCTTAGAGACCCCACCATTCTTTTTATGATATTTATAAGTAAACAACCAATTTAAACAAAAAGAATTTTTTAATACTCTTCAACAATACAACTACTACTGGTAGGATATATTATATAGTAATTTTTGGCCATTTTTGTCAAATTATTATTAGAAACTTAAATAATGAGATAAATTTTATGAAATAATTCTCAACATTTTAATATGAAAAAATTAAGCTTATTAAATTAATTGTCTATTGACATAGTTATGGAGAAGGAATACATTTAACAAAAAAAAATTTTGTGTGCTAAAAAATGTGCTGACTACCCTTAGCCAAGCTTTTCAAATTGAATTCAAAATTCTAAAGATATCATGTTTCAAAAATTTTATTGTTATAAATCACCAATAATTATTGACCTATTGACCATAAATAAAGCTAAAAAACATTAGGAACGACTAACTTGGAGTTTATTTGTTTTATTCTACATATTTACGACGAATTGTTTAGGATTTGTGACTGATTTATTAGGAAACCTAAAAATACATCATTTTAGGGGCGGAGGTAAATGTGCCACCAAATGTACCTGACCAGAAAAGGGTACCGGTAAATGTGCCACCGACCAAAAGGGTTCTTTAAATAAACACAGGTATTTGTGCCACTAACAGTGAAAAAATTAAATTTTTTTTGCCTTCGAATTTTGGGGTGTGCATTCGATAAGGCTGTAGGCCAGCTCGGCAAATGGTCAGATATTTAATCCGGGTCCAAATTTTCTACCTGGAAATACATAGACCAACTCGGCAAAATAATAAATTTTGGCTTGGCCAGAACTGCGAGCATCAAAAAACCTACCCTCCGATGCTCCGCATCTCCGGGCGGTTTTTCGTGCTCCGAGCCGCTACGCGGCGGGCGCTAAACATACGAGAGGCGCGACAGATCAAGGAAACCGGGATAAATGCAACCGGGATGTGAGAGACCCTCGAAATAGCATTAAAAAGTATAGTTGCGCTATGGGGCAGTAAACTTTTACGTTTCACCCCCAAAAAATCGTGTAAAATCAAAAAATAATCGATGTTACATGTAGGAGATGCATCAGGTAGATGCCGTTTTCTCCGGTGGCACAAATACCTGTGTACTTTTAATATCCTAAATTCGTAGCAGGTAGAATAACATTACTGGTGGCACATTTACCTCCGCCCCATTTTAGTATCATCAAATTTAAAAATTTATCAAAATTAAATTTTTTTTAAAGAAGTATTTCTAAAACTCCCTTTGATATAAATCAGTAATTATTTGACAATCATTAAAGATAATATTACATTAAACAAATTTAATGTTGACTTTTAAAAATATACGTCACAGTGGGGTCTGAGATACTCATAAAAATTTATTTTCAATTATTGTACTTCACTCTATGACTAAAAGGCACCAACAGATATTCACACTTACTCAGATAACTTTGAACTTAATTTGCAAGAAATAATCGGCTGTTTAACATTAATTTTACAATTTTAGGTGACTTTGTTGCTTTTGAAAATAAAGTACACGACTAATAACCCTGCGGAACCCCCAACCATTGAGCTGAACAAAATTCCTAAAACAATAAAATATTCGTTTATGAATACAGAGTACAAACTGAGAGCAGTAGTTCATTTTGAATCGCAATCGTATTTATCGGGTCAACAAAAAAAATTTTATTGGCCACTACTATGCCATTTGCTGCAGGAATGAGAAAACTTGGATCAAATTAGACGATTGTAAAGACAATTCGGAAAAAGTTAATTTTAAAGCAAGAGTGAATCCATCAATTATATTATATTCCTTGTAATATTATTAAAACCCACATTTGTAATTTTTACTTATTTTATTGTATTTCTTTATATTATTAATATTTAAATTATTAAAACTCACATTTATAATTTTTACTTTTATTTTGGAAAAGCTGCAACAAGACTGATTTTATTCATTTACTCTCGGATTTATTATACAAGAGAGGCAACTGACCCCCTCCCAATCGAATTAGACAAAATTCCAAAAAAAAAATATATATTCATTTATGAATAACGACTCCTCACCGCCTCAGAGCGGTGGTGCATTTCCAAGCACCATCGCATTTAACAAAAATTAGAAGACAACATTTATAGTTCATTATTATGCAATTTCTTGTAGAAATGACATGTCCTGGATAAAATTGGATGATTGCAAATCCAATTCAGAAAAGATAGATGCGAAAACAAAAATTAATCCATCAATTATATTATATTCTTTATACCTAATACTATTTAATTGTTTTAAATACTTTATTGTTATTAATTTATTATTATAATAATATAATGCAATGTCCACCGTGAACCGTTAACACGATTTACTCTGATCTCAGGATGACAGGTTCTTTTGACTTTTACGACGGAATTACTTTAATCACAGTCAAAGAAAATACGGACATCTAATCTTTATAAACATTTAATTAACAAATTAACACAAAATTAAAATAAACAATTAACAGCAATAACAAAGTTAACAATAATCAAACAAATTCTTAAAATTAATCATACGAAAATCAAACCTTATTCTACCCTTTGTTTTTAATTATCACCGTTGTTTCCGAATTTCGCGACACTCTAAGTAAATAAATTGGTAAGCTTACCCCTTTTTACGCACAAACAATTGTCACTTCCTTCATAAGTCATCGGCTTTCTTTTCTATCCGCGCTAATACCACGGTCCACTCTTTCAGCAGTGATTTATCAACCAAACTGTATCTTCTCCAATTCCTTCCAATAATATCTCCAACTTTCTCTGTGCTACCACCTTGTATCCATCCAGGTCTAACCTCTTGGTCAACCAAATATTTTTATTGTGGAGTGGTAGTACTCTTTTCACGGGCTCTTTTACATGCTTCCCGTATCACTTTCTAAACGGAAGTCTCTTATATGCGACTACTCTCGTCGCTTGATTTTATTCAACCCTGTTTATTTCCCCTTGACAACCAATCTCTCTTTTTTTATCACTATTTGATTTTATTTAATTTTATAAACACAAAAACTTAATCTAACAAACTTTTCTTTTAACATATACAAATTTTTCTCATGCCATATTTTCTCTGACTGCACTTAAAAACAATTTAATATCGCAACAGCCAAATATTGATGGACACAACAATAAATTATTAATAATTTATTTAATATAATTTAAGGTTAGTTTATACCCCAAAATTTTGTTTTGAGTATCAGCACTGGCTTGATATCAAGCTAGCGCCGCCACCACTCAAATGGCTGTAATTCGCGAACGGTAAGAGCGATAAATTTGCGTTTGCGGCAACTAATTAGCCACAAATTCACCTATACTTGGTTTTTGCTTTTAGTAAGTTTTTGACTGGTGGCGGAGCTAGCTTGATATCAAGCCAGCGCCGCCACCACTCAAATGGCTGTAATTCGCGAACGGTAAGAGCGATAAATTTGCGTTTACGGCAACTAATTAGCCACGAATTCCCATATACTTGTTTTTTATTTTTAGTAAGTTTTTGAGTGGCGGAGCTAGCTTGATATCAAGCCAGCGCCGCCACCACTCAAATGGCTGTAATTCGCGAACGGTAAGAGCGATAAATTCGCGTTTGTGGCAACTACTTAGCCACAAATTCTCTATATATTTTTTCTAGGTTGTGCGAAAGTGGTGGCGCTAACTTGATGTGGGTATTATATGAAATTACACATTTTTGCATACTGTTCGATTTACACGGTTTTACATTCAAAACGATACAATTTCGATTCACACGTTTTTCTCAGGAACCTATCTACCGTGTAAATTGAGGGATAGGAGTGTATTATTAAAAAAAATTATAAATTACGTCACGCATGGAGAGGGGTCTATTCGCAAAATAGACATTTCGTGGTAAAATTTAAAGAAATTATGTATCAATAACTGAAAATTTATAAGATTCTTAAAAAACTTGAAACAAACCCTTAAAAATTGTGAGTTTTAAAGTTAATTTTTTAACGTGGAAAGAGCGGGGGTTAAAATCCTGTGTTAATTTATGACGTTAGGGAGGGGGGCGGGAATTTAAAAAAAATTGTTGTTACCATTACCTTTAATAGTTAGTAAAATACTATGTTAAGCCAAATTTAATAAAAATATTGTTCCCATTGTTTAATAAACTATTAAATATGTTCCCAAAATAGGAATTTCCTCGTGATATTTAAAGTAATTATATTTTAAAAACTGAAAATTTACAAGGTTCATAAAAATTAAAAACCAAACAAAACCTTAAAAATTGTGGATTTTTAAATTTATTTTTTAGCACGGAAAGAGCGGGAGCTTCAACATGTGTAAATGATTTATGGCGTTGAGGGGGGGGGGAGATTAACGAAATTTTCAATTACCATTATTTAAAAAAATAACTGAAAATCTATGTTAACCCAAATTCAATAAAGATATTAAAAAGGATTATAAAAGTTTATAGAAGTCATCCATAAATTATTACATCACGCGTGGAGAGGGGGGGGGGAGTTTTTCCAAAATAGGAATTATATGGTGAAATTTAAAGTAGGTATATTTTAAAAACTGAAAATTTATAATAAGGTACTTAAAAAACTTGAAACAAAACCTTAAAAATTGTGAGTTTTTAAATTTATTTTTTAACGTGGAAGGAGCGGGGGTTAATCCTGTGTAATGATTTATGGCGTTGACGGGGGGGATTAAAATTGTTTTTCAGTTATCATTATTTAAAAAAATAACTGAAAATCTATGTTAACCCAAATTCAATAAAAATAGTATAAAATTTAATAGAAGTCATCCACAAATTACATCACGCGTGGAGAGGGGGGGGGAGTTTTTCCAAAATAGGAATTATTTGATGAAATTTAAAGTAGGTATATTTTAAAAACTGAAAATTTATAAGGTGCTTAAAACACTTTAAACATAACAAATCCTTAAAAATTGTGAGGTTTTAAGTTTATTTTTTAGCGTAGAACGAGCGGGGTTAACCTACGCTGTAATGATTTATGGCGTTAGGGGCGGCGATTAAAAAAAATTGCAGTTATCATTACTTCAAAAAATATTCTAATTAAATAAACCTTAAAAGCAAAAAATATTTAAATTGCCAATAATAAAAGGTATTATAAAAAAGAAGAAAGGATGATCTCAAAAAGTTAGTTGACAAAGAATAATTCTCAACTTACATTAAAAATAACATTTATAATATTTAATATGCCCTCCTTTTTTTAATCAATTCAGCAAGTGGTTTAGGAACACTTCCTACTAAATTCTGTAACGTGATGTCGTCTATAGACTCCCATACAGCACAAATTTGGATTTTGGAACTCATTGCTTTTGTGTTTCAATTTGTCTATTTTTTTACCATCAATTTCGTCCCACAAATACTCTATTGTATTTAAATCTGGAGACATTTCAGGCCAATTCAACACTTGAAAGCCATTTTCGGATAAGAATTTCTTCGTTTCGGGTCGTTGTCGTGTTGAAAAATAAAATTACGTTTTAGACCCATTTTTTCAGAAGACGTTTTGTTAAATTATTTATCAGAATAAAATGTAAATTTCCAAGACCTTTCCACGAAAAGCACCCTCACAGGAGCACATTGCCACCACTATGTTTTAAGGTTGACGTCAAGTACTTGGCTGAATATTGATTTTCGGTTTTCTCGCGCCAAACAGTGACACAGTGATGATTCCCATATAGTTAAAACTACTTCGATTCATCGCTCCATATGACGAATGGAATATCTCCGGTAAAAATATCGCGAATATTTCTACTTTTTTCCTCTTCTTTCTTATCTATTGGGCTGACCCGAAGGGGGTGACTATAATAGTGAGGAATGCTAGTAAAATTGGGAAGAGATGATCGCAGGGATGAAGGCATCCTCTCCATTTCCTCTTTCCTCTAGGGGTGGTGGGTTTCCTTTCTCAGCTGGTTTACGTCTTCTCTATAATAGCCATGTCCGTGATGGGGAGGCTGAGTACTAAGAATCGAGTCAATCTTGCTATTATATATTTTATTACCATCAAACTTTGCAGAGCTTTTAGCGGTAGTTTATCCTCGACAAAGCTGTTTAGGGGTCAATCATAAATTTCGTAAAGCAATTTTAAGCACTTGTTTTTCGTACTGTTCTATACTTATCTTTTCTTGTGATAACTACCTGTGATCAAGTTATAGGTTAAGTATTTGTTATAATTGTGTCAAAAAAGGTTCAACATACGGCCCTCTAAATAATTGTCATTTCTTTAACTTTTTACCTTCTAAGCCTTTTACCGCAGTTTGCCTCTAA
The DNA here is from genome assembly GCA_932274525.1 of Podabrus alpinus. Lineage (NCBI taxonomy): Eukaryota > Metazoa > Arthropoda > Insecta > Coleoptera > Cantharidae > Podabrus > Podabrus alpinus. Next base: position 67,130,589 of record OW026454.1, read on the forward strand.
ACCTTTTCATTGCCTCGCCGCAGTTGTGACTATAGAAAGAAAACTCCCATAAGGTTAGTCGATTTGATCCTACATATTAATCAAAACCTTTATTAATATACTAAGGAAGCATTTCATAAGAATAACCGTTTAATACATTTTTTTTTATCAGGAAGAACCTTGACTTCCCTTAAACAGCTTCGTTTAAAAGTGCGCCAGCTTCGGCATAGCCCCTATCCTTCCAATTACCGGAGATATTGCATTGGAAATTAGAGAAAAATTATTACCAACCATTTTGTAGTACAATTGTTGAACAAATTGTTGATAAACAAATTTTGTAAAACTTATTCCACAAAAGATAATATATCTATACAACTAGCGAATTTCATTCTCACATTTTTCTTATATTACGTGACCAAATTAACGATTTAAAAGATTTATTTGTGACTGTGACAACTAATAGGATTTAAATTTAACGAATATTTTACATTTCCGACCATAAAAATACATCAGAAACTTCAATAAATTTAACTATTTTGTTATAGTACATATTATATTACAATAGTGAACAAACAAATGTAATAAAATGCATGAAAAACACGATAAGTATAATTTATTATATTTGCAAATGTATTACAAGTTTTTTTGTTGTTAGACGTTTATCATTTCTTAAGTATCCAAAATTTTAAAACGATTTACTTTATCACTATGCGAATGCTGCTGTAGAGCTAATTTATTGAATTCCTGCTTCATAGTCATGTAGATTTACATCGCAAACAAGCAGTCGCGCTTATCCCCCTCAATTATCAGCACAATACTATGCACTTATTATGAGTTGATTTCTGATAAATTTTATTTAAAAAATACGTTTTTACGAGCTAATAATTTATATTAGATTTAAAAAACTGAAAATGTTATAATTATTATTGCCCGAACTTAATTTAATTTGATTGAATATCATTATCATCTCCCAAAACTGTCGAGTAAGATTATCTGAAAATCGTTTACATAAAACTGAAATTTAGCTTTTTGTGTGATAACTCGTTTCCTCTTCATCCTACGCCTAAAATGGCGAAGAAAATAATTAAATACTCTAGAAATAAGGTTCTATACATGTTTTTCCTCAAGCCAATATTTTCCGATCAGTTACACGAAGCTGAAAATTATTGGCGGGCGCCTCAAGCAGAGTTCTATAATTAATCGATCTACACATAGTAACTGAAAACTTGATGGAACATTATAATCTCCCAATCCCCATAGATAAGGTACCCAAGAAATTGTAAATTTAAACCAAAATTATTGAACGTTGAACTGTTTACGACACGCCTTTCTAAATCATCAAGATAAAAACATGGAGGAAATTCATTTTTAAAGAAAACAAAGAATTTCAAGAAAATAAATTTGGTCACCTTCGTAGGTCAATTAGATTTTTATCTTTCAACATATTATAATCTTTTAAAATCAGTACAAGTATTCAATTTTGAAGCCGATCAAAATTTGACGCTACGAAGAACACAAACAAGTCTATCCAAATCAAATGTCATAGAAAATATAAATTAAATGGAACATCGAATAATGATTACGATGTTCATGCAAAAAGACGTAAACATGACAAAATTGTTTCGTAAATAATTATTATAATTTCTTATAAATTATAATAAAACATTTAAGAGCTGTTTTCTGCATTGCAGCTCACACGTTTTTCTAAATATAGATACAGATTGATTTTATTGATTGAAAATTTTATTTCCTTTCAGATAAAAATGTCTAATAAAGAAAATGAAAGGCGCCCTTCAATTCATTATCAACAATGGCATTCAATTATGTGTGAAAGAGTCCACACGCTAATAGAACTGCGTGAAGGCATTCAGGAGTGTATTGTTAGAGAAAATGTGCCATTGGAGGATTTTCAAGGAATCGATATTCATGATAGTAATATTGATTATTTAACTCCGGATTTTTTTGACGGTTTTGACCACATTCAAAAATTTAAAATCAGGTCGTGCAAAATTGCCGATTTACCTGCCGGCCTTTTCGCAAAACTGCCGAATTTAATAGAAGTAAATATTCAATTTTGCACCATAGAAAATATCTACAGTCAAGTTTTCGATGGTTTAAAAAATGAACTCAACTTGCAATTTTCTGGAAACAGTTTGAAGTTAGTACCCGAGGGTCTTTTTGACCATGCCGTTTCACTTATTGGCGCAGAATTGTATAACAATAACATAGTTTCTATTACGTCTGAAACTTTTACACACAACACTCTGCTTAATGTTTTGAATTTGTGTGACAACAACATACAAAAATTACCTAACCTCTCTTTTTGCAATCTTTCAAATCTAACGAAATTATATTTGAAACGGAACTTGATTTCGGTTCTAGAAGAAAACTGTTTTAACGGTTTGCATAATTTGGAGGAATTATTACTCTCTAATAATGGTATAACAACTTTATCAAATGGACTCTTTAAAGATCTTAAAAAACTGAAGAAACTTAAACTGAGAAACAATAACATCCAGCATATTGAAGATCAAGCATTGTTTGGACTGAATAACTTGCTACTTTTGAATTTATCCGACAACAAAATAAAATCCTTTCCACCAGACGTATTTGTAAATTGCCCTAAACTTACAAGTTTGGATCTCGAGAAAAACGAATTGTCAGATTTAGATGAAAATATTTTTAATCCATTATCGGAGCTGGATTGTCTAATTCTACAGAGGAATTTCATTAAAAATTTACCTGAAAACTTATTTTCTAATAATTCTAAGCTGTCTGGACTTGATTTGAGTTGGAATAAAATCGATGTAATGCCAAGAAAAGCTCTTTTAAGTTTGTCTAAACTTTCAGGTTTATTTTTGAATTGTAACGAAATATCAAAGGTCGAAGATAATTTTATCCATAATACCGCGCCTCTTATTAAACTTGACTTACAAAACAATAAAATTGTTGAGCTTAGTGAAAATAGTTTTCAGGGTTTGAGTAAACTGAAGACGCTAAAACTCAATGATAATTTGATTGAAACGCTGCCAGTGGGAATTTTTAGGGATATAAACGTACTGGAGGAGATTTTTTTGAATGGGAACAAAATAAAAGTTCTTTTAAACGGAGCGATAGATAATTTTGATAATGTGGTTAAATTTGATATCAATGGAAACGATATTGATGATATACAACCGGGTGCATTGAAGAGCTTGACCAAGATTGAGAATCTCTGTTTGTCGAAATTGAAATCTATCAAAGCAGGTACTTTTGATGGATTAACCAGCGTCAGTTCTTTAACTATCCATAGCGTTGATCTTGATTATTTGGAGGAGGGCAGCCTTGACGGGTTGGAAACTTTGGAGAGTTTCCAATTATCGAATAGTTCTATTGAAGAGCTACCAGTAAATCTGTTTGCAAAATGTTCTAATTTGGTATATCTCACGATAACTGATACAAAACTGAATGTTTTACGGGCAGGAATGTTCTCAGAACTAAAAAATGTCCGACAACTTCATTTATATAACAATCAAATAAGTAACATAGAACCGAAATCGTTTGAAGGTCTCGTCAATATTAAAAATGTATCGTTGTCCAATAATAAAATAAGCAAATTGGATGAAAACGTGTTTAGTGGATTAGAAAATGTTTGGCATTTGGATCTAGGAAAGAACCAACTAGAAACATTAACTTGCGAAATGTTAAAGAGCCTTCCAAATCTCTCCATGCTTGGGTTATCTGGAAATAAGTTGGAAACTTTAGAGGACGATGTTTTTTCAAACAATGCAGCCATAACCCAATTAACTTTGACTCGAAACTGCTTCAAATCGTTTCCAATTGAAATATTCAAACCGATTAAGTCACTCATTACGCTCTATTTCGATAAAAATATGTTGAGTTCCATTAACAAAGAAATGTTTACTTATCTTCAGAAACTGGAATTCTTGTATTTAAACCATAATTGTATAGAATTGATAGAACCTGGATCCTTTGATTTATTAACTGAGCTTAAACAGCTGCGTTTACAAAACAACAAACTCCAAAATATTGAAGCTATTACGTTAAGCCACCTTAAAAACGTCCATACACTCGATTTGGCTCAAAATTTAATCACCGATTTGCAATTGGATGCATTTGATAATTTAGTATCTCTTCAGAGTTTAATTTTGGATAATAATCCGCTTGACCCTTCTGTTCATGAATACTTCGAAAATAAATACTTCGAAAATAAATATAAAGTTCCACCAACACGACTGTGTGTATGTCCTGGTCGTGTGCTGAAAGGTCCTGTGCCGGTGCGCCCGTCCTCATAATCCTTGGAAGTGATTGTGATAAACTGATCGAATAATTAAATTTATTGAATGTAATTTAAAAAGCACTTTTTTTAATACTACACGCAATCGTCTGCGCAGCAGTAAACAATGTTCGAAAACAAATTTCATTTTAGTAACCTCAATACGGTTGTGTGTGTTGTATTGACTAAAATTGTGTCCCATCCATAAATTTGGACAAAATTTGTATTGAAATATTAAAACATCTACATAAGACCAGACAAAGCAGTAAGTTATAATTTTTGCTCGACTTCACACTTCTTGTTATGTTTTGAAATTCGGTAAATAAATTAATCTAGAGCACAATAACAAAACGAATGACTCATTCGAGGTAGGGAACTCCGTTATGTAATAATAAATTAGAATTTTTTTGTGTAGGTATTCATCACAATGGAATGATAATCGTATTAATTTTTTTTTTAAAACTAGCATTTATAGTTTATAAGTTAAATTCGAGGCAACTCCCACAATTTTATTAATGATTCAGAAAGTATTCGTATGGTATTTACGCCATTTGGCATTCGCATTCTATATTATTTCATTTACATAGTAATTTTTATGCAAATTTAATTTCAGGATGTGGCTTAAATAACTTAATTATTTATTTTATTTTAGGTAAAAATGTCGATTAGAAAAACAGAAAGGCGTTCGTCATTTAATTACCGATTTTGGAATGCTATTATGTGCGAAAGAGTCAACACATTAAAAGAACTACGCGAAGGAATTCAGGAATGCGTCGCCAAAAATAATGTTCCAATTGAAGATTTTCAAGGAATAGACATTCACGACAGTAATATTGATTATTTAAATCAAGACACTTTTGAAGGTTTTGAACACATCCAAAAAATTAAAATTATATCTAGCAATATTACAAATTTGCCTGCTGACCTGTTTACAAAACTGCCTAATTTAACAGAAATACAAATTGGATTTAGCACCATAGATAGCATTGATGGTCAAGTTTTTTCAGGAATAAGCCAAGTCGTTAACTTGTACTTTTTTGGAAATAATGTCAACGAAATGCCCGTAGGTCTTTTTAACGATGCTGTTTCTGTTATAAACGCAAAGTTACATAGCAGCAATATAACTTCCATTACTTCAGACACCTTTCAAAATAATCCCAAACTTGAGCTGTTATGGTTGTCTGGAAATAAAATTGAACAATTACCAAATAATGCTTTCGCAAATCTATCAACTTTAACAGAATTGGATTTGAAAAACAACGGAATTTCAGTCCTAGAAAGCAATTGCTTCCATGGATTACAGAGTTTGAAGGAACTACTGCTCTCTAATAACGGAATTACGAGTCTATCCAGCGAATTATTTAAGCACCTCGATAAGCTTGTAAAACTCGAACTCTGCAACAACAAAATAAACCAAATAGATGATGGAACGTTTTCGGCAATGGCGGGATTAAAACTATTAAACCTGTCGCAAAACAAACTACAGCAGCTCTCTCAAAGTGTATTTACAGGTTGTGCAAATATTACAAGTCTAAATCTCAAAGAAAATGGATTATCTAGTTTGAATGAAAACGCTTTCAGTTCGCTAACAGAGCTTGCATACCTAAATTTAAAATTGAACTGCCTTAAAGATCTGCCGGAAAATTTATTTTCCAACAACGCAAACCTAGCGGAACTCGATTTGAGTACCAATCAAATTGAGACACTGCCAACAGAAACATTTTTAAGTTTGTCAAATCTAAAAGTCTTAAACTTGAGTTGCAATCAAATATCGAAAATTGAGGATAATTTCGTTCAAAATGCGTGTTGCCTCAGGAAACTTGACTTACAAAAAAATAAAATAACCGAACTGGGTGAACACAGTTTCAAGGGTTTGAGCCAATTGCAAATTTTGCAATTAAATGATAACTTCATTGAAAAGCTACCTAAAAGCATCTTCCAAGATTTGGCATCATTGAAAGACATAAAACTGAATAAAAATAAAATAAGAGGCCTGGAAAATGGAACTTTTGATAGTTTAGGCAATTTGGATCATTTGGATTTCAGTTATAACGATATTGAAGATATACAACCAGAAACGTTTAAAAATTTGAGCAAAGTTCGGTCATTTTATTTGGCGAATTTGAAAATTAAAACTATACAACGTGGTACCCTTGATGGGTTAACTGCGGTGACTTATTTAACTATAAACAACACGGAAGAACTTTGTAAGGTAGAAGATGGTAGCATGGATGGTCCACAAAGTCTCGAAAATTTTACCCTATCGCATAATTTTGTTGAAGAATTGCCCGTGAATATTTTTGCGAAATTTGATCGCCTTCGGTATTTGACCATAAATAATACCAAATTAAACGCTCTACGTGCGGGTATGTTTGCAAATTTACAAAATCTGCACCAACTTTGTTTGTCTGATAATCTAATAGCCATAATTGAACCCAAATCGTTTGAAGGACTTGTTAGCATCGAATATTTGTCGTTGTATAACAACAAAATAAGCGAATTGAATTCTGAAACATTCACTGGATTGAATAATCTCAAAGATTTAGAGCTGGGAAAAAATCAAATACACAGTCTAGGTTCTGCCATTTTGAAAGCCCTTCCGAATATGACTTCACTTGGTTTAACTGAAAACAGGTTGGAAAATTTGGAAGATGACGTTTTTTCCAATAATACTCATCTTTATCAATTAGGTTTATCAGAAAACTGCTTCAAATCGTTTCCGATCGAAATATTCAGATCTTTATCGCTCTCTTCTCTTTATTACGGAAAAAATTGCTTGAACTTTGTAACCAAAGGCTTGTTTGCTCATTTGGGCCACTTGCAGTATTTGTATTTAGATAATAATAGCATTGAATCGATCGAAGCTGGATCGTTTGAATTGTTGTCTAATCTTAAGGAGCTGCATTTAGATAGCAACAAAATTGTTAATGTTCAACCTGATACCTTCGAGGGTCTTAACCATGTTTACCGACTTGACCTTGCAAAGAATTTAATCGCTGACCTGAAATTGGATACGTTTGATAATTTGGAATCTTTGCAACTGTTGAATTTGGATGATAATCAACTTGAGACTTCAGTTTTTGAATACTTTCAGGAAAAATATAAAGTACCATCGCCTAAAATATGCATTTGCCCTTGTCCAAGGAAGATTGAAGAACCGTTATTTTTATAGTACCAACCACAAGAGGAATTTTATCAACAGGTAATAAAAGAATATTTTTGTCATCTTTTGTTAACACACCAAGAAAGCGATTTACGTTTACTGATGTAAAAATTCCTAACATTAAATGGACTTTACAGTGGCCTATTAATTGTTATGCAATTCAGTATTTTCAGTTTAACCATTTACCAAGCTTATATTTTATGCGAAGTTGTTAAGTCCACATTTTGTTGGGAAAATTATAAAAATTCCCATACCTATTTTATCCTGAAAAGTTTTAGTATTCATTTAATTTTTAGAATTGGTTCGTTCTGGGCTAATATTTTGATTATATTTTTTATTGATGGCTGCTATAGCACACTATTGCAAAGCAAATTATATTGCTTATAATATGTTGTGATTTATTAAAAACTTTGTATTTTTAAGTGTTTCTAATAATTGTTAATATATTGTAGTGTTCTAATCTGCTGTACCAAAATAATGTTGAATGCGCTTTTATATAAATATGTCGATATTTAACATTGCATTGTTCCTGTATACGTAGTTATATACTACAAAAATTATAAGAAAAAATATATTTTATATTCTTGCAGCTTATTTACAGATTATATAATACTCGTACCTAGTACTACATAGAACGTATTTTCATAACTAAGCAATATATTAAACCATATACCTGAAGCTATTACATAAAATCGTTGATTACCTATTATGGGTACTATATTATTGAAACTGTCAATTTCAAGTAATAATAATCGAAAGAAAATCAGGGGCATATTTCGTTATAACAAAAAATGTTAAAATATTTACAAGTTCTACATTAATATTTACAAGTATAATGAAATAAATCACCTGCAGAATGGTATTTATAAGTCACGTGTTAAGTTTGTGTAGAAAAATTGAAAATTGCTCAGTTAATTTTTGTTCAAAAACCGCTATTAGCTCTGGCATTTTCGGACCTTCAGTTTGTTATTCAAAATTTGTCTTTTATACGAAAATGTTATTTATAAAATATTTAAAAAAAAATTATGACGCTTATATTTGAGCAAGTATTAAAAGTTGAACTGTTACTATTATATTTTTGCAAATAAATATTTTTTAAAAGTTTGTGTTTTAATTCGAATTAAAATAATGAGATCTAAAATTGTTCCCTGAGGTAACGCCACATTTACTCCAATAAACTCTTGGAAAAATTGATATCAACAAAGGTTTTGGAAACATCAGTTAAATCAAATTAAAACTTGTTACTTGTCATCATTGTATTGGGAATATATCGGAACATTCAATACGTAAACTAAGTCTAATAACCCATTCCCAAATTCTACATTCGTCTAATAACATAACCTCCTGTTACCAACCAAGGCATCTTTTCTGGCATTAACAATATTTTTGTACACTACCAAAAACTAAATTAAGAAGTTGAAAGATCAAGACTCTACAATTGAGCAATTTCATCAAAAGTTTTGGATTTTTGCGTTGCCTAATTGGTCTCTGAACCTTTTCCTCAACCCCATCCAATATTACATTTTTATCATGATAATTTTCCCCTGACACTTCCACGACTTCTTTTAACACACAAGGCGTTTTTGGAAATTCCCACGAAGTTAACTTCTTTTCGGGAGGTTATCTTTAACTTACATAAATTCTATGCTTAATTTTCGATCTGTTCATCAATATGTGACCCCAAAACATGCGAATGTTTTAAACCGATAATTATGGAAAGACACTAATCTTCTTGATTAGGTTAGAATAGTTTTGTTTACTGTCATTTAACGTCCTACTTCCAAATATTATTGGCCGCAACGATCCATCTCAAAACTTATGTGTAATCACTGCCCCAACTCCATAATGTGAAGCATCGATACTTAGAATTATAAAAGGCATTGATGTATCATAGTGTTAAAAGCATACTCTCTATTTCAATTCTATTTTACTTCCTTCCATAACAAGTTGTAGAAAGGCTTCAATAGCATGGTTGAATTTAGAATAAATTTTATTAAATAATTCACAAAACCATGAAAAGACTGCAATTGTTCTTCCTCTAGTTCTTCCAAAATGGCATTCACCTTACCTTTACTCGAATGCAACGCTTATGCCTTAATTTGAAATACTATAAATATAATAATATAGGTCTTTGACCTGTTCTTTAATTAATTTAATTAATTAGTTCTTTGATCATTTGGTTTTTACATGTGAGGTAGTTTTCTAGACTTGCCTTCGATGTGCCTGCACTCAGTTTTTTGTTGTTATGATGGCAAATCATTAACAGAGAGGGACCGACGGCTTTATGTGCCTTCCGAAGCACGGAAGACGGTCAAGAAATTTTATACTGCACCCTTGGTGGGATCGGGGAACCTTGCATTATCAGTTGATCTTGCTAGCATTCCAATAATTCTTTCTAATGCAATTGTAATCTTCCCAATTATCTTAAAAACCATGTATGTACAAAATTGGAGCGGTCCATGGTTGGCAATGTCACCTTTTTGACTTCCTGGTGGAAAAATGTTTTTTAATGACAAAACGTCACGTGTCGGTTGTCTAAACCGTATCATTCCTATTGTTGAAATTTGCCTTCCTCTGAACTTTACTGACCTCTTTCTGAATAACCAAATGCAATGATAATTATATCATCTGCATTGTTTATTGGAAGGAAATGATCTGAGTTGGAGGTTTTCTCTTGAACAATACCAACTAGAATAGAAGGCCTATGCACGAAAAAAAATGACGTAATTAAAGTTGTGTCAACTGTACAAATCATATTACTTTATTATTTAAGGTTTCACATTAATTTTTAGGTTAAATTTGAGTATTTAGTTTATGTAACATAGAAGTTCTTTTAAATTTTAATTGTTCGGTTAAAGTAAAAGTGTATTACATGATTTGAAAGAGAAGCAGTAGTGAAAAAGGATTGTTAAAAATATTAAATGAAGTATCTGAAAACTGTAAATAGTAGTAATAAATTATTAGTAGACAGGAACGATATTTTCACCTCCACTTAATGTAACAGATAACTAACTATAGTAGTTAAAGTTGGGGGTTGGTTTCTTACAAACACTTGATTCATCAATCTCTGAAGTTGCTATTAAGCTTAATTTATTAAGTAGTTAAGTCACTAACAGTTTGTTTAGGTGAACCTTTGGTGTTCGCTAGTAATGATTAACAATTAAGTCGACGTCCAATAAATTAATAGGGTTAACGAGTTAACAGGGGTAATCTGGCAGCAGACTGATAAAAAGTACTAATATTTTTAAAAATAATAATTATGTCAAAATTATTGATTATAGTAGAATTGACGTATAATTTATGCCTGTCACGATTATTACTTTGGGGTTATGAAAATTTTATACTACATAATTTATTATTAAATAAGTTTTGTGATTGTTTGGAATTACAAATTTTGCAAGGACGATTAGTGCAGTAGATTGCACGCATATAAAAATTCAGTTTCCCAGAGAAAAGCAATCGGAAGTCTCCAGTAATCAAAAATCTAAAAATAATTCTTCTTCGGATGCCGTGTACTATGTAGCAGGCGACCTACTCGGCGTTTTCCGTGCTTCGGAGGGCACGTAAAGCCGTCGGTCCCCTGTGTTAATGATTTGCCAGCAGAACAATAAAATAAAACAATTTCTTAACTATTATTGACATTATTATTGTAAACTAAAACTGGTTAGTTTATAAACTAACCAAATTTGCCTCTTTTATAGAGAAATCTGTTTTCTACTAAAATAACCAAGCAAAGTAAGCACTTGAGTCATAACACATTTTATAATTTTTTTATTCATTAAAAATATACGAAATAGAATTATACCACTCTATTTTTTGATATATGAAATAAGCGTGTCACAATACAGATCAGACAATAACTCGTTATAGTCCAGGAACTTTAGACGAAAAATGGGCTCATCTTCGGAAAAATTCATAGTGAGCTATAAATTGGTGTACACGTACCTTTCAGCTTCCCAAACAACCTGTGAAAAGTCCCAAAGATTCAGGTGTATGCATAACTTTTTACAGCGGAAAAACGGCCCAAAAAAGTACGTTTTTTCGGTTTTTTGCCAATATCTTCGTTCCTGTCGATCCTACGCTATGATGTGTACTTATAAAAAATACAGAACGGCAAATTCTCTACAAAAAAGGTACTATAAAGTTTATTGGTAGAACTATTCATTTCCACGGAAAAAGGCGTGAAAAATCGGAAACAGTCCCAAAGCGTGTCTACATCATACTACAGCTCCACCAAGCTTAGAAAGGACGCGGAAAATATGTCAACTAATTTTGTCGTTAAACAGGCGCAAGATGATGCTGACGTTTTAATCATTGAAACAGCTCTGGAATGTTCACGCACAAATAAAACAGTTGTTGTTGTTGGGGAAGATGTTGACCTTTTGGTAATTTTGGTTGGTCGCGCTCCGATTGATGAAGAAATCTTCTTTCTCAAGCCAGGTAAAGGAAAAATCCAGCGAAAGCTCTACTCTTCTCGGAGTTTCAATAAATACGAAGACATCATGGATAATCTTCTCTTCCTACACGCTTTCACTGGATGTGACACAACATCTGCTCTTTTTCATAAGGGAAAAACTGCAGCCTTGAAACTTTTCGCAAAACGTCATGAATTACGTGCTGCAGCTCAAATTTTCAACCACAGTGATGCTTCTCGAGAGTCAGTTCCTTCGAATGGAATAACCATCTTCCTAGTTGTGTATGGTGCTCCGGTTAATCAAGATGACTTAGTGGAATACCGTTACCAGTGCTTTATGAAAGCTGTAGGCAGAAACAAGTCGGTCCAGTTGAGTATGTTACCCCCCACAATCGATGCGGCTAAAGAGCACCTATATCGTGTCTACTACCAGGTGCAGAAGTGGTTAGGAAACGAGCTGAACCCTCAAGATTGGGGATGGGTATTTAAAAATGGCTTATTGGAGCCAATAAAAACCTCGCAACCTCCTGCCCCGGACTGTCTTTTGAACATGATTTTTTGTAATTGTTCGAAAGGCTGTGGAGCTTTGTGCGGCTGTCGAAAGTTGGGACTGCAATGTTCAGCAGTTTGTGGCAACTGTCATGGTACATCTTGTCCAAATGCTGCCCCAATCGAAGACCATAATACAGAAAAAAGAATTGACATTGACGTTCCAGAAAGAACCTCTATTGATGATTCCGAATCCTGGTGTTTTCCACCAGTCCAGTGGTAACATGAAGAATGAATCGAGGATAAAGGAAAATTATATGTCAAAAACCAACTCAAAACTGAGTTACATTAACAAACCAAATTTTTGTAGTTATTCCTCAATATTCACGAGGAAAAATACTAGCCTCAACATTTATATAATCTTTCTATACATTAGAATAAGAAATGAGAAAATATTAAACTACCTATCATTTTATTTATAAAATATAATTATATAAATAATCAATAGTTTAAATGAATTATTAATAAATTTAAAAAAAAAATTTTTCTTTTCTTTTTTCTCCTTTCTTTTTTCTCTAAATTGGCGAAATTCCTACTTTACCTCCCGGAATTGCAATAAACAGTATATGCCCGACGGGAATAAAGTGACTTTTGGCCCACGGGTAATTGTTTCACTCGGCTGCGCTTCGTTAAACAATCCTTTACCCTCGGGGCCAAAATGTGTCACTTTACTACCTTGGTGCATAATATACTATTGTTCTCTACCATTTTCCATGCACCAAGTCCTATAAAAAATGTAAAAATTAGAAGATAACGCACAGAAAACTATATTTTGATCATTACATGCACTAAAATATCCATGTAAATTTTTCACCGGAGATTCAATGCCCGATTACATGTAAACCATTGGTGCTATCGATAAACTACATAGTACCTTTTTTGTAGAGAATTTGCCGTTCTGTATTTTTTATAAGTACACATCATAGCGTAGGATCGACGGGAACGAAGATATTGGCAAAAAACCGAAAAAGCGTACTTTTTGGGCCGTTTTTCCGCTGTAAAAAGTTATGCATACACCTGAATATTTGGGACTTTTCACAGGTTGTTTGGGAAGCTGAAAGGTACGTGTATACCAATATATAGCTCACTATGAGTTTTTCCGAAGTTAAATGCTAAAGTTCCTGGACTATTAATGGCAATTCATATACTATGTAGATAAATTAAAAAGAAAGTTTTTTCAAAATATTTTTTTTAATTTATCGGCCTTGACGTTAAAACGTTATTGTCTAATCTGTGTATCATCTATGTTTCATACACTAGTGGATCACTGATAATAACTTGCATTCTTTTGTAATAAGCAAAATTAAATTTGTTAAAAAGAACTTCGAAGCTGAATACTGGCTTAACCAAGCACTTTTTGATATGGAAAGGTTAGATAAATCAATTAATTTGGTCCCAGCAATCTGTGGTTAACCGTTTTCCGGTCGATTTAATGTCGTAAGTTTGGAAATTATTATTTCTTGCATTATTAAAATTTTAAAACATTTTCATGATTTTACCTAAGTGCTCTCGTCCGTGATTTTCCTAATTTAGAGAAAAATTATTGTAAAACTAAAACATACGAAATCTGAAAACCGATTGTTTAATGATAAAAAATTAATTCATATTCCAAAAACATGCATATAAAAACAAGAAATTTATTTCTCACCCGCGATTACTCCTAAAATTAATTTCCTAAAATTAAGTTTAAACATCATTGGATATTTTTTGGAATCATCTGTATAAATTTTGCCGAAAATATAATTTTTTTTCTATCAATAAACAGCTTTTTCAATTACTACACTTTTGCTTTCTTTGTCAAGACTTCATTTTTATACTTATGGCATTGATTTTTTTGAAAAATTTAGAAACAACATGTAAAATCCAAAACACTTTCAATTTTTTTAAAATAGGGGGGTTGGCCTAAAATTTTTGTCTCCTCCCACGGCGTCATTTTTGTACTTATGGGTTATATTTTTTAACACAATATAAGAAAAAACATACAACAACCTGAAACAACAAAACAAATTTCAATAGTTTACAAGAACCTGAATTTTGCCGATCACATCCGTACGGCGTGCAACAAGGCGACGGCGATAGTTACTTCGTTCGCTAGACTAATGCCCAACATCGATGGCCCAAAACCGACGAAGCGAAGGATGTTGGGCACCGTCGCACAGTCCGTGATGTTGTACGCCGCTCCCGTTTGGCAAGAGGCCGTCAACGTCCAGCGTAACCGTAAGAGGCTGCAAGCGGTCCAGCGCAAGATGGTACTTCGAGTAACTTGCGCTTACAGGACCGTGTCCGGCGAAGCCGTGCGAGTCTTGGCCTCCATGTCTCCCATAGAGCTTTTAGCTAGAGAGAGAGCAGACGTACAAGCGGGACCGGACCCCACCATTAAGCAGCGGACGCTCGACGATTGGCAAAGGAGCTGGTCCTCCGGCACGAATGCCGCTTGGACCAGAAAGCTCATTCCGGATCTTCGTCATTGGGTAGCGAAAAAGCACGGAGAGGTGAACTTTCATACAACATAAGCTCTCACCACCCACTGATGCTTCCAGGCATATCTCCACAGGTTCAGGCTGACCGAGTCACCTGCCTGTCGTTACTGCGTGGACGAAGATACGGCGGAACACACTCTTTTCGGATGCCTAAGATGGGAGAGGGAGAGAGTGATGATTTCGCTCCGGATGGGCGACACACTAAGCCCGGACAACATGATTGCTTTCATGCTGTCCGGCGAAGACGAATGGCTGGCTGTAGCGGTCTTCATCAGTCAAGTGATGAAGACCAAGGAGGGGGACGGACGAGCTGAGCAAGCCGCAGCTCGAGTCCTCGCCCTACAGTTAAGTCAATGACAGCCTTTTAAAGTTCCCTTAAAAAGTTCCCGCGAGAAGATGCGCGACAAGTTCCCAAGAGAATTCCCGAAGAATATCGTCATTAATCGGCGGGTCGGGTCCGGGTCGAGTAATGACGGTCGTTCGACGGGGTAGATTATTGTCGGTACGACGATAGCGCGTAGACCCTCTGTGGACACAAACTCTCGTGCTAATCCAGAGGGGGACGATCGCGAAAATAGTGAAATTGGATAATTTTGGATTGGATCCAGTAGAAAATTTTGTACAACATTTATTTTGTAATTTTGACTGGTACCAGGGTGATTTTGAAATTTACTAAACTGAATATAAAATTTTTCAATGCAACTATATTTTATTTGTCACATAAAAGTGAGGCATTTAACAGAGATCCACAGCTATTGATAAGGAACCATTTGAGCAATTTGGTGAGTTATTTGTATGAACATTTTCTGAGTTTTACACTTCTGTTGTTTTGCGGAGCTGAGCTAGGACCGGAGCAGATAGGTTGTTGGCATTTTTCTACCAAAGTGTTTAGTCAAATTTAGAAACTCAAGATCACGACATTTTAATGGCACACCAGTAACGTGGGGCAAATTTAAGGGTTCTTTTGGAGGACAATATATATAAAATAAAATAATTTAAAACTAATTTCTTTTTCTTCTGAAAAACTTAAGAAATATATCAATCTATTCTATTTTTCTGGAAAAAGTTATGAATAATACAAATTCTCAAAAGAGTGTGGATCGATATTTAATCGATTACAGCAAATTTATGGTTATCTGCGCAACGGTAATAAACATTCAAAAATACACATCAGATTTTTAGTAATATATAAGCACACCACTTGCGTGATATGTTTAATAAAGTTTTGTTCATTCTGTAACTCACATCAGTTTCCAAGTGATAATTTCAAAAAGCATAAACAAAAGTAAGTGGTGATATTATACTGCTAACAATAATTATTTCATTCTTTTAACGCTCAAAATTGAGGTGTATTTTTACTTGAATTTTGCGAATGAATCATTTCTAATTCAAGGTGACGAGTCAAATTTATCTAAATTGACCGAACACATAAATATGTAGCTGTTGTACTATTAAAAAAAAATTTTAATTTTTACGAAAACTTGGAACGATCAAAATTTTAATTTTAACCGGTGGCGTTTCAAAGAAAAATTTTTTTGGTACATTTATTAATTCAATTCATTTCAAATTTTCGGGGTATTTCCATAGTATTACTGGTATTACTTTTCTTACTTTGCTTAGATTATTTAAAAAATATTTGTCATCGATTATTGCACACATTTGTCACATGACCGACATCAACCTATTGTATTTGGGGATGCAATCAATTTTAACTTATTAATAATAATTATAAATAATTAAATAAATAATTATTTATTTCCTCTGATAATTATATGAGATCTTTGATTATTGTATAGGTTACTTATTTATATTTATAATATTAATATATCAATTTTTTCATAATTTAACATGCCATGTTTTAATTTATTTAGTTATATTTTACAATTCAAATATTGCACAATTTTCATTTCTTCTTACCATTGTTGCCAATAGCGTACCAACAAAGCCTGAGGGGGGGTGCGAGGCGCGATGCTCTTTGCAATAAGCTGAATACTTGCAATTTGACAAATGATTACTTTTTGTTGTAGTCACTTTAACACTTGAACCGTATCTGTAAAACATTTAATATAGATAATATTTTATCACTTTTCTACTAATTACATTACTTATAGATCAAGAGTCTACTTAAGTATATTTTCAAGGTAAAAAATTATCAAATATTTTTAAGTTAACAACGGTATTCACAAGGTAGGAGTGGTTCAATGTTTACAAGTTTTATATATTATCATGAATGAACCGGAACCGCTATAGATAACAAAAAAGATAATTTTCTCACTTTAATTTTTAATTTCTTTTTAGGCAAACATGGCAGACGACGATAGTGACCTAGCTCCGTCAATCAACTACCGATTTTGGCATTCAATTATGTGCGAGCGAGTTCACACTTCACAAAACTTTCGAGAAGGAATCCAGAACTGTATTACTAAAGATAAAGTTCCAATTCAAGATTTCCAAGGAATTGAAATCCACCACAGCAATGTTGACTATTTAAATCCAGAAATTTTTGACGGTTTCGAGCATATTGCCAAAATTAAATTCATCTCGTGCAAAATTACCAACTTACCAGCAAATCTTTTCGGAAAGCTTCCAAATTTAAAAGACGTGGATATTGGCTTTAACACCATAGAAAGCATCGACGATAACTTTTTTTCAGGATGGCAGAATGTGATCGATTTATCTTTCTATGGAAACAAAGTCAAAGGATTACCTAAATGTATGTTAGCTGATGCTGTTTCACTGACATCTGCGAAGTTACATTCTAACAATGTTAACATGATTTCTCCAGATGTCTTTAAAAACAATATAAATCTTGATCTTTTATGGTTATCAGATAATAACATTGAACAGCTGCATCATAATATTTTCTTCAACCTTTCACATTTAACACAGTTAGATTTGAACGAAAACAAAATTACATTTCTAGAGGAAGATTGCTTTAACGGATTACATAATTTATTAACCCTACAACTTGCAGACAACTCCATTTCAACTTTATCAAACGGATTGTTTAAACATCTTGAAAAGCTTGATCGATTGGATCTGAGGAACAACTGTTTGGAAAATATAGCCGATCAAGCGTTTTCTTCATTAAACAACTTAACAACTTTGGATTTATCAAACAACAAAATCAAGAACTTCGCCGACCGAACGTTTTCTCCATTAGAAAAATTAACAAAATTGGATTTATCACACAACAGCATCCAAAACCTTCCCGAAAATGTATTTGCAAACTGTTCTAGCATGACAACAATTCTTCTTACCGAAAATGAGTTGTCCAACTTGAATGAGCACGTTTTTGATGGATTAACCAACTTGGATCTTATAAATCTCAAGACAAATCGTCTAACCGATTTACATGAAAATCTATTTTCTAGCAATCCAAACTTATCGAA
Source organism: Podabrus alpinus (assembly GCA_932274525.1). NCBI lineage: Eukaryota > Metazoa > Arthropoda > Insecta > Coleoptera > Cantharidae > Podabrus > Podabrus alpinus. The sequence goes on from OW026454.1 coordinate 67,148,842, forward strand.
ACTTAATATAAGTAACAATAAAATTACCAAAATATCAAGCAAAACGTTTGGTGGTTTAACCAAACTAACGGTTTTAAATTTAAGTCACAATCTAATATCAAAACTCGAAGACAATTTTATTCAAAATTCGTCCCAACTTGACAAACTCTACTTGCAATCGAATGAAATAACCGAAATTAGTGAAAACAGTTTGTCTGGTTTGGGCAGACTAAATTTACTAACACTGAATAAAAATTTGATCGAAAAACTTCCCGTTGGTGTTTTCAGACACTTAAAATTACTAAAAGAACTCAATTTAGACGCAAATAAAATTAAGATTCTGGAGAATGGATTATTTGACGACGTACACAATTTAAGAGAGTTGTCAATCACCGAAAACGAGATCGAAGAAATCCAACCGGGAGTTTTTAAAAATTTTGGGAGATTTGAGTCATTCCATTTGACTGATTTGAAATTGAAGTTTTTTCAACCTGGTACGTTTGACGGTCTGAACTTTGTGACTTATTTAACTATCGAGAGTGCTGAACTTGAAGAATTTACCGACGATTGCTTCGATGGTATTCCAAATTTGACAAATTTGACTTTATCTCATTGTGCTTTCAAGGAATTGCCCATAAACTTATTTTCAAAACTGCATAATCTTGAAGATATTAAGATAGAACATACCCAACTCCAGATTCTTAGAACTAACGCGTTTGCTAGATTAAAAAAGTTAGTGCGTTTGGCGTTATCTCATAATCAAATAGCAACTGTGGAACCAAAATCGTTTAAAAATTTAGATAACCTTGAGTATTTGTCTCTTTACGATAACAATTTAAACGAATTGGATCCAAACGCGTTCAGTGGATTAGATCGGGTGAATAGTTTGGAATTGGGGAAAAACCAAATAAATGATTTAACTAAAAATATTTTGAAAACACTTCCCAAACTGAATTATCTTGGTTTAGGTGAAAATAAGTTAGAGACTTTGGAAAGCGACGTATTTAAACATAACAGAGGCTTGGAAATATTGTTCTTATCGGAAAATTCTTTCAAATCGTTTCCTACTGACATATTTAAACCAATTAGGGTTTCTACGCTCAGCTATAGTAAAAATTCGTTAGGACGTATAACAAAGGATATTTTTAAATACCTCAGTAACTTGGAATATTTGTATTTAGATAATAATGGCATCACATACATTGAGCCTGGATCATTTGCATCTTTATCTAATCTTCAGGAATTGCATTTGGATCATAATGAAATCAGAATTATCGAACCTTTAACATTTGCAGGTCTCCAAAATGTCTATCGACTGAAATTGGAAAATAATTTAATTGCTGATTTGAAATTGGATGCATTTGACAATTTAAAATCTTTAAGTGACGTAACGTTGGAGCATAATCAGCTGGAACCCTCTGTTTTTGAGGAGTTTAAAAAGAAATATGAAATCCCAGAACCTTATGTCTGTGTTTATCCTCTTCCTCCTAAATCTGACTGGGAGTAAAATTAAAAAGTGGATTATTTTGAAGTTTATTAAGTTCAGCTTTTATTGCAGTAGTAGAGGAATTGTATTTCTCGAAGGAATATTATAAAACCTAAATGTTAGCTTTAAAAAATTTTATGTTTTGAACTTTTTGTAATGTTTATATTAATATATTTGTATTATATCATTGAAATTATTAATCAATACAAAGTATTATTATATTAATAACTCGTAACATTTTTATTTAACTTTCGAGAATTAGCTCTTCGGAAAAAAGTAGGTAATACTGTTAATTAATAAACGAAGTATGCAAATCGGTAATTTAGTATTAAACTTTTTTCTACTTTATCAAGTCGATTTAAGACAAGATTCTCAAACACAAAAGAGATTTATGACGAGAAGACTGATGGGACGCTAAGATTCTGCTTTGACGGGGCCTTAGCAGATTTCTGTACCATAATAATCTCTGCAAGCTTCCATGACGATATAAAATGTCCATAGTTCTTATTATAACGTTGAAGATAAATGAACAATTTCTTTTCGTTCATTAAGTTGAATTCTGGAATTTTCATGGAGTTGAAGATATTTTGAATATTATTTCTTTTATTGACGACGGTCATGACATAAATATTAGCGAGACCAACCGCTAATGCAACGCTTCTCGGTTCGCCTCCGAGTATACAGTCTAAAATTTCTTGACCGTCTCCGTACTTCAGAGAGCACGTAAATCCGTCATCTCCAGCCGCCTGTGTTGATCAGGAAGAAGAAGACTTCTTTTATTGTGGTTAACCGAAACTTATACTTAAACGTCATATAGGGAGATCCAGGGCCATTTTAGCAAAATTAAACTAGTTACAATTCTACATAAGTAAATATTTATAAAAGATAATCCTCCAGCCTCTACAGTTTCCGAGATAGAGCCTTCCAAATAATCGACTTTGGTTCGAGTTTTTTTAACCTGAATGGAGTTACGTTGTGATTTTTATTGCATAAATCAGAAATTAAATAATATTTTTGAATTTACATAGAAGCTTTCGACATGTTAATGGTACGGGGCTAGGAACATGTAACAAAATTTGCAGAGCCGCTGAACGACTTTATGCTGAAAGATATCCTCAGCGTCCCGTCAATTCTTCAATGTTTGAAGGAAAACACCAATCTGGTGTTAGCTCATAGTTTTCATCCATACCACATCAACAGGCACGAGATCTAAATGGAAATGATTTTTAAAGTCGACTTATTAATTGTACTTGACTATTAAATAAGGGCCTTCACTTTCCCAGTATAGTTTAGAAGGAAGACAGTTTGAACACATGTGATATTGTCTAATTCTTATATTTAATTACCTAAAATTTCACTTTAATGGAATTATTCTTCTAAATGGGTGGAGAGGCAATAAATTTTTTTTCTTAAAACACTTGCTTAATAAACCTTTTTAATGATACCATTTTCGACCCACCGCGCTATTTGAAAATCTGGAGTTTTCGACATTTTGGAGCAAACTTTTCAGGATGCCAACATTTCTGGGTAATGCCAGCATCACTATTCGATTCTTCTCAACCATCTATGACTAACCATTTTAGAAAAAAAAATGCCTGATACGGGAACTTTGGCTCACCCTGTACATAGCAACTTTTTACCAGCCATAGTAGCGGAACCCTAGCTGTGAGTTATCAAAGTTGATCATATTAACTCTTTTCTGTAAGATCTTTTTCTGGGTTTCAATTTTAGAAATTTAATCATGTTTGGTGCATCGCATGATAAAACTCAACAGTTTACAGTAAATGAAATTCTAAGTGGAATTAAAAAGAAAAGATTTTTCTAGATTTAGTAGGTAATTTTGAAAATATTTGATAGAAAAACTAGGATATACTATAAAATGCAAACTTGATGTATATTTCTTGGAGCTAATTAAGTATATCAAGCTCTTCATATCTTACTTTGAGCTCTGTTTTACATACAATTTAGCTCAACAGGCCACGCAGGGTCAGGGTCATTCTCTTTCCCTTACTTTGCAACTCAACACAACGAAGACAAGGCCGTGTTGTCCGGTATCTCGTCGTTCGCTCTTTCTCATCCACCGAGCGTTGATGCTCACCGGAAGGTTGTGCTAAGAAATTTCGTGAAGTCCGCAATATTAACCTACAATTTCAGCACCGTCTTTTAACCAGCAATCAAACCAAGCCACTGCTGTGGACTGGAGACCTCAGTATTCGGAAACCATGAAATGAAGATTCCTTAAAGATTTTGATAGCCTTTGCATTTTGTTCGAAGCTCTATTTCACAACTATAGACCTCGGTGTTCTGAATTCAGAAATAAAGATTACTTCAGGATTTTTTCTCCTATAGCTCTCGCATGTTATTCAGAGGTCTTTGATCCTTTAGATTTTTTTTTTCATAACCTCAACTCTCTGATGAAAGACGATCGGTTGCCGGTAATAGAAATCATTCAACTTGATGTTGGCAATCGTAAAATTGCCTCCTAGTCTATTTTTATAGGAATTCACAAAGGATTAATTCAAACAATATTAAGTCAAACTTTAAATTATTATGTAATGAGACTGAAATCATCAAAATTGCGAAAACAACCCGATATTAAACATAAAGTATGTGCCACAAATAGCTTAAAGTTTTTCAAATTTCAGAAGCAGGAGTTTCGGAAACAGAAGAAATTCAAAACAATAAAAATGCAAGAAGGACCTAAACGGTCCCCGACAATTAAAAACATTTAAAAGAGTCTGAGGTAAACAATAATAGCTCAAAAATAACTGCTCTAGAACTTTTGTTTTTCACTTTTATTTATGATTACCAGAAAATAGAAACAATTTTTGGGAAACTGAAATTTTTTAATTGTTAACAAAAATTTAAAAAAATAATAAGAGCATTTGTTTTATCTAATATGTTGATATGAAATTCAAGGATTTTGAAATGGAAAAATGCGCAAGAACGATTTTTGAAGGGGACTCGCGCGAAGGCGATGCAACGAGATAGACGTGGGTCGCGCACAGACTCTTATATAGTTACTAGACAATTTATGTAATTTTGAAAATGTTTATTGATTTTGATATAAAATAAATTTAACACTTAAAAAAAACTGCGTTTGATTGAAATTCGTGGATGAATATTTGCTACAAGAAGAAAATTATTTAAATAAAAATTAATTGATCGACGAATAATAGTGGATGATATTTTTAATGGAATTGTATATAAAATCTCCAAAAATCACTGGGTTTAATTTTAAATAGCTTTGTTGTCATAAAAAAAACACCAGAATATATCTATAAAGGTGTGAATCCACAATGAGAATATCTCATGAAATTTCTGTCTCATGAAATAAAAATATCATGAATAATGTAATTTCATTGTGGAAACAGACCTGAGATACGTGATATACTAGAGATACTCTCGTGAAACAATGACTCACGAGAGTTTAATTTCTTGATCAAGTCTCAAGGTGGAAACATGACATATTGCAAATCTCGCATGTGACATTTGTCTCACTTGCTGCACGTGAGTTACGGTGCCTTATCGTGAGATAAAACTGTTATTAACATTTAATTTTTTTAAAAATTAAAGAAAATGAGTGAAAAAAGAGGTTTAAAAAGAAAAGAGTGTCACTTTAACTGGACGAGAACTATGACATTCCAGTTAATTGAATTATATGAATCCCATTCTAATTTGTGGGACTGCTCTTCCGAAAATTATAAAAACAGGAATCTTAGAAAATCAGCTATGGATGAAATTTCCAACAAGTTAGGAATTCCGGTTCAAGAAGTTAAGGATAAAATTCATAACCTTCGTTGTCAGTTCCAAAGCATCAACAGAAAATGCAAAAACACCAAAAGCGGACAGGCAACGGAAGACAATTTTGAAGTTAAGTGGGAATTTTATGATGCCTTAAAATTCATAACCGGACCAACAAGTAGTAATGAAGCAACAGTTGATTCTTTAGTAAGTTTAATCATACATTTTTTATATATATTTATATTGCCATGGAACTTCTCCTTCCTGGTGGAAATATTGTGTAAATTCCCGTTGTACATCTTTTGCTTCTAAATTTCCTCGAAGGTTAGAATTAACTTGTATATTCACTAAGCCCGGATTGTCTTGTCTCCATTCTCCTGGTTGTATAGTGCCAGTTTCATGATCTTCCACATCGAAACTACCGCAGGGAGCGTAAAGTCTTTTAGACCGTGTCATTAAAAAATTATGTAACACACATATTGCAGATACAATAAGAATCACTTTTTCTGGTTCTAATTCAATTGGTCTTCTTAGTAAACGAAATCTAGCTGAAGCTAAACCAAAAGCATTCTCAATTATGCGGCGTGCCCGTGATAGCCGGTAATTAAATATTCTTTGTTCCCCATGCAGATTTCTAAATGCATATGGTTTCATAATGTATGGCTTCATGGCAAAAGCGTCATCTGCTACGATAACGAAGGGAACTGGTTTAGTTCGTGCTGGTAGTGCTTTAGATTTTGGAATACTTAAACTATTATTAGCCAGTTTATTTGATAAAGAGCATGCATTAAAAACACCCCCATCAGAAATTCGTCCAAGACTTCCAACATTAATATATCTAAATTTATATTCTGCGTCAGCCAATGCCATTAATACAACACTGTGCGTGCCTTTGTAATTATAATACAGACTTCCACTATGTTTAGGAGCCTTAATGACAACATGTTTGCCGTCCAGTGCGCCTATGCAATGTGGGAAATTCCACTTTTCTTCAAACTCCTGTGAAATCTCTAGCCATTCTTGCTCGGTGCTTGGCATCTGTAACAACAAAATTAATGTGTATTTCATTATTTATTGACTATGGTTAATTATGCAAACTAGCTTTGATACTATTTGCTTTTAGAGTAACGAATTATACGCCCTAACGGAAAACCTAGACGAAAGTTCAGAGAGTCACGAATGCCAAGTACAAAATGATGTGATTCTAGAAAACATTTCGCAAATTTCGAACACATCATCACGTTCTAACACACCGCTTGCAACATTTTGTGATGTCACGCCAAGTTCATCCAGATCTTCATCTGTAAAATTAACGTCAAAGAAGAAAAAAGAGCAAGAGCAACAAGCTGTACTTGAACAATGCCTTGGTGTTATGTCAAAGCCAGCAGACTCTTTTGAAATCTTTGGAGATTATATTGCAGACGAACTGCGAAATATGAGCTCAAAAGCTCCAAACCTGCAGTTCTGGGCGAAGCGAGAAATACAGCGCATTATATTAAAAATGAATGACGACTATGAGCTCCATCAATTACAGCAAAGTACAATTCCGTCACCACAGCAGCCCATAAACACAGAAGAAACCCTGTATCAGTATGAAACTGAGTGTACACCTAATTACTTGCAAATGTAAAATAATTGTTTAATAAATATGTTTCATGAACTTACTTGTAGATATTCTTCTTTTAGAACACTGTAAATTGCAGAACACACTTCAGGTACAATTCGTGTAATAGTACATACAGGTATGCGAAATAAATACATTAGCGAATGGTAGCTGTCTCCTAAAAAATGTTTATTACTTCTTCAAACTGGTGGCTAAAAAATTACAATGTACTTACCTGTAGCCAAAAAACGAAGAGTAATGGCTAACCGCTCAGCTGCTGGAATCGCATTTCGCATATGTGTGTTTTGTTTTTCTATTGAAAACTTTATTTTGTCCAGCAAATACTGAAAATCAGCTACGGACATTCGAAGAAAGTTCTTATAAGATTCCTGATCTTCCCGTTCTAGTTCCGCTAATAATGTTTCGACTACATTCTTATTTTCTCTTTCTTTAATCCAATCTCTCACCCAATATCTGTGAGACCTTTTTTTTCCGTACGGGACTTAACGGCAAGGTAATAGTAACAAGCTGCAGCTTTTCTTCTATCCTTTTTTGTTGACATCTTTAAAATCACACCACTCCACCATATAAAATATAATATATGCTTAACAACCCACAATAATTTATAATAATTTTTTGACGTATGTGGAAACAGGGCAATCAGAGACACCTTCTCTCATGTGAGAGTAAAATATCGTAGTCGCATAACTCAAGTATTTCAGAGAAATATTTCATGTTCTGTGGAAACACATCTGAGATAAATTTCTCATGAGACAAAAATCACATGAGATTTTAGTCTCCTTGTGGACACCTACCTTAAGGGCATTATCGTTTCAGAATTTTATATACATGTTAGAAGCAATGAAATCCTACGAAAGCCGACCCTGATTAATACCTGTACAACACTGATCAACAAGATGGAAATTATACAAGAGCCGACCCTGGCCAATATCAGGACGTTTGAAACAAACAAATTATCAAATGTGTAAACTTGCTTTTATCTAAATTGTCAAGTTGGTAACCTGCTCCAACTTGATATAAACTTTCATAAAAGCAGGGAAAGTATTAATTAATTCGGTAGAGCAGCGGTTTGCGGATTTGTTTTGCTTAAATTCGATTAGCGATAATCGACCATATTGGCACCGCCATTTTTATGCCTGGAATAAATTTTCTGTTACCAACTGTGCAGAATATTTGTTTACAATCAGGTTCGATCATTTCTGAAAATTCAATAGTCAAGTTTACTTTAATGTGGAGTCAGATTCTATTCAACAACGCAACTTTTTTTGTCCATCATCGAATCCATCTACGCTTAATAATGGAGTCAGCAGTTACCAGTTTTGTGTTCTAAATACAACTACCCTTTTTTGTTCATTAAGTGTTGGTTCGGGGTTCTGGCTACATACCAATAAATTAAGGAAACCCACATTGTTAAGTTGGGATATTTATGTCATGTAAACTGATTGCGCAACAGGTTTGAGACAATCTTTTATTTTTGCTTAACTGTGTTTTGTAGCAATTTTATCTAACCATAATATTTGTTAACTATGTAACTACTTTTAATAGTTACAACGGATTGTTGACCATTTTTGCTACTGATGGTTGGTATTATTAATCACGCTGTATTGTTGTGGAAGATATTTATCCCCTCTTTTGTATTTTACTAACCAGGCATTATACAATTTTAACATCATTTTTGTGTTTATGTATTGCAATGATAAGCAATTTTCTTGTAGAGACCTACATACAACTTTTTTACCTCCGTTCGTTCTGTGAGCTAGCTTACACCGGTCATCAGGGTTTATCTAGCACGGAAAATTTACTGCTGAGTATTTATTATTTGGTAGATGTTAGGAATCTTCAATTGAACCGTCTCATTAGCGGGAAGATTGAAAATTCTTGCAATCCCATTTTGTACTAAATTTTAACTGATATTTTGGATGCTTAAGATTAACCCTCAGGACCTACAGCTTAATGTGGAATTTGAACCACGGAGTTGTTTTAGAACCTACTAGGGCACGACCCTGGGACCCTAAGATCCCAAGTCCACCTTTATCATTAGACCAAACTACCTCTACAATCAATCGATTACCGATCTCACCAGATTATTTGCGATCATTACAAATCATGAACAAGAAACGTTCCCTCTCTCAAATGTGGTACGTAAGTAGATAATACCGAACTCTAAATAATATATTTTTTTGAAAATTTGAAAGTGCTTACTTATTATTGGAGTGGGGGGAGGAAAGTAAAATCAAAATTTGGTCTAGAACCGCATTTTTTCCTTAATTATTTACGCCAAACATTCAACTGATGTTTTCAGGTACACAGTTTTCGTTTTTAGTCATTTGGCGTCTTCTTGCTTAATCGTTTAGTAACACCTAAACCTTAAAGATTTCCAATAGAGTGAACACTAAGTATAAAAGGTCTTCAGACCGCAGTACTCCTACAAACCCTGACTATTGTTGGAATGCTGACAGGGTAAGATATATGTATAAGCATCCCTGCATTGGACCATTGGGCTGCCATAATACAAGAATTAGGATAAGATTAAATTCGATATTGTCATATCTGTATTTTTAGTTTAATCTAAAAATTGCACAGAAACACTTTTCAAGCACTAAAATGGCACAAAATTTTCACAAATAAAATATCCGAAAAGTGTTTATGTGCATTTCTTAGATTAAACTAAAGGTACAGATATGATAAATATCAATTTTCATTTCATTAACCACGAATCCATCGATTATCGACATTGTTGGTTGGCGTGCAGTAAAAAGGAAAGTGGAAGAATTCATAGGCTTGCAATCAAATTAATTTGCTCTAGAATTATGGTGCGTTATTACCGTTGCTAAAACAACGATTATATAGGCAAATGCGGAAAATTTTGTAAGTTTGAGTATAGAGTAAGTGCACAAAAGATATTATTTATAATATCATGTGTTAACTGGGATATTCGACCGAGTTAAACAGCGGTATTTATTTTAGAGTTAAGATGGTGGACGAAAACAATTTTTCGATATTATTTATGTTCACAGTTTTTGGGTAGGCCGGGCGTAACCTGATTTTTCGTTAAAACCACTGCAGTTTTAATATATGAATTTATCTAAAAGGGATGACTGGACAGGATGGCGACTAGTGGAATATAGCCGTGCTGAAGTGAAATGAATACAGGAAACAGGCATCAGAACGTAATAGAAAAAAACTGGAAGAATCATAATATATTAAAAGGTAGATAGACACTATAAAATACTAATAAAAAAATAGATATAACCTAATTTACTATGATATCTAAAATTAAATATTTTAATGTTGATGCATTTCGCTCAACGCATAGATTTTTGTTTATAACTAATAGGGTTAAATTTATATATTATCAATAAATAAAAAAGTCAATAGAATACTTTTTATTTTACATTTTGGAATTACACATTTAGCCTCTATAATTTAATAAGATTTTTCTTATAAATTCTCATTTTTATGAGATAAAACTACTTAAACATTTATTAAATAAGTCTTAAATTTACAATATGTACATCTATAATAGTCAACTAATTATAAAATACAATTACAGTAAATGTAAAATATAAATAACTACCTAGTCAAATTAAGAAAAAATGTAGTTAAGTACTAAAATGTAATAGTTAGGGCACTAATTTTTTATAATACACCACCATAATTCAGTCACAGTCACAATTGGTTTTTGCCATCTTAATTTAGTCTAATTTTTTGTAATTTAAAGTAGCAGTCTTATTTTTAGTCCAAAAACCACATCAATATGCGTATGCTAAATTTTTTAATTTATCTGTTGGTGTTGCTCGTTCGATTGAGTTGCATTTGTTCCAATTCTTCACGCGTTACCAGGATGAAATGGCCGCCATTTGTTATCCTTTGGTCTGAATTATCGTGAGGATGCTTGTGTTGATGTCGCAAACGTGGGCTTATTGGAAATCGGGCCATTATTGGTAACAATTCCATTTGCTTCTCTTTGGAATGCATCTCTCTGGCTTCGAATTGAAGTTGGTGGGTATTGCACTTGTGTGAATGAAACAGGCGTGTTGACAGCGGAGTCGAATTTAGACTTGGCGAAAATTGAATCGTACAGACGCTTATGATTGGGAGCAGTGATAAGTTGTTAGGATTGGCTGTTGTTGAATTTGTTCCAGTAGCATCATTACTTCCATTATTTTTACTTGTTTGTCTAATGGCATCGGTGATGAAGGTTGGGAAGGGCTTTGGGATTGCTGCAAAAATAATTAACATAAGTACACTTTAACTAACCAAATAAAATTAAAAATATTTTTAATTTAAAACTATTATAAGCCCCTTTATAAGCCACAATGCAAAGTTATTGTTTTTAATTATTAGTGCATTTTGCGTCTTCAAAACTCAAAAAAAAACAGGTGGTTATTTAAAAAATATTAGTTAGGTTAATTCACACTCACACTCGCCGACCGTGCAAGAAGCTCCTTTGAAGTATCGCTCAGCTCTCAATGCATTTCCTTCTTGATCTTCGACCACAACAGCCATTCCTAGATTTCTGCCTCTTGACCAAGCTTTGGTTGCCGGCTTAACGCTCAGTTCGACCCAATCTGCATTTTCTTCAACCACTTTACTGTCCGACAAACGACGTTTAACTACAAAATTAAGATTAGGGCTACGTCCAAATTTTTATTCCAAAATACAAACCTCGGTGCTTTTTGAGAGCTTTAGTATACCAGTAAATCGAAACTCTTACAAGTTTGTCGTCCTGATCGGAGGAGGAATTTTCGCAACTGATATCCGTCGTTTCGGGATTAGCGGTTACAGTTGAAGTTGTGGCGTTCTCTTTCGGTAATCTGTACAAACGTAACGTGGCCGATGCGAAGCTTGTAGCATTGTCTTCGGTTATCGGATCTATCATGAAATACAAGTTCATTGTGTTATCGTCCTTCCATGCATCGGCTTCCGTATTTCTTGGTATTTGACCTAAATGTACGAAACGATCACAAAAAATGTGAATTAAAAAAATGGACGTACTTACAAACAGGATAATAGCTTCGAACGAAATGGAACGATTCGTCGATTATTGACTTGTTTTGTTGATTTTGGAAAGTTGTCAGTGCTTCGGTGAGTTCATCTGGAGTAAAATTCAAGCTCTGCATGTGTGTTGATAAAGTGGTATTATCTCTTCCTGTTTGCCTCAAGATGGTATTTTTTATCGATTCCAATCGTATGTTTTTTGATCTACAAATTAAGATCCTTGTTAGGATTAAATTTAGGCAAAGGATGTAGCAAATAAAGGACCTGCATGCAATTTTGCAATCGGCTAATGCATGCAAAAGTTTAGTGGTGCCAAAATTTCAATCTTTGATGATAAATTGGGAAAATTGATCAAGATGCAAAATTCAATTAGAAAAAAAATTGGTCGTATCTCGAAAAAGGTTAAAAAATCTAACAATAGGATATTAACATTCTGGATCGTTTTTGCAAATTGTAATTGTGCAATTAATGCGTCTCCAAATCACATTAACATGTTTATGTATTTTATTAAACTTTAACCTCTTTTATTGGTTGTGCAAATTTGGTGTCCAGTTGTCTACTTGAAGCGGACTTAATAAGCAAGTTATACGTTTCCGTATTTAGCAGACTGGTAAACAGTTTTTTTACCTGTCTTTCGTTAAATCGTTTATTGCTAATAAATTACTTATTATATGATTTTTAATATAACCGTCTAGACTAGTAAAGTGTATTGACCTTTACTTACTAGTGATACGTGTATCCTATAACACTATCATGTTGTAAGCTTTCTTATTCAGGCTTTGGTGACACAACAAGAAGTTAAAAGTTGATTTTACCTTGATTTTTAGTGCTGGGTTCATGGGTTGGGTCTTGGTTTTAGATAAATTTTTATTTGCTAAACATTCCATTAGTCTATTTTAATAATTTATGATGATTGTTATTACTTTTATCTACCTTTTTGTCAACCACGTCCGAAAGGTGTTGGAAAAACCATTTGGCTAATTAATTGCTCTTCTTGATCATCGCCCGATAGTAAGTAAATAATAATTTAGACTTTGTGAGATGCCGAATGAGTTTTTTCTGGGTGGCCAAAAAAGAAATCTGATAAAATTCCAATTTTGTTACAAACTAAAATTTAAAAAGAGCAACGAAACTAAAATTTCTTCTTTGTTGTTATGAAATTGTAATAATTCTTTATATAATAATGATGCATAATGATGGAAGAGTAACATGGAGTAGGCGGTCTCCCCTGTTGGTACAAATTACTAATGCATCGCATTGTATTTCCGCTCCCAATCGTGCATGACACAATAAGCGTCTGGGATCTGTCTACGCTGTTTATGCCTTTTATTTACCTCACGATTCACATTCCTAGACAGAAGCAATAAGAAGGCTACGACAAGTACATCGTCTGCTTACGCAATATCTACTCGTTTATTTTATAATTTTACCATTATCGCAACTGGTAAACTTGCTACGATACACCGTCACAACTATAGTTGCTAGAATAGATAACAATTATCTTGATTTTTATTATTGAGATTAATTGGACTTAACTGCATATAATTTGATGTTTTAAAATAGTAATCAGATTTTGTAAATACAATGTAACTAATTTTTAAATTTATCATTCACTTAGTACATTGATTTGTTAGGCCTTGATACGGTATTTATCTTTCGAGCAGTACAACTCTTTAAAATGGAATTACATAGTAAATCTTTTTGGAAGATCGCGACCGGGGCGTTTACATTAGCATAGCGCCCTAGGCGATTGTTGGACAAATTTATGATCAAGCATATCAGTATTACGTTCAGATAATTGTTTAACGTTCTAATTAGGTTATTCCAGATAAGTAACAATAAATTATTCATTTACGACTTCCAATAAAATAATTTGATTGATTCAAAATTCTATACAACAAAAGAATATAAATTACGTTGTCCGATTAATCATCAAAAACAGATTGACTATTCAATCGTGTGGGTAACTAACAAACTCAAACGCTCTGGCAAAATTGTAAAATTCCTGAAAAATACGTAAATTTGGAAAAATAATTCGTAGATATGCCCACACATCTTCTGCATTCTTTAATTTTTTTTCTTCGAAATTAAAACGCAGTACAATTATTTTTAGTCGACCGGCACTTAAAATACCCACGTTGTAATGGCATACGTATGACTATAATATCAATGCAACGACTGAAATTTGGCAAACCACCAGTTTTTCCCAAATTTCGAAAAGCGATTTTATGAAAAAATAATCAAACTAAATACTATTCGAGCTGTGAGGTACCCAAAAGTTGTTTTTTTCCATGAGATAAATAGTAAAATTTAAAGGCCACATTAATCGAAGACGTAAATTCCAATATATCATAATTTTTCCATTTTATATGCCACTAACGGTCGTCGGTGCGGCGATTATTAATAAACATCAAAGAATATTTAAATTGCATAAAAAGTTGTTAATTTTACCTGGTCACATAAGGTGATGCTAATAAAATCTTATTTTCATTCATAAATTTAGTATGAATATTTTTAATATGATGTCTAGGAATTCTTGCAATATCTGCTTGACGCATTGAGGTACATAATAACTCACCAGCACCTGCAAGAACGTTCTCACAGGTGCAGAGAATTTAGATAAAATTGTGAAGTAGAATACGATAATGGTTATGTAAAATTGCTGCTCATAAGCTGCACCGTTGTTTGGTTTCCGCATTTATATTGTTTCAAACAATTCAATTGGCAATTAAACTTAATCTACTTTGAGCTTATTGTTAAGAGTTATACAAGGGAGACTCATAAATAAATCAAAAAGTGAGTTCCCAATCGGTATTAACCATTGTTATTTGCACTGTAAAGGAATGATTACTTCCAGAGTTCTTTTTGTTATGTTTAGTTTTCTGAGTTGTTTTGATTTCCTCGAGATACCCCACATAGACGGAATCGGCATTGCGGGATCAACGGACGGATTTCTCCAATTTCTGATCTAAGCTGAGATCTTTTCTAATCTTCTTCAGATGACGAAGCTGATTTCCACCGCCTTTTCATTTTGAATGCGTGTTTTATTTATAAATTATTAGCTCTCAACTCCTAAAGATTAGGAATAAGAAAACACCTAAGATGACAGATATGAAGCACTAAAGGAACTAATAACAATTGAAACTTGTCATAGCTGAGAAATTTATTACCAAAAAAAAATTGCGTTGATTAGCCAGAAATTTTATTTTATGTAACAACTCATTGTAGTCTAATATGGATCGCTGACCCCCCCCCCCCCCCCGAGCATTTCCGTGAAATAGGAACAAATTAGTGACCAATCAAAATAACCATTTCGCCGTCCGAAATGTAAGCTTTTAGTAGATGGTTCGACTCCTGCCGAATAATCAGACCAATCAGGTCGATCTTTTCACCTCTAGTTAAAATTCCAGATCACTAAGTGTATGCTGTTATGGTAATAAATTAATTAAGAACGTCACTATATAAGCAACCAAAATCTAACTGTTAGTTATTTTGAATTTTAACTGTATGTGGAAATATCGGCCCGTTGTAAAACAATGAAAATCCATGATTGCCTTGGTAGCCAGCAATAGATTGACTTTCCACAATAATAATTTTGCTTAATTAGGAGTAAAAGTGTCACTTTTAGTGATGAGTTAGTAGGATTTGGCGGACAAGCGGAGGGAGTCCGACAATGCAGACGAGCCATAATAGAAAGTACTTTTTACCACGCATTAAACGGGCTATATTTTCTTCAACGTTGAAAATTGATAAATATTTAAATATTTGACAATTTATAAATATTGAGGTTATGTGTACTTTTACTGCCGGCCACGGACGGCAAAAAAATTAATTGTGAGGTTACATTTAGTGACGTTCGAAAAAAATATATTATGATTTTTGAGCTATTGAAAGAAATAATAAAATGAAGATTAAAAATTAGCTAGTTAATGAAACAATAAAATTCAAAATTATACTTTGCATGAGCTTGCAGGAATACTTATTGCCATTTCAGATGGTTTTTATCGGTTTTTATTAAATTTTATATTTTATTAAAACCATCTGAAGAAACATTTTTTGTTAAATACATCTGAAAAAATATTTTATTAATAAAATCATTTGAAGATAGCAATAATTAAACATTGCTAAAAGCTCACATCAAAAATAATTTAAATTTTTATTATTTTAATAATGATAATAGTTTTGGTATTATGCAATATATTTTTGATTTACCAGTCAAATGCATTGCGTCTCCTTTCGGGAGGCAATGAAGTTGCAATATCTCATTTCCATGTCATGTGGGAAGATGATTTACTATATTTCTTCACGACTTTCCCTAAATCGAAAAGTTCCTGAACATCCTGAAAAGTTGAAGAACTCCTGAACTGAGAATTTAATTTTAGGTTATGTTGTTTAAATTATTAATCAAAACAATTGATGTACGCAATAAATCATTATTTATGAATTTAATATGAAATAGAAAAATCCTTTTTAATAAAATGTAGGTCTGTGTGTATGCGTGACTTATAAATACGGATTAAGACAATTCATGCAATGAATTATCATGGGAGATGGTCTCATTTCAATAGCTTGCGGGAAGATGAAAAGCATTTCTTCACAACCTTGCCTAGGTCGGGAAGTGACCCCTTTCTGAACTAAGAATTTGATTTTAGGTTATGTTATTTAAATTAATAGTTAAAGCAATTGATTGTACGCAATAAATCATTATTTATGTCTCGGTCAAAAGCTTCATTACAGCTTCGGTCTATAGCAGACTCTGCGCTTCGCACCTCTTCGCCCAGGACTATAATGAAGCGTTTTCCACCTCGTATGTAATGTACGAGTAGGTACCATTATTAATGAACAAAAATTGATTAATTTTAAGCAGGATACGATGCAAAGCGGAATTTTTTAAATTGTAGTTTTAAACCCCGACCATGAAGTAAAATTATCGGAAAATTATGATTAAATTGTTACAAATTAAATTAGACGACAATGTTTTTCAATTTGACGATTTTAGAAAAAAATCAGAGAAAACTAGTACAGGTAGTTTGGTCTGGTTATAAACTAAGACCGGATGCGGGGAGGGAGTAACTATTCCCATAAATTTTTACAATTAAGTATCCCCTCCCATGAACTTTGGCTGGGTCCCCACCTGTTATAAACAGTTGGACTTCTCATCTAAAAATCATGCGTTGAAACCCCATCTATTATTTAAATATTTGTGTGTCAGAAAATAAATAAAAATCCACGTTTGTCAGAATATAAATAAAATAGGGTTCATTTTAAAAACATGATATATAGAGGAAAGGCGACGATCATATCTCTAATTTTAGGGGGGGGGATAGATTTCTGAAATTATATTTTTTTAAGAATCAAAACATGTCAAGACATTGCTGAAAATGAAAAAGTTAAAAATTAAAAGTGAGAAGATTTAGAAAAATATTCTAAAAACAAATTTACAAACTGAAACTTTTACACCCGATATTATTACTCGTTAATCCATGCATGCGCGTCCTTCTTGAAATATTTGTTATGACTGATCCATTCTGTATTTGTATGTAACAGCCCTAGAGAAATGATAATATCCAAATGTTTCCCGACAACAGTAAAACCGAATATTGATTTCAAACAATTTTGAAAATACACAAAATGGCTGTCGAAGCGCTACATGCCGAATATTTATCACTTCTCGCGGTTTGTTTGGGAAATAACAGCCCAGAGGTAACAGTCCTCGGGCTGTTATCATCCCCTCAGGGCTGTAACTGATAATATTATTATTGATATTCCATTCAATTCAAAATTCTGAAAGTGAACAAAAATAAATTACAAATTAAAAAAGAACCATGAATGTTGTAATAATACAATTGATTATTTTTGCGTGCCATAATTCCCAAAAGTTATAAAAAATGTAAAGTAAAACAAAATTTATTTAAAAAACCCCAACGAAAACATAAATGTAGTCGAAACTTATTAAAACTCGTAAAAAAATTTGGAAGATAAACGAAAATATAAACAAACCGCCATAACATGCACAAAAATGTAAGCAAAATTAAAAATAACCACTAATTGGGAGAGCTGGTGGTAATTTTTAATTTTTCTTCCATTTTTTGATAATAAAATTGCATTGTTGTGCAAGTTCATCTACTTCAAATCTAAAATCATATCCAAGAGACTTCGAGTACCACGACTTAACCCAGCTTTTCTATAATAACTCGCAAACGCTGAAAGGTATCAAAAATATTAAGAGGTCAAAAGTATTAAGTGTAAAAAGAAAAATATTTTATCTTTTGAACATTTATTGATATTTTATACGGTTTTCGATTTCTCACATAAGAACTGCGTAAAATCATACTCGAGTTCTCGTGGTTATTACTACATCCCATAATATCTATTACATTTGTCCCGACATGAAAAATTCCTAAATCTGATCACCCAGGCTATCATGAATAGTGGTGGTAGGTTTAAATCGGCATCCCACATTATTAATAAAAAAAGATGACCGCGGAGGTAACTTGATGTGATCGGCGGTTGAATTACATCGCGGAAATTCCGGGTTTCAGTCGCAGACTTCCGCAAAAGTTTTAACTCGATGCTATCATGGACATCAACACTCTGTGGTCAGGCTAATTTAAAAAATAACACAAGTCAGATACCTTTCTGAAAGTAATCCCGTTTATTTCTAGCAAGCTTTTTGCCTACTTTCACCACTTCAAATTGAGTTAATTTAAAAAAATTTATATGCTGGGTTTTCAGGCTATTTTCAGTGAAAAAATTATTTGAACGTAAATAATTTGAAATACATTTTTTTGTTTTCATAATTGTGGAATAATTTCTGTTCGGCATTAGATATTGCATTAGATTTAATCCAGCCATTTGTCTTCGTTTAGTTCAAACAATAGTAAATCATTGATAAACTTTAAGCTATGATTAAAAGTTTAATAAATTATTTACAGCTGTTTGGTTCATTGGTTAATCTGTTGGTCTATTTAGTGATGGAGACTTATTGGTAGTTAAGGAACCAAAAGTGCAATTAATATAAATTTAGAATTCGAGTGACCTAAATAGTTTTATGCCTACTGAAGTGTATGAAAAATTTAGTTTTCGACTGAACTCGTTAAGCAAAATTATCTTGCTCCCATAAAGGAGAATTTAAAAAAATTATGTACTATACATGTAAAAGTGTAAGGTCATTAAATGTAGCATCATCATTTTCCACGCCAACTAAGTAAAATTGCAAATAACTTTTAGCATCTCTTGTTATAGGTCAACACACTTTATTCAAAAACATGGTATTTTTAAAATTTCAGCTCATCATGCACTGCAAAATCAAATCATGCATTATCAATTATCATTTACCAGTGCAATATTTGGTGTAAATGTGCATTTCTAGGGCAACAAACTGAATGAGAAAGTCATGCAAAACTTTCAAACATTCCGTTATTAAGTAATTTTTGAATTTAATCATATCAATAGCTTGGATGTAATTTTTACAAGAAAACCATGCTTAAAATTGCATTCAAACAAAACATCGTACCTGTCTTCATCGTTATCACGCCTTCATGTAAAAAAGAATAATTAAATTAGATTTGTTGGATTCAAAAACGAAGACGTCGCAGAATTATAAAAATAGTGATTAAATCTTACTTGTTTCGATTTGCTTCAATTTGTTGCATGTTGAAAAAATTCGAATCGAACGGAAAATTTGAAGTTGATGATAAGGGTTCGCTTTCCAGGTTATCGTTGGATATAACAGTTTGATCTGATTGCATTGAATTATATGAGTCTTCATCGCTCCGTTTGGATACTTTCGAATCAGGAAGAACGCTCAAGTTGAATAGTAAATCGTTTTGGATTTCGTTATCCTCGTGTTTTTTAGGAGATAAATCGGATGGAGAATTAGTCGAAGATTCTATCGGTAATGCCTCCATAATGTTTATCATTCTAATCACAATCATTAAAACCACTACCGAAAATTTAAACAACATTTTGTTTTTTTTTTTCGCTCACAACTTACTCAAATTTACTATATTTAATCAATTACTGTCCACAAGTCTTCTGCACAAATCTAAAAATTAATAGTTCAAATTAGACACGACTCACTATCATTTATATATCTTTAGTTGACTTTCCACTATAATAAAATTTTAAATTTAGCAAATACAACGCGTTGACATTTAGGTGAACAACCTTAAATAAAAAAGAATTTTCCGATGTATATCCAATTTTAAAAAAAATACTTAGATGCTAACTCTTTCCCTCTAGTCTGCTCTAACGTACAATGTATACTAAGGTGTTCGATTATAGATTCCTATTTCTGAATGAGTACGACGAAGAAACCAACTTGCGTAGCTCCTCTCTTTTCAACTTATTACAGCTAATTATATCCCTAGTTAGAGACGATCTGTCTAGCAGGAAATCTTACTAAATTGTGCAAAAAACAACTTAATTTTTATAATTTAATACGAACTTCCAGCACTCGCAAGTGTAACTTTCAAAAATACCATTTTAAATTCAAATAATTGCGCGTGCTATGTTTTTGGAAAAATTGCACGCTATTTTTAATTTTCCACAAACTCGAGTTAAATTTAACATTTTTTCGCAAAAATTTTATCCTTCATTTTCGGTGGCAAATTAAATTATTTCAAAAATATTAAAAAATTTATGGTTACATATTTTATGCTTATTTGTAGATATATTTTTTCGAATATACGATAAAATTCTTAGATATTCCCTAAAATTTGCTTAATATCAAGGTCAACTACTACAATATTTTTAAAGGTATTTTTCGAACGAAATTATAAAAAATTCATACGTAGTACTGTGATCGTTCGAAAAATCATTAAATTATGCATTTTATTTAATTTTCTAGCAAGTTTTTAATTTTAGGCTTCTATACAAAGTACTATACCAAGCAATCTTTTAAATAAAATTCCCGACCTGCCCATATTTCAAACTTTTGAGTTTCGCGTTTCTAATAAAAATATTTAATGATATAAATTAATTAAAAAAGATTTACAATAAATTAATGCAGACAAAGTTCTAATTGTTTGTAGTACATAAATCATAACACGTGTTTCGTTTTTATTTTAGCTCTTCAGATAATATTATAATGTCATGGTTTAAATACAAACAATTAAATCGTTGTTTGCATTAATTTACTAGAAGTTTACTAACATGATTTTTTTTAAATTAATTTGTATCATTAAATACTTAAAAATCTAAACATAATTTAATAAAAGAAATAGTTCTTTTAATGAACAAAATTATTCCACCTTCAAGTTAAGGTAGACAAAACATTAATAAAAAAATGTTTTGTCTGGAATGAAATTTTAAAAGTACTAAAAAAATTCAATCACTTACTTGTATCGCGGCGTTTCAAATTGATAGAACTATTTTTGCACAAGGTAATGTCGATACAAGAGCGATTCCGCTTTATATACACCTAGAAAACATAAAATATTCAGCCTCCTTAAAATTACCATAACGTAGTAAATCATACATTATTTACAATGTATTTTGACTAGAAGTGTACGTACACATTATCAAAATTATTATAAACATCCGAATTTTACAGAAATAATATAAACTTTCTCTGCTTAATAATTAATCGTAAATATAAAATTAAGTGTAAGATATAAAAACAACAGTGCGGATGCGGATAAAATTACAGAGCGGATTTTTGATTCGGCCCTCCGGTGAACATCGACATGCTGCAGACTTAAGAATTAGTTCTATATTTGCATAAGTCTAATTAATTGACAAAACCTCAAGGTCGCGCCCAAATTATTTGTACCGTGGTTAGAATTACACGTTAAACTGTCGATTTTAGTAAGTATTATGTTAACTTGTAATTCCAAATGTTCATTAAAAAGGCTCTTCGGAGTTCATGCACTTGTATAGATTACCCATAATGTGGTAAGTCATCATAACACAATGTAAATAGGTTGTAATATTTACAGTTACCATTTACAGTCGTTATGAACAGATCACATTTTTATGTTATGTAGTAGTACCTATACCATATTATCATTTTTTATCTCATTTATAGTTTTATTTTAAATTAGTTTACCCTAAATAAATAAATATAATATATTTATTTTTTTGCGTATCGTATCGCGTATCGTCCGTATTGCGTATCGTCCCATGAGGATTTAAACCTCAACTTCGCAAGTGCGTGAAAATATCCTTATTAGTTTTCTACTGAAAAAAAACTGAGAATTATTTCTTTTGTTTAGAAAGCAGAAATTTATACGTTAGCTTCCCTCTTTGATGTAATGCCAATTTTTTTATTTATTTGGAAAATTTCCAAAACAACTAAAATTATCTTACAATGGTTTTTAATAAAGCAGAAGAAACGGATTGCAAATCGACAATCACATTTGATACATATGAGGGATATAAGTGAGAAGACCAAACGAAAGACGGCAGAAAAACGCAGTTGGGTAAAAACGCGTACTATGTTAACAAGTTGTTGCTAATCAACCAAAAATTATCAAGAACAATAAAGATAAAAATAATAAAGCCAGCACTTACGGATGTGGCAGAGACTATTATGTGTAACTGAGAGGGAAGAAGACCTGCAAATTATTGAAAGGAAGAATTGAGAAGAATAAAAAAATGAACAAAAATAATTATAATGAATTTCGAGTTGTTGCGAGACATAGGAAATTAAGACATCATAAGTATAATTAAATTAAGAGAATAAAAAACCAAATTAATAAAACTTGTATTTTTCGCTCCGTACAATGTTAACAAATTTTGACCATTATAAATAATAAAAACTGTCTAGAAAATTCGGGGTCATATCCTTGTGACTGCTACTGGTGAAGTTTACATGAAAATCAATGAATAACGCGTTTTTTTTTGGTCAAAATTAGAAATTAATTTTGACGTTTAATAAATTAACAAATAATTTGGATTTTAAGGCTAGAAAAGTATCGAAATACCTCCGTATTATCTTTATAAAGGAATTTATATATAATTGAACTGGGAAAACTTTGGAAAAAACGTAAAATTTTGGAAAAATTTGGAAATTATTTGGAAGTGACGTTTAAAGGAAAAATTTAAAAATTTTGGATTTAAAGACTCAAAAGCTATCGAAATACCTCTGTGTTATCCTCATAAAGGTATTGACATTTAATTTAACTGGGAAAAACCGTAAAATTTTGAAATATTTGGAAACCATTTGGAAGTGACGTTTCCAAAATTAACAAAAATTTGGATTTTAAGGCTAAAAAAGCATAGAAATACCTCCGTATTATCTTTATAAAGTTATTTATATATGTATAATTGAACTGGGAAAACCTTGGAAAAAACGTAAAATTTTGGAAAAATTTGGAAATTATTTGGAAGTGACGTTTAAAGGAAAAATTTAGAAAATTTTGGATTTAAAGACTCAAAAACTATTGAAATACCTCTGTGTTATCCTCATAAAGAAGACCCTAATTGTCCAGTGTCGATCCGTGGGTCGCCAGGAAGAATGGAGAACTCTCGTTCCACCTCACCTAAGTCGAGACGGGGCACGGTTAGAAGGTTCAACGAGTACCTTCATGAAACTGGACGACCCAACCTGCTGACACTGCGATGACCGAATGTACGAATGTACAGCTCGAGAGGGAAGCGAAACAAGGGCGACGAAACGCGCAAGAGCCGCGACTCCCGAAGTAATGCCCAGACGGCGAAACCGGGAGTCGAGGATAGGGGTGAGGTTTTAGTCAGTGCAAGTCTGACACTACCGGCTTAGATTAAGCCGGTGTCTCGCACGAGATTTCCTCACCCCAGCGCAAAGCTAAAACAAAAAATTAAGAGAATAAAATGATAATCGCAGAATGGAGACACTAATGGGGACCATACCAGAGGAAGATCCTAAGTTCGATGGTGGGATCAGGTTATGGAGGATGAGAAAGTTGAGGGTCGAGGAGCAGATAGAAAAATATGGAGAAGAATTGCAAATGAGGTGAAATCCGAATGAATTTGTATAAATTGCACAATCCAAATATTTTTCTCACTTCATTTTGGTATGTAGACTCTCGAGTCATACAGAACTATCGTGCATGGATATTGTTGGGATAATGTAAAATGTCCTCAAGGGTGGGTGTAAACTGCCCCAATCCGCCAGGTAGTTGAAAGAAAAACTATATATTCTCGTTGGACCAAAAAGGTCAACATTAATCTCATTTGCAAACTGCCCTAAATTTGTTATGGTATTTGTATGGTTAGAATTTTGGTTGCGAAATTAATTTAAATAAAAATGAAAATAAAAGAAATTTATAGTTAAATTAAAATGACTGGGTAATTTGGAAAGAAGAAGAAAAGCAGAATATGGTAGTTTGTAAATTTTAAACTATTTAATATTTAATATTGTTAATAATAAGCGAGTGTGCATATTGAAGGAGATAGCAGTTGTGATGATAATCAAGCAAAGGTGTGAAATAATAATTAAAGATTTTAGTTACATAAAATATACTAAATAAAATTTTGAAGCACAATATTTTATCATTAAATGATTGCACCCCGTCCCCCCATTTTATTGAGCAATATCATAGCAATATAATATATAATTTTTATTTATTATTTTATTAATTAATTAATTTTTAAAAATAAAATAATATTTAATAAAAATTTCCGCAAAGAAAACCTTGATGAAATGAAGGAAAAATTAATTAGAGAAATGGAATATTTCTAGTTTGTACTCAAGATGTTAGTTATAATAAAGGTTAAATTTTTTGATAAATCATATTTTTTTCTAACTTTCAACTTCAACAAACCAATGAAGAGAAGAGATGGAAAACTCATTTATCAAAAACATATTTTCATCATCACATCAGAACCACAGGCTTAACTAAGCCTAATATTTGAATGGGCTAAATAAATCCCTTTTAAATTTGTTCTGACACTTACTACATGATCCATATATGAGTAAAGCTCGACTATATTCTCTGTAAATCTCCGTACAGAACAACTTTGTAGCCCTAATAGGGTCCTAGATGTGAGACTTCAAAGTTGATCATTTCTTACTCATTTGAAGGATTAAGATTTAAAGTTAAAGTAAATAAAATTATTCCTAAGTCTCAAACAAAATTTCCAATAGTTTTACCTCCGGTATTATCAAATTCTAAATGAACCTTTAGCACTAACTGCTGATTTTATATTGGTGTTTGAAGTTGATAATACTGGGCGCTATGCATTGAAAAAAAAATTTGGTAAAAATTCTATAAATAGTACAGAATTAATTTTAATTATTTCTCAAGTTTCCTTTTTGTAATTGTAAGAATTTCTTCTATTTCATAACGTAGTCATTCAAATCACTGCAGTAACTGTTTTTGGAGGGAGACTTTCGATTTAGGCTAAGCCTTTCCTTCTAGAATTCAAGCTCAGTAATAAACCGGGCGAGTAATTCAATTTATACAAATAGATTTCGGATGCTCCTGGATGATAGCTATTCTAGGATTTCCATTTTGGTAATGTCTTAATTCAGTAATTTGGAGATTAAGCTCTTTTATTGAATAATCTAAACCTCTCTTGTGTGTTGCTAACTACCCCCTCCCCCCTAATCAGCGACTCATGGTTATACCTTACATTTACCTGGGTATTGGTAAGAATGGAGCATGGCTAAAGTCTAGGAGGCTCATAACAATTTTTCCACACGACTTAAAAAGATTGATTTCTTCCCTATTCAACATTCTCTACTCAATTACTCAACATTCCAATGTTGGACTTAATTTTTAACTGAAAAAATTTTACAAAAAAAAACCGACTTCAAAAAAAAGCACTACAAAAAATTGCACTAAAAAGTAAAAAATAATTAGAAGTTATTAGAAGAAGATTTAACAGAAATTAGAAGTATATTTTTACAGTGCTGAGCATAAAAATTAATGTATTACGTCAATAATATACAATTATTGTTATTTTTGGAGTCGGTGCCAGCCAAGCTGTTAAGAAATATAATTGTATATTATTGACGTAATACATTAATTTTTATGCTCAGCACTGTAAAAATATACTTATAATTTCTGTTAAATCTTCTTCTAATAACTTCTAATTATTTTTTACTTTTTAGTGCAATTTTTTTGTAGTGCTTTTTTTGAAGTCGGTTTTTTTGGTAAATTTTTTTTTAATTTCTTGCTTTTTAGTGAATCTTGCGTTCCTTAACTGATTTATCGAAAGCGAATATGGGTAGACCTACTAAACGCGCTGCCCATATGCGACAGCGCCGTTCAAATGAGACAAGCGAAGAAAGGGCGAAACGCCTATTTCAAAGTAGAAAATCTAGATCCAAGACTATTTCAGAAGAGAGTAGTGAACAGCGTGAAAAGAGGCTTTCGCAAATGCGGGCTTACAATCAATAAAAACCAAAGTACTCAACCGATTTTGATGAAATTTATATGGGACCAATCTAAAACTATATCCTTTCGAATTGTGAAAAAATTTTGAAAATCGGTTAATAAATGACGGAGTTATGAGGTAACAAACATTAAAAAAAAATACAGCCGAATTGAGAACCTCCTCCTTTTTTGAAGTCGGTTGAAAATTAGTTTTTATAACTCTTTCCAAATGCTGAAAATTCTCAGATATTCTTAAGAAAGAATTCTTAAGAATATCTGAGAATTTTCAGAATCAGAATTTGAAGAATCAGGAAATTTTATAAAAATGTTATGATTTATGATAAATTTTATGATATTCTTTGCTCGTTTTTAATTTGTCTGTCTTCCTTCCGAATCTACTCCAAATTTTCTTCTTAAAATTGGAATTTAAGAATTTTCTGAAGATTTTTCGAGAATTTCATAAAAATTTCTTTGGCCAGTTTAGAATTATCTATTTTGCTACACAAGGGCGGATACAAGAAGGGGAGGGAAAATGTTGGTAAATAGCCCCCCCGCCAAATGTTCAAGAATTGGAAAAAAACGATTAAATGCACTAAAATTGCACCAAAAAATAAAAATCTAACCTTTTCTACGTTATTTCACAATGCATCACCCCCCATGAACTTTTACTGGATCTCGTCCATATCATGTTTTAAATAAACCTCTAATAATTTATTGCTAAAGAAACCCAAGAAATAATTAAGAGCCTTAACAGAGTTAAAGGCTTATGAGCCTCACATTAAAATTCTAGGTATTATTTTAGATCAACACTTGAAATTCAATGAACACGTTCGACACATCATAGTCAAAGCCAACAAAATTTTTAAATCTTTATGTCGGTTCGTACGGCCCACGTGGGGTATTAATCCACGAAATGTGGAGACAATATACCACGCGGTCATCGAACCGACCATTACTTACGGTTCTTTTATTTGGAGTGGAGTGCTAAGATACAAGTACGTGCTGGGTTGGTTGCGATCTTTTCAGCGGGCATTCGCCGTCAGGGCTACGCGCGCATTTCATACGGTCTCGGCAATATCTGCGTTGGCCTTAGCTGGATTTACTCCAATCGAGCTAAGGATAAAGGAGGTGGCAAGGGTAGAGCAAGTGAAAATGGATGGTACTTTCGATCGACTTCCGGACGACGTCGTCTTGCAAAATCGTACGTCGCCAGCGGAGATGTTACATCCCCGCTATAGACAAACGATCAGTTTCGTAAAAGCAAACGACTCGCTGGAAGTCGATCGAATATGCGACCAGGTCGATGTTGCTATATTTACCGATGGCAGCAAGCAGGAAGGTGGGGAGGTCGGCGCGGCAATCGTCATATACCGTGAAGCTCGGCAAGAGACCCACAAGTACCGGTTAAACGGTACTTGTAGCGTGTTTCAAGCCGAGTTATATGCGATTGACGCCGCCCTGACTTGGATCTCCCCCAGGAGGTTACACTCAGTGTGTATTTTCTCCGACAGCCTCTCTTCGCTTGTTACCATCGCTAATAGGAGTAGCACCGTACCTTTGGTCACCTCCATCCATCGTTCACTGCTCAAACTGAAGGACCAAACGATCATCAGGTTTGCATGGGTAAAGGCTCATTGCGGCATTGAAGGGAACGAGGTTGCAGACCAATGTGCCAAAGATGCGGCTGTTTCACACAGTCGCATGGCATACAACCAGTTCCCTCTTAGCTATGCAAGAAGGGTGATTCGTCTTGAGGCGGCATGTACTTGGGATACCGAGTACAGAAATGCCGTCCAAGGTTCGACCACCCGGCAGCATTTACCTACGCTACATGATGTTCGCTTGTTCCGAAGTGCCGTTGATACCTCCTTTGAAATGACGCAGGTATTGACGGGTCACTCGTTTGCGCGCGAGTATCTATACAGATTCAAGATCAGTCCTGTTGACGTGTGCCCCTGCGATTCAAAAAGTAGGCAGACTCTGCATCATTTATTGTCTTCCTGCCCGAAATACGTCCAACAACGCCATACCTACACTTCACATTGTTCCTTTTTAAATATTTCACCTTTTACAATTTCTGAAATCATATCAAATAAATTCATCACCCAAATTTTTATAACTTTCTGTAAATCAATTATCAACACTCTAAAACAATTTAACACCCCCCCTTAGTCTGTCTAAAATGGATTTATGCCCCACTGATGTTACATAAATAAAAAAAAAACTGTTAAACTAACCAAACCCAGTTCAAATTTAAATTTAAATTAAAATTCAAACAACTTCAAATTTATCTTAAATTTTAATTTTTGTCTTTTACCCGCTGCCGTTGTAATGCTCGTTTGTCTTTCTAGTTATAATTTAATATTTATCCAGTTATTAATTATCATATTTAATTCATCAACATTAATTTCACCAACATTCATCACCACCATTTTAGTTTAATCAATTATTGTTAAGTTTTAAGTTTTTTTATTGTTAAGATTGTATCGAATTGCATGAATATACTCTCTCTCTCTTGAGAGAAAACAGGAAAAAAAAACAGAGTTAAAGAAACTAATTATATATATATATCTTTTTTTTATAAGTAATTAAAACATTTTATAAGCAATGTGTTTTTATTATATCATTCAAAGGAAAACGTTAAATAATCTTTATAAATCCTTAGAAAATCCCAGGAATTCTGAAGAGTTCTTCATTTCTGGAATTCTTATGTACTATACTTTATTTCGGCAGTGATATCTTTTTAATTCACGGATTTTGGACGAAAAAATAGGATTTGAATGGAAAAATTTTACAAAAATTATTTGTGCTATATTCACGATTAACAATACCAAATGTCATCAACCCCGATAACAATAAAGAAAATGAATAATCAATAATCATAATAATCTCGAGATTAATAATAAGCAATAAAAAAGTTACAGATGAAATTAATATCAATCAACATAAAATCTAGGAATGGGCACGTTATATTAAATACAATGCAATTTATTTAACCAATTTACCCCGGTTTGACCATTCAGTTGGATGAAAAATAGGAAAATCTTATTGATTAAATAAAAATAAGATTACAATAATTTAACATGTCGTGCAAGTTAAAAATCATACGTGAAACCATTTACTTGAAAAAATATAACAGCTTTTTTATGCCTTAATCTGTGGACTTCCAAAACTGTGATTGTACATTTATTGACCATTTGCACCACCGACAGTTAAAATTTAAGGGTCCTTTAAATCGTTAAGTGCCTCTTATTCCGTTATTTTACCAATTTTACTACTTTTATATGTGCACTTATTGTGAAAGTCATTTATTGATATTGTGGTTTCTAATTTACTATCAAACCATTAATTAATAATACGTTTTTATGATTTTCAGATACTTTTAATAACATTTTTGAACAATTGTTCTGTTCTAAATATTTTAATTTAATCCAACGCAATATTTTTTAAGGCGGTAATTTATTTTTTATGGTGACGAAAATATAGTGAAAATGAAAAAATATAGGTACATAATAATGGAAGAATCGACAGTTTTCGAGAACATCAATGACGATGGAAATGGAAAACCACTTGGTTGGTGATTCAGAAATTTTTGAAATTATTGATCATGGTTTTCCAAAATAAACATAGTAATATGAAAGGGCTGACTATAATTTTTATATAAGAGACATGAAAACAGAGTGGTGCAATATGCAACCTAAATTCAGGTAACCCTTAAAGTGAAAGCTCCCTTAGCTTTCGTTTAATTTCGTAAGCTATCATTTTTACTAATTTTCCATTCAATTTCTCTTCCCTTTTTTCATTCTTAATTTTTAGATCAGTCTAATTTTAATTATTTTATTGATTTTGCCACAAGAATGTATACATTAGTTGAAATTTAATGATTTATTATATTTTTTGTAATAAATATTTAGTAATTATTATAAGTTTAAAAATTAAAATTAGGGTTATGTCATTATTTCCAAGATGGCGACTATGCAGCATCATGAACTACTACAAGACTGATTTTTATTCAGTAGACCTAAAAATAAATTCTTATTAGTTGTAAGCTTTATAGTTTGCTTTTACTTAACTGTACAGTTATTTTTTATCACGGTGCGGTTGCGGTCTTGTACATTCTGGGTAATAAATTATTACTTTTAATATAATCAGTTCCGAATATAAGAACTAGAAAGTAAAACAAAATTTAATTTACAATAATTACAAAATAATTTTGGTTGGAATCCAACATCTTTCCAATAACACAATAAATCTGATATTGGATCTACCATTTCGTATAATAAAGGGTGGGCCATCTATCGGTTTAAATTTGAGCCACCGGTTAATTCGAATCTGACAATACTTATGTCATTCTATTCTGTCACAAAATTCAGTATATTATCTCCGCTGAACGAAATGAATCGATTTACGCTTGAGCAACGTTGGGATTTATTGGAAATTTATTTCCAAAACAAAGACAATTGGTCGGAAATTGCACGAAAATGTCGTACAAAATTTGGTCGCAAAGACGGACCAACAGTGCCCGGTATACGCATGTTTATTGGCTCAGAAAACCCACACGTGGTCTTAGAGAAGCCAATGCACCCATTACGAGTGACTGGTGCGGCTTGTGGAGCGGAGGCATCATTGGCCCATATTTCTTTGAAAATGAGGACGGTGCAACCATTACGGTCAATGGAGACCCCTATCGCACCATGATAACCGATTTTTTTGTGCCCGCTCTTGATGCTATTGATGTGAACAATGTTTGGTTTCAACAGGATGGTGCAACTTGCCACACATCTCATGCCACAATCGATTTATTGCGTCAAACGTTTGATGACCGTTTAATTAGCCGAAATGGTGATGTCAATTGGCCGCCAAGAAGCTGCGATTTGACACCGTTGGACTATTTTCTGTGGGGCGCCGTTAAAGACAAGTGTTATGCCGACAAACTAGAGACAATTGAGCATTTGAAGGCCAACATTCGTGATGCCATTGCTGAGATACGACCCCATACACTCGAAAAAGTGCTCGAAAATTGGTCCGATCGAATGGGGTACTGTGAGGCCAGCCGCGGCAGCCATATGAATGAAATAATATTCCATTTCTAACCGGAACAATTGTATATTCAATCAAAAAAATAAATTTGGCAAAATTTCAAACCGTTTTTGTTTTATTGCATTTTTAAATTTAAACTTTTAAATGGCCCACCCTATATATCAATTTTAATTTTAATCAGCGGCCTCAAAAATCTTTGGATACCAATTTTAATCATGAATAAATTAACACTTGAACAACGCTACCAAATT
This sequence comes from Podabrus alpinus, assembly GCA_932274525.1. Classification (NCBI taxonomy): domain Eukaryota; kingdom Metazoa; phylum Arthropoda; class Insecta; order Coleoptera; family Cantharidae; genus Podabrus; species Podabrus alpinus. The sequence goes on from OW026454.1 coordinate 67,180,273, forward strand.
GTGGAAATTTATTATCAAAGTCAGAGTTCCGTTCGCGAAACTTATAGAGAGCTCTTCGCCCATTTTATGGTGGACATAATCGACCTTCTGAGCAGGCTATTGGTGCGGTGATGGATAAATTTCGTAGCACTTCTTCATTGCATGATGTAAGACCACCAACAAGGCAAAGAAATGTGCGTACCGAAGAAACTATCGCTTCTGTGAGTGAAAGTGTGCAAGAGAACCCAAACATTGCAATTCGCCATCGTGCTCAACAACTTGGGCTTTGTTCGTCCACTACATGGAAAATTTTACATCAAGATCTTGGTTTACATCCTTACAAGATCCAGTTGGTTCAAGAATGGAAGCCTAATGATCATCGCTTGCGTCGTTTGTTCGCAGATTGGGTTCACAACCAATTGGAAGTGGATCCATTTTTTTACCGCCAAATTTTGTTCAGTGACGAGGCATATTTCTGGGTAAATGAGTATGTGAACAAGCAAAATTGCCGTATATGGACTGAGACCAATTCGGAACATTATCTTAAGACTCCATTGCATCTATTAAAATTGACTGTTTGGTGTGGAATACACGCCAACGAAATCATCGGTCCATATTTCTTTCGAAATGAGGAAGAATCTATCGTTACGATGAATGGTGTGATATATTGTCACATGCTCAATACATTTTGTTTCCAAAATTCCAAGAGTTAAACATCGACAACTTATGGTTCCGATAGGATGGTGTTACGTGCCACACAGCCACCGAAACTATCGATTTATTGAAAGGACAATTTGGTGCCAACATTATTTCAAGAAATGGTCCTACCAATCGGCCTCCAAGATCGTGTGATTTGACGCCTCCAAATTATTTTCTTTGGTGGTATGTATGTTAAATCCATGGTTTATGCTAACAGACCAACAACACTGGAAGCATTAGAGGTTAATATTCGGCAAGCCATTTATGAAATAAGGCCAGAAGTATTGGAAAAAGTGGTCAAAAATTAGACTGATCGGATGCGCTTCGTAACTATTAGTCGTGGTGATCACATGCCGGAAATAATTTTCAAATCATAAATGGCATTAAATTTACTTTCATAAAAAAGTAATTACAAAAACATTCCATCAATTTTTTAATGTTTTATTTCAATTTGAAGTTCTCATGCAGCTAAAAATACACCCTGTATAATAAAAACGTTAGAGAATACACTAACAGTGTTTTGATGATTGTAAATACATAATATTTAGTTCTAATTAATTATTTGTAGTTTGTAAATTATTTGGAATTAAAACAATGTAAGTTTCGAATATTGTAATGCTTAAAGCTTAAACTTTCTAGAATAACTTTTTCCGGAGTTGAACATCAGAGATAATGTTCTCTTGTAATTTGTATTTTGTAATGCAGCTTTTCTAACAAATATTTAAAAAAGTTCATTAAATAGTCTTAGCTTTCGAAAGAACTTTTAAAACCGAGCGTATATATTGCTTTTCAACAAACAACATTTATCAAAGGTTTTCAAATTATGAACTTTGAGAACTGTTAATTAAATCCAACTTTCCATTCAAACGAAAATAATTTTTTTTAGTTCCCAGAATTCATTTTAATTAATCTGATTCTTAAGCAAAATTCTAAACCAGTTTAGAATTAAAATTCAAAGAATTAGATATTAAATGGTAAATAATAAACCTACCCCACGAAAGATAAAGTTTTGCTGGTCAAAAATCTGGTTTGAAATTCCTCATAGTTCACATCTTAGTTGATCCCACATATTTATAGCTAATTTATTATAAGCATGAAATTGTGCCGGCCTCTCATTTTGAGGCCTTTTCAGGTTCCGAATATTGCCTTGATTCGTGAGAAATAAACATTTTAAAAACAAATAAATTGAAAAATTTTGAATAGCCGTTTGGCTTTCTATAATTTTATTTAAGAATTTGCAAAAATATTTCTTCTTCATGCAGAATAAAACGAAATTATTTATAATCTAGTAAAAAAAATTTAGTAAGCGTGCCGTTGAAAGGCTAAATATTATTTACATAATTATTTACCTTATTATTAATTATGCGATAAATAATGTCTACAACCTATTACCTGCTCAGAGAGGACCGCGGATGCAATGATGCATTCGAATGGTTAAAATTTAAATAAGTAACAAATTGCATAAAGGTGGTCTAACCAATCATGCAGCCCGCATTTTAATATACAAAAAATAACAAATTATACAGTTAATTGAACCGTTCGTTGCTATGTTTACATTTGGCGATAAATTTCAAATGATTGCTCATGTACTACACTTGGAGGATACATAAGTTTAATGAGGTGCATGGGTTGAAAAAACATTTTAATTAACACGATATGGTAGTAGAAGTTGCTGACGATAAGATTAGATTTAATTTTTCCTAGGCACTTTTTATTGAATTTTCTTCCAGTTTCAGCGAGGAATAGTTTTTTTAATATCATCAACGATTTTTCGCAGTTCCTTTTTTCCTCAGTCAGATATTTTTCAGAAAACTCGTTAAAAATATATTATACCTATGCTTTATTGGAAATTAAATTAGTTGAATAAATTGCAGTATTCGGTCATCCGCATTATATTCATTATAAGAAGTACTAACAATCAGGGCCGTCTTCAGAATTAAATTAAATGACATGTTTCCATATTAATCACGTTAGTGTGAAATATTAATCTCCTCAAATCCGCACCATTCGAAAATTTTTATATTAAAGGACCCAAAAAAACCGGTAGTACGGCTCTGATTGTGTTACTTTTGAGCATGATAATAACAGAAAAAATATGTTGACAATATTTAGCATAAACATAATTATAATAATACAAGAAAGTGAAAACAGGATTTTCGGTAATTTAAAACTTTTAAGTTCGTAGTAACATTGAAAATTAAGAAATGAAATATTTTGTTTATACTTCCTGCATTTTAAATTTACTATTTTACAAATATAAAAAACAAATAAATGCATAAACAACCGAAACGTATATTTAACATTAGAATCGTCTAGACTTATCCATAAATATTTAAAATGTTGGTTTGGCTGCTTATAAATTTTAATAATGTTACGCCACCGTTTTTATAATTTCACCCAATATTTTGGTACCTAGAATTTAAATATTTACATTTAAAAATTAAATCTCTTAACCAATTTATGGAGTTTAGATCCCGTAAAATAATTTTTTTTTTTTGATAAATTCATAACGAAAATAGTTTTTTATGTTGTGTTATTTATTTGTTATTGACTTTAATTAATAGGCGTCCTCGAGATGAAATCGGATCTACATATTACGAGACCGCAAATTACGATCTTCTTATTACTTTTTTAACATAAATCTGGCATATAATTAACATATAATACGAACACAATCATAATAGATTGAGATATTGTGGAACAAAACCCATCAACTATTTTCTAGTGTCTCAAAATTTCGCTCATAGTTAAATTTTATAATTAAAATGTTGAAATTATTATAAAGACTTTTGAGTGGTTTTTGTTCATCTTATTTTTTCACCTATTTAGCCCTCTTTTTATGAATTTCTAATGGGGCTTGCATTCAAATTTTCTTTTGGGTTTAGAAATGAAAACATTATGCAGTAGATGGTTAAGACTCCCTCCGGTTACTTCCAACTACACTTGGCACTATTGGTTGAATTGAATTATATATTCTAATAGAGTGCTTACCTGGTATGTGGCATACCCAGACGGACACCAATCCAAGTGCGCGCCGAGCTCGAGTTGCTTGACTCAGGTGATCACTCCAGAAATAGTATTGCCATGTACTCGCCCTCACGTTGGGCCGTCAAATAAAGATGTAATGTATGTTAGCCTTTAATTACCCTTAACATTGGTACGACAAATAACTATGTAATATTCCCCTTACTTTATTAAATAAATTATGCTTTCAATAAACTTTGCCCTTACCTGGATGCTTATCCCACAATGATAACTTCTGTGGACGAGATTTTGTAGGTCACCACGGCTAGCTCTTAATTTTATAAAAAAAATTCTTTTATTGTTAATAACTTTTCTTGATTGTATTCTTCTTCTTCTTCAAGTGCCGTCCCCGCTACGGAGTTTGGCAATCATCATTGCTATTTCTATCTTTGAAACGGCTGTTCTGAACAATTGGGTAGATGTACACTTATACCATTCTCTCAGATTGTGCAGCCAAGATGTCCGCCTCCGGCCAGTACTTCTCTTTCCCTGGATTTTTCCCTGCATGATCACCTGCAGTAGTTGATATTTCTGTCCTCTCATCACGTGGCCCAGGTATTCAAGCTTCCGTCTCTTGATGGTAGTTATAATTTCCCGCTCTTTCTTCATTCTTCGGAGGATCTCCACTTCGTCACCCTATCCGTCCACGACACCCCAAGCATTCTTCGATATACCCACATCTCGAAGGCTTCCATTTTATTAATGCTGTTCTTATTTAAAGTCCACGTCTCCACACCATAGAGAAGTATGGAGAAGACATAGCATCTAACTAGTCGAATTTTAAGTTGTAGGTTTATGTCGTGGCTACAGAAAACGCTCCTCATGCTTATGAATGCTGCCCGGGCCTTTTCAATTCTTATTCTTATCTCTTGAGTCAAGTCGTTGTTGTTGTTGACATATGTTCCCAAATATTTATATTTATGCACACGATCAATGGGACACCCATTAATGTATATATTCCCGTTCACTCTATGTGTCTTCGAGATAATCATGAATTGCGTCTTCTTGTCGTTTAGTGTCAGCCCGTTCTCTTCGCTAGCTGTTACTACCTTATTTAGAATGTGTTGTAGGTCTTCTATCGTTTCCGCTATTAGGACGGTGTCGTCGGCGTATCTAATATTGTTGATAGGTTTTCCGTTGATTTTTATCCCTATCTCTTCGCCCTCCAGCGCTTTTCTCATGATCTCCTCCGAGTAGATATTAAAAAGTAGGGGTGACAGCACGCATCCCTGTCTAACTCCTCTCTTAACTTGGATCTCGTCGGTCGTGTCGTGATTGTATTAGCTCATCATTAAAATGAACAAAATTCATAAAATTTTTAATATTGATTTATTTGATTTTAAATTGAAAATAACATTTTTATGGCAATTTCATTTTAATGAAATTTTATATAAATGGTTGTCATGGAAACAATTAAAGTTTACGCACACGCCTTAAATTTAATGATAACAAATTTTCTTAAATAAATAGATTATGCAATTAAATGTTTATAAATATAAGATTTCTGACCTTTTATTTTGTTCATTAATTCCGCACTGTATAGTTAAAGAATTTAACCTCACTTCCTGATTTCATCATTTCTTCAATTTTACATCGATTGTTGGTCGTTTACCCACAATATCTCCATAAATTATCGTTGTGTTCATCTGATTTAATTTTCGGCAAATCCAACGATATTCACCGCCGTAAATAACATAATTTTAATATAAATTGGTGAGTACCCTGGCAAAATTTTACATTTATCACGTAATATCACTTCTTTTTAGGTTAATCCACTTTCACTTCCCTATTTCGGGTTATTTTAACACTTTTTATTGTAAAAACTCTGGAGCAACCAAATTACGTGTACATCTTCATCAAATTATTTACGTTGTTAAGTAAAACAAACACGTTACCAAGGATATTATTTTTGTTGCAAATTTCCAACGCCTGTCTGTTTTTATGTTATAAAGTTTTTATTGGCAGGTAAATTAATCGATATTTTCGTCACTTGATTTTAATTCAAATAATTGTTTTTATAGGAACGATCCGCAAATTTGAATCTGATGCACTATAATTGTTCAATTTGAAGCGAATAATTGTCCGTTCAGTTTATCGCACCAAATTTTGATAAATATCATCGAGAAACCTTTTTATAAGTTTGCATAACACACTAATCACTAATTAACCTAGTTTTATAACAAATTTTAACTAACATAATTTTTAACTAACAACTTATAACTAATGATTATTTTATATGATATAATTTTACTTTCATTTACGATTTAATCGTTTTATCATTTTGCCATGATTTCTGTTAATAATTGCATATTTATTTAAATTTCGATTAACAACTTGTTCGTCCTTTTAACTTGCTACTGCAGCCAAGCAAAGAACATTACAGTATGTTCAATGAAAGTGAGTAAATAATTATCTATCTATACATCTTCCATATATTTCCCATAATACTATTGCACCATACCACTAAAAATTGTTTACCTGATCGTCAATTTCCACATCATTCTTGTTACAATTCAAAATTGTAACTTTAATTAAAAATTCATTCTCATTCTATTACCTCATTCTACTACTTACTTCGCTTTGTTCTTCGGAGCATCTCTTTAGCATCCCCTGTATTATCCCGATAACATCCAGCCAGAAGTGGTAGCTCAGTTATTTTGTCGTTTACCCTCTGGAGCTAGCCATAGGGGCATCTATCGCTTCATATGGAGTTTGAACCATATTAACTGGCGCCCAACTAAAAACGTAATAATATGAAAGCAGTGTTGACTCGTTCTTTTTTTGTCGTTTATCTTGTATATTAGCTTCGTGTGAATATTTTAGGTTTATCTATTGCCTTTTTTGATTTGATTGGAAAGGCCATCGTTCTAAGGTCTTCAACCCAACAAACATTTTAGCTGTAAATAGGCTATTAACGATCTAATAGTATGCTTTTGCTGTTAAATAGCCATTTTACAGCTAATTTACAGCTAAAATGTTTGTTGGGCAAGTAGTTCCTTCACGCTTCCTTCTTCCTGGGGGTACCGACTTTAATAGCTTAATTGGTCATCTGTTGTCCTCCATTTTCAGTAGATAACCCATTCTTTTGATTACATCTTCATCTGCTTTCGTTTGATTTCTTATCTGTTCGTTTCTTCTATGTTACAATCTCGATACTCCGGTACTTCATCGCAAATAGTCCATTTGGACTGCCATTATAGTCTTCTAATTAAGCTCAAAACTTTACATCCGCAGCATAGAACCGATTCCCGCATAACTTTTCCGACTAATTTTTTGTTTATATTGGAGCTATTGTTTTCCGTCATAAGGAGTTCAACGTTCGCAAAATCTGTCCACTTTGTTTAATTCTGCTTCTTACTTTATCTGTTCCCAATCCACCTTTATTGATAATCGCTTCCAGATATTTTATATAAACTCTTCCAACTGTTCGATTTATATCTCCTCGTCTATTAAGATTTCAAATTTTGCTTCGTTGTTAACAGCAAGATATTCTAATTTTTTAAGACTTTTTTAGTCCCCACTTTTTATATTCGGTCTACAATGATCTTACAATGAACTTCAGGTCATATGAGTCCTGCGTCTGAAAAGCTCAGTGTAAACATATTGCGGTGTTCGGGTTTCATTATTTTTATTTGTAAGACCCCCGCTATATTTTTTTATTTAAGGATTAACTTTTTTATTGATCTTTAAATTATTTAATTCTACCACAGCTAGCTCTTTAAATATTTACCTTTCGCATGAAAACCCCTCTCTCTAGTAGTCGGTTCTGCGATTTTTCTCCTTCGCTCTTATTCTGAAATTGAATCTCTTTTGTCGGGATAGAAAAATCCCCGAATGATACGACTATGTTTTTAAACAATTGGTAATTTAATTTTATTTGCATTTGTTAATTTTATATCAAATTTTATAATATTAAACATAATAAAACATCTTAACTATATAAAAAAAAACAACAAATTCTTATTATTAATGCGTAATCCCGACCCAAAGTTAATCTCGTTTTTTCCCGAAACCGGTTTAATGTTATTCGAAGTCACGAACTCACGCCGCGTTATAAAAATTAAGGTTTTATTGTTCTTACCACACATAGATGTCGCTCCTTGCGTAGAAGATTTTGCTTTTTATCTCGTGCTCCAAAAGTGGTTACCAAGATCCAGAAATTTGACTCTTCTACTGATTCCAGCTTTCTTTTGTGCATCTAGGCTCCAGTTATTTTTATAAGATTGTGTCATTCAATCCACATACCATTTATTCCAAATAATTCCAGGTAAGTTATGTTGCTCTTTTCTAACCACACTTATTTTTCTTTTTACACGTGCTAATTATCACTTCTTTTTAGATCGCAACTCTTTTTGTACATTAATTTGTACTTTATTACTACACTTTTTTGGAGACGAAATTAATACATGCTCCACGCTTTGGCGTTCTTGGAAGAAGCATTTATTTATCGATCCGTTGCTAGGTTATTTGAAATATATTCCTTTTATTCCTACTTGATATATTTTCTACCTGGTAAGTTTCCTTGCACTTTTGATAATTGATTAATTTGATAATTGTCATTAAATTATTTACACCTCTGTTTTTGTTTTTAGCGTTCATCGTTCGATCCGTTTGCCGTCGCGATCTTTCGAACATCTCGGACAAGCCGTTGCATTATTGTTCAACCGATTTTCAACACCCACGTAATTTCTTCTTTTAACGCACAACTTAATCTAACATAATTATACATTTTTTTATTTTATAACAATTTCTTAAGATCAAACAATTTTTAATTAATTTGTGGATATTAGATTATATTTGTCAATATCATTCTTGGATTTTCCCATTCCTTACCTGTCTTTATTATTAACCGAATTTATTGTACTCTTTCTTTGAGTCTTGTCGGAGAACAAGATGTAATGTCGGAGAACCTTCTAAATCGTAAAAGAATTTTCATGCTACCTGTAATTGCTTGTTTGCATCACTAGTGATTGTCAATCCCTATTGACGATTGAATCATGACAATATGTATATGTTTATCATTGATGCGAAGATTCATGCCATGACAGTGTCTTTCCACTTTTGAAGAGCACTCTCAATAGTATATAGCTTGAATAGCAATGGAGACATTGGACGGAATCTATGAAAGTTTGTTTTTATTTATATACAAAAAAAATGTAATAAAATAATATAAACGTTAACAAATAAATCTGAAAATAGGCAGATAATTTGTTTTTTCAATATAGTGACCTGTATTTTCTTTCCCCGGGTATAATTTTTTTATTTTATATTTGTATTTGATGTTTGATATTGTATTTGATAGGTGAGCGAATGGCTGAAATGCTAGCGTGTTCGCTTTCAAGCCAATATTCACGGGTTCAAATCCTGTGAGGTGCTATCTATAGAAGAAATTTTCGCTCACCAAATGTCTATCTGCTGGCCCCAGATAACATTATTTATGGCTAAAAAACTTCCCTGATGGAGTAGGCGGTGTAAAAATCGTCTATTCCCGTGGTTCGGAATCCACGTTAAGCTGTAGGTCCTCTGTGCTCGTCACACATTTTCAACACGCAACGAGCAGAGACAGGGAGGTATCGGGAAAATGTCGCAAGACGTTCATAACCGAATATACATATTGTATTTGATTTGATTTTTGCATTTATTGAATTTACGAAAACATTTTTAATTTTGCGTACAAGTGTTGATAGAGATTGGAGTATAAAATGTGGCAATCAGTCGAATCGGGTCCGCGCGTTGCGACTAGCGATTGAATTTTGTATTTTGGTGAAAAGTTTTGAAAATAAAAATATGTTTATTAAAAAGTAATGGTTTTTCATTTTCCTTTGTGAAATGTAAGGAACAAAGGACACCACATATTTAAATTGTGCGCCCAGGGTGGCGTTATATTTTTTAGAACACCACAATAGTTTATTCAATTAATTTTGAATAGATTTAAAACCATGTTGTATGCATAGGTGTAGTTTAATTATATTAATCTTCTTATAGGTTTTATTAAGTTTCTCCGTTATTTTTCTAATTCCTCCCTGGAAATGCGGGTAGGTTTGTTTGTGTGATCCGTTATTTATATTATTTTTTTACAGGTATTAGCCTGTCCGGAGTCTAGATTTTGTTTTTCCTGGTTATTGGGTAAGCAGCGGGGTTCATTCCCTATTCATGAAGAATTCCAGTTGGATTATCTATTCACGGTGGCGATGGTCGCAATAGAATGTCCAAAGTCCATAAGACGACCTTTGTAACCCTACATAAATTGGATCCCGTTGAGTGCTTATTGTCACTGTGTTTTGCCCTAACATAGTTAACGCATACATGCTTTGCAGAATCCTTTTATATCCCACAAGTACGTGTTTCGTATTCTGTGAAGGTACAAAAGGTGCATGTTTCAACCCCCTTACAGTACTTGACTGTATGGCCGTACCGCTGGCATTTGTAACACCTGACTACGCTGATGTAGTCATGAACACAGTAGCTCCTCGAAGCTACCCTGATTTTCCCATCTTTAATGAATGCCTCTCGGATCAGTACGTAAATCTCCAAGTTACATTTATTATGCGATTTACCTTTGGTAAATCACCCAGCCATTTTGACTGCCTCTGGGAAATTTCTCGTTGTTTCAAGGACGATTTGGTCCCTGGTAACATTTTTATCCACCATGAAGATAGCAATTGAAGGCCGGGTCGCTGGGGGCTGCCGGGTTTCCAACTGTTTCTCTTTTAGTAGGCTATCGCCTACTAAATTATTCACGGAAGGGTAAGAAGATTCCACCACGACACCTTTGTTCTTAATGAGATATAGTTTATCCACCTTGATTTTCAATAGGGGTGGGCTGATGCTGGTGAGCATAGTCTTCGTATCTTTTAGTTTTGGATTTTGAATGGTTTTCTTCTGCAAGATAAACTATTATCTTATGCTTCTTAGGAGGTGCGCTCTGAGGGTTGCTGTTAGCCGCCCTCATCACTGCTGCAAGATAATCCTGAGGGGGATTTATCTATTGGATTCTTCTGAAGGGGAAAAAGCAATATCTATAGTTTAACCTTTACAAGGCGAAATCTGAAGTACTCGTATTTTCTTTGCATGAGTTGATGTATTTATGGTAATTCCCCAAAGTAACAATTGACCATATCACATCAACGACCATAATATGACCCTGAGTGGAATTACCTATAATATTTTCTATTTGTTGTCGGCAGGACAAGGGAATCAAGCTAGGTTGTTAGCAACTCGGGTGAACGCATATGACGGATTTAAAAATACCAATTGTCTCTATTCTCCTTAACACTAGTATTTTTGTAAGTGCGAAATAGCTACGAGGTCCTATATCTGTTTATTAGTAGCTAACTTGCAACTTATCACAGCTATTTTATTTGTGAATAGCAAATTCACTATTATGATTCATTTAATAGTCTGCTGACAGCTTATATTTATTATAACTTTGTTAGTTGGTAATAAGTAACTGTAATTGATAGTTAATAGTTTGCTTACAACTACTTAGAACCAAGCTATAAAAGGTAGCTAGCAGCAAGTTCTAATAATCATATGATAGCTTGCTGACATCTCCCAATAGCAGCTGTTAGTTACATACAAGCTGCTGTCTGGCAACAATTCCAACAATCAATTTTAGCTGTTAAATCACTATTTAGCACCTAAAATCGCCTGTCGGCTAGTTAACAACTGATTTACAGCTTTATGTTAACTTGATACCCTAACTGATGACTTATTTCAATTATATTGATAATTTTACCCGTAAAACTGATCAGATCATATCCATATTGGTAAAATTAAAATCTAAACAATATGAAACGTATCGCGCACACTATAATTTTTAAAACAACGCAGAGGTGCATCGCGTCGAAAAGATTTGCATATTTATTTTTCCTAGGCACGAATTAAACACGAAAATAAAAAAAATTATAAATTAAAACCAAATTATTTAAATCGTTTTTATTCTTCGTATCATTGAGTCGTCTTGAAAAGGATCGTGTGAGCAATACGTTCCATTTCTATTTAAATATGTATTAAAATTTAATTAATGAATAATATAAAAATTTTAACAATATCTGCATGGCGGATTTTCGAAATACATGACTCGGCATACAGAACCCAAAATCCAATCAGTTTTTCGTATTGACGAAATAATCGTACTAAATACGTTTTTAAACCAGTTCACTCATTCTAGAGTTATCGTGTTTAAGCAAAGACACACAAGAAAGGGGTTTTTCGTACTGTGAATGGTTGGAAAAATAATACATATTTTTTTAATGTTTAGGGTGACGTATTGAGATACATGGGTTTTGTCGTAAAAATTTTTGAAAATAGCTCTCTATCTTCTAACAACGGATTAGGGTATTTTAGCGGTATTTCTGAATTTCAGTAGCAATTATATTGATCGCTGTTTAGCTTCAAAATACTACTTGGGCTACCAACCCGTATTTATTCCAATGTAGTTGGCTGTGACCAAATCATTATTCCTTTGGAATCGACCTTAAACCGTAGGTTCCCCACATTCATCCTTAGCGATGAGGGGTTCAAGAGGGGAGGCAATAAGACTAATCTGCTATTCAGACTTAACCCTCCTTAATCTCTAGAATGGAGCCTCCCCCATCTCTATAGTCAGCATTCGGCTGGCATTCCCAACCGACAATCAATCCGATTTATCCATAACTTTAAAATTGTTATGATGAGCCGCTGAATCAAATGCTTTCATCTACGATATTATCAGTAAGCATCACCACACAAGGGTCTACGATTTTCTGGAGATGGATCACATGATATAATAGCCCTTCTACTTCCTGCACGTGATGCCCTCGAATAAATTTTCCTACATTAATATAAATAATATATATATAATGATGTGATTTATAACTATATTAACAATTATTAATACGAAACACTATTTTGGTACAAGAAATGGGGGGTGTAAATAATTATCATTTTGATAGATGCAATGAATTAAAAAGTTATAAATATACTGAAAATAACTTCTTGGGCTAACTGATCTAAATGTTAAAGTTACCAAATTATTATGCACTTCTGATTTGTCAAAATGTAAATTAAATCAGTTTAAGGTACAAATCGTGGGTTCCTACACCTACAAAATGCATTACAGAGGTCAACTTGATAATGCCGTGGTGCCGATTTAATATCACATAATAATACAAAATGTTATTTAAATTACATTTACTGTAAGTACATAAGTAAATAATTAAATAACAACGTGGGAATTTGCAAAACAATTTTAAATTATTGAATAAAATTAATAATTCCAGAAAAAATTGGAGTTTATAGTTTTGAATATTTCGACATTGTTTAATAAATGTGATTGTCAAATTAAAGGATTTTTTTTTGAAAATAGGGGTATCTAGTGTACTAATTATTTAGATAATAAAAACTTTTTCCGCTTTTCTTGTATTAATTTAGTAATCGTATTTTATTGCCTTGATTACGAAATCACGATAAAATGTATAACCGTGGTAGTTTTGTTTTTTACAAAACCAATTGAGCACTCAGTATTCATGTGAATTATCGCTATTATAAAACGTAGATATTTTGCATGTGAAATTTAACAAGAACCAGGAGGGCAATTATGTATTTGTTGTGAAAATATTACGACGGACGTCTAGTCGAGAGAAAATAGAACTATTTGTTTATGTCTATCCTGATGAGTGTATGGTATAGTGTTTAGTCTAAGTCATTATGATATACTATATTTGCAATATATAAACAAATTTTTAGATAGAAATAAAAATAAGATACATACCTATATTTAATAATTTATATTTCATCTACTAATTTCATTGCAATAGTGTACATAATATGTAGTATCTAGTAAAGGGCTCGCCACATAGCCTGTGCTGTGCTATGCTATGCTCTGTGTTATGTCAACACAAACGTTGAACAATGTCATGGTCATGCGCAAAATGGACCATGCCATTGTTCAACGTTTGTGTTGACATAACACAGAGCATAGCATAGCACAGCACAGGCTATGTGGCGAGACCTTAATTCAAGCTAAATACATATCGCGTTTCTTTTACTCATTCAACCATATACCTCAGAAGCATCTGTGAGTTAATCATAGTTAATCTTTTTGTGAGTAGGCTAGGTTATGGTTTATGAATCTACGAGACACCTTATCTAAGAATTTTGTTTATCATTCTTCAGGAGTATTTGACCTATACTGAGTAATCCCAATTCTAAATTAAGATTTTGATATGAAATTATTGAATCAAATCCATTTTCTAATTTTTAAATATCACATACATAATTATTATATAATTAGGATAGTCCTTATTTGGGGTTAGGACAAATTTTTATAAGCCCACCCCCCAAATCGACTCCAAATGATTACAAAAATTTCATTCGCCTAGTTATTAAATTAAATAGGGATGTGCCAATGTAATGCTGATTTTTTTATCTTCTAAATTGCTAATAAAATATTTTCTTTTATTTCAAACATTTTTTTTAATAATTTTCAAAAATAATTAGGTACCGTACATAGAGATCTCGATTTTGCTTATAGTCGTGCGGTACGATTTTATTTTTCGACATGGAATGTCATTTGGCACGATTACTCCTTACTTCAAGGAGATTCATTTTCGGAAGAGGAGGCGTCAATATTTTCCCTTAGGAACCAAGATGGCGATCATTTTTGAAAAATCTCAACCTTGGTCAAAATATCCATGTGCGGTCGGTATCGTTTCTAGTTAACTTTGATATCCTGAACACGAATATATGGTGTATTTTTGGAACTGTACAATAAACTGATTTTTTTGTATTATTAATAGGCTTGAATTATTTTTGTTAATGATTTTTATTTTTATTTCGTAATAATTTAGTGAAACCACCCTTAAGATGTAACTTTAGAGGCATTCAGTAAGTGTACTTTTAAATTTAATTTAAAAAACAAAGTATTAAAGTATAAGTACTAGTAATGTTATAAATATTGTAAAAATAAATAAATATTTTTATGATATAAATAAAAATAAAACACCTTAATAAAACATAATATTTTTTCAAATTAATGCCTTTGTTGTATACAATATTCTAAACACTTGGACATTGAGGACAATGTTAGATTTGCATTGCCATTATCATTCATTTTTATATCACTCCTACACAAGTAGAAGCTTGCCCCTTCTGAAATTTTGTATGCGAGCAGTCAAAACTATGATACACATAATTTAATTTTTGGGAAATATAAATTACACCCTTTTTGAGAGGGGCCCACTTTAACTCAAGATTTGGTCGGGGCTTCTATTTTTGACCTTAATTATTACGAAAACAAATTGTATCTCTCAGTGGTACGGTAAGCCAGTATAAATAATTTATCAAAGCTCTACAAGGCAAATTTGAATTATTTTGGAGGGACTTTATAGGGACTATTTATAGGTATATAAATAGGTGAAGATTTACTTGATGTAACTTAGGATTGAACTAAGTTTGAGCAAATTCGAAATAATCCTATAAAAGGATTAAAACGAATTTGCTTTATTTTATTTCAAAATTTCCACAGGTGTTTGTTAACTCTGCCACTGGGAAAGTGGCCACGCCATTTGATTCACAACCAATTTTCTCAAATTCTGATCTTTGAATTCTGAAAATCTCACCTGAAGTTTGTCAGATTATTGAAATACTAAAAAAACTCATTATTCTTTTAGATTTTAGCATCAGGCTGGATGAATCAAGCAAGCAAGTTTCTTTTTGGACATTTTTACGTTTTTTGAAACTGATCTATTTAATAATTATAATCTTTAAGAAGGTAATTCTTACAAAATTCATGTGAGAATTTTTTGATTGTAATAATTCTATTAAATTTATTACTGGATATTTCTAATACCCTAATAACAATGAAAATTTTCAGTTATTCTGCCAATTGAATAAATAATTTTTGTAAATTTTGTTTAACTTTTCCAAAGTTGCGATAAAAATGTGTGCACCATTTACTTACTACCCTTGCTTCAGTGCATAAAATAACATATAAAGTAGGCGGCACTAGTGCCGCCTAGTGGCCGATTTTTGCCGCCCAGTGAACGTTGGTTATGCCGGCGCCCCTCGCTCCATAGATGGCGCCAACCAAATAACAAATGTGACGTTGGCTGTGGCTGTACTGTTAACAAACATTCTGGGAATTCCCAGAATGTGTGTGGAAGTTTTGAGGTTAGAAAATCAGCAAAAATTTATGATTACTATAGTTTGTGTTATGTGTTATCCAGTTATTTATCGGGAGATGTTAGATATTGTTGGCAGTATTGTAATGGAAAAAGTTGTACATCAACTAAAGAAAACCGATAATTTTTCTCTACAAGTTGATGGCTCTGTCGACAAGTATGGAGTTGATAACAAATTCGTCACCGCTCGATTTATAACAGAAGATCGCGCAATAACGTCGGTGTTCTTAGGAGAAAGTAAATCTGATAAGCGAGGTGCGGAAGGACTTTTGGATTCGGTTAAAATTATCTTTAAAGATCTTGGGATTGAAAGTCTGGGGAAAGAAAAATTAACTGGTATAACCACAGACGGGGAAAATGCCAATACTGGCAGGAAAAGTGAACTGTGGATTCGTATGAAGGAATATTTGGAAAGAGATTTGCTTTATGTTTGGTGCATTGCGCATAGCTCAGATTTGGCATTGAGCGACTTAGAATCCACTGTGATTGAAGTACGTCATTGGAAAAGTAATATGAAGGCCATTGCTACCTTTTATCGAGCATCTGTTGTTCGATATGCAGAACTTACAAAAATGTGTGAGCAAGAACAGCTTTCAGTTTACCGGTTTGCAGCTTAAAACTTTGAAGTTCGATTTGCAGAGCATCTAGTCAACTTATGTAAAGCACCCCTCCAGGGCGGTTTTGACTCTGTTTACTAGGCTAAACATACGAGAAGCGCCACGCATCAAGAAAACCGGGATAAATGAAACCGGGATGTGAGAGACCCTCGAAAAAGCATTAAAAAGTATAGTTGCGGTATGGGGCAGTATACTATTACGTTTCACCCCCTAAAAATCGCCTGAAAACAAAAAATAATCGATGTTGCATGTACGACAGTCGAGCTGCATCTGCCGCTGCGAAATATTCTAAGTGTTAGAGTATATCACAGCGCACGGACTGAGCATAGAATGACTGACGCGCCCCAGAATCTCGTTAATCCACCACTGAATTAGTGAAAATTAGCTAACTTCAAAATCGATTTACTCAAAATTTTGATAATACATTCTAAGAATTTTTTTGCAGGAGGGGCCTATATAAACCTTCATCTTTCCATTAGGAAGGTTACAAGTTAGTTCGGAGTGGCAAGCATTACTACATCCTCACCAAATAGCATTATATTTGGTTCTTATAACGTTTGCGTTTAATTTAATTTATCCATAGCAGTAATAAATCAAAGAAAAAGCAGATACAAATTTCAATTTGGTTTAGTTATCTTTATAAGAAAGATCACTAGTTTAAGGTGACGTATATGAGTGTTTTAATTAATCTATATGGACCCAAGTTACGACCCATACTATCGAGTCTTTCGTGCATAGCTAGTCGGAGCATAATTGAATTAAGTGCCATTAATATTCCCCGCTATATAAGTCAAAATTTAATCTGTACAGTAGCAATACATGGCAATATATTTCTTTAACGCCACATAGTGCTGGTCCGGAGAGAGCAGTGTCAGTACACTGTACAGTGTCAAGAATGTATATCGCTCTCAATGGGGTAGGTACGGCTTTATACGATCCTAGGCCAGCGGTAGCAAAATTTTTAGAAATAAAAGAGAGAAGGAGGAAACTTCCGGACGCTGAACTATATCAGGATCAGGAATTTGTAAAAAATTTCTTTGCAAAAGATACCAGAGTATGAATGATAAATTTGTGTTTTTAAAATTTTATTATTTATTATTAATATTCTGATATAAAATGTATTTTTCGTTTGTTGTTTTTCAATACCCCCCTCGTTGTCGAGCTCGTGCTCTAGTGCCGCCCAGTCAAAATTGCTTAAAATATGCACTGCCTTGCTTCCTCATTTTATCAGTTTATCAGCAAACTGTAAATTAATAAAAAATGTGAACATAGAAATTCAAACAAAGTTACTGCTAACTTTTCGATGACACGTGTAAGATGACAACCAAATTTCTAGTATTTCTAAAACGTTCTGTTCAGGGGCAGATACAAGATCCTTAAGATCCATAAGAATTTTCAAAAATTTTAAGTCGAGCGGTTAAAGGTCTTTTAATTCATAGGCCTATGATTATCATAAAATTATATAATATTAGCTGAAATTATTTGAGATTACTTAAATTTATTTATCATTATAATTAGTGATTAATAATTTATTATTGATATACTATATTATAATTATCGAAGTAAACAGCCCTTATCGGTTTTAACGTGGATCAAGTTATTATTTTAAAAGATCAAAGAAATGTTTTATAGTTAGTTTGTCAATACAACAACAATATGAATATTTCCTAAAATTTTAAATATTTTGACTTTAATGAAAAACAGTTTCTAAAATCAGAAATTTAGTAAATAAAAACAAATTGCGTTCCAGGTCTCAAAATAGCATTTTAAATCAAACAAACTGATACAGAGTACCTCGATAGTCAAAATAAAATATGTTTACTTAATTAGAAGTAGATATACATAATATAAAATGCAGAGTAAGAAAATGTTTAATTTATAAAAAATAAAATGTCAACATTCGAAAGATGGTGTGTCAATACAAGTATAAATAGCTTTAAAGAATTTATTAAATCCAAGGAATTGTGGTGAACCAATCACATGCTACTAGGTCACTGCAAAGCACTGGATGGCAGCTTTCCGACGAAGCTGTCCATTTAATTTGAATTTATTAGTTCCTATTATTATCTCAAAAATAATTGACTGATAATAGGAATAAGTTATTATTTCAGATTCTTATTATTTATTTTGAGTCTAACAGACAGCTTTTTCGATTTATTGATTGCAATCATTAATCTATATCTATAATCCGAAAATATGAACCAAATTAAATTAACAAAAATTCCACCGTTCGAGGAGGTCCTTGGAATTTTACAATGAGGCAAATAAAATTGAAGTTTAAATTTTTTAAATATTGAAGGAAGTAATGTTGTATTATTGAAGATTACATTAGAGAAAGATCGAAGTGTTTAGTTGATAGAAAAATTAATGAAAATTTAATTGGAAGTCATTTCGTGACCTGATAAATATTTGCTAAAATATTCATATTGCTGTACTATTTGGTAAGCAAATTTGCAAGTGGGACAAATTACCAAAGTGAACACTTCCGTTACTTAAGGTTCCATTAAATGTAAGCTTTTTTTTCTTTTTCTCCTGTTTTTCCTTTTCTGAAGCACTGAATTAAGTTATACTAGTCCAGTCAAATTAGGTTTTCAGCTCGGAAAAATTCCCACCTAGCTGAATTTTGGTACACATCTTTATGACATCGTTGTAAACAATATGTAAAAAGTCGACCTCGATATCATGTACGCGGGTTTTAGCTCCCGGGGTTTTAGCTCCCCCAACGCGAGTTTTTGCCAATAACTCGCTTATTTATGCTTGTATGATAAATTATGATCAGACCATAATTGAAGAGCACAAAATTCTCTATAAAATAGTTTTTTTTCATATTTTTCCATGGCACAGTAATACTTAAATTATTGACCGAAAACACGACCCACCCTTAAAATGGCACAATATTGATTCGTTGCAGGGAGAGAAATGTTTTCGGGCACGGGAAATGCTTTTAATAATAAATTAATTGAAATTGTGGCCAAGGTTGGAAAATGAAGAGAAAAATAGATTTTTTCAAAATTTGCCCAAGTTATAGTATCTTCCAAGTAACGAGACCGAAATTTTGGTTTGAGCTTACAGAAGGTCCGGGCAAGCTGAAATTTGGCAAAGATGTATATTGAAGTGTTCTAATAAACCCCCAAAATGTCTCATAAAAATCCCAAGCCGGCGTTCCCCCAATTGAGGATTTTAGCCCCCTAGGTGCGGTCTCGCCTATAGATCACGTATTTTTACTTTTATGAAAAATTACCATTAAACAAAGTTTAATTTGCCTATTACAGTATGTATTCTAGTACTACCTACTGTAGCGCCACAAGTTATAGAGAATTTTATGTTCGTCAACTTTGCTTAATGGTAATTTTTCGTAAAAGTAAAAATACGCGTGAGCTATAGGCGAAACACCGCACTTAGGGGTGAAATCCTCATTTGAAGGATCGTTGGCTTGGGATTTTTATGAGAATTTTGGGGGTTTATTAGAACACTTCAATATACATCTTTGCCAAATTTTAGCTTGGCCGGACCTTCTGTAAGCTCAAACCAAAATTTTGGTTTCGTTACTTGGAAGATATTATAATTTTTGGCAAATTTTGAAAAAATCTATTTTACTCTTCATTTTCCAACCTTGGCCACAATTTCAATTAATGTATTATTAAAATCATTTCCCGTGCCCAAAAATATTTCTCTCCCTGTAGCGAATCAATATTGTGCCATTTTAAGGGTGGGTCGTGTTTTCGGTCAATAATTTAAGTATTACTGTGCCATGGAAAAATATGAAAAAAAAACTATTTTATAGAGAATTTTGTGCTCTTCAATTATGGTCTGATCATAATTTATCATACAAGCATAAATAAGCGAGTTATTGGTAAAAACTCGCGTTGGGGGAGCTAAAACCCCGGGAGCTAAAACCCGCGTACATGATATCGAGGTCGACTTTTTACATATTGTTTACAACGATGTCATAAAGATGTGTACCAAAATTCAGCTAGGTGGGAATTTTTCCGAGCTGAACCCCTTTTTTCGTCTAATTTGACTGGACTATTTATTACCAGGAAAAGCCGGAAAGTACTGACAGATGTTACAACTCCAGTAGTTTATTAGGAAGGTGAATTCATTTGTTGACATATTCCGGTAATAAACTTTAACCAAGTCCTAATATGTTGTAGTTCGATTTTTTGAAAAAAATTGATAGCATTTATCTTGTAACAAGGATAACGGCAGTTAGATTTGTGCTAATTGGTGTAGTTTTCTCGAATTTTCGATACATTTTTGGAAAGATTCAGTGTACGAATTAATTTTAAATATTGTTTTGCTTGCAATCCAATTTTATTGGATTTGTTTCGTCACTGTTATCTTGGATGTTATTAGATTTATTGGCTTGGATATTTTTGTTATTGTATCATAAGCATCACATCTGGTCTTGTAAGTGAAATCTTTCGCATTCTAATTACCACAGTCCTAAATATCATTGGATCTTTAATAACATTAGGAGGATACCCGCTAACGTTATCAACTTTGAACAGGCTTGGTGCATTTTCTACATTGTGCTGAAAACTCTTTTGTCGCTCATGGTAAATAACCCATTACTTTTAGTTAATGTGTTTGTGAACCACACTTACATAATTTCGCTGGTGGTTTCTTGTTTACGGTAAACAGGGTGGTTATTTAAATTACTTGGTGCTCACATCTACCATCTATTTTGCTTATCTCTTCGGAGCGTCTTTTTTAGCACCCCCTGTATTGCCCTGGTAATATCAAGGCAGAAGTAGCGGCTCATTGCTTTGTCTTTTGGCTTCTGGAGTTAACCAAAGGAGCACCTATCGCTTTGGACGGTCGCACAGAAATCCACAGAAAGAAGTTACAATCTGTCCAGCGGAAAAGCTTCCTGAGAATTGGTCGGGCATACGAGACGGTTTCCACCGATGCGGCGCTGGTACTCTCATCCCAAATGGCAATCCACCTCAATGCACGGACGAGAGATGCCAGATACCGCTCGATGACTCAAGAAGAACCCCCCGACCATCTGGAGGTGGTAAAGTTGGAGTGGCAGCTCCTGTTAGAAAGATCAAATAAAGGCAGGTGGACAGCAAAGTTAATTCCTGACCGTGGTTTCGCAGGAAGCTTGGCGATCTGACATATGAAGCCACCCAATTCCAGACCAGAATCTGAATCTACTCAAATACGCAGTGCTTTTATTTCGGAGAGGAATGCATGAAGTGGAGCCATACCCGAAATGAAGCAAATGACATATTACGTGAATTATTGTTTAGTATCTTATTTGAACGCATATTCATAGAAGCACTTGAAGGCCAAGAGACCTAAATTCTTCTGAATGGGGAGATAATAAACAACATACGGTATGCGAATGATATAATCGTAATCACAGATATGTAGTTTGGAATGCATAGAACAACTCATGAACGGGGGAGGGGGGTGATGTAGAGCAGTCAGAGATATGAAATTGACATTAACATTAACAGGACAAAATTTATGATGATACACAAAGACGACATGGTAAACTTCCGATACATGGAAATCTTTAAAGATGTGAAGCTATACACATTTTATGTTCAATAAGATAGGTTCTCTCTTTAAAAGTCGGGATATGACAATGGACACAAAAATGAGACTTCTACGGTGCTGTTGCTGTGTATTTTCTGTCCTTTTTATGGGGTGGAGTGGAGGAGGACCCTGACTGAAGCCACCATCAACAGGCTGCGATTGTTTGAAATGTGGCAATATCGTAGAGATGGATCGCGTGACAAACATCCAGATTCTTTGTAGACAGGACCGGCTCAAAGGCGTGGATAGAAGGGGCTCCTACCCAGGGCGCTTTATTTTAGTACAAAACTTCAAGGGGATAAAACAGTAAAAGTGAGCGAATCTCATTTAAAACAGCGTAAAATGCGTAGCATTAAAAAGTCTCGTTTGTTACATTTTTAAATAACATACTCAACTTCCTGCGCAATAATAACAACTGAAGTAAATGGATATAAACATATAAATATAAATTCAATCTTTAGCGCCGAAGCAGTGCCAATCATGATGATTACAGAAAATCTATTACAAACAAAACTGGATAAATACGGATGCAAATATGTAATAATCAGTGACTCCATGAGTGTACTGAAGGCAATTAACAACTCAAGCATTAGTGAGGCTGTTGTACAGCAAATTCGCGAAAATCTCTACTTATTGCAGGAGTGCAATATCTGCGTAGAACTCCTTTGGGTTCCATCCCATATATGAATACGGGGCAATGAAGAAGCGGATGTTTGTGCTACAGCCGCACACCAACAGGGAATGCCTAAATATCTAACTACTAGTCGAGACATACAATTAATAATCAAAGAGAAAATAAATAGCAACAAAGAAATTGTCTGGAATAATCTACAAAATAACAAATTACAAAAAATCAAAAAACAATACATGGAATGGCAAACTTCAAATAGGAAAAATAGAAGTGAGGAAATAACTCTTACTAGAATGAGAACTGGCCACTCCAAAATTACCCACTCGTACCTATTCGACAAAAGTGATCCTCCAAAATGCGAGAAATGCCAGACAGCCGTCACAATGACTCATATACTGACGGAATGTCAGTCGTATGAGACAATACGAAGTCGGATTGGGATGAGGGGCTCGATGGGCAGCATCCTGGGTGACACCGGGGAGGCAGCTCGGCGAGTCCTGCAGTTCGCCATGGAAAGTGGACTACATAGCCAAATTTAAGAAAATAATACCAATTGAAATATTATAACTATCCATGTATTAATATAACAATGAAATGTAAGCGTAAATACCCTGTAGTTAAAAACGCTAAATTATATTTAAAAAAAAAATTAAAAAAATAACATAAACGGCAGGTTCTAAGACGATCTGCATCTAAGTGTATGTTTGAGGCAGTGCTACAATACAGCTCATTTGATATTACATTATGCTGTCCTTAGTTAAAACTACCTAACTAATTATTTGATTTTTATAGGAAAAGTCACTTTACGAGTATGTAGTAGTTATAACATCACTGTGTTCATTATACCTCAATATTATTTATAACACCTTCTGTAATATAATGATTATATCAAATAATTATAGCCATTCAATATCTGTAAAATAAGATGAAAACAATTTTATAACATCTACATAAGGTATAGTAATTTTTATCCTGCAAACCAATTTGTTAGTTAGGACGTTTTTACTAAAAACGACAGTATTATGCTCTTCACTTTGTTGACTGGAAGAATTTTTATACCGTGTTTGCTGGATTATCATTCAGTTCTTTATATTATTGGAATGGGGTGGGTAAAAAAAAGCTGTTGACGAAATAAGCTGAAATTCCATTCTTAGGATGTCCGTTGCCATGTGAAATGCCCAGATGCTTTTTAGTGCAATTTATTTACATCATTCCGGCCGTTATTTCTAGTTTAAATAAATACATTAAAATTTAAAAAAGTTAAGGAAAACTTAAGAACTGGTCGAATGGTAGCGAGCAAAGTCGTGTTCTTAGTGAGGTCAAATTGAAAATGTATCTTTAGATGCCCGGTTCGAATCTTAAATGTTCAAATTGTTCTACTCAACAACACATATTTTTGCCTATTGAATTATAAATTTCCACGCATTTTCACTAAAAACACTGCAAAAATCATAACAAATCCAAAAAATTTCCTAATACGAAAAGTTCGTGACGACATATTTGTGTATGTAATAGATTAGGTTTAGAAGACATTCAAAGTCACAAACAAGAACTAAAAAGGCTAAATCCGTGACTTAGAATACCTCCAGCGTTAGAATTTCGTAATGAAACCACAACAATATTGACCTTTTTTTTCCAGTGCAGGGGAGGGAGGAACCTTCATAGGCACTGACTGAAAGACTGGAAAATCTTAAGATGGAGATGAGAAGAGCCCAGATAGATGTGATGGGAATAACCGAAATAATATGACCTCAGAAGGGCGACTTCTGCATCTATGAGTTGATGATCCATATAAATGCCCCACTTAGAGTAAGATTGGCTTCCGACCGAGGAAAATGGATTGGACTAGACTACATATTGAAGAAGAAATACCATAAATAACTAAACAGAAAATAATTCTTACGGCACGCTTTCATAAAAATTTGTACTGAAAAAATTCGCCGGTTGTGGTGGGTGCAATTCTTACCATTAGCCCAAAGTCAAAAATATTCTTGAGCCGGGCCTGTTTAAAGAAGTGATTGACACAGTAAAATGTAAAAAATTTCAATACCTGGACCACATTGAGAAACAAAAATAGATTTCACCTATTGCGAACTGTATTGCAAAGAAAAGTTCTTAGGGAGAGGAGCGTTGGAAGAAGAAGAATCTCGTGGTTACTTGAAAGTGCTTGTGGAATATATTCACTTTGAGTTTGTGATAGATGCTCACAGCCATTGCGACTTTATAATATCGGCTTTATGGATTAAATCTTTGAACTATGTATAACACAATTTATTGGAGCGCAATATTATGCCTGATAGGATTTCATAGATCTTCATCATAGTATGTCTTATCATTAAATATTAACTTAAAATCGACGAGCTCTACCTACCTTATCCAATAACATTATTTGTAAAATAAATAAATTAACTACTTAATTACAACTACCAACATTAGAAAATACGCAATGGTGAATCTGAAGTAGATGATATATTATTATATTCATTACCCCTCAAATTAAGCATGCATTACTTCAGACAGCTTCGTGGAAATTGTAAAAAATGTAGTGATTACGGTTGTTATACCTAGAATTCAGCAAGGATTCAATTAATTTTAATTATATGAAATATCAAATAAAACTTTGTAATGGAAGTACAAAATGGAATTGCATTTTGCAATAGTTACGGTACTATGGTGGTTTTTTTAAATTTTTTTAACAAAAACCTTGTAAGTTAATTTTATCAATTCCGCAATACAAAATAGTGATATATAATTACACAAAAAACGTTAACCGCATGCAATTTTGTTGGTAAAATTATTTCAGATTAATCAAAATTGTAAATAGGTAATATTAAAAGAAAACTATAAAAAGGCACTCTGAAATGCAGGAAGTTTATAACACTTACTGTTATTTGGTAGCGATATGGATCCAATTTGCTACATCTTAGTACTTGAAATTCATGCTTAAATTTATTTTGGATTTGAAGGACTCCAAAAGGCACGATTTCCTTCGACTACTGCGTAGATTCGATATAGGTAAGCAAAGAAATTGTATCCATCTCTTTTTGAATTGGTCTCTCAGGATCGTTAAACGTGCCCTTAACCCAAAAATGTAATTCCGAAGAAATAAACAATTACATAATTTCCATAACGCAGTTTTAATTCAAACTATAAATTTTTACTTGCTGCTTGACGTCATGTCTATCCAGACAAGAATTGATCTACATAATGTGCTATCACAGGACCCACAAATAATAAGGTCAAAAACCCGCCTTATTTACAGACGAATAAACCTTTTGCGCTTAAAATAAAAAATTCGTGTTACATTTTTAAAACAGAATTCGAAAGAGCATTTTCTAAATTTTCATCTCAATTAAAACAAAACATTCATGTTTAATGTCGTACTTATATATTCTTAAGTAGACAGAGCTTTTTGCCAAATAGAATTTTTAGAAATAGTCGTCCTCTGTAAACTTGACCTTTAAAATACCAACACGAAAACCGTCCCGATTAATTTTTTTTTACATATCATCAATTTTGATTGTGCATTTTGTAACACAGTTTATTTACATTAAACTGTAAGTACTACCTGTAAATGGAAATACAATTTGCTGATTTTTCCATAACGGTCACTGACTCAAATAAAAATTAGCTAGATAATTAAATTATTTATGAATGATCAACAGTTCCCAGGCTTTTAATGTTTTGAAATCTGTCTTCGTGGTTAATTAATGACTTAGTAAGTCTGCGGTCTAACTTGGTGATTGTGACCAATAAAAAGTGCATTCTTGTTCATTCATAAACTGCGTCTTCTTTAAACTATTGAGTTCAATTTTACTACAATTACTATTGGGTAGTATTGTGGTCCCGAATGAATAAAGTAATTTAACCATAATTATAAAATTAAAACAGGAAGAGAGGTTTAATGATGATGGATATTACGAACTTGTATTTTGAAAATTTTACAAAATACAATTCTACAATTTTAAAATTTTGTTCTACCTCTAATTAATTATTTTTAATTACAATATTTAAACAATCCTATAAAATGATGTCATTTTGTAGACGTTACGTTTCACATTTTTTACCACCTCGATGTACCTTTTCCGCACTTACAACAATTTTGCGATTACACATTTTAAAAATTTGTACTAAATGTGTAGATTATTACTTGGAATATAGGAAAAACAGGAAATGCTGACAATAAATAAGTAATAGTAATTGCATTCCACTAAATTTGCAGCTCTAAACAATTTAATACAATAAATTGACACCTACTTTGCCCTGAATTTTATTATAATCAAATATTTCAAACGTTTTTTTAAATTATACTACAATTAATATTTTCATATCCGCCTTAGTTAAGGATTTAGAGAAATTAAAAAAATTGGGGTTCCATACTGTTTGTTTGAAATGAGACTAACAGCTCAGCAAATCGATAGCTTAATCAGATGGCTAGCCTGAAGCTTAACAATATATTTACTAATTATGTGATTTATTATAATTGCTGCGACATTATTATTATCATCTAACAATCCGACACGTTTAAAAGGCGTTAATTATCCTTTGTTATTTTATAACCTAATTATAACTTGAATTTTATCAAGCTCAAAAAATTAATAGTCCAGGCAGATAATGAAAATTACTGGGGAATAATTGATCAAATTTTTGAGCTTAGCAAAGATGTTCATTTAAGCGGACTATTAAATATACTGAAAGTTCTTAACTAAATCTATCACTTTCGAACCGCCGCGCCGTCTTAGAAAATTGGCGCCCCGATTCAGTTTTTTACTTATATCTCGCTTAATATTAACGATATCGGAATTATGTACAATATAAAAAATAAAGCTTATAAAATTCTCTACACAAAAGATACATCGTACATTTTTTGTATTAATTGTAGGCCAGTCATTGGGGATCAAAAATAGGGCTTACCTGGAAATAAGTCCGGAAGTTTTGAAACTTTGCAGGTTTGTAGGTTTGGATGTCCAGAACTAAAATTCACAAAATGCACAATCCGAGACATGCCGCCGGCGCCGCCATCTTGTCAATATGGCGCCCAAAAATAGTTTTTGTCATTTATCTCCAAAACTGTGCGTTTTTCGATATAATATGTTGAGAGCAAAATTGTTGAGGAAGTAATTTCCTACAAAAAATGTTCTTAGCATATTTTTGCTAAAGTGAGCTGATTGAATGACAACATATTCTGTTAATTTGGCTTTGTGTTGTCAAACAGAGCGAGGAAGAACTCGAACAGCATCTACAGTATGAGTTGGCTCCGTACCCATTGTCCTTGTTTTCTGAGGTCGGAATGCGTAAAACAGCAAAGTCCCTACTGTATAAAGCTTTTTTGCCAGCTACAGATAATGACTTTGGAACCAACAAAGTGTACATCATTGACGGTGGATACTTGTTGCATCGAGTCGTTTGGAGCCGCAATGAAACTTTTGTTTCGATCTGTACCAGTTATGTGAATTATGTACAAAGACACTATCAGTCAAATGCAGTAGTCGTTTTCGACGGCTATCCCACAAGCGCAGATGAAAAAGGCACGAAAACCGCAGAGCGACAGCGAAGATCAAAAAAAAATTACAGCAGATGTTTTGTTTGACGAGTCTATGTCTCCCACAGTTCCACAGTCAAATTTCTTGTCAAACGATGTCAACAAAGATCGCTTTATATCCATCTTGAAACGGAAATTTGAAGAAGCGCAGTTCACCGTAATTCAGGCTACAGAAGATGCAGACACACTGATAATAAATACAGCTATCAAGATTTCATCTTCATATGAATACGCCATTGTTGTTGGGGAGGATGTCGACCTCATTGTTCTGTTGACAGCACTGTGCAAGACTCATGATAATGTTTACCTCCTAAAGCCTGGGAGAGGAAAAACGGTCCAAAATATTTATTCGTCGCAAAGTTTCAAAGGAACCGATGTAGTGAAGGATAACATCTTGTTCCTTCACGCAATAAGTGGGTGTGATACGACGTCGGCCTTATTTAACCAAGGAAAGATGAAGTTTTTAACAACATTAGAAAAACATAAAGAGTTACAAGATCATATTCAAGTTTTTAAAAATAAACATGCCACCGCTGATCAAGTTGCCTTTGCCAGTGAGAAATTTCTCCTTGTACTCTATGGATCCAAAGACACAAATGATATCAATCTTGATAAATATCGATACCAGTGTTTTGTGAAGTCCGTAACAAAAAGTAAATTTAATTTGGCATCCTTACCACCGACAAGCGCAGCTGCACGACAGCATTCATTGAGAACATACTATCAGGTGCAACTATGGCGTGGCTGTCCGAAAGTAGTTGAAGAATGGGGTTGGAAGAAAACACAAACTGGCCTCACTCCAGTAACTACTTTAAAAGATCCTGCTTCCAAAGCACTACTTGCTTTTTTATCTTGTAAGTGCAAGACGGCTTGTGGTAGAGCCTGCGGATGCAGGAAAGCAGGATTGCGATGTTCAATGATTTGCGGTGTCTGCAATGGGAAGACTTGTGAAAATATCAGCCAAGTGACACTGGACGAATCCAATGAAGAAGACCTCCAATCGCTGCTTGATGAGTCTTTAATTCTTTTAATTTGGCGAGGGCATTTGTGCCTTAACGGTTTACTTTAGCGAAAATATACTAGGAACATATTTTATAGAAAATTTTCTCCTCTTTAATTTTGCGCTCTACATACTTTTTCGAAAAACGCATAGTTTTGGAGATATTTGCAAAAAACCGTTTTTGGGCGCCATCTTGGCAAGATGGCGGCGCCAGCGGCATGTCTCGGGTTGTGCATTTTGTGAATTTTAGTTCTAGATCCCCAAACCTATAAACCTACAAAGTTTCAAAACTTCCGGACTTATTTCCAGGTAAAAATCCCCAATGACTGGCCTATTGTTATTAATAAAATAATAGAACCTATTCAAAATACCTATACAAAAAAATATGAACATGGATATAATTCAGAAAAGTCTTAAATTCAATTTGTTGCGCTCGAACTGCCAGTTTTAAAAATTACACTCTGATGGAAGGGTCGGCAGTAGTTTTTTTAGAGTTCCCTCCATGTTTACGCTTTTAAAATTGCAAATAAAATCGAGTCGTCTGTCATAATTTATTATTTAGTCTGTCTGTTATTTAGTCTAAGCAACGAAACTGACAAATGGCTCGAGCTTGCAATAATAAAACATTCTTGTGTTATTCTCAAAAGAAGAATTCGCGGGGTGCGGGTTATAAAATACCCCCACAATATTAGGACGACCTTTCTGATCCCCATGATATTGTGCTGGCAAAAATACCCCCAGTCTCTGCAACTACCAATTGTTTATAACTTCCTGAAAATATTTAATTAAAAATGATGGTTAATGTACAAGTGAAAATTGATACTTATCATATCTGTATTTTTAGTTTAACTTAAAAAAGTATAAATTTCCTTAAGTAAATTATACTATAAAATATAATTCGCAAATGTTTTCGTCACATTGTGACATCTTCAGGCGTAAAGGTGATGTCACGGTGATGAGAAGATGTCCCAGAAAATATTTGCGAAATATATTTTATAGTATTTTGAAAATCTGTGCCTTTTTTATTATCAAACAAATCGTCGGCATACAAGCAAAAGTGACCAACTACAAAATGCTGAAAATGAGAAAATTGACTAAATGGCATTGAATAACCAGTACGGTTACAAGGAAAAATGCCCATCTTTATTAGAAATTAAATGAATAAGTTATAGAGTTGGTAAAATTGACTATTTACAGGCGAAGTATAACTTAAAAACTGCTCTAAAGTAAAACTAGGGTTTTGCAGATGGTCACTTTTGATTGTATGCCGACGAAATATTTGTGAGTGTTTTTTAGGTTAAACTGAAAATACAGATATGATTTTATAACTTCATTTGCAATACCGACTTGTGACATTTTTCAATGGGAGGACTCAAATGTGAAAAAAAGGGAAAATATAAATTTATTGTATTTTTATTTATACTTATTTTTTTTAAATTATTATTTTTTGATAACTGTTATTTCTGATTTTGAATAGGAGTCCGCTTTAGGGTAAGCCGCTGCACAAATAGTACCATTTATTTCTTTACTTGGATTTTTGGATTATTTTTATTACCAACTCGACCAAGCGCACTATAATAGAAAAGTACTGAATAAATATATGCTATCCATCTATAATGTGATTGCCTTGATTGTGTGGCCTAAAGGCCGCACTGGAAAAGAAATTAACGGGGCTTAAATCAATGTAATTTTGTGAATCATCCATGACGGCTCAAAGTTTGGTATAATTGAGGGGGGGGGGGGGCTTATGAAATTTTTCACATTTTATATAGTCGCATTACGTAAGTGGCATAACTACATTCGCATTAAACATTTTTCTGAGTTTAGAAAGTTGGGAAAAGTTCCCTAAACTCCCCTGTCGACTTCGCTTAGTTTCATTTTTAGAAGAATTGAAGTGTACAAAATTCTCTGCAAAATAGATTTTGTAGAAATTTTCCTACTAATCTGAAAAAATGGTTCGAATACAAAACATCCGAATAAGTTAAAATTTTGCAGAAGTGTGTTTGAGTGTCCTAATGATTTCGCGTTTTTCAAAATTAGGGGATTTTATTAAGTCTCACCGAGACAGTTAATTTTTTTGACAGGAATAAAAGAGTTATTATTATTATAAATTTAAATTATTATTAGTACAAATCCAAACATCCAAACATCCATGAGCCAAAACCAAAACTTTCAATAAAAAACAGAAAATTGAAATATTCAGAATCTAAAGAAAAGGCGGGAGGTAAAATTTGAATTGGAAAGTTAGTAAAACCGATAGCATTCGACATTAATGTTCCAAATTATTATTCCATCATCAGGAATGATTAATCAAAAAATAAATGATAATGGAAAAAAAATTGGAAAATATTTTGTTAGAAAATCAAAATTTAAAAAAAAAACGAAAAATTTTGTTTAAAAAAGGAATGAAATATAGAAATACAACAAAACAAATTAGAAAAAAGTTACAAATAGTAAAACATCACAAAAATAACAAAATTAGGAAATAACTAAGAAAAATTGGAAAAGAACTTATCATGCCTAAAGACTGCTGGACAATTAAAAATTTCAGAGTGCCTTCAATTCATCAATTTTTACCCCCTCACCCACTTTTTAGTTCCGAATATTTCGATCATTTTAGATATTATTAAAAGTATTGGTTATGCATTAAATTAAATTGTATTAATAATTATTTTAAATGTAATCATTTTTTATGAATCTTCTTTGAAAATATTTTATTTACAAAAATGTGTACCCAAAATACCAGGTTGTATTCATACGTGTTTCTTTTTAAATTCAAAGTTTCGCTTTTGAATAATTTATACTTCGAATGAAATGTTCTTAAGTGTGATTTTCATCATCTGAAGTGAAATCTGAAAATATATTTTGTAGAGAATTTTCGGCTCTTCAATTTTTGTCTGATGATTACTTTCTCTAGAAAGTAATCCATTTTTGGAAATGAGCGAGGCTGATCCTAGATATATTTTGAATAACATTATAGCATGTGATAAGACAAGAATTCATCATTATGACCCCGAATCCAATCAAAAGCTATGCAGTGGATAAAAAAAGGGAAAACTGGCACCTACGACGGTCAAAACTCATCAGTCGGCTGACAAGATCATGACCACAATTTTTTTGGAATGCCGAGGGAATTCTGTTAATTGATTACCTTTATCGTAAAGAGAGTATCTCAGGCTTCTATTATGGAGGATTATTACAGAAAGAAGCTATGCAAGGAAAAATGAAAGGCAAAGTCGAACAAATATTTTTGCTTCTCCACGACAATGCACAAGTTTCACAGGCTGCTATTAGAAAGTGTGGTTTCGAAAAAATAAATCACCCACCTTGCAGTCCAGACCTGGCCCCTAGCGATTACTTATATTCCCAAATTAGAGAAAGAATTACGAGAGATGAAATTTAATATCGATAAAGAGCCGATGTATTCAAATTTTGCATAAAAGCTATTTTGCAAGGCAATCGAAACAATTATTATTCAATGGCTTAAAACACTTAATTCAAAGAAATACCAAGTGCTTTCAGTTTCAAAGGGTTTATGTCGAAAAATAAAATGTATTTAATTAAAATCCGTTGATTCTTTATACCATTTTTACCGAACTTATTGATTTGCCCTCATAGGTAAATATTTAAAATAAATTGGATTTTTAAAAAATCAATGGTCGTATATAAACCAGAACACGTATTTCGCTTTTATGTAAGGGGTTCAGGTGATTATAATATTGAAATAATTAAAATTATTTCTATTTTCTGGCTGTAATTTTCAACAAAAGTTAAACGTCAAAAAAGTGAACAGATAAGTAGGTAGACAAATTCACAGATGTGTTGTTTTATGTTAGTATAATATTATGATAATGCTTAATGTCACAACACTCTTTAAGAGTAAAGATCGAAGAGAGAGATGATAAAGACGATTGCAAAGTTTACAATAACAGTCTCATTGTGTGACAGCAATGCTCTCCGGTGCGTGACACTCTCGAGTTAAAGTCCAATTAGTCAAATAGTTAGGATAGGCATGGGATGATGTTTAAAATTTCCCATTATCTAAAGATGGCGAAGTGATTTGTATTTTTGTTTACCAACGCGGCTCTGAAGAGATGAACATTGCGGATAAATCATGATTTACATCGAAACATGTGACACTCTAAAATTAAAGTCCAATTAGTCAAATAGTTAGGATAGGCATGGGATAATGTTTAAAATTTCCCAGTATCTGAAGATGGCGAAGTGATTTGTATTTTTGTTTACCAACTCGGATCTGAGGAGATGAACATTGCGGATAAATCATGATTTACATCGAAACGTGTCATGCGGTAAAGTTATTTTAAATTTATAATTTATCTGCTATAATCTTTCATTTAATCGCCGATTAAATGTTAGAATTTTTACGGTAAAGATATTTTTTCGAGTTTTTGGGAAAAATATTTTTTAGTGCGGAAATGAACAAGCAAAATTGTTGATAATAAAAAATCCTTTTCTCACTGCAACTAGAAGAAAATTCGATCAAAATTACTAGGAAAAATAAAATCTAACCTTATTGTAAACAAATCTATTGAAAGTACTTTTATAAAAAAATTAACCTTTTTAAAAAAGCTACTCGGTTCAAGCTACCCAATTAGCTTATAGAAATTGTCTATGATAATGGCTAATAGCATAATAAAAAATATATTTATTACTGATTGTTGATCATATCGAAATATTATTTTATTGCTGTTCTGTTATTGACTCTGCTTAATCATGTGACAGGTTCATGTACTTTTAAACGAACTCATTTGTCTCATAGAAAATAATATTTAAAAAAAATAGTAAACACCATGTGCTTCATGAAGATCAATAATCATGACAGCATTTAACTTAGAGAAGAAAATTTGTTCCTGGATTTTCCGTGCAGAGAAATTGCCTGATGGGTCTGTAATCAGTTCCGGAATAGGTTCCGGAACTTTGTCTCTATCTCTATGGTAATCCACCATAAACCCATTATACGTTTGATTCCCTAATCTTTATAAACAAATACATTTTAATTTAAACTCCAGGTGAAATAATATAATATCAACATTGGCTAACTTTCATTGTAATATTATAGTAATACATTTCTCCTGCAAGATAGGCAACTAAAATGATGGTAATGAAATTTCAGAATATAGAACCAAGTTTCGGTGTACAAGTTTCTTTGTTAGTATTTTTAATCTAAAGCCTTGCACCGACTAGGAAACGAAATAGCGAAAAGAATTTATCCTGTCTCGTCTCCAGAGAAATAAACATCTGAAAACAACATCAAATTTACAAAAATTCGCGCTGCATGCGCTTTCAACGCATCTCCCGGAAGAATTATTTAGGATGAGGAAAAATTGCAAATAGACAAATTTGAAGACCTCTCGGCTTCATCTCGATTTCTTAGATACTCAATAAGCTATACACAGTGGGGTTGTAAAGTTTGCAACAAAAGTTCTATAAAATATTTGAATGGGATTTTCTCGATTCGTCAACCTTATGTTTTTAATTGTCACTTTTTTCTCTGTTCTTGGACACTTTTATTGTGTTTTCTTTTTGAGTTATGCCGTCATCGTCAATTTCGGTAGAGCACAATTTTCTGAGCATGAAAATGTAAAAAACCTATGACCTTATAGAGAAAAGTTTTCGAGATGATCAGTTCTAAAGTTTCCAAAATGCATGATAAAATTATTACTGTATACCATGCTGTATACCAATTATTAATCAAGAAGGCGCTGGAAAAATTAACACAGTCTTGACAGCAATTAGAATTTTGTAATCTGTGGTCTAGTATTTTGTTAATTAATCGTTGTCTAAATTGTATTTAGAAATCATTTTTACTTTTTAAATTATTTTAAAATGGCTCGAAAATAATTAAATTTATTATGATTTTCGGTAACGGAGACAGAATTAACACTCAATTACAAGTTTACAATGTATTGAATAATAAATATCCTAACGGGGAACCAATTACGCGTGTCACCGTTAGCAAAATAGAGCAAACATTTTTCTAGCGGGTCGTACGAGGGAGATTGAGTTGTCCACCAGTTCAAGAAGATGTTCAGCTAAATATTTTACTCGAGCTTCAGGAAAATCACCATTTATCTGCTCGTGTTGAATTGAAATTAATCGGAATTGAATTGTACACTAATTTCCTAGTCTGGTAACCCCTTGACTTTAGACAGTAGCTTACAAAGTTGGAATAGGAATTTTCCAATCTTGCATTGTCGTCTTTTTTAAAAAATAGTACTATGATCGGGTTTTTTTCAGTCTTTGGGGACATTTGTTCATTAGATTAGAATTTTCTTTAAGGGTTTGTTGACCTCCCTCTCAACGATTTCTGCTAGGATTTCGTCTTCGCCAGGTGCTTCGTTTTGTTTCATTTGTTTTATAGTACTTTCGAATTCTTGCTCATCTATCCCGGCATTTCTTTCGAGTTTGGATTTATTATTTTCTTCCAGAACTTTGCTTTTATTTCATTCGTCGGCATTATTCTTGATTTATACAATTCGGTATAAAATTATCTATTGTCTTGAGAATTTCTTCTCTGTCTCTGATTTCCTCGTTTGGTTCATTTTTCAGCACGTACAATTGTGGAATCCCAGCTTTTCTTCGAAGACATTTATATCTTTGTTTTGTTCTGTTCCATCTATCTTGTCTTATGGACCTTCGAATTTGTTTACTAATCGATGTTATTTTTTCTGTGTTCGTTGTATTGCGTACCATTTTTTCTTTTCTTGGCTTTATTAATTTCTTCGTATTCTCACTAAATCTTTCTTCTCTCACATTCTTTCTTCTTGCCGACTTCAGGACCGCTGTTTGCATCATGGTGGTCGAGTTGATTTTTCAGCTCTATTTGGTACTCGGTGCTTTTTTCTTTTAGCTTTTGTTCATCTATGGGTATCGTGCCCTTGATAAACATTCTTGCTCTTGCCAAGCCTTTGTTTATGTGCACACCTGCTGTGAGCATCCTGTGATCGGTTCCTGTGGTATTTGATTTTTTGTTTTTCCGTTAGGGCTGAGCCATGTCCAGAGTCTCTGTTCTTTCTTTTCAAAAACTGTATTCATAACAAACAGGTTTTCGCTCTCCAAGAAGCTCATCATATTTTCGCCTCTCTCATTTCTTATTCCAAGGCCAAAGCTTCCTATTTTACTCTCTTCTTGTGCTTGCTTTCTTCCCATTTTTGCATTAAAATCTTCGATCACCATAGTCAGTGTTGCTAGGTTTTCTTCTATTGCTCTTGATATTTCGTCGTAGAAATCGTCTATCTCGTCATCTTCATGTGTTGTTATAGATGCGTATATCTAAATGATTTTTATAGTGCAATTCTTGTTAATTGCTATAAATAGTATGTATGCTGCTGGATTGGAAAGTTCTCTGTATACTTTTATATTTGATATTATGCGTTGGTTTATCATAAAACCTATTCCACCTTCGCTGGTGTCTTCATTTCCTTTGTGGTGTAAGATGTTTCCGAATTTTAGGTGTAGGTAGTCTTCACCCTTTGCATTGTTCTGATGTTGTATGTGGCTATCTTTATTAGTTTGAAGTGATTTCGATTTGTAGCTTCTTTATTTCTCAATTTCTTGCCGCCCCCAGTATCCATCAGCCAGATTGGTTTCGCAGTGTGGGATTCTGGGAGCTATGTGCTAAAAGCACACGCAGCGCAAATTTTTGCCAATCTTTTGTCATTTTTAGCTATTTAAATATTATTATATTTATTTCAGGAGACTGGTTACGGATTGTACAAAATTATCTTCCTTAAGTTGCTCTTTTCAACATAATATCCAAATTTGAAGCTATTACGTTTTTTACCAATTTATTTGATACGGTTTTGTATCTAAATAGGTTAGGTAGGTACTCTCAAGAGATTAAAAAATAAAAAAGTTTGAACAAAATATAAATAATTTAATTATAGTCCTCCAATTCTGCATAGTTGATGCATAAGTCATTATAATGTAAAAAATAGAAAAGTTTCCACAAAACAATATCACAATGAACATCGACGGTCAGGGCTGTATTCAGAATCAGAGATCAAAGAGAAATTTGCGAATAAAAATTATATAGCTCTACTAAATCTTCTAGATTCTATGAAAAAATATTAGTTTAAAACGAGTTTTATTGTTAAAACCGTAGATAACGCCAAAATTTATCATAAATATGGTACGGTTAAATGATTTATATGATCTTTATGGGTTATTTCTTCTTTGCTAGCTGATTCTGAATACCGTCTGTAACCTGATTACGCGCGTCGAGCGCATCTGATAATTTTGTTAAAATAGTGGGTTAAACTTATAACAAAAATTTCGAATCGTTCCAATAAATTTTCTAAGTCAAATATTCTTTGAAAAGACATTTGTAGGTCGGGGTATAAAGCAAAAGATTGAAACCATACATCAACGGACGAATTTATGTTTTACAAATGTATAGTAATTGAAATATATTTAAGGAAAGAAAGTCTCCTAAATTATTTTAATACACGTATAACGAATCCAGTTGTGGATAAATTAGATTCAGAATGGTTGACGTAGCGTATATCGATTGTTTCCATCATCAGCAGAAAAACCCTTGTCCCAGAGGAGTTCTATCCAAACGTCAATTCGCGTGGATACTTATTATAACTTTAAATA
This sequence comes from Podabrus alpinus, assembly GCA_932274525.1. Lineage (NCBI taxonomy): Eukaryota > Metazoa > Arthropoda > Insecta > Coleoptera > Cantharidae > Podabrus > Podabrus alpinus. Next base: position 67,218,098 of record OW026454.1, read on the forward strand.
GGACTTATGGACACTTTTATGAGATCCATAAATTCGTGCCTCGCGTCAATATAAAAACAGACACGTGCGGTATTTAAACCGTGAGAATGAATGCATTCTGTGTTGTTATCGGTCGGCATGTGCCAACAGGCAATCATCCGTTTGGCCATTTTACATGGGAAGCATAGAGATTTCGCAATTTTATCAGTCGACCCAGACCGCACAAAAACTTATAAGAATGAACCTTTTTCGATTCCAGACAGGAACAAAAAATTGTTATTCGAATGCACGTGTTTTGAAATATCCTCGATGCATTCTGCATAAATAAAGACAAAAGTGTTGTTTTCACACTTCGTTCACTATCCAATCAGGATGCACCCAATTTGATGTCCCTACTTTTTTCAAATAATGAGATCCAATTAAAAGGACTTAAATCAATCACGTAGTGGGAAGATTTCTCCCCACGACGAATTTTTGGAACGAGAAATCATATAAAAGACGCTCCCGTGTGAATTTTTGGGAGAGATCCTTCAGAAAGTCAGTACCGTTCTCACGCATCTTTTGTACTAAGTGTTGTCGCTTAAGGCGGAAGTGAATTGGAATTTCTCAATTAATCGAGATTTCCCTTTAAATCAATACCCATTCAGTTGTGTTTAAACATTGTGTCGTCATACATAGGTAAAATTATCGAACTTTTATTACGCATTATTTGCATCTTTAAAATAATACCGAATGTGATCAAATCAATTATCGAACTTCCATTACAAATTATTTGCATCTTTAAAATAATACCGAATGTAATCAAATCAAGGATCGAACTTTCATTACGCATTATTTCATCTTTAATCAATACCGAGTGTAATCAAATCAATTATCGAACTTTCATTACGAATTATTTGCATCTTTAAAAATAATACCGAGTGTAATCAAGTCAATGATCGAACTTTCATTACGCATTATTTCATCTTTAATCAATACCGAGTGTAATCAAATCAATTATCGAACTTTCATTACGAATTATTTGCATCTTTAAAAATAATACCGAGTGTAATCAAGTCAATGATCGAACTTTCATTACGCATTATTTCATCTTTAATCAATACCGAGTGTAATCAAATCAATTATCGAACTTTCATTATAAATTATTTGCATCTTTAAAAACAGATGTTACATCGCGGAAGCATTTTTGCATTCAAGCAGTTTTTTTTATCGGTAACCACATTTACGTTATCGTACCTATACAGTGCCGGCTCTAAATAATTTCAGTTTCGCGAATAATTATTTTAGTGCTTTATTTCGAACGTAGTCCCTTGTTTATCGGGAAACGGAGTGCATAAACCCCTCTGTCATTCCATTCACCCCAACATTTCGATTTGAAGAGGTTTTGGATTCTGGTAATCGCACCAACTTGCTGGTATGGTACGGCATTTTTATTCAGCTCAATTCCGCATTACGAGGACGACGCTACAACCACTAGCCCGATTCTCACTCCTGGAGGTCCGTCCAGCGACCTTATCTGAAGGTCGAACATCAACCGCCGCATTAAGTAAGAAACCTTTATATATTTTAAGATTTGTGATGTTAAGTGGTCACCCTGACCACCGTTTATGTTTATGAATTTTCAATTCAAAACCCGTGAAGTCGATCGCAACCTTTTGTACATCTTTTGTTGTTGACTAATGTTAGTGTCTGATAATAACGTAATTTTTACTACGCCATTCGGGCGTTCATATTCTCAATAGTAATTTAACGTAATATTTTAGGTTTAGCATTGCAGCTAAAGTTTGTTTTCCCCGTTGATGGGAATTTTGGTGATCAATTGTATTGATTAATTTTCTTAATCAACCTTGTGAGTCATTGTTTTAGACGTTATATGTGTTGCACTTGAGTAACCATTTTTGTGGAGTGTAGTATTCAATACACACCCCTTTTACGTATGAACTTTCTTGTCCATACCTCGCAAATTGACAGCTCTTGTTCTTGTGTCAGCATTCATTTTACGAATATTAATTTTGTGACGGTAACTACATTGAAAGGTTCCGTCAATTGTACATATTTATTTTTATATTGCGATACATGTAAATTTGATAGTATCTTATATATATTTTGTCAACTCCCACCTGCTGATATTATTCTATTCATTATATTTTTGTTATTTCCCAACTGTGTGTTTTATTATTATTGTGTCAGTGTTTGTTTAGCTATTTTCACCAAAGGAAAGTTCGCCTCCTGTAAAGGTAAGGTCATTGAACGAGGCTTTTCCGGAGTGAGAATTCGCATTAAGGTCATCAAGTTGTCGCGTACCAGCTTAGAAGGTGTGATAACCAGTCCCCTTCAAAAAGATTCAGGTCTTCGTACGCGTGGCGCCCATTTAAACCCCCTCGTGTATATTATACCCACCGATTTAGACTTACTCCCCCCCCCCCCCGTGTAAATTATTCACACCGATTTTAACCATTTTTAGAATCGCGATCGAGGATTGCCCGGTCGTCGATTGGAGACACACGCTTCGCGACGTTCCGTCACACGACCCTTTTGACTCCTTTTCACCACTCACCCCTTCGCGACTTTGAGCTAGTCACCTTTCTTTTATATCTGTCGAGAAGGTGTCGTGGAAGCGAAACGTGTTGTGACACGTCCTGAACGTCCATTTTCATTGTAATATTGTTTTATGGAAAATTTTCTACTTGGTGCATCGTGGTGAATTATTATAAAAAATAACCTATTCCTCAATAATTATACTTTTGCAATTTTCAGTTTAAGGTCAACTACAGGGTGTTCAAATAAGTATGCCTGATGTAATTTTGTAATAAAATGCATAATTTATTCAAAAAGTGCTGATATTTTTATTTCAATATTGACAGTATACACTCCAATTAAGTGTGGAACACAATGTCCGAAAAATATTTTTTTCTTCTTTCCCCTATGTTTGTGGTAATACTTCAAACGCACAACATATTTTATAGTTGGAATCAAATAAATTGGCGCCTGTGCCATCAGTAAAAATAGTATGAATTAAGCTTAAAATCGCTAGTCAAATAATTGCATTTTAAAATGCATATTTTCTTTTTATTTTAATATAACTTTCTCCTTTTACTACAATTTGAATTATCTGTCAATATCATAATGTGGGGTTACGTAATATAAATAATATAAATATTTATAAAGGATTTTTATTATAAACACCTTTTATCATGACATTACAATTTACTGATTATTAAATAAAACTGAAAGATGTTAACAGTGCAAAAATTAAATAAATGAACTGATCAGACCAGTAAAAGACATGCAGATATTTTTGTTCTCTTTTTAAATAAAGCTTAACAACGTTATAAATTATATGTAGCATGTCATTTCTTAACCAAATATTCGTCATGCAGGGGGCAATTTATTTGCCTGGAGTCAGAGGTACTGCACTTGAAGAGCTAATATATGGATATTGTCTTATCAAATCTATTGGAATTTCGTCCAGTGCAGATGTTTTCTTATTTTTCGCAATTTTTAAAGCGTGATTCCTTCTGATTTCAGCATCATATAGCGGCTCTTTCGCAGATCTGGTGTTTTTTTTATATATTTTATGTAGTTACGTCCTTTGCTTATAGAATAATTCTTCTATGTAAGATTTCCAAACTTTCAGAATCTTTTCTTCCTCTAAAATATGCTTTTTCTATTTTTTATTTATAGCAAAACAATAAAAATTGAAAATATAGCAAACAATGAGAATTTCTTATTATTAACATTATTTGAGCTGCATTCATAACCTCAAAATTAAAGGTTAAAGGTAATATTTACAATAATTACCTTACATTAACTAAATGAGTAGGTAAAATAGAATTTATAATAAATTGTTACTAATTCCAACTGATTTCAAGATCATGAATGCAGCTAAAAAGGTGGAACTAAGCAGAATTACTTCCTTTAATTATTAAAATATAAATTACACTTTTGAAACAACAATTATTCCAAATTATGCTGCATTCGTTTCCTTACGTAATACACTACGAAGGTTACCCATGTACCCATTTTTAATTGCTTATATTAAATTACTAATAAGTTTATTTAACAGGTAATCCAAGTAAAAACTATGTTAATGTCTCGATTAAAATTTCATGCTCTGAACTAATTTAGATTTTAATTCAAATAAATATAATTGAAAGTGTAAAGAATATAATCTCAAAATAAACACTATCGGTGGAGCAAACAGCATTAAAAGGAGCTCATCAGCCTATGAGTGGTCCCGCTATGATATACAGCGTGGTCCTGAAATAACTGACAAGTTTGGAAAAATTCTTCTAACGGAGGTTAGTTCTATCAGCAATGCTTCCTGATGATTTAGCTGCAAAATATTTCTTTTCAATACGCAAAAGCAGATTATTATGAACTCCAACAGGTCATAAAAAGAACTGCAATATAAAATTAACTATCTTTATGTATGTTAAGCGTTCAGAAAAGTTTCGGGCTATAACCTTGAGACATAACAAGGAATATCAATACCTCGATCTTTTTGCTAAATTTTAATCTTTATAATGTGCCATAAAAATTGTAGTTCATTGTTTAAAATAATTTGTTCTCTCTGCCTTTTCTCTCTGTCAATTGTGAATTCTGAGTTGATAGCTAAAATAAATGTAAATTTTATTGCAATGTAATTATTTTATTTTTATAAAAAAACACGATGCCACATAAAATGTACGATAACTATGTATTTATAAAAATCTGTAATAATTATTTATCCGCATCATGCAAATCAATGTTGAACTGAATGCTTCTTCTTGCACTTTTTCTTCTTCTGATTATTATTTATTAATTGTTTACTATTAGTTCTTTGAGGTTAATTGGTTTATATCTTTGCTAGGTTGATCTTTTATATACGCTTGTAACCCTGTTTTTTAATTCTAACGATGGCAATCAGTATCTCAGGGGAACCACCCCGGAGACGGTCAAGAATTTTGTTGCATTGTTCCATCATTCCATTACATCCCGGATTTTAGGGAGAAATTATTAAAAATTATTGTAATAATGATGATTTAATATAACGAGTTTCTTTAGTAGTTATTTTGAACAGAAAGCTGATTTTAGATAATCAAACGAAAAAAAAATTTAAAGGCAAATAAGAATTATTCCATCCAAAGATCTATGCAAGTTAAATATAATTATCGTGTCCTTGACAGAAAGGTGAATTGTCAACCAAAGCAGTGTAAATGAGTAAAAGGCGGCCAGAAGGTGGAATAAATTATTTTTGTAAACAATGGCATGTTTGGTAAATTTGGATTTTTGACAATGAAGACGTGATTCAATCCGAAGTGAGCAATCTTTATTAATTAATAGTCAAATGTCTACTCCAGGATGTGACTAATTATATATAAAATATCAAAGAATTGTTTAGGTTACGATAAAGGAACAAAGGGTCAAATAAAATCAGTGAATGTGTCACAATCACAATATTTAGATTTAGAATAAAAGAAGAAAACAGAGTGGTATTAACAAAGTATTTTTCGTAATTATAAAATTTTCCGTTTTTACAGTAAGTTATTAAATGTAAACAAATACTTGAATGAAATTAAAAATTATTAGATTTCCTACAACAATGGAAATTGAATGATTCGTTTTTCAAAATATAACCTGATTTTATTTTCTCGTAATTTATTGATTATGATTACCCGAGGATGATCTAACATCAAATATGTCATAAACTATTATCTTTTCTAATTTTTCATTAATTTTACCCCTCTCTTTTTTAGTTTGCATTTAAACTTCTTATTAAAATTAGATTATTTTCACATTTAGTTTCAGTTAAGTTGATTTTGAAAATTTTATATTATCCTTATTATTAATAGAAATTTTCACCCCGTTTTAGAGCAATTATTATTGTTTACAATAGAATGGAATAAAAGCATGATGCGTTTTTTGTATTTATTTACCTCACCACTTTATAACTATATCACTACCACTATATCATTTAAAGAAATTTAATAAACAAAAAATGATTTAAATAAAGAAAAGAAAATCAAGTCTAAAAAAGAGTTGCTTTTTGAAGTCTGGATTTTAGATAGGAGGGTAAGAAAAACACTCGCAAGCACTAAGGCCAAATCGGGCAAAATCTAGCCATCCCTGCCACAGGACAAACTGATTCTGGCCATGTTAGGCCAGAAGTCTCCCAACATGGTACCGTTTTTTGACACCATAGATGAACAGTGGCAAAGCATATTCTTCGTTGTTTCATTTGCTTCTTTACATCTTCGACATGTGGATATGTGAGGTCATCTACAATTTCCACTGTGTTAAGGTGTTTATTTAGTTTGCAGTATTTATTCAAGATCCCTGTAATTGTCCGTAGGACGATTTAATCGTGTCCTTTGCTCGTCTACATAATGCAGTTTTAGGGCATGTTGCCTTAGGAGAGTATTTAGAGTTCTCTCAGCTGGCATGATCATAGGCTCGGGGTCGTAGGGAAGCTAGAGCTCACCCAATTCTGGCCACCTTGTCTAGCTTTTCGTTACCCTCCTTACTTTGATGTTCTTTAATCCAACAAAGGAAGAAGAGGTTGATGGTTACACCGATCCCCGAGAGCGCGTTAAGAAGAAAAGAGCTAGAGCGAAGGAACGGGCAAGAGAGAGGAAGACGAAAGAAGAAGAACTAAAGAAGGCAGCTAGCGAAACAAAATTAGCTGAAACCAGAGCCAAAAAGAAGCCCCTGGTGGTGCTCATCAAGGTCGGACAGGCCCTCACATACAGGGATGTGCTCACGAAATTGAAAGACTGCCTTAAAGACGGTGGAGACTCGGTGGGAAGACTTACAAAGACAAGGGGCGGTGACGTGCTAATCGAACCGAGAGCGGGTGGCGACCACAACCGGCTACATGAGAAACTCACCGAAAAGCTTAGAAGTTCAAACCGGTTCACGGCTTTCGTGATTCTTTTGGTGTGTAGCCGTACATTCCTCAAACACTCGCACTACGTGGTGGAGCAGGAGGTCCAGACCCCACTGGAGTAGGACCAGAAACATCCCATCACACACACGCGATTTAAAGGAACTGAACGATTTTGAATAGCCCATGCCGTATCGGTTGTATTTACAATGTTCTTTGTACGCAATTTCCCAGTTTGTTTCAGTCAGTAGGTGAGTTGTGACTTAGGCCAGTCGAAATCTGAAACAGTTCTACTGTCAGGAAAGTGTATCTGTAACAGTATTTTGGCAGTCTGCGAGAGGTCTTCCGTATATGAGCCATCCTGTCAACGTAAACTGCCTAACTGCTTTGTGGATATTTGCCTATGATCCAGTTTAATCTTACTGCAGCAGTAGTTGTAAAAACATTGATGCAGAAGCTCCTCCATGTTTCGCGTTATTTTTGGCGTATTACTCTCTAGTACTCCGACTGGTCCATTTAAATTCTGTCCAATAGGGCTACTGTTGGAGTTTTGCAGAGTTTCCTTGCTACCCTCCTCAGCTGGTCGAGTTCATTGCATCACGGATTACCCTACCCGTAGCGGACAGAAAAGCTCATAGGAATTTTTGATAGAGTTCTGCATTATTTTGACGTACATTTTAACCTCCTCAGTGTTTGTTGGCCATTCTTTAGTGAAAAATTCACTCAACACTCAGATTTTTTTAGGTGAATCGCAAATACAATTTGACCACAGACATAAACACTGACATTTTTCGGAAATAAGAATTTTCAGCTGATAGGATCTAGGGACGTGTAAATCCATCAAAATTCAAGTACTTTTTCTGCAATAATTTTTCATACTATAAAGTAGTAATAATTTCGTTTAAGCACATTTATATAAAAGACAAAATAAACAAATTGATACATAATAACATAATTAAAATTCCAGGATACAATAAAAATGCTCATAAAATTATAATTATTATAAAATAATTTATTTAAAATAACATTGTCTTTGTGGAAACAATGCAATGTTAAAATAATTTTTTGACTGTAATGTCAAGAATTACAATAAAAATGCTTTAAATTTTTGTAAGAAAAAAAATAGCTATAATTACAAATATTTGGTTAGAACAAAATAAATTTAACTGTATTAATTATGTTTCTGCAAAAATATAAATAGGGGTAATTTTTATATAAAATGGGCTTCAGAATCTGGGACCGGTTAATAACTTTTTTAAATCAACATAAATAAGCGCAAATGCGGTGTTAAGTTAATTATTATTGCGTCAACATTAGTTTCTTTATTTAATTTAGTTTTAAAAATTAAATAAATTAATTATCATTAAATTAGTAAGTGCGTGACAGATTAAAAGAATTGAGAAACTACGCAAATACAATAAAATTCAATTAATTTGTATTTGATATAATTTAAATAAAATATATATTTAAAAATAATGTAATATAATGTAGACATAATAAAGTTATAATTAAATAATTAAAAATTTAAATTAAAATATTTCCCACCACTTAGAGGTACTACCCACCTACTACCTAGTATATGTTAGTGTTATGTACTTATTTTTATATACTTCTTATAGTAGTTGTTGATGTAGTCATATGCCTAAACGCAGTTTAGTTATTAAACTTAGGCATGTAGGTAAATGTTAACTTAGTTTAAAAAAATTAAATTATTGTCCCATAGTTAATATTACAAGATAACAGTCATAAAGTGCTTTATATCATTTATTGTTGTCATTGAAATGTATTCGTTAAACTGAAAAATGTTTCTAACGTAATTGATTTAAAAAAAAGTGCGATAATTACTAATCAAATAATAAATTAAGGATATAAGCTAAAAATTGGATTGGTAAAAATGGAAAGCACGTGTTCATCAACGGAAATTTTGGCGGTATGTTATATTATTTCAGTAATGCAATATTTATTATTTAATAAATATTTAAAAATATAATTAAAATTAACTAAAATTTTAATTAGCTATTCTTATTTTATTCCTTTCCAAAAATTTCACGTTTTCATCTCAATAAATAGAATACCGATTATCAAAAATTTAAATGTTACTTAAAACTACTCGTACTATAATAAAATTATCTAAGAAAATTCGTTAATTTTATCCTTTTTAATATTATTATGATAATTTTCTCTAAAACTTTCCTTACAATTATTTTTGGACCTCTATAAAACCGTTACGGTACGAGTAATTCTATAATTTGGTTTAAGATTATTGTATGACGATCCAAGTTACCTAATAGGGCATTCAAACTAGAATTTTAAATAAAATTAAATAAGATTCGATAAAAAAATCAATTTTGAAATTACACTTTCATTAAATTCAGGCCTGATCAATATGCACAACACTGAAATAAAATATGTATAAACCGAGACCTGGTGTTTAAACGCTGCGACAACGGAAAGGTGTGAAGCGCCAAAGCCGCAGGCTTTAAAAATCGTTTTTAACTACTTTGTCCAGTGTACATTTTAAAATTCACTTAAAAAATTTAGGATTTTGAATTTAAAGTTTCAGCATACATTTATTTCAGTTTTTTTTTTCATATTGTTCAAGATCAAATTTCATACTCCTTTTGTTTATTTCATGTCAAAATGATTTTTTTATCAATTGGCTTAGGTATGATCGAATCCTGATTTAATTTCAATCAATACAAAAAGACGACGGTCATGGCCTGAATGTTAGCGGGATCAACTGCTAATGCAAGGCTCCCGGTTCGACTCCGGGTATAGTCTAAAATTTCTTGGTCGTCTTCCGTGCTTTCGGAGGGCACGTAAAGCAGTCGGTCCCCCTGTGTTAATGATTTGTCATCGTAACAATAAAACCGAGGTTCAAGCACATCGAAAGGCAAGCCAAAAAACCAAAAATACTTACAAAACTAATTTCAAAAAATTAGTAAAAATCCATTAAGAGGAAGAAGAAGAAAAAATAAGATTGTTACAAATATAAAATTTTAAATTAATTAAAAAAATAAATGATTTTTATGAAAAATTAATTATTAAAAATGCTAAACAAATAAATTAGCAGTAACGTAAACCAAGACTAATCGTTCGGAGAGCATGAATATCACAGGATCTGTACACCAATTATTTTGATTCACCTGTAAACGGGAAATTAGGCTTAAATAAAAGTCACACATATTTATATAAAAAATTACATATATTAAAAAAATATCAATTGATAAAACTTATAAACTAAACAAATCATTAATTTCTAAAAAATAATACAAAACAATTTACATAATTCACTTTCAGTTATTAAGTTTTGAATATAAAATTTAACGTAAATGTAATATTTGTGCACAAGTTAAAATAAAAATGTTTATTAAAAAAAAATATCGTCATCATTTATAAATTTAAAAATCCTCAGAATATTTGGATAAATTGAAACCAAAAATTAAATATTATTGTCGTTTTCAAAAACATATCAATCTTTATAATAAATCTTACAAGTTTTCTTACTTTTTTTATAAGTTGCTAAAACTTAAGCCAAATGAAGGGAAGTTGCATGAAAATTGGACCATTATTTCCACTCGTACTGAAACCCATCAGTATTAATTGCTCGAAAGTAGCTCACATCTGGACCTACCCAGCAATGGCTCGAAAGTAGCCCGCATCGGACCTACCCAGCTCGTTATAAGTTCCTCCATAACATTGAAGCGATACTTATTTAAAAATTATTTAACCAATCGGATCCATTTCATTTTCTAAAATTTATTGTCTTCGCCATCAAATATAACAAGAATTAACAACTTGGAATAAACTACTTGGAATTTAACACTCGAGTATTATTAGTTGATAATACTACTAATATACGTTGCACAAAAATTAATTAATTTAATGATTAAAACTCAATAACTTCACTGTATGTTACAACTAGGGGCTTAGATGACTGCCACCCAGAGGGAGTCGGTTAACACCTCAAATTTTCATGTTTCTTCGTTGAGAACTTGGGTTCAACTGCTTTAAAATATTATTAGGAATATTGATTTGCCCTTCTTTGAAATTAAAATTTTAAGGAGGTATTCTAAATCAAACCAATCAAAAGAATTTATACTTTTGGAAACAAACTTTCATGAACTGGTCTGTTCACACAAATAAATCACAATAAAAGTGTCTAAATTTGAAATTATAAAAACCATAAATAATTATTGGGATATTGGTTACTTGAAAATAAACTCTAAAACCAGGATGTAATAAATTAAAATTTGAAAAATGTCTGAGTCGTTTAAAAAAAATTATTTTCTAATAAATAAGTAGAAATTTATTGCATCACAAAAAAGCACTGATTTTTGGGCACATTTTGATCAAAAATATCCAAAATCGGTTTTCTGCAATTTTTCGACGGATTTCGTTAGGTAATTGTTCGTACTTTAACATACTAAAAAACATCCTCTCTGAACCCTGAGCTTCTTACCGAATTCTTCGTCTGAAGTTGACATTTTTTATGAAGAAGTGAAAATGATGTTTTTCGACAAAATATTTTTAAACAAATTTCTATTTCAGCTATATTGTTAGCATATAACTCACTAAAAAAATTAAAAACACTTAAAATATTTTAACAACATCCTCAAAATCATGAAAAGAAGAGTTTCCTAAAAATGGTCAGAGGGTTCTAATTTTTGGATATGTTTTAAGGTTTGGGGTCCTAATAAAAACTCTGAGTTGGTGACCTCGGCGACCGTCCGGAAGCGGACACCGTCATTAAGGCGACGGTCAATTGGGCGACGACAATTGGGCGACGTCAATTAGGCGACGGTCAATTGGACACCGGTTTTTTGGGCGACAACTTATTAGGCGACCCGAATTAGGCGACCGGTCATATAGGCGACGAAATTTATTTTTTATTATTTCACAATTTATTATTAATCAATATTGCATATAATAATAATATCCTCTTTAATTATATAAAAATAGTCAGATGCAGCTCGTCTCTCGTACATGTAACATAGATTATTTTTTGTTTTTACGCGAATTTTTGCGGGTGAAACGTAATAGTTTACTGCCCCATGCCGCAACTATACTTTTTAATGCTATTTCGAGGTTCTCTCACATCCCGGTTTCATTTATCCCGGTTTTCTTGATGGGTGGCGCTTCTCGTATGTTTAGCCTAGTAACCAGAGTCAAAACCGCCCAGGAGGGGTGCAACGCGGAGCGGAGCGGCACCCCGTAAGGGTAGGTTTTGACGGTGGATTACCCTCCTTATCGAATGCACACCCCAAAATTAGAAGGAAAAAATTTTTTAATTTTTTCACTTTTTCGGCAATACACGAGTTATTTTCCATTTTTTTTGATTATATTTATTACTAATATCCACTAATCACACCCCCATCTATCCGAATTTCAAAGAAAAATTCAAATCGGAGCGAAAAAATTTCACTCGATTTCAAGGTACGACGGGCGAACGATGTGACATCGACCGAGGTCTGCCGCATACTCGATGCTACTTTCCCGTATTTGGCCGGTCGCCTATTTGACCGGTCGCCTAATAAGTCGTTGCCCAAAAATCCGGTGTCCAATTGACCGTCGCCTAATTGACGTCGCCCAATTGTCGTCGCCCAATTGACAGTCGCCCTAATGTCGTGTACCGTTATATTTAATTTATCAATAATAATGAAATGAAAATACTAAACTGTTCATTTTTTTAATTGAAAAAATGATTATTGTTATACAAATAGTAATTTTCATAATTTCGATACATTTCTTCAAATGATGTATAAATTTAAAAAAGTAATTATTTTTAAAAAAATCGCTAAACTAGGATTCGATCGCTGGACCCCTACCTTCGCACACTTGTGCTTTACCAACTGACCTAGAAAGTCCTTATAAATAACACGACGTTATAATAACCTATTATGGACAGTATCATAACAATATGAACTTTTAAAAATTAATTTATCCGAAATGGCTCTAAAGTGGACGCTATAATTTGGACCCCTTACAGTACTAATTATAACCTGCTCGTATAATGAAAATTGATCTAATTCGCTATGTGTAGTGATACTTTCCCCCTTTTAGGCCTAGTTGTTCAGTTTCGGGTTATCTTCTAACCTGGGTTATTTTCCATAGAAATGATTGTTTCAAGAATTGTTTCCATGGAAAATAATTCAGGTTAAAAGATAACCTAATACTGAACAACTGGGCCTTAGTCGAATAGTTGCTTAGCGCCAGCACTGTTAAATAGAGCACATTTTTGAAAATTTCAAAAACGCTCGATTTTGACCTGACTTTTTTTATAATTTTTGGTTACTCTTTCTAAAAAAGTCTATTATGATAAATTCTATTAATATATACTCTATTATAAAAAAAATCAGGTCAAAATCAAACGTTTTCGAAATTTTCAAAAATGTAACAGCAGATGTTACAACAAATGTAACAAATTCAAAAATTTAACAGTGCTGGCGCTCAGCAACTATTCGACTTAGAGAAAAATACCTTAGATAGAAGTTGTAGTACATTTTATTCCCTATAAGATTTATAGAAGCCATTTTCGTCCTAAAGTCAACTGGTAAGGAAATATTGCGAAGAAATATTTTGTTTTAGCCATTTTTATTAAAATGGCGGCACTTCCGGACGGTCGCCGAGGTCGCCAACACAGAGTTTTTATTAGGACCCCAAGCCTTAACACATATCCGAAAATTACAACCCTCTGACCATTTTTAGGAAATTCTTCTTTTCATGATTTCGAGGATGTTGTTAAAATGTTTTAAGTGTTTTTAATTTTTTTAATGAGTTATATGATAACGATATAGCTGAAATAGAAATTTGTTTAAAAATATTTTGCCGAAAAACATAATTTTCACTCCTTCATAAAAAATTTCAACTTCAGATAAAGAATTCGGTAAGAAGCTCAGGGTTCCGAGAGGACGTTTTTTAGTATATTAAAGTACGACCAATTACCTAACGAAATCCGTCGAAAAATCGCAGAAAACCGATTTTGGATTTTTTTTCGCAATTTTCTTACACTAATAATAGAATATCAAATATAACAATGAGCAGATTTCAACCATTATATGCGGCTGAATTGTGGGAAAGAGTGAAAAGCATATTATTACTTTATTTTCAAGGATATTTCATTTCCATAATTGGAATGAGATTAAAATAATATAAACATGCATTTTAAATTAATACATAATATTACTATGGTGCATAAAAACGCTCATGTGCTTTAACAATGTATTTCAACACCTTTCGACATGCATGGTTATGAACCCATAGCGATGGAAGTTATAATATACTATGTACATATCTAAAAATTCCAATTATTTGTCGATTGTAGATTGAATTTTGTTTGTGTATCAATGAGGATTTGAGGCGATGAGTATCGGGATAAACCTGATTAATATCTTATTTCGAATTTATAATTTAACTACTACATTGTTTTCATTTAATTGTGATTCTGAAGACGACCACAACCGTTGGTTCTCGTTATGGTGAACGCCTTGCTAAAAGGATCATCTATATTAAAATATATCTCGCTTTTTAATTATTTAAGTTTATCAAATCGGTTATTTTGAAATATTGAATTTGAATTGTGCTAATTGTTCAAATTTAAAGTCACTCCTTAGTATTATTTGTTACGTAATCTCAATGGTATAGCTATGATATACAAATGGCCGCAAAGTAATATGGAATTCCCGGATCTTCACACGATAAAATATATATTATATATATTGTCATGATTCAACCGTCAATAGGGATTGATAATCATTAGTAATTCAAACAAGCAATTAAAGGTAGCATGAAAATTCTTCTACGATTTAGAAGGTTCTCGAAAAGAAGTCTGGAACGGTTAAATCGATTTATGGGGTTTTTTGAAGTCGCGGGTTTACGTCAACAAGCCTCAGACTCTTGAAGCCCTTAACGAGAATATTCGCCAGGAATGCGAGAACCTGTCGCTCGAAGTTCTGGCAAGAGTGATGGAAAATGCCATAAAACGGGCCCGTATGGTCATCAACTCTGGCGGCGGCCACTTGGCCGATATCATTTTCTCGACTTGATGGAATAAATTCTAATGTATTAAATAAACAAATTTCACAAGCAGAACCAAAGTTTTTCATTATAAAAAAAAATTACAGCAAAAGAACATCGGGTGATTACTTTTGCCCCACCTTGTAGTTCCCTTGATTTTGAATACAGGTATAACACCGTTTCAATAACATCTTTAATCCAGTATAAAAATATTCATTTGGTTTTTCCGCAAAATGGCCCCCACAGCTGCTTTAAGTTCGTCATTGTCCCTAAATTTTGTCTAGCACTGGGTGCTAGATCTGGACTATAAGGCGCATGTTCAATTTCTTCGAAGCCACAATCAGCTACAGCAGCTTTTGAAAGTCTGGACTTGTGCACTGGTGCATTGTCGTGGAGCAACAAGACACCTTGCGTCAGTTTTCCACGTCTCTTCACTTTAATAGCATCTCTAAGGCGATGCATCAGGTTTTTTGCACTTGGTTTTTTCAACAACATCTGAAGTGATCACGTCAACAGGGCGCCCTGGACGGGGATCATCATCCAGTGATTCTCGACCATGTTTAAACAATTTTGACTACTCGCAAATAGTTGAGTTAGAAGGGCAATCGTTCCCGTATACAGCCAACATTTCTTCAAGAATAATTTTTGGAGGTTTTCCTTGTTCTGTAAGGAATTTATAACAGCCCGGTATTCGATTTTATTCATTTCGATACATATACAACGCGCGACGACACAAACTGACAGATAATAAAATTAATAATGATGAAATTGTTTTGTAAATTTCCACACGGGTTACCAAGGCATATGTGATTAAAAAACAGCATAATGAAAAATTGCATCAAAATTCAAAACAGCCCAGTGCGGGAATATAAAGACGACCCCTCGTACATGAAAAACTGGAACAAAACATAGACGATATACAGTACATAAAAAAATGTTATACATATTCTTCGTCAGATTCGTATTCACATAGTAATAACCGTTCAAAGTAGAGCTAAGTCGCGCGACCACCGTTATATTTATTTAAAAAGATCGGAATCGATTTTCTCGGTCGGAAACATTTTCGAAAATGTTTACAAGTCGGCGGACCAAATCATAGGTTGCTTCTAAACAATCGTTTATCAAAACTAAGAACTGGTGATTATTAGAGACGGAATCTGTCAACCTAAAACGCTCTTGGTTTTATGGAAACTTTATAGATTTTCGTGTCAAATACCGGAAATTCCAAAACTTCCTTTTTCATATTACGGTACCATTTCATGATTGACCACATTGTCGTATATTCGATATAATTGATTCCAATATTGATTTGAGGATCACTTTGATCAGTAAATCATATTCCCAGACAATACTGAAATCCAGTGGATATCCAGGGATATCCAGTGGACGTCCAATAACTAGTGGATATCCTCTAGATATCCACTAGTTATTGAATATTGTCTGGGTTGATGTATTGAGAAAAGGGAATCTGAAATAGAAATTGAAAATTTGTAAGAAAACACAATAAAATATGTTATTAGAAGAAAAATATACATATTATGTATATTTTTATATATACTTTTACATATACTTTTTGTTCGACAGTTGAACGAATTTTTGAGAAAGTTAACAAAATTCGGGAATTGATTACTTTATCCTTTCCCTTTATTTAATTAAATCTTTCTTTCTAATTATTTCTTTTTTACTTTTTGTGAATATAATTTTTATTATATTATAATAATATACAATAATTATTCTTATTGATTTAATTTTCAGCTGAAAAATGGAAATGGAAATTCTTTCGAAATATACGACCCTAACTCTATGGACTTTGATAAATCGCCTACGGAGCAGAAAAAAACTAATACATTTACTTCAATGATACAAAATTTTCACGACAATATTGAGAAATTTATGAAGAACAATAAAAAAAATTTACAAATTTTAAAAACTTTTCTACTGTATGGATTTATTGTCGCGTATTTTGCTTGGGCCACACAACATTTTATGATTCAGCAAGGTAAATATTTACAAATACGTATTGTATGATACACCGTGAACACGTGTTTCATCCTTTTCCTCAGTACGAAGTACAATCTTGCATAAAAAAAATCCATTATAAATAATAATTATAATACAGCGGCTATCGGTTAGTTGACTTTCCATATTAACATTATTAACATATTGGTTGAGTACATGGGCCAATAAACGACTAAGTAAATTGTCCAACGTTTCGAGCTTCATTTGCCCATTTTCAAGGATAAAAAATAGTGAAAAATTAAGACAGAAATGAAATAAAAGTGATAAATATTACAAATAAAAATATAGAGAATGTTAAAAAATATTGATAAACCATATTAAACCTAATGAGAAGGAAATGCTTGAAGATCAGTAAGTAATTTCTAGTAGACGATGACCGTCCCAAAAGAGGGAAACTGGTGGAATGAAAATAAAACGTTTTCATCCCAGCATTTCCTTCTGGAGCATCTGACTGGGACGCGGACGGTCCAGTTGCTCCTTCTGTTTTATGTTTTAGTTTCTTCTTGATTGTGATGCATTCTTGGCTAGTTTCAGATCATTTTGTTCCATGTTATATATATTATTTTTAGTTTTATTTATAAAATCTTTGAAATGGAACCTTAGCTTTGCGTCCATCTTTTATTTCAATTTTAGCGTTATTATCGTGTGAAAGAAAAATGAAATGCAATTCAATAAAGCAATACTTAGTCTTTCTTCCTTTTTTCTCTACTTACTAGGCAACCAATAATACGCCTTTTACATATTATCTTTACAAAATTATTTGTGAAATTTTCTTTGTTTCAGCGGAAGATCTTCAAAGTAGCCTATGTTCTGGATATGGCTTCTTAATGATTTTGTTCGTGTTCATAGTTTTCTTCACTATATACTATAAGATAATCAAACCTCATACCGCATCTCATGTTACAAAACTAATAGTATTTATAACTTCCCAGAAAATTTTTCAAAAGAGGTAAACAAATAATTACGATGAAATTTTGCCAAATTTCAATACACAGTTTTTTATTTCAGACTTACCAAAATCTCTATGTATTTGTTAATTTTAATTGTAATATTGGGGTATCTTATATTTGATACACGCAATAATCCAATTAGGTTAATGTCGCTATCAGGGATCGTTGTATTCTTAGTTTTAGGATTTTTATTCAGTAAACATCCAACACAGGTAAATATTTTTAGTAACTAATCATTTTATAAACACTTACCCAACTTGTGCTATTAGATTGATTGGCATCCTGTAATTTGGGGTTTAATTTTACAATTTATTTTTGGATTATTAACGTTAAGATGGAAAGTTGGAAGAGATGTGTTCGAATGTATAGGAAATAAAACGGTTACATTTCTAAATTATGCTGAATATGGAGCTGCTTTTGTTTATGGAGACTTCTTAGTTTATAAAGAAGGTGTCTTTATTTTCAAGGTTTAGTAATTTTTTCCGTAAATTTTAAAATTTTATTGATATAATTTATTTTTAGGTTTTATCTACAGTATACCTCATAAGCTTACTCGTAAATGTTCTGTATTATTATGGAATAATGCAGAAAGTAATCGTCCACATTGGAGAATTTTTGGCAGATATCATGGGAACAACAATCTGCGAAAGTGTAAATAGTGCAGCAAATATATTTTTAGGAATGGTAAGTGCCTTATTAAAGTTGTGCTGGTTTTGCAATACTTTGGGATTTTTGTGCAGACGGAAGCTCCATTTCTGATAAAACCGTATTTACAACATTTAACCGAATCTGAAATTCACTCCATTATGACAGCTGGATTTGCTACAGTTTCAGGTATTTTTAGTTATGGATAACAAATTCAAAACCTTTCAACATAAAATGAATGTTTTCATAGAACCAAAGTAGTTCTGTATTAAAAATATTTAGATTTCGCCATCACTTAATTTAATTTAGGGTTTTGCTTTTCCAAAACCTTCTTAACCTCTTCTTAACCTCAAACCTCTTCTTATTGTGGATGAAACTCTTTTTCACTACAGTTACGTCAAAAATTCGTGAAGTATTGAAAATTTCAACAAGTTTTCCGATATTTTAGGCGCAATATTGGCAGGGTACATTGCCTTTGGAGCAGAAGCTTCTCACTTAATTACTGCTAGTGTTATGTCTGCACCAGCAGCTTTATGTTTTAGCAAATTATTTTATCCTGAAACGGAAAAAACAGTTGCAACAAAGGAAACAGTAAGAGTAGCAAAATCGTAAGTATGAAATACTTTCAATGCCGAATAATATTGAACAACCTTTTTAGAGAATTTACCTCAGCTTTAGATGCAGCCAGTAAAGGTTCATCGTCGGCTTTAGAAGTAGTGATTGGAGTTTCTTCAAATCTCATTGCGTTTATAGCGGTCATATATTGGATTAATGGAGTTTTGGCTTGGATGGGAGAACTTGTGGGTAATTAATTATTTGCCTAGCTCATTTTACGCATTCAAATTTTGCACTAATAGGCCACACTGGAGAAGCAACCTGGTCTGTGGAACGATTTGTTGGATATTTTTTTATACCGTTTAGTTTCGTAATGGGCGTACCATGGAACGAATGTGAGCTTGTAGGAAGGTTGATTGGAATTAAAGGTATTATCAACGAATTTGTGGCATTTAAAGCTATGGGAGAAATGACGCTTTCGGTGAGTAATCAATTTTCCAACATAGTGTCATAATCCGCTTATAAGAGATATGGGGTATGACGTAATTGGGCCAATTTATTAGAACACTGATAATTTAATTAATTCAATAAGACCATAACAGGCAATTAATAGATTGTATCTGAATCTTCTTTGATCGAAGGATTGTTTGACTGCTTTTGCCTCACATATCTGGAAGATGCAAACGTTGTTAAATCTAAAAATGTAAGAAAAATTGAGAAGGACAGAATATTGGTGGTTGTTTGATTAATGAAATATGAGAAACAAATTAAATTTATTTAGTTTATTTGTTAAGTTAGGATTTTCAATTAAATTTAATAAGAAGTGATAATTCGTGATATTAGTTCATGCGCGAGTTGAAGAGGACAATTTTTAGTGGGGTTTTGAAAATGATAAAGGAGCGGTGAAGATTCCCAAGCCAGCGGTCGAAGAGTTAAGACGCGCTGATCGTGTAAGTTTTGGAACTTTGGAAAATTAGTTTAGGATTCTCAAGTGAGCCGTCGGAGAATCAAGACGGATTGTTCGAGTATAAATTAGTTTTTTTGATTTTGGAGTTCTTGAGCCAGCCGTCACAGAGAAAAGACGGATTATTGATGATTGAAGAGAAATTAAGAAGTGGTTTTTGGATTTGGATATTTTTTGATATTGTTTGAAGTTTTGGGACCGCTGATGTTAAAAATTTTTATGGTTATGTTTTATGGTTTTGTTAATGGTAAAATATTGAAGGAAAATTGATTTGATTGCTTACCTGTGATTGATTATACGATTTGGAGGAAGAAAGGTATCCACTGGTCGTTCCTACCTGGTTTGTTGGTTCAAGATTCGAAGCTGATTCCAATCTCAATCTCCTATGTTTGGTCACTACGACATCATATCGGCCGCATCGGTAAACTCCGGAAAAACATTTAAGTTCGGTAAGAGTTTTATGTGTCGCACTGATTATTGTAAATAAATAGACAATATGTTTAAATTTCGGGCGCGTAGATTTAATTTGGGGATTTGTTGCTAATGCTTTATTTTGTTAAATTTAATTTGTTTGGGTTTGATGAAACTAATATTTTGTCTTGATAAGATTTTTATTGTGTACAATAAATAGCATTATATTTGGTTCTTACAACGTTTGCGTTTAATTTGATTTATTCACAGCAGTATAGTAGATCGAAGAATAAACAGATACAATTTTCCATTTCATTGAGTTATCTTTATAAGAAAGATCACTAATTTAAGGTGACGTATATTAGTGTTTTGATTGATCTGGATGGACCCAATTTTCGACCCATAAATAACGAGTTTTCAGGCAAGCTAGTTGAAGCATAATTAAATTAAGTGCCATTAATATTCTCCCGCTATATAAATCAAATTTTGAGTTTTACAGTAGCAATACATGGCAATAGATATTCTTAATTTCTCATAGGAAAACTGTTTGTTAACAAGAGTTTTATTTTTTTAGCCACGCACAAAAGTAATAGCTACTTATGCAATATGTGGCTTTGCTAATCCCAGTTCTATTGGAATGATGATTTCAGCATTTAATGCCCTTATGCCAACAAGAAAAGAACTTATAATTAAAGTTGTAGTAAGAGCGGCCATTGCAGGAATGGCTGTGTGCTTTATGACAGCATGTATAGCGGCTCTTTTAGTTCCTGATGAGGATTATTAAATTGGTATAACTATGATTTAAAAATAAACAGTATTCCGTTTTTTACCTTTTGTTGTTTTTTTATTTTATATTGGAAATACGAGTATTTAGTATTATATTATTGACATTTTCTCCTGTAATTTCGATAACCAAATATAATTGGGTTATGTTGCGTAAACTATGGTTTTCTGCTTCATTTCTTATATTGTTTTATTATGATGATTTACTACAATGTCATGTCATATTATTTTGTGCTTTGTTGTAAATTTTATTTTCTTCGTGACTTCAGAATTTGTTATGTTTGTTACCTATCCCATTAGCGTTCCATAAGTTTACTTTGAACTTATAACTCATAAGCGTTTAAGTTTGAGAAGAATTTTAAGCTCACTGCAAAACGTCCAATTTTTCTTTTCGGCTATTTTTTTGTCGGCTGTTATTAAGATTGCATAATATAGTATACAAAACTCGTGACAAAAGCGCCATTTAATCTCTGGTGCTAATTGGGATCCCTTAGAAGAGGGAGAAGCTACCGCTGGATCCCAATTCGCACGCGAGATTAACTGGCCTCCTTTTGCCACTTGGTGTGTAATATACTATTAAAGGGCCTTGTAGGGACTTTTATATCGTTAAATTAATTTACGTATCGTTATCGTCCATCTGTTGCAATTTTTAAACCCACGTTTATGAGGATACCGTAAAAGAAGGTCCATCAAAAGTCACACTGTTTATTTTACGGGGATTTATTTCCAAATTCTTCCAATGGAAGGAATAACAGTGCTACAATCACAGTTAACCAATTTAATACCGATTTACGACATTTAAGAATTCTCGTCTCAATTATCGATTCGACTGACGAAGAAAGGAATCGCCTTGCTGGGAGAAACAACACCTAATTTTATTATGTAAGTAAATTATTATTTATGTATTGCACAGTGTGTTCAAACTAACGTCGAAATTATACTTTGAACTGTTTATTTTGTTGCGCTGAATACCGTCATTTCATTTTCAACCAATATTTGGGGACACTCGTTTTGTTAAGTTCATATTGTAGTTTTCTAGATACGTAAGATAATTTTAAAATTTAGTGACGTCATTTTCAATATTAAATGAATCTTGAGTTCTATTTAAGTAATAAGTTTGTTAATTTAATAAGTAAATTTTGGTCTGATTTATTATACATTTTCCATATTATATTCAATCGATTTTATTGTTCATGTATTCTGCTTGTTCAGTAAAGTTTCAGAAAACCAGGTGCATTCTTTCTATAGTTGAACCAAATTACCATGTCTTTTGGTAGTGACGCCCTGAGCAATTATCGACTATCGAAGCGACACGCACGCTAAATTTTTGAGTTGTGGACCACCCCGCCCACTGCAGCTAAGCCGGCACTTTACTTTGTACGCCAGGGTGTGTGCAATCGCAACGGTTATATTATCATTCCCGTAAAAAATTTGGCGCTTGTAAAATACAGCGTTTGTAAATTTTACTTATTATTTACTCCTGAAATTACAACACCCCAGGAAAAGCTTTAAAACCTAGGGTAAAATGATTGACATACGTGTTTTTAATTGTAAAAAATTAATTACATAACCTTCCTTCTCAATCCTTTTACCCTAATGAGGGTTTGGTGACCCATCTCGTTCTATCTCCTTCTATGCATATGATGTGTGTTCAAATTGTTTTCACATAAATACATAGAGGACCTACTTGTTTAACGTGGGCTCCGAACCACGGGAAGTGTACTACACTTCATTTTGAGATGGATTTTCTTGGCAGATTACCTCGGTGGTTTGCCATTGCCTGCTGAGGAGAGACGGTCAGAATAAAGTTCTTACCCTGCCCGGATTCCATCCGAACGTTTCGCATTAGCAGTAGACGCACTTATTTGCCAAGCTATGACCGCCTCTTACATAATTACATAACATTACATGGTAAATTGTAATGGAAAATTTTTGGAAAATTACATCCACTTTATTCGGTGTATATTTCATTATTTCTATCATATTTTCCAAATCTTACGTTTTCCTTTTAAATTTGATCATTGTTCATTCAATAATTTCATTCATTTCATATCATTTTTATTTCAATTTGCAGTTTTTTATCTTGTACAAATGTTTGCGGTGTTAGAAATTCAAAAAAGAAAATTTTTATTGCAACCCTTATTTATCTTTCCGGATTAATTTGAATAGAGTATAATTTTCTGAGTATGGAAATGCAAAAAAAAACCATGAAGAGAAATATCATGATGTAAAGAATGTACGTACCTACGTTTAAAAATTATTGTGATTACTTGGTCAAACTTGATTACCGGTTTCTGAATTAATGACCTAAAACTTTAACTTAAAGGTGTAATAAAACCAGATTGATCTAAATTATCATGACTATTTCAAATAAACGAGTGAAAATACGGTATAAATTTTAATTAGTTAATTTACTTCACAACACATTTTTTAATTTTGTTTGTTTTTAATTGAGAAAATTAAATACCACAAAAGTAATATTGTTATTATCCAGATTACTGAAGAACTGTAATATAATGAATTTTTATATACTATAAAAAATATATAACAATCGGAATATGCATTTTATTTATTAAATCAATCATAATGTAATTTGTGTATAATGTAAAATATTATTGTCATAATAATATGGATTGCTATGTAATACAAATTGTTAAATCACGACTAATTTATTATTACCTGTTCACAGTTGGATTGGAGTAAAAATTGTAATCTCATTACAGTTATTTACTATTACGTCTGCGATAATTTGGTTATTTAATTTAGTTTTAAATTCGTAAAATTTAAATAAATTAATTATCTCCCACCTCTTACTTACCTGTTAGTGTTACTATTATTTTCACTAATTTATTAAATCTGTTATAAATAAAAATTCGTCTTTTTCTCCAAAGTCCTTTTTAATTAAATTTCGAGACTTTCTTTAGAATTTAATCTAATTAAAAATAAAATTAAATATGTATTTATAATTTATTACATAACTCCAAAAAAATATTGCGAAAATGATTTTTGATGCTTATTTATTTGTTTAGTTATTAAGAAAATTTAGTTTAGTTATTAAAATTCTGCATAGGTAAATGTTTAGTTAGTTTAAAACATTATAAATTGTTAGGGTGCTTTGGTCGCTGCCTTTGCTTGTCTACATTATATAAAAAGAATCTCTTTCATATTCACCTGTAATTAAGTAGAATTTTTTTTTAGAAATCTTGATAATATGATTGCTAAAATTCGCAGTTCTACAGTTTCCATGTAATAAATAAAATAAAATGTCAAACTTCGCCAAATGACTTCCTTTATGTTGCAATTTTAAATTAATTTTAAACCTTGCAATTTATATTTTGATTTAATATTTTTCTTTAAAAAATTGTTCCTCAACACTCCTTCTATCTCATTTCATTGATTATAACCCACATCCTACTGTCGTAATTGAAAAACTTCCTTGGATTCTGGATTATTAGTGGAGGGCAAGTAGTCTGAAAAACTTCCTTTTCGGCAGCTTTCTTGTTTTGCAAATTATAACCCCATTTCTTAATCGATGCACTTTAATATTTTAACACTAATAAAGCTGTTATCCTAAACTTATTTGTAATATTTCATTTGATTTTAGACAGACTTAAATGTTTTCCAACAATTTTGTGGAATCCATTTGGTAGGATCCATTTATTGTGCGACTTTCCCTTTGTATGGATGGGATTGATGTTTGACTGCCTCGGGAAAGTTTCTTTCTATTTCTAGGACGATTTTTTCCTTCGAAACAGATTTTTCCACCATGTAAATGGTAATTGAATTAATTTCTTTATTTAATTTAGTTTTAAAAATTAAATTAATTAATTATAATTACATTAGGTGCGTGAGAGATTAACTAAAAATTGACAAACTATGCAAATATAATAAAATTCAAATTAATTTGTGTTTTATATAATTTAAATTAAATATATAAATAATGTAATATAATATAATGTAGACATAATTAAATTATAATTACACTATTTAAATTAAACTATTTCCCACCACTTCGAGGTATTACCTATGTAATACCTACTACATACTTAAATATTAGTGTTACTTTTTCCACAATATCCTTCTTATAATAGTTGTTGATGTAGTCATATGCCTAAACGCAGTTTAGTTATTAAACTTAGGCATAGGTAAATGTTAACTTGATTTAAAAAAATTAAATTATTGTTCCATAGTTAATATTACAACATAACAGTGATAAAGTGCTTTGCATCATTTATTGTTGTCATTGACATGTATTCGTTAAACTGAAAAATGTTTCTAACATAATTGATTTAAAAAAGTGCGATAATTACCTACTAGTCCAATAATAATATATAAAGCTACTAAATATTGGATTGGTAAAAATGGAAAGCACGTGTTCATCAACGGAAATTTTGGCGGTATGTTATATTATTTCAATAATGTATATTATATTTAAATATAATTAAAATTAAATTAAATTTTACTTAGTAGCTATTCTTATTTTATTCCTTTTCAAAAAATCACGTTTTCATCTCAATTGTTGCGGCCAGTTTTTTGTTTTTAGATTGTATATTGACAAAAATGTAGTATTTGATTTGAAATTTTGGACGTCGGAACATGGAGGAAACCCTAGATACAGATGCCGTCTGACCCCTCTATCGAGCGTAATTTTTACAAGATGGTGACTTGAGCGCAAAAATTGAGTTTAGGAATTTTTTAACCTATCTGTTATGTGGCTGAGCATATCTTTATTGCCCGTGTTCGTTTTGTTTGTATTTTTTGCACTAGTTAGAATATTTTAATACTAAGAATAGATACGCAAAAAATGTATGAACCATTTTGTAAAAAATTCTAAAAGATATATTTTTATATGAAACATAATATCTCCATATCGATAATGGTTAGCGAGATATAAGCAAAAAACTAAATATGGCCGCCATTTTTCCCAGATGGCGGATCGAGCTCAACAACTTTTAATATGTTTAATACGAGGCCTAAAATCTTAGCCAAATTTCAGGAATATAAAATTTTTTCCGTCAAGCTTTCTCTATTTGACTGGACTATTTGATATTATTATGATATAATTTCCTCTAAAAATATCATTACATTTTTGGACCTCTATAAAACCGTTACGGTGCGAGAAATTCTATAGTTTGGTTTTAAATTAATGTATGACGATCTAAGTTAACTAATAGGCCATTTAAACTAGAATTTTAAGTAGAATTAAATCATAAGTCGATTACGGTTTGATTTGATTAGCCTGTAATAGAATATTAAATGTAATACGTAATGAGCAGTGATTTTCAATTTTCAACCAAATGCATATTATTATGTTTTTTCAAGGGTATTTCATTTCCATAATTGGAGTGAGAATAAAATAATATGAACACACATTTTAAATTAATACATAATATATAATATTATTATGGTGCATAAAAACACTAATGTGCTTTAACAAAATTTATTTCAACACCTTTCGACATGCATGGTCACGAATCCACAGCGATGGAGGTTATATGTATCTGAAAATTCCAATTATCTGTCGATTGTAGATTGAATTTTTTTTTGTGTACCCATAAGGATCTGAAGCGATGAGTATCGGGATAAAACTTGATTAATATTTAAACATTTTTCGATAAGCTTATTTCCAATTATGTACGTACTTTGTTTCTCACATTATTGCTCGAGAAATAACTTATTTCAAAAAATTAATAAACCCGAAGTATAGAATGAAATTTTTTAATTTTTGAACTATATGGTAGCTTATTATTTCAAGAATATATAAAATAAAAATTATACAAAATGTTTTGAAAACTTTTTAGGGTAGTCAGGCTCCACATAAATAGTGCATATCTGAGGTGGCAAAGAATAACTTGCCATCCTGAAAGGCAGCTGTATAGAAACCTCAGAACTGTGGTCTTCCCAATTCCACCTTCTTATGATTTTTCTTGTTTCTTTTCATTTGATGTTGTTCCAAAGACGGCCCTCACCGTTTAATGTCCTTTCAAATGCATATCAACCTGTAGATTAAAAAAGGCTGATTCCTCAATTATATAATTTTATAAAATCTCGACGGCTCCAACACTGTGCGGAATTTGGAGCTACAACAAAAACTGAACAAATTAGAGGGGGTTCGATCCATTTGTTCTCTTTCAATATACAAATAAAAAATAAATCGTTCCACACTGGAACGATTTTGGGTTGTTAATAATTAACTCATCAGAAGTTCCTTAGGAAATGATCGAATTTGGATTTTGTACAGTGGCGGATTCACATATAACCTGAAGCTTCAGGCTTCCAATATAAGAGGACCCCCATAATTATAAAATATGACCATTCTTACTTGCATTGTAATCAGTTGTTGGTGACCTTTTTTAGGCTATTTGTTATAACTCTAGAGCAAATTTTAATATATAATAGGACTCTTCTAAAGCTCCATAATGTCTTCGGGCCCCTAAATTGCTACATCCGCTACTGATTTTATAAATAAGACGAAAAAGATAATAGGTTCTCATGTTTAGAACTGCGTTAAATCGATATCATTGGTTTAGTTTTGATCCGGAATATATTGAAAATCCATTCGCTTAAAAATACGTTTCGTAAATGGCAACAATATGCGGATTGCACGTCTCGATAGCTCGAGACATTCTTCGCATAATTCGCTCCAAAAGCTATAATGAGAGAAACTTCTTTAAATTTTTTATTACGCTGGTTGTTGAAACTAATTTCTAATAATATACTATTTCAAAATCCACATAAGGAATTGTGTATAGTTTACCTTCAACAAATCGATTTGGAATCCAGCTATCCAGTTTTTAATTAAGAATTGAAAATACTGATTGATAGATCTACAAAAATTGTGAAGATGATCTGTAATGTCGGAAAATTTCATAATTTTATTTTCTTAGTATTTCATTTTCTTGTCAGAACTCTTGGTTTTAACTTTGGGAGAATGAACATTAAACAGCAAGAGTTGTCTTCACAATCAACATCAAATGACTATACAAAATGAAAATCTAGCAAGCAAATTCATAAATCTTTTATGAATTGTCCAAAAAAAAATTCTTAAGAATTCCTAAGAATGAAATTAATTTAAAATTTTGATGTTTTGGAACAATTATTATAATTACTTAAATGTTTTGAATAACATAAAACAAAAAATATTGAAACGCATTATATTGTAAAAATTGTGTCGGAATTTAACCACTTCTTCGAAGTTTTCGCAATCCACTTCATGAAGTAAATTACTCTTCCATTGAAACCTGTCACAACGTACTGATGTTGTTTGACAACTAAGTATGTACGTCAAAAAACGGAATGCCTTTATTAAACTATCTTGTTCTGGAAGACGTCAATGTGTGATTGATTGTTTGAAGTCTAAAAATTTTTAAAATAAGCTGTTCTTAAGGTAATAAAACGTCGAAGCACTTAACCAAACCGTAATCTGTTTCACGGGATTAAGAAAGTGCACTGTTGCGATAAGAGCAGAAAATTACAAAGCAAATAATTCAATTTAATTCCAAAGCATATGGACTGGAAAATATAAGTATCTGTGTTCTGCGTTGACGATAAAATGTTTACGATTCGGCTGGCCGAATCATAGGCAGCTTTTAAAGCGTCGTTCATCAAAAGTAAGAATTGGTGATTATTACAGACGGAATCTGTGAGGCTAAAAACGTTCTTGATTTTATGGAAACTTATAGAATTTTACAGATTTTCTTGTCGAATCCTGGAAATTCCAAAACTTCCTTTTTCATATTACGGTACCACCTTATGATGACCACATCGTCGTATAATATTCGATTTTATTGATTGACGAGGATCACTTTAATCAGTAAGTCATATTGATGTATTGTGAAAAGAGAATCTGAAACAGAAATTGAAAATTTATAAGAAAACACAATAAAATATATTATTAGAAGAAAAATATACATAGTACATACATAATAATATGTACCTATAATCTACAAATTTTTCACAATGTTCAAGTAAATAGTTGAAGTTTTCTTCACAAGTTATTTTAGTAATTTTTGAAAAAGTTTACGAAATTCTAGAATTTATTACATTATTCTTTCTATTTCTGTATTAATTTACTTCTTTCTCTCTATTTCTTTCCTTTTTATTTTTTGTGAATTTTAATTATATTAAAATTTCAGTTTTTCAATTATTCTAATTGGTTTAATTTTCAGCTGAAAAATGGAAATTCAAATTCTTTCGAAATACACGACCTCAACTCCATGGACTTCGATAAATCGCCCAATGAACAAAAAAAAACTAATAGGTTTACTTCAATAATACAAAATTTTCACGAAAATATTGAGAAATTTATGAAGAACAATCAAAATAATTTACGAATTTTAAAAACTATTCTACTATATGGATTTCTTGTCACGTATTTTGCTTGGGCTACACATCATTTTATGATTCAGCAAGGTAAATACGGTAGACGCTGCTTATTATGATCAAAAATAAAGAGATCAAGCGGGTATTGAGATCACTTTTGCGAAAAACGGGCCGGCTCCATATGACTGTATAAAATCATCAAAATTCGCTTTATGCGATCAAATTTTTGTTAAATCCTTAAATTTCTATTTTTTATTTATTACTATGATGGTGTGTACCAAATTTTGTGAAATTTTGTGAAATCATTTGCTAGGCTAAAAGATAGTGAAGAAATAAGTCAGTAATTAAATAAAAGCGATAAAATTTACAAATAAAAATATAGAGAATTTAAAAAAATACTGATTAACCATATTAAAATATAATTATGCCAACCTAACGAGAAGAAAACGCTTGAATTTCAAAAAATAATTTCCAGTAGATGATGACCGTGCCACAAAGAGGAAATCTCGTGGAATGAAAATAAAATAAAATTCCCTTTCCTCACTCCCCTCCCATAACCGATATCGATCACGTCATTTCCAGCAGCTCATTGGTTGATAAGCAGGCCACTAGCTGTAGATCTCAAACCTGAAATATCATCCAAAACTACTTTCATAATTTCATGGATAACCTTAATACGAGTACAAGTAAGTCCCATTTTAAATTGAATACCGTTACAAAACACGCAGCTTTCCTTTTAAAACAAAAGTAATGCCACTGTGGTTATTAACGAATCAGAATATTTTGACAAACTAGAAGAACTCTTTTGTGATCATGATATCTATCAAACAGTTACTAAGTGTCCTGGTTTCATTTTGATTCTTTTGTATGTTAATCTTCCACCTGCAATATGTTGTTCGCCATTCTATTTGTTAGCGTAAAACCAGTGCTGTTTCTTCCTTGCCCAATTTTCTCAGCGTACAGCATTTTATATCCATCTTTGGTTACTTCACATTGCTCCTTCCATCTAATCTCCTACAACGAGGCTTATTTTTGCTATATCTAGATAATGCTTTGGCAACTTAGTTAATTTTTCCCTTTTTCAAGAGGGCTCTAATGTTCTATGTGGCAATTCTGATTATTTTTCTTGTTTTGTTCTCCTGTGTTACCTGTTTTGTTAGTTCTGTTTCTCTTCGTCTTTATCCTATTTTTTTGTATTGTCGATGTTTTCATCTAAGCATTTCCTTCTAGAGCATCTGGTTTTATTTTTTAGTTTCTTGCCGGTTATGATGCATTTTTGGTTAGTTTGCATCTATTTTTTATTTCGATTGTAGCGTTATATTCGTGTGGAAAAAAAAGCAGCTCAAGAAGGCAATAATCTATGTCTTCCTTTTGCCAAGCTAATTAATTTTCTATTGAATAACTTACTAGGCAACCAATAACACGCCGTTTACGAAGCATTTCACAATTTCATTTACAATTTATAAATTATTTCAGTTATTTTGTTTTGTTTCAGCAGAAGATCTACAAAGTAGCCTATGTTCTGGATATGGCTTCTTAATGATTTTATTCATGTTCACAGTTTTTCTCGTTATATACTATAAGATAATCAAACCTCACACCGCATCTCATGTTACAAAATTAATAGTATTTATAACTTCCCAGAAAATTTTTAAAAAGAGGTAAAGGAATTATTATTATGAAGTTTTACCGAATCTGAATACACAGTTTTTTATTTCAGACTTACTAAAATCTTCATGTACTTATTAATTTTAATTATAATATTGGGGTATCTTATATTTGATAAACGCAATAATCCAATTAGGTTAATGTCGCTCTCAGGGATCGTTGTATTCTTAGTTTTAGGATTTTTGTTCAGTAAACATCCAACACAGGTAAATATTTTTAGTAACTAATCATTTTATAAACACTTACCCAACTTGTGCTATTAGATTGATTGGCATCCTGTAATTTGGGGTTTAATTTTACAATTTATTTTTGGATTATTAACGTTAAGATGGAAAGTTGGAAAAGATGTGTTCGAATGTATAGGAAATAAAACAGTCACATTTCTAAATTATGCTGAATATGGAGCTGCGTTCGTTTATGGAGATTTCTTAGTTTACAAAGAAGGTGTCCTCGCTTTCAAGGTTTAGTAATCTTTTTTTTTCTAAAATTTTATTTATTTATTTTATTTTTAGGTTTTATCTACAGTATACCTTATAAGCTTCTTCGTGAACGTTCTTTATTATTATGGAATAATGCAAAAAGTAGTCGTCCAGATTGGAGAAATTTTGGCAGATATCATGGGAACAACTATCTGCGAAAGTGTAAATAGTGCAGCAAATATATTTTTAGGAATGGTAAGTGCCTTATTAAATTGGTGCTGATTGTGCAATACTTTGGGATTTTTGTGCAGACGGAAGCTCCATTTCTGATAAAACCGTATTTACAACATTTAACCGAATCTGAAATTCACTCCATTATGACAGCTGGATTTGCTACAGTTTCAGGTACTTATTTTTAGTTATGGATGACAAATTCAAAACCTTTCAGCATAAAATGAATTTTGTCACAGATCCAAAGTAGTTCTGCATTATAAATATCTAGATTTCACCATTACATCATTTAACTTAGGGTTTTGCTTTCCCATTTTTTATTATGGATAAGGCTCTTTTTTACTAAAGTTAGTACATCAAAAATTCAAAAGTATTGAAAATTTCAACAAATGTTCCAAAATTTTAGGCGCAATATTGGCAGCATACATTTCCTTTGGAGCAGAAGCTTCTCACTTAATTACTGCTAGTGTTATGTCCGCACCAGCAGCTTTATGTTTTAGCAAATTATTTTATCCTGAAACGGAAAAAACAGTTGCAACAAAGGAAACAGTAAGAGTAGCAAAACCGTAAGTATGAGATACTTTCGATACCGAATAAAATGGAACAACTCTTTTAGAGAATTTTCCTCAGCTTTAGATGCAGCCAGTAAAGGTTCTTCGTCTGCTTCAGAAGTGGTGATTGGAGTTTCTTCAAATCTCGTTGCGTTCATAGCGGTCACATATTGGATTAATGGAGTTTTGTCTTGGATGGGACAACTTGTGGGTAATAAATTATTTGCCTGGCTCATTTTAAGCATTCTAATTTTGCACTAATAGGCCACACTGGTGAATCAACATGGTCTGTGGAACGTTTTGTTGGATATTTTTTTATACCGTTTAGTTTCGTAATGGGCGTACCATGGGACGAATGTGAACTTGTAGGAAGGTTAATTGGAATTAAAGGCATTATCAATGAATTTTTGGCATTTAAAGCTATGGGAGAAATGACACTAACAGTGAGTAATCCATTTTCCAACATGGATGTTCTTAATTTCCCATAGCCAAACTATTTGTTAGTAAGAGTTTTATTATTTTTTTAGCCACGCACAAAAGTAATAGCTACTTATGCAATATGTGGCTTTGCTAATCCCGGTTCTATTGGAATGATGATTTCAGCATTTAATGCGCTTATACCAACAAGAAAAGAACTTATAATTAAAGTTGTAGTAAGAGCGGCCATTGCAGGAATGGCTGTGTGCTTTATGACAGCCTGTATAGCAGCTCTTTTAGTTCCTGATGATGATTATTAAATTGGTATATTATTTAAAAACAAATGGTGTTCCGTTTTCTTACCTTTTGTTGTTGCTTTTTATTTTATATTATAAATGCGAGCATAATTATTATATTATTGACGTTTTCCCCTATATTTCCGATAACCAAAAATAACTGGGTTATGTTGCGCAAAATAGGGTTTTCTGCTTCATTTCTTATATTATTTTATTATGCATGATTTACTACAATATCACGTTATATTATTTTATGCTTTCATATTTATTTGAATTACCCTTTGGGATTTTAATTGTTGCGGTTGCTTGACAAGCCCCATTAAGGGAGAAACGATGTTGTCGCAATCTATATTTAAACAATTTTTTTTTATTAACATCCTTGATATAATAAATTACAATCTGTTACATTTAGTAACAATAAGCATTATTATTGACTTTGAGAAATAACATAGATGGGTGAGACTCATTGGCCTAACCCATAATTACAATTAAAAACATTTGGACACAGTTGACTATCCGCACTACCACAACACTGCATTTAAATTCGCCGCTGTAGATCCAGGGGGTCATGTCTCTTCAACCTTTTTACAGTAGGGGCGGTGAGGAGATCTGATGCCAAGATGTTTGGGTGATCACTTAGTCGATATTGGTATCGCTTGCTCATTGAGGCAATCTCTTCTTTGACAGTGCTCATACACAAGTCTCAATGAATTACGTCGTTAGGCACATACCAAGGCGCACCACAGACTGCTCGCAGCACTTTAGACTGGAAGCGTTGTAACTTGAGGATATTTGAGTCGCTCGCAGAACCCCACAGCTGTATGCCATACGTCCACACAGGTTTGATGATAGACTTGTATATCGAAAGTTTGTTTTGCATGTTTAAATGGGAGTTTCTACTCATTAACCAGTGCAGCTTGCGGTAGATAAGACCCAGCTGCAACCTCTTTTTCCAGATGTGTGCTTCCCACGTCCGAAGCTTCCCTCACTCTGTGGGAGGACACTGTTGTTTAATGAGACCCCAGGACATGTTCCTCTCCTAAGAGTAAATGTGATATGAGTGGACTTGGTACTATTGGCTCTAATTCGCCACAATTTCAGCCATTTCTCTATTTCGTTGAGATGATCTTGTAGGAATGCAGAGGCCATGTGTGGGTCCTGATGTGAGGCCATTAGCGCAGTATCATCGGCAAAAGTGGCTATTTAGGGGTTGGTATTAATTGGCAGATCGAAATTGTAAAGGAGGTGCAAGAATGGGCCGAGTACACTGCCCTGTGGTACACCAGATTCGATGGGAACCAGAGTGGAATAGTTTTCTTCGTACTTCACTCGGAAATGTCTATCTTTCAGGTAAGACTTCAGTACTTGACAATAAGGATGAGGTAAATTGTTCTTAATTTTGTAGACCAGGCCCGCATGCCACACCTTGTCGAATTCTTGCGATATGTCTAGAAAGGCTGCTGAGTAGTATTTTTTATGTTCAAGGTCTTCTCTAATTTTTCTTACAACTCTATGCACCTGTTCTATGGTGGAATAATTTTGTCGAAATCCGAATTGGTGGTTTGGTATTACATTGCCTTCTTCTAGAAGTG
Organism: Podabrus alpinus; assembly: GCA_932274525.1. NCBI lineage: Eukaryota > Metazoa > Arthropoda > Insecta > Coleoptera > Cantharidae > Podabrus > Podabrus alpinus. The sequence continues at coordinate 67,252,781 of OW026454.1, forward strand.
CTTTAAGCTTAGCTATGAAAATTTTTTCAAATACCATGGATAGGATAGGCAGGAGACTGATCGGTCGGTAAGATGTGGCCTCAGTTGGATCCTTGCCAGGGTTTTGGTTCATGATTATTTGGGCCACCTTCCATTGTGAGGGGAAGTAGCCTAATCTAAGGATGGCATTAAATATCCAGGTGATCATTTTAAATCCATCAGGCGATAGCTCTTTCACAATTCTTCCTGTCATCAGGTCATACCCCGGAGCCTTTTTTGGATTAATATTATTTTTAATACATGTTCTCACTTCTGATACCTTTATGGGCTTTATGGGGAGGTCCATTTGATAAGGAGCATCCAAGAATTGAGTAATAGGGTTTTCCTCCACAGGGGTAGTTTCGTTAGGAAATGGTTTAAAGACATTACCGAGATGTTCCGCAAATAAATTTACCTTTTCTACATCATTTCTAGCCCAGTTGCCGCCATCCGTCTTAATCGGTGGTTTCATGTTTTGGGGTTGCTTGATGTTCTTTATAACCTTCCATAGGGAGTAATCCGTTGATTCTGTAGGTGACAAATTTTCTAAGAATTTCTTGATGCCTTGATTCTTATTATCAATTAACATCTATTTTAATTGCCTAACTAATAGAGCGATTTAGTTTGGTCTTGTCACTAGGGGCATGAGTAGCCTGCCATCGCTTCCTTAGTCTTCGTTTTTCTTCTAATTTCTTCTTTATATGGTCAGGGCGATACCCTGGTTGTTCTGTTTTCTGTACTGGTGGCGTAGCAGTCCACGCAGCTTGTTGTATTTAAACAATTATTGCATGTAAGTTACATTTCAATAATTTCTTAATCAAAATGAGCAAAAATAAAATTTAAATAAACATATTGCCATGATATTTTTCAAAAATTGAGGTTCAATTTTGAAAAGTAGATTTTAATACAAAAACTTTATTAAGAAAAATTTTATTTTGTTGCTAAAATGTTGATGACAGGAGGAAATGTATCTCTGTGAAAACCTGCTAAATTTTTGTTAATAGAAAATTATTATGATGTAGGTACGCAAAATTTAGTTACTCAAAAAAGTCAGCTTTGGCTTTTTTATCAGCGTTATGTCATCCACAACTGTGAGAAAAAATCAATAAATAGTCGGGTGAAAGTTGAACATCGAATATCTAATAATATTGACGTTATTTTCAACAGAAGCCTTTTAGATAAAATTTCGATAAAACCCAGAAAAAATATTGTGAGTTTAAAAATTGGAGTAAATGTTCTTAAGGTATTGCTAAACAATATTCTAAAGCTATCAGGACCTCAACAAAGACTTCACAAGACCTTGTAAGTCTTCCGCTCAAAACTTTTGTTTGGCCAAAAAAAAAATTAGTGTGATATATTCCTGAGGTTATCCCCAAGATTTCCATACCGTTACCTTGTGTAATGTGGATGTGCTGATACGATATGTTATTTCGTAATTGCTGCTGCGCCTCCCCAGTTGCTTGACGAGTGCATTGGATTTTAACTAAAGTTTTTAAAAAAAGATTTCGGCCGACTAGAGCAAAAACGTTTTGTCTTAAATCATTTTTGCTTTATCAGTCTGCACGCAGTCTTAGGTAAATGGCACAACATAATAGTTAAAACATGAATTCCAATTATCCTTAAGGAGTGACACGTTTCGTTGTTATCACACGTATTGCGGAACTAATTTCCTCAGCCTTAATGTTATCAACACAGTCGTTTTTTAAATGTTAATTTTTCAGTAATTAATTCAAAATTAAATATTGTTATTTAACACAAGATAACTCGCCACGCTATTGACTATCATGATGAGTAAAGAATGTATGTAAATACCTACGTTTAAAAATGTATTGTGTTTTACTTGGTCAAACTTTATTACCGGTTTCTGAATTAAATGACCTAAAAATTCAACTAAAGGTTTGGTAAAACCAGACTTTTGGTAAAACCAAAACATCATAAATATTTTAAACAAACGAGTGAAAATACGGAGTAAATTTTAATCATGTTTTTCATTTTGTTTGTTTTTAATTGTGAAAATTACATATCACTAGATTACCGAAGAACTATAATATAAAGAATTTTTATATAAAATTATATAACAATCGGAATATGCATTTTTATTTATTAAATCAATCACAATGTAATTTGTGTATAATAGAAAAAATATTATTGTCATAATATTATGGAATGCTATTTGTTAAATCACGACGAGTTATTACCTTTGTTCACAGTTGGATTGGAGTAAAAATTATAATCTCATTCAAGTTATTTACTATTACATCTGCGATAATTTGGTTATTTAATTAAGTTTTAAATTTGTAAAATTTAAATATATTAATTATCTCCCACCTCTTACTTACCTGTTAGTGTTACTATTATTTTCACTTATTTATTAGTTGATGTAGTCATATGCCGAAAAGCAGTTTAGTTATTAAAATTCTGCATAGGTAAATGTTTACTTAGTTTAAAACATTATATAAATTGTTCCATATTACGAGATAACAGTAATGAAGTATTTTGTAACGTTTATTGTTGTCATTGAATATTATTGGTTAAATATAACAATGTTACGAACATAATTGTTTTAAAAAATGTGCAGTAATTACTAGTCAAATAATAGTTACATGTTGTAATAGTGAAAATGGAAAGTTCGGGTTCATCTACAGAAATTTTAGCGGTATGTTATATTTTTTCAATAACGTAGTTGTTCCATTAATTTATTATTACCTGCATCATCATTTAAAACAACTTTCACTATCCTAATTTATATTTAAATAAGATTATTTTTTATTACTTTTAAATTTGTTTTGTTTCAATAAATCAAATGCACATAGGAATAACCACTAAATATAGCTTTGCATGATATTACTTAATATTTTTTTACAACCCACAGTACGTGGTTTGCTTTTAAATTATAGTATTTCTGTCGTAGATAACAAATAAAGCATAAAAGTTAAAATATAAATCTGGAAAAATACGATTTTACTAAATTCTACATTTTTAAATGTACGCCAATTTACTTCGGAGGTATTGGCAAAAATGCCCATAGGTAAGGTGGAAAACTTGTTTTTCTTTAAAGTCCCACAGAAGAATTTGGAAACCTTAAAAAATGAGAAACATGCCATGAGAAACTACCCTTAAGGAATCTAGAAATTAAGGAACAATCCACTCGTACAATCCATTTATATATTGTACTGATGAGAACTAATAAGTTCGAAATCGAGTATACATTTCATATTGGGTTGTGCGAAAATTTTGTATTATTAAGGAAAAATGTTCTTGCTAATAACGGGCTTTTTTAATATTAGGGACACTTTTGGACGCCGTGACAGTTTTGTCATTTTTTTATTTACGTTTGTCAAGTGGAAGGTCTACTATTTATTATAATGTTTTCAATCTTAATCGAAAATTGCATGTAAATTATTAAAATCCACTATGTACGAAAATGGTGGATCTGTGAAAACTACATATTATCACAAAATTTCGGATATTTTCGGTCGTTATAGTCGTCCTTCTGAGACCGGTATTAAATAACAACACCAATAACAACACGTGTTTGTCGTTCAGCTGAAAATATTGCTGCTGTAATTGAAAGTGCTGAGGAAAATCCAAATTTATCAATTCCATAGTGTTCTCGGCAATTGAGCCTATCCCCAAGCACTACATGGCAAATTTTGTGTGGAAGATTTAGTGCAAAAATTAAAGCCAGCCTACCATTCTGTTCGTTGACAATTCACTAATTTCATTGTTGAACAAGGATCTTTTCAGATGAAGTTCATTTCCATTTGCATGGTTGAGTAAATAAGCAAAATTACCGCATTTGGCTTCAGAAAATTCAAAAGTGACTATTGAGAACGCTCATTTTGAAAATGAGCCTGGAAACGCTGTTAACTGTCAATGTATTGATTTATCAGAACATATTGACGATTTTTTTGCCTATTATTGATGATATGAATAAACTAAAAATACATTGTTGTACAATGGAACCCCTAATTCCAATTCAGCTGCGTATAAATGACTTCATTACGATAGTCTTTCGTTGAGGGTTGAATCTCAATCATAACCCGATACAGGGTTGGGTTAATGCAAAATAACCTTTTGCGAGGAAATTTAAAGAAGTCACAACCAAAGCATTCCAACAACGACATTACTTTTTTAATGCTCGCATCACGTCGCTTGAATCATAAACGGTGGCAGTTTAAACCACTTTCCTGGAAGGTACAAAATTTAATTTGTAGCCCCCCCCCTTCACAATAACCAACCATAAACGTCCACTGATAAATAGGCTAGTTAAGCATGCCATCCCAGTTAATCCATTAGTTCCCAAGGTTCGAAAATAAAACCAATTTTATGTTTTTACTGCATTTTATTACTTACCATCTACTCAAATAACAATTTATAAAGTTAAAAAAGGGTAGAGCACGGATTTGCCAACCCGGAATTTCAAAATTACCTATAGAGATTCGGAAAGCTGACAGTTTATATAGTATACTTAAAAAAAAATTTGCGGTAAATTCAGAAGTTTTTGAATAAATTGACGTTAAAGTTCGAAAATTTCCCATAGACTAATATGTGACTGACGCGCATAACGAATCTCATGTAACATGTATGAAATTTCATAAATAATTCATAATCATAAATATGCAAAAATTAAATTTTGTGATTATATCGACGTCGATCGACGTATTTCATAAAAAACATAACTAATGTTCTGTTGAAAATAAATTGTAGCAGCTGAAAAGTAATTTCGTTCAATAACATAATAATAAATTGATTATTTTAAACTTTGGGGATTAATGGGTTAATATACTAGTAAAATTTAATTGTATTAACTCCCCCCCCCCCCGATCGAAAGCAACAAATGTGTTCGATATGACGCTGAATTCGGCTGCAAGCTCATTTTATAACACCTATGTATTGTCGTTTTTTTTCTGTCAAATTTACAAAAATTTAAATATTATTTGTAATTAAAAATTATTATTGGGGATTTTTATATTTGCTGTTGGCGCTATGTTTTCACAGTGAAAAGCGAGCGCAAACTCGACTGGCGTGCAGGAAGTACTTGCTGATCCGTTCTGGGTTAGGCACGCAAAAATTTGTAAAAGAGAATATTTTCGAGCTTTGCTGAGTTGAGCCTTGTTAAGCAGGCTTGTTTTAAAATTTGTATGGCAGTGTGTAAAATAAAGGATTATTTTTTTAAGTGTTAGGATACGAAGTTTGAAGGATCATTTAGCATTGAATAACCAAAATTTTGTATTTAAAAGGTGGTGGTGCACATTTGTGACATACGGAATGTAGCAGATGGTTACGATGGGAACCATATGAATTTAGAGCAATAACGTTTAAAACTTGGAAATTAAAATTGGTAATTCATAAGATTGATAAAATCACTTCAGTAGATAGGATGTTCCTCAAGGTGACTTCGTTACAATTGAATAAGAATTCTGGTGTGATTCTGAATCAAGTTTTCACATCTTAATATCTTAATATCATAATATTATGTTTATCATATTTATATCAAGCTTTTCTATTCCATTCGGAATATTTCCACTTTGTTTTTCTGTAAAGTCTTCACGATCCATTTTTTGAAATGGATCAATCCTCCTCTTTCTCTTTTACTTCACAACTTACCTTATTCACAGAGCATTGATGTTCACCATAGGCGCACTGAGAAATTCCGTGAAGTCCGCGATTCGCACCCACAGTTTCCGTGCTATAGCTATAAGCCACTGCAGTGTTACAAAATATTAATAAAAATAATAAATATTATGTAAATCATTAGGATATTAAATTAAAAATTTAATTTTTTTTCAGAAGCTTTCAGTATCTCAAGTTACGTATCTTCTTATTAATTTATCTATTTGTGTGTTTATAACGATAAATTGATTAGTAAAACCCCCTTCTGTGCGGCCTTCAGGCCGCACAACCAAAGCAATCACATTCTCATTAATTAGATAACTAGATGCTATGTATAGCACCTACATTAAACAAATATCTGTTTTGGATTCAGAATCCCCATTAAGAGAACATAATATTCATATTATTACCTTCACTATTAATACCATTTTAATTATATTTATATGAATTTTTTTCTCATTTGTTTATTCATTACCTTTCTACTAGTGCATGATTGTCAGGGTTTGCGGCTTATAAACCAATCATTGTCTCAATTGTCATTATTGTCTCAAATAATGATAATTCAGACATTTTCTACCCCAAGGGGCCTATCGCTCGGGTATTGGGTATTCAGTAGTAATACAATTTCTCATTGGCTAGTGATGATGTTATGTTTTCATTTTATGGCTTTATGATATCTAAGATATCTAAGATATCTAAGCTAAGGAAGGCTTTCCAAGTTGGGTGTCATTTTTTCAAAAAAAAAAAGATTTAGTAAATGAAAATATTAATGCGGAGGTGAGAAAGAAGAAAAAGTGTAAACACTTGACAATTCGGATGTAAGGGTGGCCAAGGGTATAGTAAATGTCCAACGGCTAAAGTGGGATCGCGCCACTGGTATTGACAGTATAATTAAAAACCTTAAAAGGTGGTATTTTATAATCTGAACCTCGAATATATTACAAAAATGTATAAAGAAGTAAATAAATTAATTTTACAAAAATTTAGTTCATAATTATGTAGGTGGCCACGTACTTACAGTTTTTTATTAACAAAAAAGGATAATAATTAAAAGGTGATAATTATTTTGTTCTTTCGCCTAAAATTGCAGCCACAACTGCTTTTCAAAAACCAAAAATAAGTAACACCCAGGACAGATAATATCCAAAATATAAATATGGGAAAAATTTGGAGAAATGGATTAAGCCTGAAAAGAGAAGTATTAATTAATAAAAAAAAATCTAGCTGGCAAAAGTTCTTATCGGGATGGTATTGGCTTGATTTTTTAATTAATTCGAGCCCTAAATCCAACACTAGTAGTTTGGGAAAATTAAAGTTAAAATATGGCAACAACTACCTAAATTTTCTTGTTAAATTTTTGGAAAACGAATCCAATGCTAATTGTTATTCCTTACAATGAATAATTTGCTTTAATTATTTTCCAAAATTTCAACTCTTCAAAATTTTACGTTATTTTTATCTCAACTTCACAAAATAAAAATTTGTTATTATTTTCAAATCCTCACATTATATTTTTGATAAAAAATATTTGTTTTTAAAATTTTTTTATAAATTAGTTATTCGTTTTAAAAATTAATATAAAAAAAGCAAAAGAATAATTTGGAAAACAAGCTTCTAAATTTAAGAGTGGAAAATATACTAGAAAACAAGCAATTATGACAATTATTTAAAAAAAAAGATAATTTCAAATTGAAGGCCGAAATAGGACTGTTACAGATGTTAAATTTTTATTTTACGATTTTATGATATGTTTAGATTGAATGGTGGTGGGTTAGCCTAAAGGGCATAAGGACACCTGCCCTCTTATCCAAAATCAGAAACAACTATCAAAAATTATCATTTTTCGTATTATAACTAAATAAGCAAACAAAATACAGGAAATTTATATTTTCCATTTTCTTTAAATTTGGTGCCCTCGTATTGAAACAATGAAACATGTACATCCGTGTACATCGTTATTGGAGTGCTTTGGTTGTGCCTTCTTTAAATTGATTTTTTGAAACCCTTTTATATTTACTATTTACATTCCTAGTGCTAAATTACGGAACACATCAAAGCCCTAAATATATTTGACAACAGATGATGATAATAATAATAAAATTTATTGGTTGTTATCAAATTTTGTTGTGCCGCTCCTAGACTAATAATGCAAGATTTCACAAATACTATTAGATAATAAATAATCGATAATAATATTTGGGCAGGACAGAGTAAGAACTTTATTCTCACCATGACCTCGGAAGATAATAGAAAACCACCGATGCAATCAGCCATGAACGTCCGTCTAGAAATGAAGTGCATTATACTTCTCGCGGTTCGGAGCCCACGTTAAACAGAGTCTAGGACTTTTCGGCGCAGCCGGTTCGGCGTAGCCGGTTCGGTGTAGCCCTTTCGGTGTACACCCGATTCGGCGCCGCCGTTTCGGCGCGAGCCTAATTCGTCGCGAGCCCATTTAGGCGCGACCTTTTTCAGCGCGAACCCAATTTGGTGTGACCCGATTCGGCGCAAGACCAATTCGACGCAGGGACAATTCGGCGGGAAATAATTTTCCGATTTATTTTAAAGTATGCAATTAATGTATGGTGTCTCACAAAAATTGGTCCATAGCTTTTTGTACCAACCAATACAAATCAATGGATTTAACGTTAGTTTCCCCGGCTAGAAGTATCAATCTAAGAAACTGCTTCTACAAGCACAACAGTTTCTTTATTGATAAATATGAAAGCAAATTTGAAAAATAAATTTTGAATTATTGCTTAGATTTATAGGCATTGTTTACTTGCTTACTGTCATTAGTTCTCTTCATACTTTATATATTAATAGCACTAAAGGCCTAGTAGGCCCATGGCTTGTTTGATTACGTGGTTCCACTGCTTCCTATTTCTCGCCTTCTGTTCTCAATCTCTCAAGTCCATCATGTTGAGGTCTTCTTTCACTTCAGTCCACCATCTACTTCTTGGTCTCCCCCTTCTCCTCGTACCTCCAAAATCCACTTCCCAAACTTTCTTGGGCACTCTTGTCTCATTCATTCTTGTTAAGTGGCCCAACCATCTTAATCTTTGTGTCTTGACATAACCCACTATACTCTGTTCACCATATAGTTCCTCCAGTTCTTTATTTGTTCTTCTGATCCACCATCCATTCACTTCTTTTCCTCCAAATATAATCATCAGAATCTTTCTTTCCCAAACCTCCAACATAGTTCTATCCTGCTTTCTTAAATTCCATACCTCGCATCCGTATGTTACTGTTGGTCTAATAATTGTTTTATATAGCCTTAGTTTCAATGTTCTCGAGAAGATTTTGCTATTCACCATCGGTTTCATTGAGTAGGAGCTCCGTGTCCCAGCCGCAATTCTCGCTTTTAGTTCTTGTTCATTGCTCGGTTTTCTTGTTATTACCGTTCCCAAATAATTAAAAAATTCAACCTCTTCAAATTTCAACGTTTGCAATTCATTCAATTTAACATTCAACATTTGTTTTGGTCTGAAAGGGGTGTCTTCCCATATCATATACTTTGTTTTTCTCTCATTCACCTCGAGTCCCATCTTCTTTGCTTCAATCAACAACTTTCTTACTGTCTCACCCAACTCGAATCTTGTTCTTGTCAAAATTGTTAAATCATCGGCAAAGGCCAAACACTGGTGTTTTCGTCTGAATATAGTATTATCTCTATTCAGGTTCGCTCTTCTTATCACTCTTTCAAGGCCCAAATTGAACAAGGCCGGTGACAATGGATCCCCTTGTCTCAATCCCACATCTGCAATAAATTCTCTAGATAATTCTCCGTTTACTCTTACCCTATTTTGCGTTTCATCTAGTGTCATTTTTGTCAGACGGATTAGTTTAGCTGGTATTTCCAATTCGTACATAGCCTCATACATTTCTTCTCTTATGATGGTATCGTAAGCCTGTTGAAAATCCAGAAACAGTGCGTATGTGTTCAGTCTATATTCATGGCTTGTAGCTTGTATTTCCTTTAATACAAATATTTGGTCCGTCACCGATCTGTCTTTTCTAAAACCACTCTGATATTCACCTATTCTATCTTCCGCATATGTTCTTAGTTTGTTCTTTATACAGGTAGACAGGATCTTATACATAACGTTCAGAAGGGCTATGCCACGATAGTTCCCACATTCTGTTTTGTCACCCTTCTTGTGTATTGGGCATATCAATGCCACCCTCCATGACTTAGGCATATCTTCATTTTTCCAAATCTCTTGGATCAATTTCACAATCATTTCATGTAATTTTCGTCCTCCGTATTTGATCATTTCAGCCTGGTTTCCGTCTTCACCTGCACTTCTGTTATTTTTCAGGCCTCGTATTACTTCCAAAATCTCTTCTTCTTTTGGTACCTCGTTACTTAAATTTTCCTCTTCTCTGTATATTTGTTCCACGTATCTATTTTCACTGTTTAGTTATTTGTTGTGTACTTAGGAGTTCCTGGAAGTATTCTGCCCATCTTTCAGTTATTTTTTCTTTTGTTCCCACCAAATTACCATCTTTATCTCTGCGAAAGGTTGTTCTTGGTTGGTAACCTTTCTTTACTTTTTTTACCCCCTGGTAAAAATTTCTAATTTCTCTATTTCTGTACTTTTCTTCTATTTCTACTAGTTTTTGAATATTGTATTCTCTTTTCTTTTCTCTTATTATCTTCTTACATTGCTTGCGCTGTTCCTCGTATGTTTTTCTGTGTTCTTCGGATTTTGTTCTTAGCATCCTCTCTCTTGCGGCTCCACGTTATTTTTATTTCATCCTCGCATTGTTTATCGTACCATTCCTTTCTGGTTTTCACGCATTCCTTAGACTGGTTCTTTACTACTTTGTTTATGCTCTCTTGAATTACCGTTAATATTGCGTCTTTCCCAATATGTTTACCCGTCGCTACTAGTGTATTTTCCATCTCTTCTGCATATTTTATCTGTTCCTGTATGCTTCTTAGCTGTATTCTTTTACTTTTCTTTTTCATACTTTCCTTCTTTTTTTTGGCTATCATTAGGTTTATCTGTTTCATTTTCATTCTTACCATGAATTGGTCGGAATCTGCATCGGCCCCGCGGTATGATCGTATGTCTTGTATGTAATATTCGTCTCTTCTTTCTACCAGTATATGGTCAATCTGGTTTACATTTCTACCGTCGGGGCTCATCCATGTCCCCTTATGTATATTTCTATGTTCGTAGCATGTACTTTTTATTTTCATATCTCTTCCCATCGCGAAATCTATCAAAAATCTTCCATTTTCGTTACTTTCCTCGTGTAAACTATATTTTCCTATTGTGGGCTGATAAACTTTTTCCTGTCCCACTTTGGCATTCCAATCTCCCATTACTAGTTTACAATCATGTTTAGAGACCTCGTCACATATTTTGTCTAATGTCTCATAGTAGCACTCCTTAACCTCTAGATTCTAGATCCTTCTCTTCCGTAGGCGCATGAACATTTATTATTGTTATTTTTCTATGTCCTCCTTTGAGTCTTAATGTACACATTCGGTCGGATATGGGCTTAAATCACGGGCTTAAATTCAATCACTTTTGTTCTCATTTTTTCTCCCACCATGAAACCCATACCCAATCTTCTGTCATTACCACTACTCTTGAAAAAGGTATACATCCAAATCAACTACATCATTATTACCTTGCTTTGTTTCTTGTATTGCTAATATATCTATTCTGTACATGAATAGATATAAGTTTTCAAAACCTTTATTAATTGTTTTAATGCCCCTTCTACATAAGTAGGAGAAGGTGGGGCAGAACGGGGGTCGATGTGGTTGGGACAGTATTTGAAGGTGTAAATAAAGAGGTAAAAATCTATTATAGTGTGAATAAATTTATTTAACATTTCGTTTAACATCTCCGATGTTCAAAATTAAAATAATGAAAATACTTGTATTTATTTTAAACGTTTGAAAAAAAAAGGTTATATCCCGTTCTGCCCATGCATGGGGCAGAACGGGGTATTCATTAAAAGGTGAAACAAAATCATGTTTTATGGCTGGCAAAGTTCACAGATGAGTTGTGATTCATCATCGTCAGTATCAATGCCGGCACAGGAATTATGGGCCCATTGTTTACACTGTATGCATGATATCCAGCCTTCACTCGATTTTGAATATAAGTCGTTGCAATATAAACAGGTCGCATCGTCTTCTTCATCTGATTCCACGCTTAGTTTCCGTGGTTATTTGTTAACAATTTTCTGTGTTTTTTTCTTTCCTATTTTGTTAACAATTTTCTGTGTTTTTTTCTTTTGTATTTTGTTAACAGTTTTCTGGGTATTCTCCTTCCTTTTTTCGTTACCGGTGAACAGTTTTTTCTTAAGTCTATTTTCTTTGGCTTCCTTGATCTTCTTAGCATTATTAGCCGCTTCTTCGAGTTCAGTCTTATAAGGGGAAGCTGTCAGGATTGCCGTTTTGCTTCGTTTCCTCGTCACTCGCTTTTGTCCTGGCTTTACTCTGTTATGGGAAGTATATGTTCAGGCGAAAACCTCGGAAAGCTGGTAAAAATAGGGCTAGCTATTGTTATAACTGCAAATTAGCAGATCGGTGAAAAATAAAAGTATGGTCGGGGCGGAACGGGGTAGGACCCCGTTCTGCCCTTCCCCGTTGTGCCCCAAGTGTTGGTAAACCAAACATCGCAAGGTTAGCGACAGCCATGTTACTTCTCCAAGACATGTTAACACGTGAAAAGACACTTTAAACAACGCTTAATTCGGTAGACTAAATTGGAATAACGAAAAGTAATGTGAAATATATCTTACCTTGTTTTCAAATATTCATAAAGTTGTAGTTTTATACAGATTTCAGGGAGGTGTTTAATTAACAAAGGAGAAACACTTGGTAATTCACAACGACCGTTCTTATCACTGCACAGATGCATAATGAAGGTGTATAGAGAGTTGCAGCGAACTGCAGTGCTACTATCAGCAAATAAACCTGATCCCCCGTTCCGCCCCGACCCCCATTCCGCCCCACCTTCCCCTACCCCTAACATTCCATGTTCCCAAATTTATAGTTTCATTTCCTCCACCAATCTTTGTTCCATTTACTCGCCAGTCCGTCTTAAGTTTCTTGTGATCTTTATGGTTGGTCAGTTTTTTGGTACCTCTTGCAGGCATCCTTCTTCTCTTTTCCACTTTAGTAATTTGTTTTCGCATTGTAATTTTTGGTATCCAACCTTTACCCTTTTCCCGCGTTTTCTCATCTCTTCTGCCGGTTCTCTAATTTTTTCTTGTATTCCTCTTTCCATAACCGTCAAATCATGTTCAATGTATACCCTCTCACTCGCCAAACGCCGCAACTTAAATTTATTCCTCATTATCTCTACTTTTTTTCCCCAGTTTTCTACTTCGATCACACTTCTCTCTTCTCCTATCTTATATGCCTTCCTTATCTTTACCTCATGCCTCCAAGTTTTGTCTTATAAAATCTTCAATTTTTTCCTCGATTGTGGAATTTCCCATTACATCTATTTTCAGCCCCGTCATCACTATTTTGTTTCTTCTTTTTTCTCTCTCTTGTAGCTCTACTTTAAATTCAACTGTCTCTAGCTTATTCTTGAGTTCATCAATTTTCTTCTCGTTTGTTATCTTTTCTTGGTTCCAGCTATTTTTTATCTGGTTTAATTCCTCTTTCATTATTTTCAATTCTTCTTTCTGGGACTCTATTTGTTGTTGCATTTTTCTGTTATTTTCCCTTATCTCGTGTTTTATTTCTGAGTTTTCTACTCTCATATTTTTTATATCCGAGCTTATGGTTTCCTACGGGACGCGCATGAATGGATTATAGAGATTCCTTAAAGGAAGGCAGGCTACTCAAAATCAACTTAAAAAACAATAATGAATGCTGTCAAGCTGTCAACCTATCGACAATCTATATATATAAAAATCTGATGTGGCCATCGCATAACTTTCCGAACAGACGCAAATTTTTACATTATATTTTTAAATAAAATGGTTACATAATTTCAACAGTAAATCGATGAAAAATTTCATATTTTGCCAAAATAGGAAGAAAAAAACTTTTGAATGCCTATATCTTGCAAACGAAACATTTTTGGACCCATGTTATTAGAAACTTTTCATCTTATTTTCGTTAGTAGAATGCGGTTTACTATTTTATTTACAAATACAAAAAATTTTTACAAATACAAAATTTTTTGAAACGCCCTGTATATTTTAGAGAAAAACTTGTAGGACAAAAAATGTAGGAAATTCCATAGCGCTAATTTTTTGTTATTAATATTTTTACATATTTAATTTCGTTTCGAAGTTATGACGCATAATGTCATAATAGCTCCAGGTAAACCCCCCTTTCCCGTTACACGATTTAAATTATTTTCATCTGGCTTCGTCCTACGACAGGAAAAAGCTTATATGCAAAATTTGGAATGATTTTCTTGCTTCGTTTAGACGCTATCGTGTTCACAGACGTACATACACACACACACACACCCTTACATGTCCCGCAATGCTTATGCGGACGTCAGAAATAGACTCATTTGTGTGGACTTGCATTCCATCACTACTGTTACATTCAGTTCCGAACGATGTTAATGCCACTATTTTCAGTCTTCCAATACACACCAAATTCTGAATAGAATATTAATAAAACGATTATGTGGACGGTCCCCATTAATAGGTATATATAAGAAGATCATATAATTGTGTGGACGGTCCCCATTAATAGGTATATATAAGAAGAACATATAATTGTGTGGACGGTCCCCATTATTAGGTACATATAATAATAACATATAATAGTTTGGACGGCCCCCATTATTAGATACATACAATAATATCATTATAATTGTGTGGACGGGGTCCCCATTATTAGGTACATAAAATGAGAAATTAATAGCAACTATTGGGGATAATTACCTATCACCTGTCACCCGAAATCGCCCCAAAATATTTTTTTTAGCAAAAGGAACCTTATTAGAGTGTCCTGTAAAAATTTCGCCCGAGAAAGTATAGTCAAAATTTTGAGAAAAATCGATTTGAAAAGTAGGGAAAATTTTTTTTGCCTTCTAATTTTTGGCTTGGCCAGAGCTGTGAGCATCAAAAAACCTACCCTCCGATGCTCCGCATCTCCGGGCGGTTTTTCGTGCTCAGAGCCGCTACGCGGCGGAGCTAAACATACGAGAAGGCGCCACCAATCAAGCAAACCGGGATGAAGGCAAAAATGAGTGATGCGCGGGAATCTCGTTAATTTTACATGTAAATTAGCAAACTTCAAAATCGATTTACTCAAAATTTTGTTAATACATTCTCAGAATTTTTTTGCAGGAGGGGCCTATATAAACCTTCCTCTTTACGATTGCAAAGTTTCAACTCATTCGGAGTGACAGGTGTTAGGACATCCTCACCGTTATTCATAAAAAAATTATGCGAGGTTTATTCAACGTTGTATAAAAAAAAGTCACAGTTTAAGGTAAGCGCATTTTTTTTTTATTTGTTTTATTTTGAAGTATTGCAGAGTAAAATTAACCTGACACATGAAATAATGTGTCAAAATACTAATGCAATACAACGTTGAATAAACCTCGCATAAATTTTTATGAAGAACACTGTATTTGTTTATTTCTCCAAGATACTCCACCGATTGCTTTCAACTTGAAAACTTCCGTACGCCACTGTACATGTAAACCAAAACGTTGAATTCTAACCTATAAGATTTTCTATAATTTACTTAGATAAGGATTGTGAAATTTTAAATATAATAGAAAGTGGTGTTTTTCCAACACAAAAAATTATATCTGATACGAAATTGCCAAACTTCAATATAATACAAAATCTCAACCCACAGGTGGTAATTAATCAATTGGTTTGCGGTTAACCATAAAAACGTAAATTTTTCTCGTTATTAAACTGGTCTCAAGAATTTAAAGTTCTTACTACAAGTTTCCAAAGTTAACAATATTGCCAGAATATCGAACGTCCCAAAAATAATGACCTGGCCATCATGAAAAACACCAATGGGTTATCTCGACTTCTCTCTAACGTAGCTATGAACTGATATCAAATCTCGACAAAAGGTTATGGATATTAATGAAGGTAACACTCCAATAACGATCAAAAATTGAATTCTAACAAGATGATCCCAACATTCAGTTTTCAACTCTTCGTCGAATTCTATCCAAATCACAAATTACGCAGAAGGAAAATTTTCGACTTGACAAAATGACGTCGGTCTTATTTAATAGCTCATGATAATCCAAATTTCCGGAAAATTATCAAAAATGATGTACATTTTTAAAAAAAGAGGGTTTTAAAAAGCAGTCAGTTTTTAGAACATAATTTTTAATTGGCATAAAAATGTATAAAAGGCATAAAAGAGTAACTGTAGATAATACAAAAAATAACTAACAGGATAATTAATTAATTTGAGACATTTCTTTTTGTACTTTGGATATGATTATATACACAATACTTGACGTCTCTCCACGTTCTCAACTTGAGCACTTCGCCATGTTCCTCGATACATTTTTCAATATCTGCTTTCTGAGGTACTATGCCATTTTTAACATTTATTCGGAAGAATTTTAGCACAACTTCCTTTTCTTTCGAACTCCACATTCTTTTTTTGCAAACTTTTTTATTTGGTTTGATTCCTAAAACCATTAAGAAATATTAATAAGCAAACAAAAATTTAAAATCAAAGCAAGTGCTGGCATTGTTAGGTTTGTAGCTGTACAAGTAAACGGTAAGTTACTTATACACACAGATCTTTATAATTCTATAATCAAAACCTACTGCCATAGTTTAGGACAAGCGATTAGGATGAATAATCATCCTAAATAATTTTAAAAATATCATACTTGTAACTGTTTTTTTAACACATCTAGCGGCTTCCGGCAATTGTCGATTAGATCTTTTGTTAACATTTGTTTTTCGATTTTCTTCTCTGGTTCCTGAAATTTAAAAAAAGACTAAATATATTTGTAATAATGCTTATTAATTTATAATTATTGAAATTAATTTTGAATATTTTTGCTTGTTTTAAAACACGTAAAATATCAAATAATATGAAGAGGGGGGGGGGCAAAACGATGTAGATTCGATACAGGGGAACGCTTTAAATGATCTAATAATGCTGCGGAAATACTGTACTGTTCAATGTGACATCAGGCTTTGAAATTATGCTATACAGGTGAAGTGTAAAAATAATGGAATTTTAGAAGAAAACGTCAAAATCGTAAGAGCAAAAAAAAGATAAAAAAATCAATGACAACTTAAATTGCAATGCACAAAACAAAGTGCACATTTAGAAAAACAAAGATAAAAGAGATAAAATACGTATGAGAGAAATCAGGCGCCTACAGATTTTTTTTTCATGTAATGCACCGTAATATAATATGCTGACTTGGTGCATCCGAAGTCGGCACTCGCCGTTAAGCTAAAGTGACGTGTTGAAAAGAAAAAATTTTAAACTACTACAATAAATTACTTTGAAAAAGAGATCATCTTGTTCGAAACTCCTTGAAAATGATAAAAATAAGCGACTTTTTGATCATTTATCCGGTGGCTTTTGTATGTAAACTAATTACAACGGTCGGTTCCCAGCCAAAATGATCACAATAACTGACTGATAAAATTACTGACCAAAAAATTAGTTGTCTAATATAAAAGTTTAGGTAGTATAACCTATTTGATCAAAAAAAGTTTCAATTTAAAAATATTTAGCAAGTGTTCTACATTGTTCTATAAAACATATTTTTAAGTTTGATTTAAACCCCTTTTCCTGAAGCCTTTATAGTATTTCCCTAATTAAAATATATTGAATTGTTGTACTTACCTCTAAATAATCAATTAAATCAATTTACTGATTACAATATCACAAACAATAGAGTCCACATAAAACAAGAGTCACCCATATAATAAGTAAGAATGGTAAGAATTTATACACGTTGTAAAAAATTACAGGTGGGGTTAAAATTATGTTACACTGTGTAGCTTTCTTGATGAGAGAAAGGGAGATGAAAGCAACTTTTTGTAATTAAATTATGCATCTTCCTATACGCTGTTGAAGTCAGGGAAATCCCCGAACTGTTGAACGTTTAAATTCTTTGTAGTTCAATTATAGAACTATTAGATCATCCTCAATAATATCATTGTGTATATTAGTCAATTAGTCTACATGATTTTCGGAACAGATACCCTCGGTGATTTTTTTGTAATGTATTTTTCATGCTGAAACGGAAACTGTTGTATATACTACAGTTTGCTAAAATAAAGCTCTTTTAAGTTATTTTTCAAAATAGTTGATTAAATACGTTAAAAAAGCTTATTTGATTTCGTTTTAATAAATGGAAAACATTTGATACAATCTTGATAATAGGTTAACGCCGTCAAAACTTCTGGAGGACCATTAAGTGAAAACAACTAATTTAAATTAAAAAAATTGTTTAATTTGACTAGAGTAAGCTAAAATTGAATCAATTTCTTTAGATGGTTTTATTTAATGTTAAATTATTAAAATAACTAATCTTTTTTTTCTGTGCAGGAATGCTAACATGATTTTAAAATGTTATAGCAACAAAATTATTTTGTGTTTTACTAATAAAAACATTATTACACAGAAATATGATTTGGCTTTGTAATTTGCAATAAAAAAACTATATTCGCGCTGTAGATTACCGCTTACGTCATAGTAAATAATATGTACTAGATAGAGATCGTATTTTTTCATAGGTGATAATTCGAGTCCGGATAAAAAAGCATGAAAAATTTGAAAAAAGTGCTTAAAAAAGCATCAAATATTACCAAAAAAAGCATCAATTTAATAAAAAAAATACAATTTTATAAAAAATAAGGATTAACAAAAGTATTAATTAATTTAATTTTTAAAACAATTTATTATTAAAAATTGTTCTAAATGTTCAGGAGTAAAATTAGTCCTTCTATCACTTATCAACAGATTTTTGTAAACGGAGAAGCTTCTTTCAACGTCCACACTATAGTTATTGGTGCAAACTTGAATTTTGCTACCACCGAGGGATCCATTATTAAACTTGGAATAGTTTCTCCGGATATTGTTTTGGCTATATCAACCAATGTTATCAATCCTTCATTTTTTTCTAAAACCCCGCTTAATTTATTTTTAATAATTACCAATCTCTCCTGCGACGTCATAAATGTACCTACGTATCATAAATAATCATATCGTCGGCATACAAGCAAAAGTGACCAACTACAAAATGCTGAAAATGAGAAAATTGACTAAATGGGATTGAATAACCAGTACGGTTACAAGGAAAAATGCACATCTTTATTAGAAATTAAATGAATAAGTTATAGAGTTGGTAAAATTGACTATTTACAGGCGAAGTATAACTTAAAAACTGCTCTAAAGTAAAACTAGGGTTTTGCAGATGGTCACTTTTGATTGTATGCCGACGATATAATATGATAAAAGTTGTTGACGCAAATAGACATGGGATTCACATGGTACGGCTTTTACAATCGGCCAAACCAATAGTGAATGTACATATGTAACTGCATAATTTATTAGAAACAAGTCTTCTAAACTAAGAAGTGTTTGGACAATTATAAAACAGGATGTATTCATGCTCTTTTTTAATTTTTTAAATAATTTTTAGTTGCATTTTTCTTAACTAGATTGTTTATACTTTTTTTAAAAAGAGGATATTTGAATGTTCTTATCAATCAAAAATAGTGACACTATAATAATTTAAATATACTTAGTTGCCCTTAATGTAATTGCGGCTAATGGGTACCTAGTATATCAGAAATATAAATATTATATCGTAATTTAGAATAATAACGAAAGTATTGTAAAATCCACTATTGGATAAATTTTTTTATTTACTTTGTTGCAGTGAATTATTTTTAAAACAAGTAGGCGTTCTAACACTATGCAATTTTATGGCGCGCTAATTTTTGCAACTAAATGATCTTGCTAATTATTGTAACAAAGCTAATGTTCCACTCAGAAGTCGAAAATTATTTTGTTTTCAAAATTTGCGTATATACTTCGTATATTGTATTACGCCATATTATTCTGAAATACAAATCAATACCAGAAAACCGAAAGTGCTTTATTTAAAAAAAATTGAAATTACAACCAAGTTTTTGAATAATTCTTATCCCGAATAAAATATTCTTACATTTTATCATCTGTAGTGAATTCTATAAAATTACTTATTAGCAGTGAATTTTGCTACTAAAAAACACGTAGGAGTGAGTAAATCTCCAATTGCGGAAGAAACCAACATAAGATTTTAGGGGGTTTTTGAGGTGTGCATATAATATTATGTACTATAATGTACTATATTCACTATATGTACTATATGTACTATACTCAAATATATATGTTTGCCAAATTTAATCTTGTCCCGATTTTTTGTAAGGTCAAACTGCAGCTTGCTTGGACTCTAGAAGTGAAATAGAACATAAAATATGAGAAAACGTTCAAAAACGCCTAGATCATTTATAAAATATTATTTAAATAATTCACAATGTATCATGGGGCTTCTTTAAAATGGATATGGAAATCCAAATAGAGATTTGTTGAATTATTATACGTAGAAATCATCTTTTTTTCAAATTCACATAAAAACGCATCAAATTTTAAATTAGAAATACGCTATTTAATAAAAATTAGTAATACTATAATAAAATAGCCCATTTATAATTAATTTCAAATACACTGCAATCTTAAAAACATTTAATATTGTATTATTATGCCATTTTCCTACACGAAACTTGCTCGGAGCCTAAATTAGAATACAACCGCGCTAGTTTTTCAGACGTGCTTGCGTAAAATGTACTGTGTTTATTAGTAAATAGCATTAATGCAGCACGGAATAATTAATTTACATCTCTTCAGACCTTTTTTAAAAATTATATTGAAAAATCCATCGGTCACAATCGCTTGTTGACTGGAGCAGCGCATCATATTATGTATTATGTTATAAGATGTCCGTATCATGTTGTAGTACATGTCTATTGCAGTATTTTTCCAGAAATGTCTTAAAATCGTTATTTTGTAATTTTTGAAGTGGAATATTAGCTTTTAGCATAGCACTACACAAATCAAAATAGAATTGTTTTTGTTCGTTATTTCGCCTAGAAGACGAAGCTATTGCTTCTCCAAGCGTTTGTTGTTTAGATTTTCTGGCGCGAAATTCTTTTAAGCGATCTTGATGCACATTCCTGTTTACATGCTGGGTAATATCATACTTCTTAGGGGCCGTCCATTAATTACGTAAGGATGATTTTTGTAATTTTTGACCCCCTCCCCCCGCCACGTAAGGGTACGTAAGATTGTGGCAAGCCCCCCCCCCACATCTTACGTAAGGATTATTTAAAAGAAAATTAATTTTGACCCCCCTCTCCGCCCCTTATATTTATAAAAGATGAATAATAATATATTATACTAGCTGGCACAGTCGGCCTACCGGCCGCCTTTAGCCATCTAGATCGTGTCGGATGTGGTTGTTCGGCCTTCGGCCTCACTCAAGGGTATCACGGGCATACGTGTAGACCGTGGTTTTTCGGCCTTCGGCCTCGCTCCAAGGTACTAAAGTAGCCTATGTTTTTCGTAGCATTGTAAATAACTTCTACACCAAATTTGGTTAAGATTGGTCAAATAGAAACGTAAAGCACGTGCACGCGTATTTGCATTGTCGATCGGTAGACAGCTTGACAGCATTCATGATTGTTTTTTAAGTTGATTTTGAGTAGCCTGCCTTCCTTTAAGGAATCTCGATAATCCATTCATGCGCGTCCCTGTGGGACGCGCATGAATGGATTATCGAGATTCCTTAAAAGAAGGCAGGCTACTCAAAATCAACTTTCCTTTCCTTTGCGAATTTTTGCACTATTTCAATATACTT
Organism: Podabrus alpinus; assembly: GCA_932274525.1. NCBI lineage: Eukaryota > Metazoa > Arthropoda > Insecta > Coleoptera > Cantharidae > Podabrus > Podabrus alpinus. Next base: position 67,274,284 of record OW026454.1, read on the forward strand.
CAATATAATATGGTATTTCCATTATACCTGGATATAATTACCAACATAAAAAGAAAAAATTATATTTGATTTTTAAATTTAATTTAAAAAATATTTTAAGAAACTTACGTAAGGAATACGTCGGACCCCTCCCCCCTCTACGTAAGGGTCCGTAAGATATCCAATACCCCCTCCCCCCCCCAAAAAAACCCTTACGTAATTAATGGATGACCCCTTATGGCATTGTTATATTATGTAGTATAACTTCGGTAACTGCTACTTGTAACAGTAAAAAGCTACTGAATGAATTTAAGTAATCTTTCGTTTTTTAATAAATGTAATTATGTAATGCACATAAAACTGAATATGCATATATCGCATTTTGAAGGTGCACCGATGGTATTTTGTTTCAAAGATTATACCTAGTTTGCAAGCTTGATATGATAAGAACGCGACAATAAGTTGGCGGGAAAAAGCATCAGACCAATGAAGTCTGAAAAAAAGCACAAAAAAGCATAAAAAATGAAAAAAAGCACAAAACCCCAAAAAAAAGCATAAAAAGCATTTAAAACATAGTGCCAAATGGACCCTTTTTTGATAAATCGCATAGATTATTTAAAAACTTTGAGCTGCTTCGAATTTGCAGGAAAAGCATAATAGGTGATAATAGCTACAAATCCGGACTCGAGCTGATAATACTACTAAAAGTTTTACCAGTAAAATAAAACACATTTTAATTTTCAAAGTTTCTCTTAATATCCTTCGTTCATATGAACAAAACGGTCCCATTTTTTGCCAAACGGACCGGTGAGTATCTATTTTTTTTCCGAATTGTGGAAAAACTATTTTATATAGTTATTTGCTAAATAAACAATTTTATCATAACAAAGCAAATAACACCAAACGATTGAAACAGATTTTAAATTTGTTTTTTCATGTTTTTAAAGAAGTTTTAGTTAGACCGCGGTATATCGTTCACTTAACTCAATTCAAAGTAAATTCAATTTTAATTTCGATCTCACCGCCAAGGTCAATTCTTCAAAATGTTGATAAGTGTTTGTATGGATATCCGGATTCTTCATTAGCACTTTTGTAAAAAAAATGTTTTTGAGCTTTCTACGGATAAGCATTTTCGAAATAACGAGTGATGATCAAGTGGTTTGCTTCACCCTGCATAGCGGTTTGCTCCGAGCAACATACATAATCGCTTTATTCTCGAAATCATTGACGTACGGGAACCAAAATTTAATTTGTTCGACATATTGAAAAACTTTGATTTCTTGAAATCTATTTAGTATGAATTTGCTGATTTTTAGGGCAGCAATTTTAAGTTTGTGTTTTATATCTTGTTAATTAAGTATAAATTGTTAAAACTTAATAAAAGTTAATATCTTGAGCAAATATTATTCGTTCGACAACCTTACTTGGTTGCACATGCCAAATAAATAATTCAAGTTAGAGAAAGACTCGAATTAGAGAGAGTTCGATTTCGGGAGTTGACTGTATCGACTTTATCAACTTATTCACGCCATACACGGAATTTTTTACGTTTGGCTGTTAAGTCAAATAATTTCCAATTTTCAGAAACGGTGTGTAGTTTAATGAAATTCAAGATTTTCTATGATTTTAATATGGTTTGGGTTTGAACGTACTCTCGCCGTCTAAATCGACGTGTTTTTTCTTTTTCTCAAATTTACTCAAAAACAAAAATTATATCGGCTGACTACTTTTGAAATGAACACCCAGTATGTAGATGGTAAACTCAAGTTTGAAAGAACTAAAATTAATTTAGTACGTATTTCTATTAATTAGTATTCATTTTATAACACCTTTAAGTAATAAAGCAGTGACACGGTAACATAATATTTTAACTGATAAGCGCCTTTGTTACTATTTATATCACATACCTCTGCAACATTTTAGTATCAATAGGGATTCAAAACAAATAAAATTATTATAAATTTTATTTTATATTTCAATATTTCTGTTATTGTGGGTCAAACCTACTGGTTTTAGTCAACTAAAACTTCTTTTATTTATAAACCTTGAAATTTTGTCGAAACTAGATTTTTAATAGGCTTGATAAATGTTAATTTACAGTAAACGGACAAGCAATGTAGTTTATTTGTAATTTAAACCTCATAATATAAAATATAATACGAAAAGTGTATGTACATATGTAATTACATTTTGAAGCTGGAAGGCAAAATTCGGGGTCCCCAAATTTGAGCCTTTTAAAAAATTGCCGATGACGCGGCATTTATTCGAATCAAATAATTTATAATTTAATCTTCCGGTAAATCGAACGAAGTCTTGCATTATCCAAATCTAATTGGTGGCTCAATGAGCCACCTTTCTTTAGCCGCTTTTTAGAATTTTTAGGAAATTATTTATGAAATAACAAGTATTCTAGCATATTGAAAATAATGATCTAATCCGTGTGTCCGAATTTTATAATATTTGGTTTAACTAAAATTCTAATTTTGTAGGAAATAATCTTGTAAAATTTTTACAAATTTTTAATCTTCAGTCGACAATTATTTAAATAATGTAGGGAAAATCACCTTATTCTATTTCGACGGTTAAATTTAATGTTGCGCCAATCTTTTCAAATGCACATCATAAGGTCTTCTGGAAGTGCAGTATTGCACGGTTTCGCATTCATTTTTAAACAATCTTAGAGGAAGGATAAAATTTCATTAAATAAAACAAATCTTATTATAACGTCATGACTCATGGTCATGACACTCTCATTTTGTGATCATTTGAATAGAAACTATTAATTTAACCCTAGTGTCAATAACCAGAATTGTCCACGTCATTCTATGACCGGGGTACCCGGGTACCCAAGCAGATAAAATCCGTTATTTGTACTTTTTCGCCTGTACTTTTTGTTAGCTTGTACTATTATATTATTTGAATGGACACGTCGTACGATTATGGTTTAGAAAACGAAGAAAGACTCGAAAATTAGGGAGCGTTCAAGTATTACGTAACGCAATTTTTGGAGATTTTTGACCCCCCCTCCCCCCCATGTAACGCGCCGTAACGTTTTTCTGTAACCCCCCTCCCCCCTAGTAAAACGTTACGTAACCATCAAGTGACCATTTTTATACCTAAAAGTCACAATTATGTGGCAAAAACAATGTTACGTAACGCGTAGTTCAAACCCCCCCTCCCGCCCCTGTAACGCATCGTAACGTTTTACAAGACCCCCCCTCCCCCCAAATTCGTTACGTAATACTTGAACGCTCCCTTATGTGCAGAATGTAATCTACCTGTTTGTGATGAGCATGCTAAGACAATTGCCAAATGTTTTGAATGTTAAGCTAAATTATGATTAATAAATAATTATTTTTAAGCTATACATCTTCTATTTATTCGTAAGATAATTACTATCAAATTAATTACTAATTTCAGCATTATACAAATTATTACTGTAGTACTAAATAACACTCGCAATGTGTGGGTACCCGGGTACCGCGGTTATTGAACAAGCGCATAGTCAGCTTTGACTTCAATTTTAAAATAGTAAATATTACTAAAATTAATTTAAAGAAGCATTAACATACTTAAAAAACGTTGTAGAGCGAAGATCTCGGCGGAAAAACAATTTGAAAAAATAGAAAATTTTTTTTTTAGGTTTCTAACCTCAGAAGGGTACCCGGGTACCCGGTTATTGACACTAGGGTTAAGACATTAACTTTCGATTCCCCCCCCCCGCCCCCACGAAGTGACAGCTTAAAGCCTGTCGGGCACTCCACTAAAATAAAAATAAATATTTTTCCTAAAATGCAAAAAAGCTAATGATTTATTTATCTTTATAATCGATTTGTTCTATTTAATGAAAATTTATCCTTCTTCTTATGATTGTATAAAAAATATATGAATGTGAAACGTTGCCATACTGAACTTCTAGAAACTTTAGCGGTGAAGATGGTGACGTTGCATAGTGACGTTGCGATGTAGTACGTAGTACATAGTACATTTGAAAAGACATGGTACCTACCTATTAAATTAAATTTAACCGCTGAAATAGGCTAGTTAATTCCCCTACATTATTTAAATAATTGATGACTGAAGATTAAGTCATCTAAATATTTATAAAATTATTTCCTACAAAATTAGAATTCCAGTTGAACCAAAAATTACAAAATTATGATTATTATTTCAACAAGCCAGAAAACTTTCCTAAAAATGCTAAAAGCGAATGACCCAAGCTTATTGAGTCACCAATTAGATTTGGATACGTTTGGATGGTAACGTGTCTACAGCCACCCACCCCGAAAGGTGTTTTTGCGAAGTGAAGCTATTTTGCGAATAGCTCAAACAAAACTCAAACGTTTGACACCAATTTCAACCAAAAATTCCTCATGGGGGCAGGCTAGCGTGTCTTCGCCCCCCCCTCCCAAAGTAATTATTAATAGCTCTGCGACGGACCGACGGGAATGGAAGCTCATTGAGGCTCAAACGTTTGACACTAATTTAACTACTTTAAACAAAATATTCGATTAAGGGGAGGGGGGGTAGAGAGCGTTATGTACCTAGATTTACCGACTGGCTGCCCGTCCGTTGCGGATGGGCTCCAGCTAGTATTATATAATATAAACAATAAAGAAAAAATATAATTTTATTTTATTTTCTGTTACAAATGTAAAGAAATTATCAGTTTATGTTGAGTCGATATGGTAGTATTGACTAATCAAGAAATGTAACTTGAAATCACCAATTGTAAATTGGCAACCGTTCACACAATTTATTGTATGTTCTTATCTCATAAGTATGTACCTACTAATGGGGACTGTCCACATAAATGCGTTCTTCTTATAAAACCGAATAATAGTGACCGTCTACACAATTGTATGTAAAAAGTTTCAGAAAACTTAATTTTGTTAGAGATCTGGTCAGGAAAGATTCATGATAAATTTACTAAAATTTTTAACTCGTAATAAGTGATGTGTCGCCCTGGATCTTGAATAATATGAAACGAAAATCAGTTCTTTTCAAAAATTGAAATAGCTACACCTTAAAAAAAATTTGGTTACTTTTGAAATTCGGCGCTGTAGCATATTTGTCAGTTTATGCGTAGCAATTATTGGTTTTATGTATAATCTATTTATAGATTATACATCAGATTTAAATTTAAATTTTTTTAATTTTTTTAAATTTAAATAAAATATTTAAAATACATAGAGGTCCACACAACAAAGCGATAGCAACCTCACTTACGCAAAACTTGTGTTAGATTAGTACAAATAGTCGCCGTAGAAAGCAGCACTAGCAGACCTACAATTAAGGCCACACAATTATAGCAAAAATTTGTAGTCGCACACATCAGAATCATATCGAGGTTGTGGGGACATATAGAAATTTCAATTTTCCTGTAGTAGGGAGACCCTATAAAACGGTTTAAACATGAAAAGAAATTGTGGGGACCAGTGTATGTCCCCACAAATGGTGAAGTCCACACAAAGTAGGTTACATTCCGTACGGAGTCCACATAATTATAGAGAAACCTACGCACCCTCACACACACACACACCCTCACACACGCACACATACATACAGACATCCTTCCAAAAATGATCAAAATGGATTCAGGGGACCTCAAAACGTGAACATCTGTCAAAAAATTGGGGGGTCAAATTTTGACTGATAACAATACTTTCCTTACCTAGGGGTTCGGAAAGTAAAAATGGATGTATGTGTGTATGTATGTATGTTCCCTATAGACTCCTATATGTGCCAGCTAGTTATTTTAATAATACGCGAAAACTTAATTCGCGTTAAAGCGAATTTTGCTTCGCGTACAAAAAATTCAGGTATCAAAATCTAATTCGCGTTATTCTGAATTCGCGTACATTGAACTCGCGTACATGGAGGGTCTAGTGTACTTACACAAATGTAAAAGTTTGCAATAGTAGATAAATTAATCAGACATCAAATCATTAAAATAAAATAAACAGACAGTGAAACTTACGAATACTACTAACAGAAATTTTTAAAATTACAAAAATATAATTTTTGTAATATTTCTATAGTCTCTTTCGACCGAAAATGAGGATATTTTAAATTCTTGAAAAGCGTCTCGAATTATTAAAAAGGTTAGCGCTGAATCGTCTTTGCGTCGAATCAGGTTTGCGCCTAAATGGGCTACGCCAAACCTTCCTCGCGCCGAACCGTCCTTGCGCCGAACCGACCTCACGCCTGAAAGCCTCAATAATCCTCTGACACATCAACCTTATTTTTTTAAATGTAATTTTTATCTCCCATTGACATTTTTTTATCGTGTTTTCTTTTTGAGCTATGACGTCATAGTAAATTTTTTTAAATGGCATCTTTGACCTTGAAGAGAAAAGTTTTCAAGGTAATTAGTCCCAAAGTTACAAAAAAGCATTTGGTCAATTACTACAACAAATTTAATGAAAACAATAATTATTAAGGTTTTTGCAAACTAATGTAGGGAGAGTAGGGAGGTTTGATACACTTAATACTAAAACCAAAAAATCAATTAAAATAATAATTTTGTAAATATTACGTTAGGTACCTTGTAAAATCATTAGACTGTACTAAACTGTGAGTACTTCAAAATCTGTCAGTTTAAGCTGCAATTGGAGATAATGTCAAATGTTTCAAAAATGGAATACCGGGGAGTTTTGATACACAATAAGAAAAAGTACAAATTTTTTGAAACATTTATTATAATTGTATAGATAACAAATAATTATGAACTACTTTCTAATCCTTAATTAACGTTATCATATTTTTGAAAGTTGACTGGAAATCTCAATTTGATCCTGGAGGTGCCCCATTTGACATATAATCTTGCTCGCGAACCCGAGGAAATACAAAGAAAGGAGGAACTGATTTGCCTATTGCACTAATAGTGCAAAGGACTGTAACTGTCTGTCCACGCTCTCCTGATGTGACTTTAGACACCTGCTTTTGTCCTTTTCGTGAAATTATTTTACTGGGTTTATGGACAGTTTGTACCCCTGTTTCGTCGCAATTAAATATTGATTCTGGTCGAAAACGATTTCGTTCAAATACTTCTCTAAGCAGATTATAAAATTCCCCAACCGTATGTTGGTTAAAAGCAGTCCCACGAGAGAGACTTGTTGGTTCAGGTGTTCGCAACGAAAGTTCTTTCCATAAATCCTCGGAGCCAGTCATTATGATGCTTTTTCGTTTTTGCTCCAGTTTTCAGGAATTTTCTTTTCATTCTTTAAAGCGTACATATATGCAAATTTTCTTGTCTCATTAGATGTGAAACCATAATTCATTTTGGCAGCAGTTAATAAATATTCTGCTAGGCTCTTTTCTTCCGCGGTTGTCAATATTTGTGAAGATGAAAAGGTTGGAAAGTACTTTATTCCACCTCCTGTTTCCTTATGTTTATAAACATATCTTCGTAGTGTCATTTTATCTATATGGTATTTTGTGGCAGTGGTTCGAAGTTTACCTCCATTCAAAACTTCTTCCACAGCCTTCTTCATTCGTTCAGGCGAAGGAGGAACCCGGTTCGTCTTTCTCACCCACTTAAATGGCATTCTAAAATCAAAATCAAAATTAATTTCAACAAACTTTAATACCGGGAGGCATGATACATGTATCAAGTCTCCCCTCATATAACTGTATCAAGTCTCCTTTGTATCACATTTTTACAAAACTTTGAATTTTATAGAACTTAACTTTAAAGTGTGGCAATGATTTCTACCTCAAATTATAGCTAAAACTATACACCATTCAATGTAAATACAATAGACTACATAATATAAACTAGTTTTCAATAAAATGCTTACACTTACCTCCTCAATAAGTACAAAATATGCACCAAAAACAGATATTTTGCTTTCACCACATCACACTTTGAACAAATTTAACAGAACTGATACAGATGTGTTATTTTATCGGCAGTGCATCATTGTTACCAAAGGTGCTAAACTTTGAAAACTTTAAGCGGCAAATTTAAGACTGTATCAAACCTCCCAGTGTATCATGTCTCCCTAGTCTCCCCAGTAAGGAAAATAATTAAATTAAATGTTCGAAGTGACCCCCGCTCACTTCTAAGCTAAATATATGATAAGATAAATAAAGATAAAAATATTTTAATAGCAGAAAAAAGTGACATTTAAAAAAATTAGGTGACTTGTCCGAGGATTATCTGAGAAAATCCCTCTGAAATTTTTATCAAATTTGATCCAAACTTGACGAGCTCACTGTATGATGACAATCTAGCATAATATAATATAGCAGTGGTGACTTGCCCTAAAGGGCACAAGGGCACGTACTCTCCAATCCAAAACCACAACTAATAAAAAATAATTATGCAAATAGATAATAATTTTAACTAAAAGAAAATGTATATTTTTCATTTTTTTCTTTAAATTTCGTTTCTTGCATAAAGTCACAATTCGCCACTGCAAATGGAGTTTGTAGAACTTGAAATTGATGGTTGCTGTAACCCGGGGATCTAGTGAAACATTAAAAATAATGTTTTATTATACTTTTACTTTTCTTGGCTTGCTGTTGGGGGTTGATGTGCCCCAGACCCCTCCCGGATTGTATTTTTCACATTCTAGAGTATTAATATTTTCAAGGTAACACAAGAAGTTGTGACCAGATTCGGTAAGTAGTCAGACCATTCCAGATTACAAAAACATTTTTACACTCCCTCAGCATAGGGTCACATGCAAGCCTAAATTTCTGAAACGTTCGCGTTTATCCTGGCGGTTTATCAATGATTTTCTATACCATACATCTCATGCCATACATCCTGCTTTTTTACGTCTTTTAGTGTTTTATCTTTTAATTACTCGTATATCCAATTATTAATTTTATTTTCAGCATAAAAATGGAAGTCAAAATTTTTTGGAAATGTGCGACCACAATTCGATCGACTTCGATACAGCGCCTGGGAAGCAAAAGAAATCTGCCAGTTTTACTTCGACAATACAAACTTTTCACGAAAATATGAAAACAATTATTAACAATAACGAAAAACAATTACAAATTTTCAAACGTTTTCTGTTCTATGGATTTACTGTTGTTTATTTTTCGTGGGCCACACATCATTTTATTAATTACCAAGGTAAATATTTTTGTTTACACATTTTGTATAATATACTTCAAACATGTGATTTGCACGCTTGTTCAATAACAATCAATTATAGAAATAAAAGCATAAATTATTATCAATATACTAGGCAACCAATAATACTTGGTGGTAACTTTTCACAATTTAAACGTTTGTTGCAGGGGATGAGCTACAAAATTCGCTATGTTCTGGATATGGCTTCTTAATGATTTTATTCATATTCATAAATTTATTTGTTATATACTATTGGATAATCAAACCTCACACCGCATCTCATTTTATTAAATTAAAACTATTTATAACTTCTCAAACAATTTTCAAAAAGAGGTAAAAAAATACCTAATTTTGCTATAGAAATCACAATACAGGATTTGTTTCAGGATTACTAAAATCTCAATATATTTATTAATTTTGATTGTAATATTGGGATATCTTATATTTGATAAACGCTCTAATCCAATTAGGTTAATGTCGCTAATAGGGCTCGTTGTATTCTTAGTTTTAGGATTCCTATTCAGTAAACATCCAAGACAGGTAAAAATATTAATTAATACTCATTTTATGAACATCTATCCTAGATAAGCTTTTAGATTGATTGGCATCCTGTAATTTGGGGATTACTTTTACAATTTATTTTTGGATTGTTAACATTAAGATGGAACGTTGGAAGAAACGTATTCGAATGTATTGGCAATAAAACAGTCACATTCTTGAGTTATGCCGACTTTGGAGCTGCATTTGTTTATGGTGATTTTTTGGTTTACAAAGAACCTGTCTTTGTTTTCAAGGTTGGCTTCTTCCATTTGCTCATTGTGATTTTTAAAATGTAATATTTCAGGCATTATCTACTGTGTACCTTTTAAGCTTAATCGTGAACGTTCTCCATCATTACGGAATAATGCAAAAAGTAATAGTCCTCATTGGAGAATTTTTGGCCGATATCATGGGGACAACCATCTGCGAAAGCGTTAATAGTGCCGCAAATATATTTTTAGGAATGGTGAGTTCATTATTAATGTGCTACCGCTTATCCAATTTTTGGGGTTCTTGTGTAGACTGAAGCGCCATTTCTGATAAAACCGTATTTGGAAAACTTAACCGCTTCCGAAATTCACTCCATTATGACAGCCGGATTTGCATCAGTATCAGGTATTTTTACTTATGGATCATAGAATTTAACTCAATTATGTGAATTGGAATGAAGTTAAGTCAAAGAGACAAAACTCTTCAAAATTTCTACGATTTTTCTAATATTTCAGGTACAGTATTAGCAGCATACATTTCGTTTGGAGCTGATCCATCTCACTTAATTACTGCTAGTGTTATGTCCGCACCAGCAGCTTTATGCTACAGTAAATTAATTTATCCGGAAACAGAAAAACCATTTGCAACAAAGGAAATAATAAAAGTTGCAAAATCGTAAGATGCAAATACTTTTAAAATTGGGTTAAACTGAATAGCATTTTTAGAGAATTTACCTCAGCTTTAGATGCAGCTAGCAAAGGTGCATCGTCTGCTTTAGAAATGGTTCTTGGAGTTTCTGCAAATCTCATTGCGTTCATATCGGCCATATACTGTACTAATGGAATTTTGTCTTGGATGGGAGAACTTGTGGGTAGGTGATTATTTTTTGGCTCATTTTGCATGTTCTGTATTTTGGAATAACAGGCCACACTGGTGAGTCAACCTGGTCTGTAGAACGTTTTGCTGGATACTTTTTTATGCCATTTAGTTACGTAATGGGGGTGCCATGGGACGAATGTGAGCTGGTAGGAAGATTAATTGGAATTAAAAGTATAATCAACGAATTTGTGGCATTTAAAGCTATGGGGGAGATTACGCTTTCGGTAAGTAATCCATCTTCATTTAACGGAAGAAATATCGACGAATTTTATTTTAGCCACGTACAAAAATAATAGCCACTTATGCGATCTGTGGCTTTTCTAATCCAGGTTCCATTGGAATTATGATTTCGGCATTTACTACGCTTATTCCAACACGAAGAGAAATCATAATTAATACAGTAGTGAGAGCGTGCATTGCAGGAATGATTGTGTGCTTTATGACGGCCTGTATAGCAGGTCTTTTGGTTCCTGAAAATGATTATTAACTTAACATTTTTTTGTATAATTTATAAATATATAATAGTGATTATTTTTGTTTTTATATTAATTTATTTTCAATGTTTGGTACAAAATGTATATAGTACTAAGAAATACCGCTCCTTACTCAACCAGCAGTAACAACAGTAACAGATTACCGTAAAGACCAAATAGGTCAAAAATGGAGATCAAAGAAGCCAGTGTTTAACATCTTGTGAGTTTCAGTATGGTGTTCAGCAATGTTTTAGTTAATTTTAATCCCACCTTTAAAACAAAACTGTAGTTTTACATTAGCTAATTTAGGTCCAGTTGTTCAGCCTGGGGTTATGTTTTAACCCGGGTTAATTTCTGTAGAAATAATTCCTTCAAGAATTGTATAGCTATGTAGAAATTAACCAGGGTTAAAAGATAAACCCATACTGAATAACTGTGTTCTTTTTTCTTCGCATTTCCTCATAGCACGTGGGTACCTCATCCTCTCTCAAATCTGGATTGCTGATGTTAACTTAAAAATGCTTTTAGTCGTTTATTTATTATGGTGGGAAGGATCTCACTCACGTGAGATATTAACGCTATTAATCGCTAGTTTCCACATTTCTCTTTGGAGCCTTTCATATGCAGTGGAATAAAAACGGAATGTAACCAATCGGAGGGCTACTGCCCCTTGTCCACACATTTTGTCATATTCTGTAGATTGCCTACTCCATACCCGCCTATTTGTTTTATAATTTTTGCCGTGATAAAGGATGCCGTCTAAAAGGTTTTAAGACAAAACGTTTTATCTAAAAACATGATAGAGCAAAAAATTCTTGCATGTCATGTTGAACAGCTCTTGCCTGTGGTTTCTTCAGGTTCCCAAAACGACTTGTATATTTGTAATTTTGGTTTCTGGGGTCCATTGCATATTTTAAGGAGATGGTCAAGGAGCTAGTTTAAGTCAAACTTAAAGTTAAAAAGCATTTAAGATTCGGATAAAATGACCAGAATCGACATATTAGTATTATAGGAAGTCAGTTTCATATCACCGGAGGATCACAATTCAATTACAAAATATCGCATGGATTTTACAATTACATATAGTATTATCATATAACGGAGAAGGATATTAATGCACGGTTGTGACATGTTTGAGAAGGTCGCAGTGATATCTCTTTGTTAAAAATTTTTGTCACCGCATAAGCACATAGATTTCGCTGCATTGACTGGTTCAATTGTAGATAGGGTTATTTCTACATTACAATAGCTAATAATAACATAGATATAACCTTGTCCACCATAAGGCATAGAAAAGTCATCTATGGATTTTAAAATACTATCTTGTTACTTGGCTTATGTTTTTATTAACTTTCTCTCTGATTGTTAGATTATTTGTAAAAATTCTACTCTTGCTACCATTTTACGCCTTTCCACAAACAGTCTCAAAAGAAATACAAGAAATCCTCAAACTAAAAATCATAAACTTCCTAAAGAGAAGCAAAGGGAAAAAGACGCTTCTCAACAAATTAGTGTCTTCATCAAGCAACAAACACCTTCAAATTAAATGGTTCAAAAACAAAATATACTACTTTTCAGAATGAGAGACAAAGAATGACTAGAGAACTATACATAGATCTTCATAGCATAACTCTCGTACAACACAGGAAAAAATTCTATCCTCGTAGTGGAGGTTCTACTGAATACCAGGGTTTTAATTGAAGAAGCCAATGAATATAACCATCTCTTTTTCTAATTCTTCTTCATAGTTCCTCTCCACTTTAAAGGTTGGCTATCATCATGGCTACCTTGACTTTATCCATGGCGGATCTATACAGGGACATTGAACTGGTATAAAACCACTCTTTCTTCCTACACCACGTCTTTCTCGAATCATTCCTTGGAATATCCGTCTCAAAACCCCCCTTATAAAATATCGTAGATAATCCAATTTCCTCCTCTTGACTGTATTCAACACTTCCTTCTGCTTTTCCAAACGCACAAGAACCTCTTCATTTCTTACTCTGTCTACCCTTGCGATATTTAATGTTCTTATATAACATCACAACTAAAAGGCCTCGACTGTCTTTATGGTATTCTTAGTTAGTCTTCAGGCTTCCACACCATACAATAACACCTGGAAGATGTAACACCGCATAATACGGGTTCTTAGATTTAGATTGAAATCTCTTTTGCTGAGTAGGTTCTGCATCTCAATAAAAACAGCTTCTTGCTAGTTCTATTCTACATTTTATTTCTCGAAAATGGCCCCACTGATCGCTTATCTAACAACCCAAATTCTTTTATTGATGTACTCGTTCTATTTCTACATCTCCTATTATTATTATTATTGGTGGAGCAGGTATTTGACCACTCTTACTGACTATCATTAGTTTGTTTTTTTAGATTTATCTTAATTCCACAAGCTTCCTGGAATTGCTTACTTTGCACAACAAGTGCAGCTTACTTTGCACTAAAACCTTCGATTAGTTCTCTTTTAATTGTCTTATGTCTATGTATCTCTTCAACTGTTTCCTTCCTAAATGTTTGATTTTTTCATATACATATAGTCTCTTTGGTTTCTCACTATGTTGTTGTCAGTGCCATCGAGTGGGGAAATCTTAGTTTCTCTGGAAATATTTCTGGAAGCTTAAATGTGGTATTGAATGCTATAAGATCTTATTCTTAACATAACTGCACCAATCTGTCACCTCTGTCGTTTCTGGAACCCAAACCATGCTCCCCAACATTTCTTCCACATGCTTCCTTTCCAATTTTGCCATTAAAATCTCCTATATCATTATCTAGTGTTTTTTTTTCAATTTTATCATCTCGTTCACTTCTTTTTAGAATTTTTTCACCAGTTAATTCTCTTTATCTGGGATATGAGCATCAGTCTTTCTGATATGGGATGACATTTTTAACTGATTCGTGTCCGATTGCACAATCTTTGACGAAATATGTCGCTTAACCAAGGGACCCTTAACTATAAGGTGCACCTTAATTTGGGTTCCGTTGCACCACTCTTGTGTAACGTCCCCTTAGTTAAGCCTCAGCAACACCGCATTTGTCTAGTAACTGTGGTTATATTTTAGGGATTTCTTATAGAATTTACGAGATTGGTTAAACTTTCACACAATGCTTTCACACATAAAACAAAATTTCATAATCTCTCTTGTTATCATATTATATTGAAATTAGATTTGATTGATATTATAAGATTGGTAATAACAGTCACAATATACTTAAGTAAAAACAATATTAAAATAGTGCCAATTTCTGTCAATAACGGTCTCCTTGCGAAGTCGGAACCTTAAAAAAAATTAAAATAAGCCATACTATGAACAGTCAGCCCTTTCATAAATTTGTCTTGAAAAACCATGATTAATAATAATTTCATAATAATTTATAAAACAATGCAATCTTTTATTGTATTTTTTACTTATTTTCATTATATTTTCGTCATAGTAAAAACCGGTAAAAAAATAAATTATCAACTTAAAAAAAATTACGTTGGATCAAGTTATTATCTTTATAACAAAAATATTCAAACATTTTATTGGGTGGATTTTAGCACGCATTTGGATATCAAAAATGTTTTATAAAAATATTTTTAATTAATTACTTTATATTAAATTTAAAACTAATATAATTAAATAATTTTTATAATAAATACACAGTGTCTACTGTGCACATAAGTAGTAAAATCATAACATTATTAACAAATTTCTGTCACTTAAAGTTAAGGGAAATTATTATTTTAATCAAGGTAGATCTCGCTTTTTGCGGCAGATCCTAGGCTTCTATACAGCTACCTTTCTGGTGTAAACAAGTGATACAACAAACGCCAACAATAGAGAACGATCAACAAGTATGTCTTTAGGTAAAGAAAATAATACAAAATGAAAAAAATGTTTGTAGAACGTGGCTAGAAAGTCGATTTTAAATTTAAAACAAATTATTGTTTTATTATACATACGATGTGTTTACAATCACAATTTCGAGGGTTCTGATTAGATTTTAATTATGCGGACAGACAGACACGGAGCCAGATCGTAAGGCTTCTTGCTATACTTTGTATATAGAAGCCTTTTTTTTAAGTTTTTCTTCAGAAAAATATAGTAGATTAAATATGACAATAAATTTTATCCGTTAATTTGATAACTTAATCCGTTGATCCGTGATCTGTTGCTCCGTTGATACCTTGATCGGTCAGATCATAGGATTAAGTCTACTATATATAGGTTGAAAATTACAATCTTAAAGCACAGAATATTTTTGTAACCTATCTTAATATATAAAAAGTCGATTTTAAATTTAAAACACATTTTTATTTTATTATACATACGATGTGTTTACAATCACAATTTCGAGGGTTCTGGTTAGATTTGAATTATGCGGACAGACAGACACGGAGCCAGATCATAAGGCTTCTTGCTATGCTTTGTATAGAAGCCTAAAATTAGAAAATGTTTATAGCTTTTCGCAATTCACGTTCATTCAATTTCATGGCGCTGGCGTGAGTCCTGCCCACAAAATAATTTTTACAAACATAATAAATTGAAAATTTAAAAAATATCATGGCAATGATCTTGAAGTAGGGCAATATCCCGCCTTCCCGGTCCTTTTACCTTAATGAGGGTTTGGTAACTCATCTCTTTCTATACATGTGATGTGCGTTCGAATTATTTTCACATTACATCGAGGACCTACTTGTTTAACGTGGCCTCCGAACCACGAAAGTTAATACACTTCATTTTGAGATGGACATTCTTAGTAGATTACCTCGGTGGTTTGTCATTGCCTGCCGAGCAGGGACGATCAGCAGAAAGTTCTTACTCTACCCGGATACAAACAGAGAGTTTTGCATTAGCAGTATACGCGCTTAACTGCCATTGTTATGACCGTCTCTGGTACGGAAATATACCTATAGTCTATTCTACATCTTTTTTCCGCGTTTACCAGTGCCCATATTTCTTCTGTGTCGAATACCTTTTCAAAGTCGACAAACACCATATAAAGATTGCGGTAGTATTCATGGGTTTTTTCATCACTTGTCTTACACTATGGATGCAATCTATAGTGCATATATGTAATTTATGTAAATCATCTGACTTAGCTTCTATCTCTTGGGCTCATATTTTTTTGTTTTCGTGCTTTGGAAGAATATAAGGTCTTATAAAATTCCTCCATGAAGATTCTTCCTGTTTCCTAGCTTCCTGATAAATTCTTTATTTCCTGATTTTGTTCTATTTTTAAATACTTTGGGACCCTTATTCTCTTCTACTTGTAATTCTTATAATTCTTTCCCTGCATACTTCTAGGCCTGTTCTTACTTTTCTTCTTATTTCTCTATTTACGTCTTTCTGTATTTCGGGTGTCTTATTGGATATTGGATAAAATTTGGAGAGTTGCGATACATTTTGTATAGAGTGATTGTATGAGCCTGAGGAATTTGGATTGAAAAAGAGCGATTTTTTGTTGAAGATAGGGAGAAGAGATAGTCGCACGGAGTAAACAAGGCAAAGATTTATACGAAGAGCGTTTGGGCAAATGGAAAAGCGGCCTTTGCGAGGATAACGAAGGTAGAATCGGTGCATTTTGAGGTTAGATTCGTACGTAAAAACGAAAGGAAGAAAATATAGCCAACCCAAGAAGTGTATAGGGAAATTGAAAAGTCACTAGAGTGAAAAACCACTACCAAAAATAACTTATCACAACACAAGTTCTTCCGAGGGGTCGACCCGAGCGCTTGTGGTGTTCGCGATAACTGATTCTGTTACTATCACGAATTGTACTGTAAATAAAGTGCGTTAAACGGGAGAATTTTTGAAGTCATAACACTGGTGAAGAACCATTTAAACACAAAAATGAATTCGGATGCGGAACGAGGCGCAGCGACGGATCGACCGCGGACGAGAGTGGGAAGAAGAAAACAGCCGCGTACGACATATTCCGAAGAAGCAAAAAGATTACTAGATCACCGAATGCTACTAAATCACAGCATAGCGAAAATGAAGAAGGGGAATACAGCAGTACCGATTCCAGGAAATCGCCTAGAAAGGAAAACAAGTGCAAGAAAAACTCCAGGGTGGAGGAAAAAATAGACCACCTTACAAGCATATTGGAGAGTTTCATGACTGAAATGAAAACAAGCGTCAATGCAATAAAACAGGAAATGGGTGAATTAAAAAGGGAGGTGGCGGAAGTCAGAAAGGGGGCGGAACAGACCAATAAAGAAGTCCGATCAATGAAAGAAACAAATAAGGAAACTTCAGAAAAACTGGAAGAAGAAATGGGAAGATTGGAGGCGAAAAGCGCAGAACTCGAGCGCAAGTTGGAAAGAATGGAAAGAGATAAAATACGTAATAACGTTGTGATGAGTGGAATAGTTATCGAAGAAGGAGACCCCAAGAAACTAAAAGCAGAAATAAAGAACCTCGTCAAGAATAAGATGGGAATAGACATCGCAATAAACAAAGCGTATAAAATAGAGGAGAAGAGATGTGTTTTTGAACTGGACAAATGGGAAGATAAACTAGAAATACTGAAAAACAAGATCAAACTATCAGGTAGTGAAATATATATGGACAGCGACCTTACCCCAAACGAAAGAATGATAATGAAAGAAATCAGAGAAAGGGCAAGGAAGGAAAGAGAGAAGGGTAACAGAGTGAAGGTGGGACACTTGAAACTCATTATGAAGGAAAAGGTCGTAATCTGGAATGAACAATGCAGAGGGCTGATTGAAAGGAAAACGGAGGCGACGTTTCCCGATACAAAAAAATGAATAAAAACGAACTGCATGATGAATTTACGAAGGACAGGCGAGGCCATGGCAAAACGATTAAAAGGAAGAAACGAAATGGGAGGCAAGAGCTGCTGGTAAGGATTGGCACGTGGAATGTGAGGACGATGCTGAGGCCGGGGAAAATGAATGAGATTGCGAATGAATTGGAAAACTATAAAGTGGACATAGCAGCGATACAGGAAACCAGGTGGAAGGGATATGGAGAAGTTGTACAAGACGGTTTTATATTCATGTACTCCGGAGAGAATATGCAAGGTAGAAATGGCACGGGATTTTTTATAATGAAGAGAATGATCAAAAATATATTGTACTTTAAACCAATAGGAAGAAGACTCTCGTATCTAAGAATTAAAACGAGACCAAATAACTTATCGATTGTAAACGCATACGCGCCAACCGAAGAAAGTAGCGAGGCAGAGAAGGAACAGTTTTATTACGAGCTGGAGACACTATATGAAACAATCCCCAAACACGATACAATAGTACTTATGGGAGATTTCAATGCAAAAATCGGAAAGGAAGAACACATGAGAGCGGTAGCGGGGAGGCAAACAATACACACATGCACAAACGACAACGGTACAAGACTATGCGACCTAGCGGCGGCACTGGACATGATAATAGCGAGTACCAAATTTAAACATAAAAAAGTTCATAAGATCACATGGACCTGGCCCGGAGGAAGTAACATGGAAGGTAATCAAATAGACCACATATTGGTGACAAGAAGAAGAGCCTCGTCGATAAAAGATGTGAGATCATTTAGAGGAGCGAATGCCGACTCTGATCACTACCTCGTAATAGCAGAAGTTAAACAGAAGACGTCCTTAACAAAGATTAAACAAGAGATAAGGAAGGGAATTGCAATAGAGAAACTTAAACATGAGACAACTATAAGGAAGTATGAGGATAATATAAGGGTTGAGATGGAAAACAGGAGGAAAGGTGAGATAAATGACTTGGACGAGGAGTGGAAGATAATATCAGATAGCATCACAACAACTGCAAGGCAGGTGATAGGATATAAAGAGAGAGCAAAACGGAAAGCATGGTTTGACAATGAATGTGGAGAAAAAAATAGAGAAAAAAAAACAGCACGACTCAGGTGGCTAGAGACGAATACAGAAAGAGACCTCAGCAATTACAGAAAAAAAAGGAAAGAAGCCGAAAAATTGTACAAACGGAAAAAGAACAAATGGTTAGATGAGAAAATGAAGGAAATATAGGAGAATAGCGCAAAGCATAACATGAAAGCATTCTATGACCAAATAAACAACAAAAGAAAGATACATGCGATCAAAACAAGAGGCATGAGTAACGAAGATGGCAGACTGGAAAGTGAACCGGAGGAAATAAAGAAGATCTGGACGAAACATTTCGAGGGGCTGCTGAATGTGAAACGAGAAAGAGAAATAGAACGAACCGAAACGGAAGAAGCAGAGAGCGAAGAAGAAATAGCAGAACCAGAAAGGGAAGAGATAAAGGAGGCAATTAAAAGATTAAAAAACGGAAAGGCTGCGGGTAGCGATGAAATAATGGCGGAGATGGTGACGATTAACGCTATGGAAACCGGACATGGAAAGAACGAGAGGAAGACCGAAGGTACGATGGTGGAAATGTGTGACGAAAGACGTGCAGAACTGGCGACATGTGTGCAGCGACAGGGGGAAGTTGGAAGCAAATAGTGAAGGAAGCAAGAACACATCCGAGATTGTAAAGAAGAGATAAAACAAGAAAAGAAGGAAGTGAAATAGAGTGTAATGCATTGTATTTATATTTATGTTTATGTAATCAAAGGACACAGAGGACTAATCCCCCTCAAAAAAGGATTTTGTAAGTCTTGAAAAGACAGCTCAATTCCGCAAGGAATGTAAAGCTATTTAATAATAATAATAATATTGGATATTACCCATCTTGATTACCATGACCATGACGACGATCATGGCCTGATAGTTAGCGCGATCAACTGCTAACGTAGGGCTCCCCGGTTCGACTCCGGGTACAGTCTAAAATTTCCTGACCGTCTTCCGTGCTTTCGGAGGGCACGTAAAGCCGTCGGTCCCCCTGTGTTAATGATTTGCCATCATAACAATAAAAAACAGGGTCAGGCACATCGAAAGGCAAGCCTAGCAAGCTACCTGAGATGTAAAAACAAAAATGCTCACAGAACTAATTGCAAAAATTAGTGAAGAACAGGTCCTGGACCTATATTAAGAGGGAGACTTCTTAATAAAAGTAGAAGAGAAGAAGACCCATCTTTGCAAACCCACTTCTCCTTCAGGTGCCGTCTCCATCAATGAAGGTTGGCAACAATTCTAGCAAATTCGTTTCTTTGTGCTGTTCTGAGTAGTTCGTGCGAGCCGAGTCCCGTCCAGTTTCTTAGATTTTTAAGCCAGGAACGTGCAAAGCCCGTTTAGCTTTATTCGTGTACTTACCAATCGCTGGTCACTAATCTGAATGTCGCATCTTCATAACTAAAGAATCGTGATCTTTTATTGGTACCTGTAGTGGTGGTTTTATTATATTTCTTATTTGGTCTATTCACCTACTGGGTGATCTACCCCTGGTCTCCTGCCTTCTACTATTCTAATTTAAAAAAATGAATGCCATTATTGATTTACCTTAAAATCTATTAAATAAGGTCTCAAAAAAGGCGACGTAATCTGCCAGAAAGTTTCATAACAGTATTAAATGGCTAAAACCTCTTGACCTCAAATTTGCAGACGATATGGTGCTAATATCCGACCAACTGAACAATACAAAAGAATCACAAAGTTGAAGGTTAGCATATTGAAAACAAAAACCATTATCAAATCTAGATGTACGATGTGCAATATAGAATTAATGGTCAAAATTGACCAAACCAAGCTAGAAAGACTATACGTAAATTTGGCATATCTGGGACAAACGATCAAAATTAATAAAGAAATCCAGCCAATAAAAATATGCAAGAGGTTTAGCATCAGACTAGGCCTTGGAAAGACAGCACATACATACATAATTTAGAAAAAAATCAGAGAATACCGTTAGAAGTGCAAAGTCGGGTGTTTAACCGGCGTTTAATGTTTAATGTAATGGTTGTTTAATGTACCACGCAGCATAAAACCAATTGCATCGGCAGTGCAGTTGATTTAGCGCGCGTATCCGCAGCGCAATTAACAACTATCCGAAATTTTGTACACAGCCCAATTATTTAGGGAAAATTAAGAATAATTTTTCGAACAAATAAAAAAGAAAAAAATAATTTATTTAAATGAAAACCAATGCAATTCCGTTAATTTATTTACGCTATAATGGTTTTACAACTAAATTATTTACATTTTAAGACGAAGATGTCAATTTGTTGTAATTTATTGAATTACAGTGTAGACATCATAATATACCGTTTATATTCGTAGCAGATATTTAACTACTAATCGATTAAATACTGAGATTTATTGTTATCGCCTTATGCCAAATTAAATTGTCGTTATCTACAGACAACTAAAAGATCATAAGTAAAAAAAATAGTTATAGCAATCGCCGTTGACAATTTTTTGTAAACTTTGACCCATTTATCGGGGGGTTTTTTACAATTTCGACATTATCTCGCGTTCCAATTGGTTGGTTATACCCAGATATTTGAACTAATTTCGATAAATTGAACTGCGGGGTGGAATTCCCGCAAAAGACAACATGTAATGTTTTGAAATTAAATATTTTTTATTTCCTGAGACCAGTAAAAGTGACACTTTTGATAAGAAAATTATATTTTTAGAAAACAACACTTATCACATTATACCACGCCTTTTTAAGTTAGGGTAAAGTATAGGGTGGAGGTTTCATGTATCGTCGAAAAAGTTATAAGCTTTCGAAATCGATAAGAAAATGGTACCAAACCGAAATCGTCTTGTTTCCGTTGTTAAACTCGTCGGCGTCGATACGCGCGATAAAAATACCGTTGCATTTTTTATTCAAATTTTGTTTTATAAAAATTCATTTGTTTTTTAAAGTAGTATCGTTTATGTAATACGTGCTGACAGCTTTTGAATAAATTTGTATTGTCAATCAAGTACGTATTAGATTTTGTGGTCGAATGTTAAATAAAACTGCACTGTTTTGGAGGTGTTGGTTGCAATACTGGCGTTTTTGGTTAATATTTTTGTAATATTAACAAAGCCGTATAAAAAGCTTTCAATTATAAAATTGTGGTTAATTTAAGCATTAAAATTCAAAGGCCGGAAGTTAACTAAACGAAGTCACCTTGACATTTTATTTTAAAAATAACGTAGTTTTCGGTGCGTTATCAACTTATCAATCAGAAAATGAGTTTTTCAAACTTGCCAAATTTTCTTTGCAGTATTTGTAATAAATAGTATAATAAAACTGACGTAATCACCACGGTAACTTCGGTGTAATGCTGTCTTCAATTTACCAGTCAGTACTTATAGGAGCGCATGCGAACATCGTGAATGGAAAATGAGTGGTAAAGCAATTCAAGGCAATTCGTAAACATGATAGTGTATTTGACATTTATTCCAAGATGGTTGCTATTGTGTTATCAGTGATAAAACAATTGAGGTAAATAATTGAAACTATTTTGTTATATATTTTTGTTTTATTTTGAATTTAACGACTCTTGACGTTACATTAAATAGCACATTAGTAGTAAAAAATTGTGTCACATTTTCAATTGTCTGAATATCGATTATTGATGTTTTTGAATTACCTATGCTTACCTGGCAATGACGTATTAATTTCGAGGTTAACTTATTTAAATAAAGCAACCCTTATTTTAAAATTCTATTTTGTTTACATGTTATCCCCCCCCCTAGGTTCCTCACCGCTGATTGATTAAATGTAAGTGACGTTAAAAATTCAAATTGTAAACACTAACAGTTGAATGCAATTTGTGGTACTTTATGCGGTGGGGTCGATTCCTATTATTTATTCATTTAATTTTTATGTCAATTAAGGGCAGTGCATTTGTGCCCATTTCGCTTTCGTTTCGTTACTTCGCTGTTTTAGCATAATTACCTCAATATTTTATAATCCAATTATGAAATTAAACGTACTAAAACGGTATCGATTCGATAAATCGAATTTAAAAAAAGAACATTAATATTAATTGCTTAAATTTTACCCTAATTGCTATTTATGAAAAAACAATAAAAACTTTTCGCGTTTGTTTTTTATTAGGTCGTTTTTGAAACCAAAATTACAGGCCATGTATGTACATACGCGTATATAATAAATAAGTAAATAACAGTAAACGTTTCTACCTGTTGACTGACTAAATTATCTTACCTTTACTAATTGCTTAGCAAAACTTACAAAAACTTATAAAAATACATACGTCTAACGTTTTCCTAATATTACCATTTACTTTTAAATATACACCATACTATCGGCAAAATAAATAAATTTATCTACTTCGTATCGCTACAATTAGGTACCTAAGCAGATAACTTATCGGTACTCTGCCATGTTATTTAAATTTTTTCAAAAAAAATGTCCATTACGTTTTATTGTATTTTTGAAATTTAAACGATTCGGTAAGCAAATAGCGCAGTCAGTCGTTGCTTCATATTATTGTCATTTTCGTCAATTTGCAAAAATTTTACATACCTATTTTCATTACGAAATTGCGTAAGTTTACATGTTGTGAGGTTGCATTGATTACAGTACATAGTTGTACCTTTGTACCATAAATCGAACACTTGATTACCTTTGCTGCATACGAGTATATTAACAACATACCGCTATCAAAACATAATGAATTCATTAGTATGGCGATTGTAAACCAAACATTTAGCGCATAAATTTTCGATAAAGAGACGATTAACGCTAATTATTTTATATATTTGGATTTCGTGCCAAATTTAATAAATTCCTAAGCTATGCTCATTAATATTTCATTAATTTTAAAATATTAATGTGGTGCCAGGTATATTTTGCTAATACTATCTTTTGAATCACCCCTATTTGATATCAAACTTTAAGCGGTATTCTTATTTAGTAAAACACGTCTCAGATGTGGTTTAACCGCGGACTTCCTGTACGGATAGATAAATTAATGCAGTATGAATTTGGTCTGATTAGGAATATTTGCAATTTTGTTATTTTAAACAAAGAACATAAATTTTCCTTGACAAATTGATGGCATTTTTCAAATGACAACCTATACATTTAGTTACATCATTCTAAACGTATGACAAATATTTACTCCTTGTCGGATCGTAATTACGCTATATGTAGTCTGCAATTGAGTACGTAATAAACAAGGTATGAAGATGGGAACTGTCTGTAGTAGCTTATAAGGCGAAGTTTGGAAAAATATCATTTCATAATTGTTATTCCAACAACGGCCTTTCAGAACATGCGGAGTTACGAGGAATGAAAAGTTTAACTATTATAGAACACGAATTTTGACAGTGGCAGATGGTACAGGGAGGGGCGCCCCTCCCCTCAAAAACAGAATAGAAAATAACAATTTATCTTAAGCCACTGAATATTGAACAAATCGACGTCGCTTGGACCGTAAACGGTGGCACAATTTTAAAATACTTCACTAAAAAGTGATAAATGTAATTTTAGTCACCCCCCACCCCCATTATTGTAAACCACGAGTCCCCAATAAGGAGCAGGTTATTTAACATTTAACAAAATAAATTAAATTATTTTAATCAGATCCTTCCCAACTGGAAGAAACAACTGCGTTCGTTATAACGCTAACGCTCTTCTGTAAGCTTATGTTACAGCGCATATAAAGGGTATTCTTACTCTTTTATTAATCTACCTATTTATAGGTGCTATTCCGTATCCAAACGGTTAAGAATAACATTCGTGTTAGCCTGTAAAGCATCATTTACTAATAGATTATCTATTATTTCTCGAAATAAAACGAAACCAAACTTTACGGGCTAACACCAGTGTTATTATAACCGCTTGGATACGGAATAGGACCTTATGTGTGTCTATAACGCTACAGTTAAGCGATTAAGTACTTTACTGCTACTGCTGAATGCCCGGTTCAACTCCGGGCTCAGTAAAAACTTTATTCTGACCGTCTCGCCTCGGAAGGCAATGGCAAACCACCGAGGTGCTGTAATCTGCCAAGAACAGCCTCTCTGGAGATGAAGTATATACACTTCCCGCGCTTCGGAGCCCGTGTTAAACAAATAGGTTCCCTATGTGTGTGATAGTACTTCAAACTCACAACACATAGTACTAAGGAGAGAGGTTGCCAACATCCGAAAGCAGATAGGCACCTAAAGAAGATAACGCTAAATTGATCCGTCAATCCCCCCCACCTCTGTAGGCCGCACAAAAAAAGCAATCATGTTCTAGATCTACTACGAGTAATATTAACACAAGTGCATGACTGTCATAATGTTTGTGCGACCTAAAGGCACCACCTAAACTTTTGTTAGGTAGGTAACTGACAACTAAACCAATAAGAGATACGCTATGAACAAACAGATTAGCTGCAGTGATTCGTGATTGCCTAGGTTGTGCGGCCTATCATCAACTCAATTTCAAGTTACAGAGAAACACATGCTAGGTTGTTAATTTCATATCACCCGGGTACTGGATCCACACAAATATCTAATAACTTCGTCGGCTTTCCCTGTAGTCACGGAAGAAAACCTTGAAAGAGCGCCCTTCTATTGAAAACCAGAAACAACAGCTATCCAAAAATAATTAAATATATTTCCTATTTCTTTAAATTTTGTACCCTCCCATTGAAAAAGGGCACGAATCACTACTGTAAATGAAGTTCTAAAAAATTTGAGGCTGCTGTGACCGGGGGGTCTGGGGGGTATGGAATACCCCCCAAGATACGGTGATCAGGAGATCCATTAGGGTGCAGAGTAATAATATTTTCCAAGTAACGCATGAAGTTGGCTGATTTTTCGGGACTTTTGATCATATATGGCCAACATTTGGACCACCGCATTCGTTAAAGTTTGCGTTTGTTCTAATGGTCATCAATAGAATTAATATATTTTGGAAGTAAATAAGTAAATTTATATTTTTCCTTTTTTATTTAAATTGTGTGCCCTCTCATTGAAAGAAGTCACAAGCTGCCATTGATTTTTGTACTTTTCGAATAAAAGCAAAACTATGCAAGATTAAGTATGCAGGGTGATACCAATAGGTTTGTTTCATCAAGAACAAATTGAACGGTTCTAAAACTATCGATTCTAGTTCAGAATTTTCCAATACGCATGCGTCCGCAATAACTACTTTAGAACTAGTCGTAAGAAAAAAGTTTGATGAAAACTAATTTTTCGGGAAAACTCGGACGTTGGATTGACTCAGGTTTTATCTTAAACTTTATTAAAATCTAATCTAAATTTGTTGTTGCAAAACATGCAGAAACGTGCATTTATTTACATTCAATTATAATAATCATTTAAGTTGTAAAAATGAGTGATTCAGATTTCAGTGATTTCAATGATGATATTGACAATGTCTCTAGTGATGAGGAAATTATGCTTGCACAATTTAGCACAAAAGTGCGTAATGAGTTTAAATAATAGAGGCTTTATAAGATTATTTATTTTAAGCGCACGTAAGGTTATATTAACAAATTATAAAAATAATATGAATTTTTTATGCATTATTGGCGGCTAAAACAAGTATTCATATTAGTACGTCTTCAGTCCGGATAATATGGGCGGTCGTCTTTTCGAGTTACTGCTAGTTCTTGCTGGTTCTTGCTTCTAAACAAGTACTGATTTGAACCGTTCCGAACCGTTCTAGAACTCACAATTAGGCTGTTGAAACAGCGGACTAGCAGTTCGTAGAACTAGCAGTTCATATTTTAACGTTTGATGAAACAGATTTTAGTTAAACAGCGTGCGTATATCTCTAGAACTAACGAGAACTCGTCGATGAAACAAACCTAATATTAACCTAATAATCAGTGGTCAGTTTAACAATTGATTAATTTTTTCCAGAAATTCAATAACTGGCTGTAATTAGAAACATCGTAAATAAGAGATCTTTCAATTCTGATCAGGTTCCTGTCAGCTTTCTTAGGAGAGTTCCTCCGTTTCGTTTGGCCCCACTGGCTAAACTATAATAAATAATTAACATGGTTTTCTCGAATACTACAAGATATTAACCACCATTCGATGATTTCTATGTCCTTTATATGAGTCGTAAATTGGATTGTGTGAATTATGGTAAAGTCATTGCCACGAAAGTTGACGTCTCGTCATAAAAGCATAATCGTCTGAACTAAGCTAATACTCCCTAGTCAAACGTGCAATATATTTTCGTGCTTTGTCATATCAATACAAAATGACTGGTAATGCTCATAAGCAATACGTCGTTGCTATATTCGGTCAATCTATGACGAGATGTCAACTTTCGTAGCAATGACTTTATTCCATGACCATATTTAGAATTTATAGTTTTGTTTCTGATGATTGTTAGCGACATACAAAGGAAATCAATAAGGTCAGTAAAAACGGTATAAGGAATAATATTTTTTAATGAGATAAATTTTATTTTACTACATAATCTCTTTGAAGTATTTCTTTGAAATAAATTTTCTAAACTACCGAAAAACTTGTTTCGATTGTCTTGCGAAATCGCTGTCCATAATCAGATCTTCAATCGGTATTAAATTTCATGCCTCGTAATTGTTTCTTTAAATTTGGGAATAGAGGGTAATCGCTAGGGACCAGGTCTGGACTGTAGGGTGGGTAATTTATTTCTTCGAAGCCACACTTTTTAATAACAGCCTGTGAGTCTGTCGACTTATGAACTGATGGTGCATTGTTGTGGAAAAGCAAAACTTTTTGTTTCACTTTGCCCTTTCTTTTTCTTAGATAGATCTTGGATAGAATAGCGTGCCCATTCTAAAATTTGGTGCGCAAGTAGCCAAAAGTATAATAAAGAAAATATAGTTCTTTGAGAAGTTTACATTACCCATTTTTGGGGGAGGGGCACTTAAAGTCAAAATTTGATCAAGGTCCCCATTTTGTGACCCTAATTATTTACACCAAAAACTCACTGAAAGGTCTATTCAATATCTTGAAGTGGTACGACTCGACCAGTAGAAATAATAATTTATCGAAGCTCTACGAACCAAATTTATATTATTTTGGAGGGCTGTACAATGTAAAGGGGCCATTTTAGGGCCAAACAAAATATACGGGTCGGTTTATTTGGCATAACTTAGAAATATACCAAATTTGAGCAAAATCGAAGAGGGATACTATGTAAATAATTGCAAAAAATTGGTTGATTTCATGTGGAATAACTCATAATGATAAATTGATGTCTTGAGTTATTTTCAAGATATGTATGTACATACACGTTTATCATTCATTAATAAATTTTCGACTTTTAGTACATTTTCGTGACTAACTGCAACCGCAGGACGACCAACGCGGTGATCATCTTCTGAAGACTCCTGTCCTGCTTGGAAAAGCCATATCCACTTGTAAATTGTTTTTAGTGAAGATGAAGATTCCTTATGCACTTCAAGCATATCATTTTGTATTTCATTTTCACTTTTACCCTTTTTGGTTTAAACTTTTAATACTGCGCGATGTTCGAGTTTCTCCATTTTTACAAATATCAAAACTGACTACTATAAAAAATTTAATAAAAATCGAACGGTTGCTTGGATCGATTAAATTTTTGAAAACTGACCTATTTGATTTTGTTACAAACCACTTTCGAATTTTTTTTTTATAACTCTTTCCTTATAACCGTTTTTACCGAACTTATTGATCTCCCCTCGTAACAGTTTGGTCTGATTATAATTTCGTAATCTAATCTGATGGCACTTGAAAGAAGGACTGTGATGGTATTTGTTCTGTATTGGCAGATTATTTTCAAACGTCAATTCAAAAGAAAGTCTGTTACACCACGTTCTGCATCCACGACACCTTTCCAACAGGTAATAAAAGGTTGGCTAGCTCAAAGTCGCGAAGGGGTGGGTTGGTGAATGGAACGAAAGGGTCGTGTGACGGCACGTCGCAAAGCGTGTATTTCCTATCGACGACCGGGCAATCCTCGATCGCGATTCTAAAAATTGTCAAAATCGGTGTGAATAATTTACACGGGGGGGGGAGTTAAGTCAAAATCGGTGGGGATAATATACACGCGGGAGTTTGAATGGGCGCCACGCATACGAAGAAATGAATCTCTTTGAAGGGGACTGGTTATCACACCTTCCAAGCTGGTACGCGACAACTTGATGATCTTACAGCGAACTCTCACTCCGGAAAAACCTCGCTCAATGACCTTACCTTTACAGGAGGCGAACTTTCCGTTGGTGAAAATAGCTAAATAAACATTAACACAACAATAATAATAACACACAAAGTTGGGAAATAATAAAAATGTATTAAATAAAATAATATCAGGGGGGAGTTGACAAGGTTTACACAAGATACTAGCAAATTTACAGGTCTTGTATAAAAATAAATATGTACAGTTGACGGAACCTTTCCGTGTGGTTTCCGTTGCGAAACTAATACTCGTAAAACAATTACTCTTACAAAAATACAAAAGGTTAATTTGCATGAAAGGGGGGCGTATTGAATACAGCACTCCACCAAAATAAATAGTTACTTAAGCGCAACTTGATAATATCCAAAACTATGATTCGTAAAATTGATCATGGAACTTAATCAATGCAATTGATCATCAAAATTCCCGACAACGGGACAAACAAACTTTAGCTACAATACTAAACTTGAAACGTTACGTTAAATTGTTCGGTTACACTCTGAACGCTCGAATGGCGTGTTAAAAGTTACGTTAATAATAGATAATAATATTAAGTTAAATAAAAGGTATACAAAATGGTTGCGATATCGTCTTCCAGGGTTGAACTGAACGTTCATAAACACAACTAATGGTCAATATAACCAATTAACATCACAATCTTAAAAATATAAAAAGGTTTCTTACTTAATCTGGATGGTTGATGTTCGACCTCTAGGTAAAGTCGATGACGGGTCCTTCAGGAGTGAGATTTCGTCTTCAGAACGTAGAATGGAGCTGAATGTGATGTCTCAAACCATATCAGAAGGGCAGCGTAATAACCAGCTTCCCAAAAACTCTTCAAATCGGAAGGTGGTGAAATAACAGGGTGGTTCACGCACTGTATTTCACGATAAAATAGGGGTCTCCGTACGAAATAATTCACTATGTTAGTTATTCGCGAAGTGACAAATAATTCAAGCCGGCACTGTCTAAGTAAGAAATGTTAATGTGGTGTCCGATAAAAAAAACGATTGGAATGCACACATGGGTTGGAAGTGCAACACCTGTTTTGTACCATTCGATAAAAGCAATGTTACGTACTTGCCTTATGAGCGGCAAGCAATAACTCGACGTGATTAACGTGATAAGCAGATGGTATAAAAAGTCCGATAATTGATTCAATGTTTAGTAACCATAGACGATGTTAATTGTTCGATCACTTATTAAATATTGGCAACAATTGACGATATACTGGTTCGATAAAATATTAATTGTTTAACCACAATTGACGATATTCTGGTTCGATAAAATATTAATTGTTTATTAACAATTGACGATATTAATCGTTTAACAACAATTGACGGTATTAATGTTCGATAAAATATTAATTGTTTATTAACAATTGACGATATTAATCGTTTAACAACAATTGACGGTATTAATGTTCGATAAAATATTAATTGTTTATTAACAATTGACGATATTCTGGCCCGATAAAATATTAATTGTTTATTAACAATTGACGATATTAATTGTTCAACAACAATTGACGGTATTAATTGTTCGATAGTACCTGCAGTTGACACACACTAATTTTTAGCACCAATGACTTGTATTTATTTAAAGACCTCTAATAAATGTGAGACCTCGATAGTTAATTCCGCTTTTGGAAGCGCTAAGATACGAAAAAGGTAGTATCAGATTCCAAGTGAATCTCCTTGAATATGCAATTTGCAGCTCAATTTATGCATTCTCCCTACTCTGATCTGGGATTTTTCCCACTTACTGATTGATTTGGATCCTTGTAATTGGGTCCTATAAATTTAGAAAGAAGGGAGACGTGATTTAATTGGATAAATGCCTAGAGTGTGAGGGCACACTTTCTTCTTTCTCCATGTAAAGTGTATCGAGAAGTTTGGTACGACACGTGCGAGCAAAACAATTTTTTGCTCGTCTGGTTGGACGAGAAAGGTCTAACTTTTGCACTTTTTACTTGTTTTTATCGAAGTCTGTAATTTCGAAATCGCTATCCTTGCCATGTTAAACCCGAGCACATTTGGCCGCTTATCTGCACATGGTCGAGATAGCAAGACAAAAGGCATTGATTCTCACGAGTTTCAAACATGCACGTGTGTGTCCTTGTATTGACAACTGGCTCGTGATTATGGATCGTATAAAAGTGTCTCTCGATCCTACCTAAAATTTATAGTAATGCACTTGCCTATATTGACGTTTAGTTTGCAACGTTATAGAATAGAGAATTTATTGCCGATGAGGTGAATTATGGATTAATGCTACGTCAACATTATTAACACTTCCTCATCTACCGTATGGTTTATTGTACGTGTATTAAAATATTTGATGATACTTTCCTAACTATACAATTCTTAAGATTATTGTGCATTTGCAAAACGTAAATTTATTAGTTGAGCGAATGTTTCAATCTTTTATATTTACAACCCGACCTAAAAATGTTTTCCCAAAGAGTAATTTTCAACGGATCGATTCGAAATTTAACATATAAGTTTAATAGATCATAAACGCAAAATCTAAGGGTGCGCCCGATGCGCGGAATAAGGTGACACTCCCCTTACGTCAAGAGTTGTTATCCCTAACTACTCTTCAACTGGGACGCGCGCAACCTCAACCGAAACAAAAACTGTCCTGCGATAAACCATCAACACTGATAGTGCTGCAATATCTACTCAACTAGTGACTAGACTATACGTATATGCCGGGAAAGAGAGAGAAGGTTCACTTAACATTAGGCTTAATCAACCCGTGAGTCGTAGTGACTCCTACATGAGAGGGCGGTTCGCGAAATCACGCGATCATTCGCTGGCCGTGGGACCCACAAATGTCTGTGAAGACACCGGACTCTAGATCAAGGTAGACCTGAGCTAAGGTAACACTTCCTTGGCGTACTCATATTTACAAAGCCTTCTCTAAAATGGTTCAGTCGATGGGGACTGTCTGCCTTTTTCAATACGTTGAAAAAGCAGAGTAAAAAAAGACGTGTGCTTGGCTGGATCATATTTACAAAAGCCGTTTGATGCACTTCAGTAGATGGGGACTGTCTGTTTTATCAGTTATCGTTGGTGAAACAGAGAAAAAAAAACTTGCGCTTAGCTTGATCAAATTTACAAAGCCGTTTGAGAGATCACTAACCTTCCTCATGACTTCGATCCGGACGAGATGATCGGAAGAGAGAGAAGAGGTAATGATGGGGGGGGGGCGAGAAAAAATTTGAGATGGGGTGACAACCTATGAGGGACAGTCGAGGGAACAAATCCTCGATTCGTCCGGCTTGATCACGGATGTACACGAAAAAAAAAAATGTGGGGCATAATCGACAATCCAGATCGGGATGGGGTAATAAACTACAAGGGCAGTCGAGGGAACTTGTCCTCGATCCGTCCGTGTTGTACCTTGATGTATACAAAAAAAAGAAAAGAAACATGGGGCCTAGCCATGAATCGGGTTTCCACTGAATAAAAAAATATTCGTGGGGCATAGTTGACGGTACGGGTCGGGATGGTTTGCTTCCAGCAGTGTAGTCGAAGGGAACGTCCTTGAACCACACTGACGTAAACGGGAGCTTTCCTTGAATACAAAAAAAAATCGTGGGGCCTAACCGTGGACCTACACAATCTATCGCCTCACAAAAAAAATGAAGCTAGCACAACTAAGGTTGACTCTACCAACGCTAGCGGTGAGTCTTGATGCGCAAAAAAACATCGTCATTTATTGAGAAGTCCTGCGGTGATCGGCACCGGAGAAAACTTCACTCTAAATGTTGTCTTACACAGGTAGTGTTAGTGCAAGACGGGGACGTTGTACCAGTGGAACGTATCCACTAGGGTACAAGGCCACAAAAGATCATAACACGTAACATAAGGGGGGGGTTTAGAAGTTGAACGACGGCTGGATCAAATTTACAAAGCCGGTCCTATCTAGTTCGGTAGGCGGGGGGGGGGTTGATTAATTTAAACGGGACTAAAGTGATCGTTATACACGAAAAAAATTTAACAACAAAAAAAGATATACGAAAACTGACTGAAATTCGAAATGGTGACAACCGTCCGGGTTGCACCTAAATGTTTGCTCAAAAATATATGAAGTGACTCTACTGTATAAAACTGACGAATGTGAGAAATAATTTTTCTCCAAAAGGTCAAAACGTAACTATGAAATTAACGCATGACTAATGATAACATTGGGTAATCAATTCAATGTAATCCTAGTCTCTACTTGATTCAACTGAGCGATTGACTGGGTGATTAGGCCAATGGTTCGCTAAGCGTACCCTCTAAATCCATAAACAATAATTTCTGAAATGGTTGACTGAAAATTCAAAAAAAAATTCGAGATTACAAAATGACATGCCGGAAAATTCAAAAAAAACAAACTCGAGATTACAAAAATGACTTGCGAGATAAACAATGAAGCAAAAAGAAAAAAATGACCCGTTTATACTTTGGGGGCACGTAGTTTTCTGTCGTACGATAGGGACATAACAAATATCTCCCTTAACCTTACTGACTTAAAACTAGCTTAAAAATACCCAAACTTTACGCTAACTAAACCGATACCTAAAATTAACTAAACCGAAATCTAAACTGAACTTAATGCTACCTAAACCGGAATCTAAACTACTCCTTACATACTAAAAGCGCGAGAGAAAAAAAAGTTACACAGAAAAAAATGTTCCACGTCCCAAGTCTTAAACAATCTTAAGCCGTTGTGACCGTTGCGAGAGAGGGCGGTTCGCGAAGTCACGAGATCGTTCGCTTGCCGTGAGACCCACAATCACAAACAGAAACGCTGAACTCTAGCTTGGGTTGGACCCGAAAACGTGGTAAAAGTTGGGAGGCGTCAAAATATATGCCTCTGGGATGAACGGATCAAATTTACAAGTTCGCCCCTAATGGGTTTGTTCTTCCTTAGACCGGCAGGTGTTATGACCGTGTAGCATAGTTGTAGTCAATCTATTATTCCCTAACAAAAGGTAAATTTCCCAGAGTGTTGCTTCGAGTTATAACCCCTTACTTCTGTACGAAATTCCCTTACTAAGAAGGTTCCTTTGGGGCAGATTTTCATCCGCCAAAAAAAATGAATGGGACGATAATTCACCGGGGAATGGACTAAGCCCACGAAATTACTTTATAACCCTGGGGTTTGGATCGTCGTCCATATGTGGATCGACGTCCAAAAAAAATGTTTATCTAGCAGTGGAACCATGTCCAGCATGATAATTCGATAGCTTGATGAGAAGTGGGTCACTCTAAACAACTATTAACTATGACAACCTTACTACAAAAAATAAAATTCGGTAAAATTTTCTAAAGGGTATGTTACAAAAAACTTCCCCTAAAGGGTGTGTTGCGACAAATGATTTGTCCGAAATTGGACACAAGTCCAAACAATACAACACGGCATGAGGCAATGTCTAATGCAATTGCATTCTCAGCCCTGATCTTAATTTCTAATCTCAAAAACGAAAACGAAAAAGCTAAAAAAAATCTATTTTAAACGGTACTCGATACCAGGAAAGAACGGTGAGGGATGGTGGGGGCAAGTTAACGTCGTGCGATTGACAAAAAGACATGGTCAGTGTGTATGAAGCGACAGTGACGCACTGACCTCAACCCGAAATGATAACTAGATGTTACCCTACCACTAACTTAAAGAAAAATGTCTCAATGGACTGGGATTCAAAACTCCTTGATTGATTTGATTCACCAAAGAAAACTTTACGTTAAACTTTAAATTCAAAAAAAACTCAAAAATAAACTTTAACTGACGTCAAACTTCAAAAAAACTTTAAAAAACTTTAACTTAAATTCAAAAAAAACTTTCAACTGAATTTGAAAACTTTCAATCTAATTTGAAAAACTATTAATCAAGTTTGAAAAACTTTTGATTAAATTCAAAACAACATTCCATTAATTTCAAAAAAAATTCCCCTCAATTCGAAAAAACTTTTCGTTAAACTGAAAAAAACTTGGCTCCAAAGGCCGATATTAGATTCAAAATGTTTATCTTAATTCACGAAAAAACTTGACGTTAAACTAAAAAAAAATTTAATTTAAGTATCACTATTAAATTTAAAATGTCTACTTTAATTAAAAAAACTTGACGTTAAATTCAAAAAACTTTAATTTAAATGGTAACATGAAATTCAAAATGTTTACTTTAAAAAACTTGAGCTAACAATAACTTAAACTGCTCTAGATCAAACTCAAAATTCGGAAATGCGTCTGCAAATGAAAGTCAAAAAAAACTTTTACTATTCCACTAAATGTGTGCGTAAAATCTCAAAACTACACCCACAAAACTAACTTCGAAGATTGAACCTTGAAACTAAATTCAAAAAAAAATTTTAGAAAAACTTTACGTTAAATGTCCATACAAAATTCAAAATATTTAAAAAAATAAATGCGTAACCTAATGAAGTGCGTAAATGCGTGACCCGCAGTAAAGCGTAAGAATGCGTACGAAACGCTTTGTGTCTTGTTCGAGACACATGCAAACAAAAAAAAATGCGTAATGAGTGTACGGTGTTACTAGCATAAAATACGTATGGAAACGAGTGCGTAAATAACATGCGTACTTAAACATACTTGATCTAGATGTGAACATGTGTGCTAGGCACAACAAAAAAAAACTTTCTATCGCTATTTGCTAAAGATGGAAAAAACAAGGTTCGCTATAAACGGTATGCAGTGATAATGCGTAAAGGTGCGTAGAAGACGCAGATCAAAATCTTTCATCGTTAAATGCTGAAGGCTAATAAAAATTTGTTACTAAAATTTCCGATGTGAGGGAGGGTTGCATTGCTAAGGGATTGTGCGTTAGGGTGGTTTTCGTTCTACAGAAAGGGTTGCGAAATACAGGGTAGACTTTCAACGTCCGATATAGACGGTAAGGGTTCACACAAAAAAAATGGTGAAACGAAAAAAAACTTTAAACTAAGTTGAGTGACAAGTAAGAGTTTTCAACAAAATTTAAGGGTTGCGGTATTCATCGCCACGTTAGGGCGGTAAGGGTGTTCGCAGTTTTACGTCATGCACGGGACAATAAGGGTTGTACACGCCAAAACGGCATTATGAACCGATAAAAAAATGTATGTTGTTTCGGTCTACAGTCAGCGGTGGTCCGCACCAGACCTGACCTCCTCGATTCAACCTAATAAACACGCAATAAAAACAAAGCGAAATGTTATGGCGACATTTCCTTAAAAGTACAAAAAGCAAGGTAAAATGTTATGATGACATTTTACAATACAACGAGAAAAAAAAATTTAACAATAATGACTAAGGACTAAATACATTCGCAACGACACACACGCACTAAAAAAAATTCATTCATACATTCACACGAAAAACAAACACACACAAAAATCTTAATATTAAAATCGGGGCTTTAGTTTCTCTTAATTGGAGCATTATGCCCTGCAACGATTTTTTTCTTGGTCCTACTCTGTCTGGGGTTACAATGGGGACAAGTTTTTGTGGTCTCATCTTTTCTCCCACAACGATAGCAATATATACGTTTCTGCGGAACGGTACAACGCAACGCTAAATGTCCTGTGCCACCACAATTCCAACACAAAAGGGTGTTATTATTTGTCTTATTATGAATACGGCTCTTACATCCGAATTCACCATTACTTTGCTCGTCATTACGCGGTCCGCTAAAATTTTCGGACTCGTCCCGGGATAAATTTTCAATTTCTCTTACTGACATATTTTCTTTTGTCAGTATAGAGACGTTTTCGACCTGACCTGAAATTCGTAAGTGAAACTTCACGATCGGGGTTGATATTTCGAAATTTCTATTCGAATTCGCCGCTTCGACGGTACCGCGATCAACAGGGGGTTCTTTTGTAATTTCCTCCACGGTATTGGACCTAAAATCTCTCTCCGTCCGGGAGTCTGCTAATAGTAAGCCATAAGTTGACCTAAATTCCTCCAATTGATCTAAAATCCTAAGTTTGGAGTCTTTATCTTTTATTAATACGGGTTTTGATTTAAATAATCGATTAAAATAATGCGTTAGTTTCGTCTCTATGTTCATTTCTAGATTGGGTTTCTGATCACGCGAAACTTCTAAGCGACCAAGTAACTTTTTAATAATTAACACGCCTTCTTTTAAAGCTGCTAAATCTTCCGCAAAGGAAAACGGATACCATAATAAAATGTATTTTTCACCCTGTTCCTCTTTCATAAGGGCTGATACTAATTCATCGCGTAATTCTCTTAATGAACCGTGAAAAGGTAAACCTCTAATTTTTAATTCGTATTGGACCTCGTCCTTTCGCAACTTGTCCGGTACAATCCTGAATGCCATTATTAATCGAAATGAATAAATTTAATTAAATACAAAAAAGGATTCGCGGAACACGACTCTACTTTGTTCTCTGAACAACTAATGGTAAACGGAAATACAATATTTGATCTTAAAATCGCGATAATTTTCACTTTTAAATTTAAATAGGGGGGCGTTATGGAATCTCGTTAGTCCATTCATGCGCGTCGGTACTACTTTTAAAATTGAAATCTTAATTCAAAACTTCGTGATTTACAAAATTTGACGTAATGTGCCAAAAGGGCTTTATCGATAGCTACTAAGTTGGGTGCCAAGTTATATTTTAACCTACAAAAATTAATTTGGAATTTACTTGATTTACAAACAAAAAAAATTCGATACCATAACATGCCAAAAGGGCTTTATCGATAGCACCACGTTGGCCGCGCCAAATTATTATCCTGTTACACCACGTTCTGCATCCACGACACCTTTCCAACAGGTAATAAAAGGTTGGCTAGCTCAAAGTCGCGAAGGGGTGGGTTGGTGAATGGAACGAAAGGGTCGTGTGACGGCACGTCGCAAAGCGTGTATTTCCTATCGACGACCGGGCAATCCTCGATCGCGATTCTAAAAATTGTCAAAATCGGTGTGAATAATTTACACGGGGGGGGGAGTTAAGTCAAAATCGGTGGGGATAATATACACGCGGGAGTTTGAATGGGCGCCACGCATACGAAGAAATGAATCTCTTTGAAGGGGACTGGTTATCACACCTTCCAAGCTGGTACGCGACAACTTGATGATCTTACAGCGAACTCTCACTCCGGAAAAACCTCGCTCAATGACCTTACCTTTACAGGAGGCGAACTTTCCGTTGGTGAAAATAGCTAAATAAACATTAACACAACAATAATAATAACACACAAAGTTGGGAAATAATAAAAATGTATTAAATAAAATAATATCAGGGGGGAGTTGACAAGGTTTACACAAGATACTAGCAAATTTACAGGTCTTGTATAAAAATAAATATGTACAGTTGACGGAACCTTTCCGTGTGGTTTCCGTTGCGAAACTAATACTCGTAAAACAATTACTCTTACAAAAATACAAAAGGTTAATTTGCATGAAAGGGGGGCGTATTGAATACAGCACTCCACCAAAATAAATAGTTACTTAAGCGCAACTTGATAATATCCAAAACTATGATTCGTAAAATTGATCATGGAACTTAATCAATGCAATTGATCATCAAAATTCCCGACAACGGGACAAACAAACTTTAGCTACAATACTAAACTTGAAACGTTACGTTAAATTGTTCGGTTACACTCTGAACGCTCGAATGGCGTGTTAAAAGTTACGTTAATAATAGATAATAATATTAAGTTAAATAAAAGGTATACAAAATGGTTGCGATATCGTCTTCCAGGGTTGAACTGAACGTTCATAAACACAACTAATGGTCAATATAACCAATTAACATCACAATCTTAAAAATATAAAAAGGTTTCTTACTTAATCTGGATGGTTGATGTTCGACCTCTAGGTAAAGTCGATGACGGGTCCTTCAGGAGTGAGATTTCGTCTTCAGAACGTAGAATGGAGCTGAATGTGATGTCTCAAACCATATCAGAAGGGCAGCGTAATAACCAGCTTCCCAAAAACTCTTCAAATCGGAAGGTGGTGAAATAACAGGGTGGTTCACGCACTGTATTTCACGATAAAATAGGGGTCTCCGTACGAAATAATTCACTATGTTAGTTATTCGCGAAGTGACAAATAATTCAAGCCGGCACTGTCTAAGTAAGAAATGTTAATGTGGTGTCCGATAAAAAAAACGATTGGAATGCACACATGGGTTGGAAGTGCAACACCTGTTTTGTACCATTCGATAAAAGCAATGTTACGTACTTGCCTTATGAGCGGCAAGCAATAACTCGACGTGATTAACGTGATAAGCAGATGGTATAAAAAGTCCGATAATTGATTCAATGTTTAGTAACCATAGACGATGTTAATTGTTCGATCACTTATTAAATATTGGCAACAATTGACGATATACTGGTTCGATAAAATATTAATTGTTTAACCACAATTGACGATATTCTGGTTCGATAAAATATTAATTGTTTATTAACAATTGACGATATTAATCGTTTAACAACAATTGACGGTATTAATGTTCGATAAAATATTAATTGTTTATTAACAATTGACGATATTAATCGTTTAACAACAATTGACGGTATTAATGTTCGATAAAATATTAATTGTTTATTAACAATTGACGATATTCTGGCCCGATAAAATATTAATTGTTTATTAACAATTGACGATATTAATTGTTCAACAACAATTGACGGTATTAATTGTTCGATAGTACCTGCAGTTGACACACACTAATTTTTAGCACCAATGACTTGTATTTATTTAAAGACCTCTAATAAATGTGAGACCTCGATAGTTAATTCCGCTTTTGGAAGCGCTAAGATACGAAAAAGGTAGTATCAGATTCCAAGTGAATCTCCTTGAATATGCAATTTGCAGCTCAATTTATGCATTCTCCCTACTCTGATCTGGGATTTTTCCCACTTACTGATTGATTTGGATCCTTGTAATTGGGTCCTATAAATTTAGAAAGAAGGGAGACGTGATTTAATTGGATAAATGCCTAGAGTGTGAGGGCACACTTTCTTCTTTCTCCATGTAAAGTGTATCGAGAAGTTTGGTACGACACGTGCGAGCAAAACAATTTTTTGCTCGTCTGGTTGGACGAGAAAGGTCTAACTTTTGCACTTTTTACTTGTTTTTATCGAAGTCTGTAATTTCGAAATCGCTATCCTTGCCATGTTAAACCCGAGCACATTTGGCCGCTTATCTGCACATGGTCGAGATAGCAAGACAAAAGGCATTGATTCTCACGAGTTTCAAACATGCACGTGTGTGTCCTTGTATTGACAACTGGCTCGTGATTATGGATCGTATAAAAGTGTCTCTCGATCCTACCTAAAATTTATAGTAATGCACTTGCCTATATTGACGTTTAGTTTGCAACGTTATAGAATAGAGAATTTATTGCCGATGAGGTGAATTATGGATTAATGCTACGTCAACATTATTAACACTTCCTCATCTACCGTATGGTTTATTGTACGTGTATTAAAATATTTGATGATACTTTCCTAACTATACAATTCTTAAGATTATTGTGCATTTGCAAAACGTAAATTTATTAGTTGAGCGAATGTTTCAATCTTTTATATTTACAACCCGACCTAAAAATGTTTTCCCAAAGAGTAATTTTCAACGGATCGATTCGAAATTTAACATATAAGTTTAATAGATCATAAACGCAAAATCTAAGGGTGCGCCCGATGCGCGGAATAAGGTGACAAGTCATTGATTTCATTCAAAATTTAAATATGTTGTTTGGTGGTAACAGAACTTGACGACGTGAATCTTTCGTAACAACTGACAAACTGGACAATTATCTAGAGCAGGGTTGTCCAACTGAGAGGCCACATAAGACGCAGTGCATAATAAAATGTATAGAATATTGGAAATACCGGTTGAATGACGTTGATAATGTAGTAAATTCTACTTTAAAATTTTATATTGGAACAACGAAACGTAAAATCGATAATAATTAATTATGAATATTAAAAGTGCATAAAATATTAAAACAATACGTGGGATTTTAGAGAGAAAAGACACTACGTGCCAACACTTCAGACCTTACATTTACTGTGCAAGCTAAGGCGAGTGGCGGAGCGGTTAGCATGTCGTGTTAAAGACCCCTGTAAACCATCAAATTTGTTGGTCAAACTTCACGTTTTCATTAAACATTAGCGCAAACGATCAAACCAAAGATCAAACAAATTTGTGAAATTTGTTTTCTCCTTGTCGTGACGTGATGATGTTAGCGTCTTACGACTTATCGTGCAAAGCCCTTACAATTATTTGTATAGGGTGTTTTTTTTAACTGCATGAGAACTTCAAATTGAAATGAAACATTAAAAAATTGATGGAATGTTTTTTTAATTATTTTTTTATGAAAGTAAATTTAATGCGGAGAATAAGGTTATCGGCAACAAGCCACGTTTGTATCAAATTTATGATTTAAAAATGATTTCCGGCATGTGACCACCACGACTAACCGTTACGAAGCGCATCCGATCAGTCCAATTTTTTACCACTTTTTCCAATATTTCTGGCCTTATTTCATAAATGGCTTGCTGAATATTGATCTCATGCTTCCAGAGTTGTTGGTTTGTTAGCATAAACCATGGATTTAACATACCCCAAAGAAAATAATGTGGAGGCGTCAAATCACACAATCTTGGAGGCCAATTTATAGGACCATTTCTTGAAATAATGTTGTCACCAAATTGTCTTTTCAATAAATCGATGATTTCAGTGGCTGTGTGGCACGTAGTACCATCCTATTGGAACCATAAGTTGTCCATGTCTTACTCTTGGATTTTTAGAAACAAAAATGTATTGAGCATGTGTCGATATCTCACACCGTTTACCGTAACGGTAGCTCCTTCCTCATTTCGATAGAAATATGGACCGATAATGCCGTTGGCGTGAATCCACACCAAACAGTCAATTTTAATGGATGCAATTGAGTCTCAAGATGATGTTCCGGATTGGTCTCAGTCCATATACGGCAATTTTGCTTGTTCACATAGCCATTCAACCAGAAATGTGGCTCGTCACTGAACAAAATTTGGCGGTAAAAAAATGGACCCACTTGAAATTGGTTGTGAGCCCAATCTGCGAACATACGACGCAATCGATGATCATTAGGCTCCAATTCTTGAACCAACTGGATCTTGTAAGGATATAAACCAAGATCTTGATGTAAAATTTTCCATGTAGTGGACGAACAAAGCCCAAGTTGTTGAGCACGATGGCGAATTGAAATGTTTGGGTTCTCTTGCACACTTTCACTCACACAAGCGATAGTTTCTTCGGCACGCACATTTATTTATCTTGTTTCTTTAAGTGTCTACTTATAGAAGGATTTTTCGCTCACTTATTGACCTCAGGTGACATTATATATTATGGTCAAAATCTTACTTAGTTACAATAAACTGTCTAAAAAAATCTTCCAATCCATTAGTTCGGAATCCATATTAATTTGTAGATCCCCAGTGTTCTTTATACATTTTCACCATAAAACGACCACACGCAATGAATTTAGAGATGACACTCAATTGTCGGGGTTCAACATTTTTATTAATAAATAAAATGAATATTTTTAATGGATGTAACTTGAATTCTGCAATCAATTAAGGTTTAATAACTTAGCAAATTAAATTTTATGAAACTTTTGTTGACTATTTAAATGTATGGAATGATGCATTTAAAAAATATTCAACATTTTCGTGATTGGACTTAAAAATTAAGCCAACTTGCAAAAGAACCGTAACCTAAACTATGATAATATTTATAATTTTTAATGCTAATACCTTTTCAATCAAATCAGTAAAGTATAAACCATAATAATAAAAATCAACTATTAGATTATTATGGTCGATCACTTCATTCGGAGACGATTAGTGTAAATCACTTTTATGTGTTTTTATTCAAAATACGAGTAGATTAGAATATTGTGCATTTATTAAAATGCAATACTTTATTGATTTGGTTCTACATAAAACGTTGACTTTAAACATAATAATAGAAGGAACGCAAATATCTAAGGAAATAATGATTTCAATAATAAATTACCGCAGAATAGAAGAACTCGGTTTCCTCAAAATTACTTTGTTTTTTATTCCATTGACCTTTTTTCATATTATGTAATATTACCGTTCGACATTTGTTTTCTAAAAGGTTTATGTATGGCCAGATAAAATGAATTTACATTTAGGAAATGATTTAAATAAATTGTTTTTGCTTCCGTTTGTTTTGGGAAAAAGTTAACAAAACATCAAGAAACCGCACTTACATATTATATCTTTATAATAAAGCATTAGTTAGGAGTGTATGTATGTATGTCTGTCTGTTCGTAACGCATCAATTATTTATTGGTTAACCGTTTAGTCGCCAATCTAAAAAAAATTCCAGTGCGGCATTTCGCACCAGAGTATAATAACTTGTTGGTTAGTGATACCTATAACAGTGATCCTGCGCCTATTTGAGATAGTATTGAAAAAAAAATTTATTTCTATTTATGGCCCGCCGATAACTTACTAAAAGAAAACATGGACCGTAGTGTGAATGCAGCCCTAATATGGATCTCGACAACGATAAATTTATTGAAATGGAGAACAGATTAAGTGGAAATACGAAATATTTATTAAGGGTTTTCTGTGTTAATGTTTGTAAATTTTGTAATTGTTTGTAATTTAATTTGTGTTTTGAGTTAGTAAATGTTTAAATTTGCCTTTAATTTTTTTATTTGTAAAGGAAGATTTCATATGGTTATAAAATTCGCGATTAAAACAAGTTTTATTTCAATTTTTGTTCCACCAATTAACATAAAACGAAAGTGAGGTTAACAAAACATTGTAACCTAGCTACAAGTAATAAACAGAGTCGGGCAATTTCATTTTGTAAACTCAAGTGGTTCAAATATCCGAAGTAAAGTACATCAAAGTTAATTAATCGTCAAATGACACTTGCATATTTAATTGACATCCAACGAAAATCGATCGAGAAAAGTTGTCATAAGTTTCAATTTTCGAGAAATTTTATGAACATGGAAATTTGTGAAAAAGCTCTCCTTATTGGTAACAGCACTAGGACCAGGTCTAATCCCGGCAGACCAAAAATGGAGCGTTTTTATTGATCCCAAGGTGCATAATCGTCTAATATAACGTCTGTTTTAACCAGAACGCCTGCGTACTTTATATACTTTTTTGTATAATTAATAAATAGTATTTTGAAATGAGTATATTTTGTAATTTATTTCATATTAAGAGG
The DNA here is from genome assembly GCA_932274525.1 of Podabrus alpinus. NCBI lineage: Eukaryota > Metazoa > Arthropoda > Insecta > Coleoptera > Cantharidae > Podabrus > Podabrus alpinus. The sequence continues at coordinate 67,318,715 of OW026454.1, forward strand.
AAGTAACCAAGTGCAACAATATTTCAGGTAGTTTTAGAACTATCTGTGTTCTGAAAATAGTGGATAGTCTGAAGTTCACAATTTTTAACGTGGTTTATCCTTCGGGTAGTATTTAAAAACAAATGATAGTCTTCAAAAATTTGTGGCATTCTGTGGAAGTTCAAGTAGTTCTCTGAATTCTTTAGGTTTGGTAGTTGGGTATGTTCCCATTCTTGGACGTTGATTTGGATGACAAATTAAATTTAAGAAATTAGTTTGGATTTACTCAGAACTTGATTTATTTTACTTTAAATTCAATTCCCTCTTTAGATTATCCAGAGGTCGTTTTTGTTCGCTTTGAAAAGTCAGGATTCTTGCAACGTATTTTAAAGATTATTTACCTCGTGCAATGTATCAGCCAACGAGAACGCTTCGTTTCACTACTGTCTATGTGCGGTGACAGTTCACCCGAACAGCACGAAGTTCTACTAAGACCTCTAACCGACCGGTAACAACCCTTGGGCTCTGTCACCGGATATGACGTCACAACACATATTGCTGGAAGCTAAAAATGTTTTAATAATCGCCCAAACAAAACTCGGACCTCATTAAATATTATATCATCGTGCTCTGACGGTGATTTTAAGTCGGCCTTAGGTCTGTTTTATACGATTATTCGGCTCGTGCAGTGTATCAGTCAATAAGAACATTTATTCCCCCACTGTCTATTGGAGACAGTTTACCCGAACCTTGCCAGACTTTGCTGATCGATAATGTCGCCGATCGATAATAACCCTTGTGCTCTGTCCCTGCGCGTGACGTCACAATTCATATTAGTACAGCATCTTTAAAAAACTGGTGTTATTCAGTTTTAATAAAGTGTTTACATTGGGTTCCACAACGCCTGATAAAAATGAAAATAGATTGCATTGTTCTGCACAGGCGTCACTCTCTAAAATTACATCATAACCTTACATTATTACCTGGTACCCTGGAAAAACTATTTAACCCAATTTTTAACGAAAAATGGGTTCGTTGTATATTATGATACATTTTTGCAAGTTCTACATCCTGGTAGAATTTTATATTTTTTTGGAATAAAAATAGATATATACGATTCTAACAGGACGTCAGAGACCTATATATAGGTAGCTACATAATTTTATTACATTATATTTGCTTTAAAAATAAACAACTCTAAATTATATGATAACTTTCATGACTTATGATTAACATAACTGTAAGTTATGAGTATCACTACCATATCACTCGTATCCCGTTTCGTATGCAGAACGTCACGAAGCATCTGCTTCAGTCGTGCGGGATTGATGTTTTTAATTCATTGCTTAATGAATTAAAGTTTTTGCTTAAAGAAACAACATACAAGCTCTTTTTGATCATCAATCTCCAGTCCTTTTTTGAATTTTCTTTGATCTACAGGAAAGAATTTTTGAGGCTATTTAAAAGTAACAGTTAGGGTGGTCGAAGGTGGGATTGTATCCACCGCCGATTTTTTAATAATGTTTTAGTTATTTAAAAATTGAAAACACTAAAATTTGCATCTAATGGGAATATTATGAAATAGAAGATTAAAACTTCACGCAAACCACATCGTAGTATTTCTTCCACTTCGTCAGATATTTCGGCTGAAACTTTTTTTGCACGAAATTGTAACATTTCCTCGTAGCTTTAATTTTAAAAAATATTACAAGAAGTAAATTGCAATTTTAAACCCGTCTTGCACCTCAATAATTACGATCGTAATTATGGTAGTAATCTGCGCAGAACGCTCTGAGCAATGTGCAAATTTCTGAACTCGTCTCTGCGCAGATTATGATCGTAATTACGATCGCAATTATCGATGGTTTAAAATCTCAACGCAATAGGTTGACATCCACGGCAAAGCTTCTTTTCGTGGAACTCTTATAAAGCATTTTTAAATATATGTACATACATACATATAATCAATAATAGGTCACAACTCGGTAAGAAAAATACTTATGATATGTTTCGAAGTACAAATAACTTAACTACTCCGAAACAGAAAAAAAACCTACCCTATTATAGACATCATGTCTTCATCGATTTATAAAGTTATTTTAGAAAGAACAGTTTAAATTTACGAAACATGCAAGTACAATCAGTTTTATGGATAAGACATATTTTTTGTCAAAATTTCAAGAACTGCTAATGATTCATGTTGAAACAATGCACGTAAGAAGATTTATAAACCAGAAAAATTGAAAGTGGTCACGCAACATATTATATTCGGTTCATCTAAATTAAACGTCATGTTACATAAAGTTACTACCGGAGATTTATGGATAGTGTAGATTTTGATTCAATATCGATCAATTTGGTAGAAATGAACGGAGATGATTTGAAATGCCATTTGGACCTCCAGAAAATTATTCACTTTTTAATATTGTATTCTTCTTCTTCTATAGTGCCATCTCCTAGGATCATAGCTCAAGTTTTTATTGCGTGACCGAATTTCGCGATGGTATCATGTTTATTAGTGCTACCATTTAGTTTTCTGTTCTGCCACTTTCAGGCAGACGTTCCCCTATAGGCTTATATTAAAACATTAATTACTTACATGATATCGTCTGTGTCTATCACATCTAATCGATTAAAACGATTTTGTTCAGGAGTTATGTACAAATTTACCAACTTTTTTTTTTAATTTCGTAAGATAGATTTATTGTTACGTAATAAAGTATGTAGTGCACTTGTTGCACAGTACTTTAAGGACAGGATAAGTTGAAGAGCAGTGTAAATATTTTACAACATAAATAAAATAGAAAATCACTTACACAATATTACAAAAGTATTTCAAAATTTTCACCATAGAGTTTGTCTGATCGGTGACATGATGATCCATGCACTTCAGCAACTAAAAATTGATTAAATTTGAGTACATGAATATCAGATATAACTGGAACCTTTTATTGTTTTTATATGTTTTATTACAAAATAATAACACCCCTATTATAGTTCGGGTGCACCACGTTATAATCTATTTCATATGAATTATAAATACAATAAATTGCTATACTGTACCTTATGTCGATTTTTAAAATTATATAGTTGTTATTTATATTTAATATTTATATTCAATGTTTAGTGAAGTTTATACTTCCTAATTGTTATGAACACGAACTTTACAATTTAAATGTAATAAAAATTATTGTCGCTATTTTAATTCGAACCACTCCCTATGTCATTTAAAACTTTTTTCATATCTTCTAGCAATAAATAATTAAAATCAACTCAATTTGAAAAACGTACTTTTTATTAATTACCCTTTAACATACCTGGCTGATTCCATTATTATTATGTTTTTTAAATAAATGTACACTTGCTTTGGTACGGTCAATTTAGTTACACGCCTGATTGGTCAGAACGTTGACGTAAAACTCACGAACAAACAATGAAGATTCTTAAAATTTTTATGATTAATATAATCAACATTAAAGTTAAAAAATAAATATTTAAATAATGACATTGCTTATAAATTACAGTAAAGTAAACAAGAATCGCTTTACGACGAGCAATTTTCGAACCTTCCATTAAAACTAACCAGAATGTTTCTGACTACGTACCATGTACATACTTGTGATATCTAGGTAAACTTAATGATCCAGTTTTTATTATTTAAAATTGCTTTTTTTGCAATTATCTTGTTGGATGTTTTACCCAGAAGCAGTTAAACTTTGTTTTTATGGCAATTTAATGCGCAGGTTAGGAAATGGTTCGTCCATTTCCACGCCGGGGTAGTCACTTCTCTCTTTTCACCGCTGTGATTGTCCGATAGTCCAGTTTCCTTTTGCTAAAAATATATTGAAAATTGTTAGGAATACTGAAACCAACAAAAGTACACAACGATTAAGATCTGATAGTTCATTATGATGTTACCAACAAAAAATTGCATTAATTCAAGGTAATAATTTTATAAAATATTGAACTTGGGTTTTTGCGTCGTCACGTCACACAATTTCGGGCAACGAGATTTTTCAATGTTTTTAGCCGATATTTTATGGCCTCACCATATTTCATGTTGGTAGTTTTGAATGACCCGCGCAGTAAAAATGGCGCACTTCAAACTCAGCATAATTAAATGAGCAAAATGTAATTTATTAACTAAGCAAAGTTCAACCTAAAAAATAGAGAAGGATTGCGTAAGATGTTACTGGCGTGTAAATTCCTAGTTCATAGCCCAATGGAAGAGTACCAGATTGAGTCTTGTTCGAACGCGCGAAACACAAAAATGTACCAACTTGTTACCGAAAAAAATAGAAACATGTTCCATGTTAAAACCACATAATTAATTTTATGAATATTATAATTCGTTTAATTAAATCACACGCAAACAATTACAATGTAATTTATTTTATTAATATGAACATATTAAACTCTTTTGATAACATTAACAAAATATTCGCTGTTGAGGTTAAGCTTTTTGTAAGCTATTAACCATTTCGTTTGAATTTACTTCAATTCAATGTTGGATAGATTTAATTGAATTTGTGGGAGTACCGGTGAATTAAACACATTACATGAAAACAAGGTCATCGTAGCATACATCAGTTTTCATTTTCTTTCTTATTAATATTATTGTTACGTTATTACTGCATTTATAGAAAAAAATGTCGCGTGTCGTTAGTTTTTATAAAAACGATAATATGCAATAAAATTATGTTATTAATTTTATACTATGTTAATTGCATTTTAAATAAATTTTTTATTTTTTGCAGTGTAGATGCAGAAAGTGGTTATATAAAAACTCATACTTGTACGCCTAAATTTTAATTTCATTACCTATAAGTGGGTAAACTTTAATAAATGTATTGTGGTTTTTTCATTTTTTCGAATTGCCTGTTTTACGACATTTTTATCAATAATTAATATAGTAAAACGTTTTACCGATTATATAATATTATTTTTGGGGTGAAAAGTGTGGAAATTATTAATTGGGGTTTTCTCTCGAGGTTTGGTAATTTTCATATCGAGTTTTGCTTAGAAGGCCACTTAATAAAAATTACTTGATTTTTATTACCTGTTAATGAACTTCAATGGAAGCAAACAGGTGCTTAGTGTCATTATAAATCACTAAATTTTCTAAATACCTATTTCCATTTCGATAATATTTTGTTACATTATTTCTATATTGATTCTTTTAATAGCATGTCAATTTTTTGATTACACCAGGTCATAAAAACTTGAAAAATATTTGAAAATGTTGTGATAATCCGGCAGGCTTCACAATTTATAACACCGAAGTAGGAGTAAACTGGAAAGAAATAATTGAACTTGCGTTTTGGCTTAAAATCACTTTAATAACCTGAAAGCTTTGGGTGAGGTCTTCCATTAACTCGACCATGATCAATCAGCATGGTCTGAAGCCTGAATGATTTTTCATTCAACAGCTGAAGGTGTGAAGCACGACAACAGTTATAACATACTGATGTACGTTTTGTTCCATATTTGGCCGATAAATTGTAGCCAATATTGTTTTTGCAATAAATTTAATTAAATGGAAACTGATGACGAGTATTGATTGGATTATATCATTTTTACATATTCTTCCTAGTGACTTTATCAGGATGTTAGTGCACCTACTCTTTTATTTTTGTGTCGAATTTTTTAATGATAATTGTTTTTTTACGGTTTTAATTCACTTTGTCACGGTTTACGTACATATTTTCTACTTATCAACATTTCCGTATAACTTTTTAAGAAATTAGGTGATATAAATGTGTTGATTTGCTCCACTGCTCTGCTTTCGTGATTCGTATAGAAAAAATTAGTTTTGGGACTTTCGTGTTATCCAGTTCCACCCTATAACTGCGATACGGGAAGGAACTGAATTATTATAACTTCCAACTGTTGAATTATCAAGTGAAACCGAAGCATTTTGGTGAAAAAAAATTACCATTGTATTGAACAATACTGTATGAAACTGTAAAACATCGCGAGTTACTCCAACATCACGATAGAAGAGCAATACTTATGCTATTTATCCAAGCCCTAATTTTATCGTTTAAGGCGAGTTTTCCTTTGGAAGATAAGGAATTTAAAACTGATCGCTAAAGCGATCAACATTTTCAAATAAAATGATATAAAGCGTTAAAATTGAGTGCATTACCTCTCGGAGAGCCCATATGACTAAAGTGCATATAACGGTTTTTATTAAGCATGAAACAAGGGACACAATTTTTATGAGCAATTTTTTATATCTCTTATCGTTTGAGAGTTATAGGCCATCAAAATGGTAATCATTAGTTTTTAACGTAGTTCGTGTTAACAGGTATTTATTCAAGGAAAAATAATTATGCGTTTATTTAGTTTATATTAACAACTACGGTTTATTAAAACAGTCATTACTGGTAATGTATTCATTTGATACAATAATGAAAAACTGTAATATTTAGTCATTATTTGATGAGATATTAATGAACAAGTTTTTTCAACATAAACGGATACATAAATCTACTTGGGACAAAGGGACAAAAAACTAGAGGACAAACATCAACCAGATTACTTCCTGAGTAACTACAAAACAGCGGAACCAACCAGAGATGTACCAGTGTATCGCTGCGCGAATGTCGGTTCCAACCATTATTTGCTGCAAATTTCAGTAAACCTAAAAATCAGTTGGTTCAAGAAAACTTACCCAAAGATGATTCTATAGGACACCTCTACCAAAGAAAATTAAAGGGATGCTGTAAAAATGGAATTGGGATCCTCCAATGGAACTGGAGAAGGCGAACAGAAAAAATTGTCAAGAAAAAACCACAAGATATAAAAATAAATATGACCATATAAAAAGAGAAGTAAAAACGTACATAAAAACGTGCGATCAAAATAAATTGGATGATTGTATTATAAAAAGTGTCATTTTTTGTTTTGACAACTTAAGCTCTGTCCAATATCTGATATTTTGTGTCAGATACATGAACGTTTCTATAAAAAGTCTGTCATCAAGAATGTTCTCCAAATTTGTTAAGAGCTTCAAGAACTTCATTTTCTGCTGTGTCGGAAGACTTTCCAAAATGAATTTATTGATTTGTTTTCGATTTTCTGTTGTGTTTGGACAACGTGTGCAGACCTGGTAAGGCTGAAAAGATTTCATTGAGTATATTTTTCTACTTCTTCAACTGCTTTGAGTTCAACTATTACGTAAGCTTTGAAGATTTGGCCATTCTCTTGTTTATAGATAGATAATCTGTTAATTTATTCACCTTTGGTCTTAATATGAGATGACAGCATCTTCAATTATGTTGTCTTTCCCATAAAGGTTGTTTTAGTGATTTGTAATGGACTGTTTGTGCTTTGGAAGTTCTTTTCATTGTATGTGAAGAACTGTGATGAGTTGAAACTGAATTATTTGCTTCTTGTTCCTGAGTGAACAGTAAGTCCCCACAGATACACGCAACAGCATAGTTTACATCACTCGTTGTGGATATCTGACGAGGTGATATAATTCCATATATAAAAGAAAAGGATGGCATTTCAAGATTCCGCTTACTTTTATATATAATTAAGAAAAGATACAAATTAATGTCATGGTTTAACAGCCAATTTCATAATATTCAATTACAATTACTGTAGTTTTATAGTTGATTTGACAATAAAACGGAAGATTTTCATTGGTTACACTCAGAAAAATTGTTTGTCATCGTGACAAAAATTTGGTTACAGCAACAAATGCTTTGCTTAATATTTTTAGAAAAAAAGTTTTGTTGACGTAAGTAATTTCGTGTTGGGCCAACTAACATTTTTTCTGTTCAGGCAACATTAAACATTTTGTATAAAAGATAATTCCATTCAGGGTCAAATTTTGTCGTTTCGACCGATCAGCGTGCGTTATTTTACATTGTAGTTAAATGGGTACAACGCATGCACAGTCGAATAATATCTGAAAATAAAAAATATTCCAAATACCCTACCAGAATATCGAATATTTGTAGTAGAGCGTAAAAGAATTCATAAGTAATAAAAAATCTCTTCGAATATTATAATTTATGTAGTGTGTATGACTAACGCACTCAACAGATGCGATGTAGGAAACCGGTTCAACGCATTAGTTCCAACTCGAGTTCACTTAAAGCAATGTACTTCTAACGAATTTTATAGTACAAGAATTTTATATTATATTACAATTTAGTGCGATTATGCTTCCATTTTTTTCGGTACTTACGAAATTTTTGTTTTTTTTGCAATGATTGTGATGCGATATGGTCAATTTGTTTCACAATTTTCGACATTAAAAATGGCGTTTGAAATGTCGATTTTCGTATGTGATGTTGTGCTTTTAAGTTGTGGCGTTTCTTCACGGAATTATCACCGCAACAGCAACGCGGGTTCGGACAATACTCAAAGATTCATCTCGTACAGGTTTCAGCTGCGGCGATCGACACTCGCTCCGCTACGCTTCGCTCGTGCAATCTCCTTGCTAAATCTTTGAGTATTGTCCTAGCCCTTGTGTTGTATCGTGCGAATACAGAGTTTTCAAGAAGCGCAAAATTGTTTAAAAAAAACTTCGAATTGCTAACATTTCGTTACTTAAATTGATCAAACTCAAAAGCCATTCATTTTACACATTAAAAGGTTAAAATGTAATTTATAAATAATTTAACTCTCTTTAAAAACGAATTGAACAATTTATACTAAACATTCAATATTTTCGGTGCTATGACCATTTGAAGGCAGAAATTAAAATATTTGCTTTGGACGGGGAGTCCCCGCAAAGGTTTGAGTTTAAATGTTAAAATTCCTTGGATATCAATTTTGCTAGAATCTGGCATCCGTAATTTATGCATTCAAGCAGGAACATTTTGCCCTATAGGCTAACAATGCTAAAGCTGCAGGCACAATTTTTTAGCGACGCTAGGGAAAAAATTCCATGTGAAGAAATAATAAATAAAAAAAAAAGTTGATATTTTTAAGCACGTACACAATAATTCTATAAACGAATTTACTATCAATATTGACGAGAATATTTTATGCATGCGTAAAGGTTTAAACACTAAAAAAATTAATAACAATTTGTACTTCAATTATTGTAGAAATTTTTGCTGCAAAAGCCTAAGTTTATGGAAGAGGGGAGGCAAAATAAATGTCTAATAGTTGCCTGGATTTGTTTTGAAATTTATCTGTATCGGAAAATTATTGTATTGAGCACTGAACCAAAACGGTCATAAATGCAAGAAAATGTTCATTGCACTTATAAAAGCTTTGTAAAATCAGTGCATTTCAACCAATGCACCCGAGTTCATTGTTATTGTTGTAAATGTTATTTTTTAGTGTAATAAATAGAACAATTTTATTGCATTTCATTAGTTTTTAAGTTTTAAAAATGCATACAAGGTTACTTAACCCCTTTACCCCCCCCCCCCCAATTATCTACCCTTGAGTCTATTAAGAATTATTTAATTGAAGGTGACACATAGTTGAAAATTAATTGACGATGCCTCTTTCCAAATTTACTTTTAGCATTAGGTTTTTTAAGCTTTGAAGCGTCAAAATATGGAATTTAGATTAGTAATCACCGATATTGAAAATGGAAAATCCTCAGATATTTGAATTCGGAAAACTGGAAATTTTTGACCTCTCCTATGAGGTCTGCGTTCGAGTTTTCACAAATACCTGATTAAACGTTGCTTTTACGGCAAAGTGAGTTATTCAAGATAGGTTCTAAGCATTTTTTCCAAAAACTAACCTTTTTCCCAAGATGTGGCCACGAGAAACACAGCTTCACTTTTACTACATTTATTTTACATTCCACGTTTCCACACCACCTCGAGGTATTTTTTAAAATTGACAGGAAAGAAAGTCTACATTAAGGTCTGAAATGTTATGTTATAGCCTTTGGAGGGCTGCAATTTGGAATCTATATAAAGACAGACTTCATAGAAAGCAAAAACTTAGCATGTGGAGTACAGGCTTAAAACAAAGCGATTAAAACAATTTTATATCTTGCCCAAAAGACCACCCAAATAATAATAATTTTAAGTAAATAACAAAGCAGTAAATTTATAATTTTCCTTTAAATTTTGTGACCCTCCCATTGAAGTTGTAAAAAGACAATAACCCTCCAGCGTATGGAGATCCTCGTATTCCTCGGTTTCTATTTTAATTTCCTATTATTGATTTGACTATTTAATTTGGTAATGAACAGTATTAACATTTACAAAATAACACAAGAATATATATTTTCTTAAAATTTTATGCCTTCCCACATTTTAACGTGGAGTTCGAACCACAGCACAGGCAAATCAGGGAAAACTGAATTGGAATTGTTGGTACCAGGTTACCCATTATACCGATCTACTTACATTGATGGTTTAAATTAATATGACAGTATAATACATTGCATGATAATTTATCTGTAATTTAAACAGCTTCCATTGTAATTCCATATATTGTTTCATAAAAAAAGTTACATTTATGTGAATAAATCAATGTGACAAGACCGAATCTCTTGTGGTTTTCCATCGATAAAAAATATTTCTTGTTGATAATTTTAAGGTTTTTTACAATGATTATTATTAAAATGTAGAACAGGAAAAAAACTATCGGTGCAAGTTTTTATCAATTTTTGTTGCTATTGATATTTAGTAATTAATGTTTTAATTTAAAAACCGGATTTAGTGTTTCAAAATTTTAACTAATTTGGAATAAAAGTTGATTGCGTGCATTAGGATTATAAAAGAAACGAGATCAAAGCAGAACGATTGCATTTTGATCTAGCTGCATGCACGAATGCAATTTTAGAACAGAAAATAGGTAACAAATTTGTTGGATTGTGTAATGCATGCGTTTGTATAATAAATATATTTCGCATATTTCTCGAAAACAACATTATTTGTTGTTGAAATTACATTTAAATATTAATACATATTGCAGTAATGATCGAAGAGATTATTTATTAAAACTTTTGTGTAAAAAAACAAAAGTTTTGGATGAAAAAGCAGTAAAATGGTTTGTTCCAAGATTTTATAATAATTAAAATTTATTGTTATTGCAAAAGAGGTAATTTGAAAGTTTGCATGCATTGATAAATTCACTGTTTATCTATTTAAAAATCATAGTCCTAACCATAAACGAAGACTTCTGATTGGTCGAATGATAAAAGAGGGAAATAATCGAAAAAACTATCATACCACCATGAACTCAAGTTTTCTTTCCACTTTCTAATCCAGGCCAACCTCTCACGACGAGTTTTCATTCCATCCAATCTTGCCCTTAGCTAAAAACTGCATTGTAATAATTGTTTTTACGAAATGTACAAAAAACATTTATCAATTTTTGAAAGATATTAATGGTAATATCGCCCCTTTGGTATTAATTTAAAAATATTTCACTGTCGTTTCATAGCAACTAAAACAAAACTAAACTAATTTAATCGATATTCATGTTTTACCATTACATTATAGATTAATCATATTTATAATATAGCATTATTGGCAAATAAAATTTGTCATACATTTAATATTTATATCAACCTATTTACATTTTTGAACTTGAACGTTTGTGCTATTAAAAATGTAAAGGTTATACATCAAATTGATGCAAAACAAGTAGAGGAACTAATGCTCTTCTTTCACTCTTTCAGATATTCCATTATTGAATCAGTGGCTGTATCCACTTTTTATATTATATTTTTATATTTACTGAACAAGTACTTACTTTTTGACCAAGTAATTTAGTAGAAATCACACATGCAACTGTAATTATATTAAATCGACTGGGCCTCGCTTTATGTATTCAACAAATCCGGCGTGATTAGCTCTAAGGTGTTAATTATTAACACCTACCTTTTTTAATTTAACATAAAGTCAATATTTTACACCAGTTCGTTTACTTCTTGGCAAGTGTAATTAACAGTGTAATTTTTTCAGAACCTGATGCAGCCCCAATTTAGCCAGGGAACTGCACCCTCCCACCACACACAACCATACACAACCCCTCCAGAAATATCGGTAAGTGTTTATCGGTGGCACACAAATTTTAATATTAATGTGTCGCTGAAGCTTTTACTTCAATATTTGTAAGTTCTGTGAGTACTTTTATTTTTATTACCCATGTTAAATTTTATCTACACTGGACAAATTCGATTGCATGCAATTAAAATTAGTACGCCACATAAAAAATTAACAAGCTTAAAAATGTTGAGATTTTTAACTTGAGATTACAATTTAATTTTAGAATAATACATAGTTGTTCATAATTTTTTTTTTGATATGCAATTACTTATGTGTTTAAATATTGTGAAATGGGGAAATCCAGTTTGTTGAGAAATTATGTCGGTTTGGCGATAGCTTATTTATGTTGATTTAATGTTTGTTAATTGCTACGACTAATTGAAAAAAAAAATTAATTGTTGTGGTTGGAAGATTCAACATCTGTGATTTTCATTTTATTGTGTATTTTGCTTTCCGATTGAAAAACAATGCGGTTTCATTTGTGGTCATTGTTCAGCTTTAATTTGGACAGTTTTTAGCCTGAAACTTTTCAGGGAACTGCATTAACCGAAAGCTTTTCGTCTCCTAGAGATATTTCTTTCTTTCTTGTTAATCATTTTTAGCTACGATTTACTATTATTATGGTGTATATTATCATCTGTTATGCCATAATAATACAGACCCCAAACAAGGTTGAATTTCATGTAACGTCGCGATAAACAAATCAGATGATGAGATACCATACCAGATACCAGTTTTTTTGGTAGGTACGACCAAATAAATATTGTTACTTACCTTATTTTACGACAGCCTTAAAAATAACATACTATAAATATTTAACAAGATCTTTAATAGCTTCTGATGGCGATAACGGTAGTTATCACCTTTACCATGTATGGGTTTTTATTTTTAATTTTCCAAAGCAACCTCATAAAAATAAATTACAAAATAAGTTCGAACTATTTCTTCTCAATTCAAAATATTTATTTAAAAATCGATGTAATAAATAAGTAAACAAAATTATTTCTGGTATCGTTGTACACATCTCTCCCATTAATAATCTCAATCAAATCCAAAAATAGAATATTTACTATATGGGGAAATGTTGTAGCCAAGTTTGCACACTTGTTAACGAAGAAGAAGAAAAATGGTTTACTTTTTGCATACTTAATCCACGCTTCGTTAGAATTTTAACACTCCATATCTACATATTTGATCATTTGCCAAAATTTGCAGCGCTACGATTGATCATTAACTGCTAATTTATGGTGTCAAATTAGTTTAAATATTTTAATGTTAACATTAATTTATGCTAATGATGATTTTGACATTGCTATTTAGAGATCAACTTATCACAGTAGCGACTGCTACTTGTATACCTACTTGTAGTTTTCTTCCTAAATATTCTATGTAATTATTATATTTCTACCCTAATATAGTATACAAAAGGTTAACTTTTAGTGGATCATTAGTTGATGGTAAAGTTGTAACACACGTCCATAAAAAATATTGTTAACAGTTTTACAAACGATCTGACCACTAACTTCATTAAAACTTTTTTTTAACATGTTAATGCTTATTTCCATTAATACCAAACAGCTTAAAGTTACCCCTGAACTACGTTGTTAACACTGAACATGCACCTGATATTAACTATTCAACATTGATAATATCTGCTAAGTTAGAATAACAAAAATTGTTTTTCTGAGTGTGGACGTTTCCTGGGCGTATCTGAATGATGATATCTTTACTGTATGTAATTTCAGAAGAAACATTTTGTCAACGTTTTTGAGTTGACGTCATTCATCATTTCTTAAACGACAAATTAATTTAATGTTAAGTAGTAAGTTTTGAAAAACAAGTAAAATTTTTGCTTCCTATTCAAGGATATCGATGGTCTTAAATTTGCATTCCTATAGAAAACATTTAAATATCTACCGTTTTTAAATTCGTAAATAACTTTAAGGTGTGCATGCATCTCATCACCATAATAATCTTAAATAATTTACCTAAAACTGATAAATCAATTAGTTGTTTTCTTGTTTTAGAAAAATTCAAATCTAGACAATGAAATTTACTTACTAATTTTAATATCAAACCATGATGGACAAGTTGCCCACTTAAACTAAAACGTAACTGGTAAATAGAATTTTAATATCTGATGTCCTTTGTAGTTTTTCATCTGGTAATTAACTTTTAAATTTTGTTTTCCGTTTAGCAGTTATAAAATTTAGCAAATAGAAAATTGGAATTTTGCCCCCAAAGAACATTAATTAGTGCAAATTATAATAACCAAAATATTTTTTATGCTTTGACGACTTTTATTATATTATAGACTAATAATTCGCATTTCTACTTCGTGTAAAATCCTTAATCTATTTATAATTATTTGTACCTATGTCATTTACTTAATCGTTTTGGGTTCTGTACTAATAGTTTATTGTGGGTACGTCACTACTTTTCCTAATTAATGTCATATTTGCGCTCCCTAATTTTAATTATTTATTTTAAATGTTGGAAACTAAGTAACTTAATTTTATATACCTTATTATGTATTCGCTTAGTCGATTATTTAAATTTGATGGTATACATCTACCGGCTAATACTTTGTTGTATAACTTTCCCTGGTAGTGTTTGTGGAAGAGTTCAGGCCAATTAAGTAATGGGTAATATAATTTAATATATTGAGTAATGGATTCTTTGATTAATGGAGTGGGTTAATGTTACAATAGAGTTAAATGTTTCGGTACGCACCATCACTGTAAGTAGGACATCGGGGTGATTAAATATTTAAATTCAAAAATTTTCGATACGCATAATTTTCGGCGATTTACGCATTCCTTCTAATCTTAAGTTCAAGGATGTAGAAATAAATTTATTGAAACTTATTATAAAAATAAAGAAATTTACATAATTAATTTTCAAGAACATTTGAAACGTATTTAATTCTCAATAATCAACTTGTTTGCTATTAAAATCAATTTGATCGTCGATAAATTGTATTACCAAAAACATAAAATGTAATTAAAATGTACATACTTACCAATGGATGGACAGTACCAGATCAAGGTTTACATGCATAATATATTTTCTTGGCTAAATGTTAAGTTCGTTTGGGGTCATCCATTAATTACGTAAGGGTTTTTTTTTTGGGGGGGGGGGGTATTGGATATCTTACGGACCCTTACGTAGGGGGGGAGGAGTCCGACGTATTCCTTACGTAAGTTTCTTAAAATATTTTTTTAAATTAAATTTAAAAATCAAATATAATTTTTTCTTTTTATGTTGGTAATTATATCGAGGTATAATGGAAATACCATATATTTCAATATATTTATAGTAGGTACATAAAAATCATTAAACATAGTGGCATAATAGTGTGAATTTTAGAAAATGGCATCAAACTTTGGCGATCTTTACGAACGGTTTATCATCTATGTAAATAAAAATTTAATTTAAATTTTTGTATTTATTATTATCTATATAATATATTATTATTCATATTTTATAAATATAAGGGGTGGAGAAGGGGGGTCAAAATTAATTTTCTTTTAAATAATCCTTACGTAAGATGTGGGGGGGGGGTTGCCACAATCTTACGTACCCTTAGGCTTCCTACAGACTGATCAAGCAAAAACGTTGTGCGACAAAACGTTTTTTGTGATTGGTTCAAATCAAACAAAATCAAATTTGATTGGATGATTGGGTGCGACAAAAACGTTTTGTCGCACAACGTTTTTGCTTGATCAGTCTGCAGGCAGCCTTACGTGGCGGGAGGAGGGGGTCCAAAAGTACAAAAATCATCCTTACGTAATTAATGGACGGCCCCTTTCGGGTATTTAAATTTATAAAAAAATTGTACAAAATTCTGAAATGCAACCTAACTAAACAGAAAATATTTGAATTTTAAATGTAAATTGATAAACGTAACTGCATTACCGTAAAAAAAAACTATTCGTTTTCATAACGCTTTCATTATTTAAAACTTCATGGTAGAATAGTTCGATTTTCATATTTCCAGGGTGAGTGAATATTTGTTATTTAAAAAAATGTTTGCGTTCAATTTGCTAATTTTTGATTATTTTCTGATTATATGCAACTGACAATTCGACACCTTGTTTTAGTTTATTTAATTTTGACTGGTCTAAAACCAAAATTACTGAAACCAATGCTTTTAGATCACAGTAGTTAACTTCCATTAATTTCACGTTTTTCATGAATCTATCAATTTCACTTGTTCACCTTTTCATCGAAATAAGTACATATTTCTGGTTCGGTTCTGACAGAAAGATGAATAAATATCTTAAAAAACAAAGCATTTTTAGCAACTTAGTTAAGTTTTTGTTCTTAAAATTTTTAGTTTAGCAACACATAATAAAAATTACCAACTAATTGCTTAAAATAAATTTCCAATTTTATATTTACACAAGATAATTTTCTTCTGGATTCATATCGTTTGATTCTGATATACTGAAAAAAACTCTTTTAGATTCAATAGAAATGTGACCAAAATTGCTGTAAATTCACTCTTAAATTATAATGTTCTGAAATATCCATAGGCCAATAATTATTCTACACAAATACATAACAAACATTTTTAGACGGCTATTGAGTAAACATTCTTATTTATAAACTTTTGTACCTGAAATTTCCTGAAAAGGTGAAAAACGAAATTTCTATAAGTTCAGTCAATATTTTTATTTTATATTTTGAGTACAAATAAAAATATCTAGGAATGAATGTTATCTCCTTGTTTTCCTATTTTTCATTTTGGCTTTGCTTTAACGGAATATTGGTCTATGCGAGTCTGATAGCATTTTTTAAGCTATTTTAGAATTTCTGTAAGAGTCTTAACAATTTTTTAGTTATGCTCGATGCGTAAATGGGAACATTAACTTGCCGATATAAGTAATTTTCTGCTTGATTTCATCCCCAAAATTAATTAACACATTTTTCAGCAGGTTCACGTATTTTTCGCTGATCTATCCAATCGATTGACGTCTTTCCGTAGAACGAAAACGTAGCATATCATAAACGGTGCCACCTCCGAAGTTCCTACCCATTGAAATTTTTTAGATTTGTTCAAATTGTGCCAATAAAACTTAAAACCATCCGACCCAACCAAATTAAACTGTTTTCCATCAGAAAAATTAATTTTTTGTTATTCCATGTTCCATGTGATGTGATTCTGACAAAACTTCAATCTTACCTCTTCTTTTTTTTAGTTAAAGGAAGCTTTGCGATCTTTTTGGTTCATTTAAAATGCCCACTGTTAGCACACGTTTTATACTAACAAGAAGATCCACATTTCTTTTAATTTCAGGTGCCATAATTTATTCTTTTACAGCAGCTCGTAAAATGTACAAACGTAGTCCAGTGGTTAATTTCTTCCTGTCAGATTTTGAGCACGGTTTTCCATCGGAATCGACCATTTTCATAAAATTGGTGACTCAATAAAAGAATGTACAATATTTTTGGGAAATTTGCTGATGAGATACACCAATCACTTTAAACACCAGAATTTCTCCCCTTCTCAAGTCAAACATTCTGGGTCATTCTAGTATATGAAATCAACCAATTTTTGGCAATTATTTTCGATTTTGCTCAAATTTGGTATACTTAACTTCGGCATAACTTATAATTCTAAGGCCCAGTTGTTCAGTATTAGGTTATCTTTTAACCTGAATTATTTTCCATGGATACAATTGTTGAAACAATCATTTCTATGGAAAATAACCCAGGTTAAAAGATAACCCGAAACTGAACAACTGGGCCTTAGTTATGCCAAATAAACGAACCCGTATTTTTTTGGCCCAAAAGTGGCGCGTTTACATAGTACCGCCCTCCAAATTAAGTCAAATTTACCTTGTAGAGCTTCAATAAATTATTTCTACTGGCCGAACCGCTCCACTTAGACACAACTTTTTTATAAAATGAAGATATTAAATAGGCCTTTTCAGTGAGTTTTTTTCTATTAATAATTAAGGTCACAAAATAGGGGTCCTGATCAAATTTTTACTTTGAGTGCCCCCCAGAAAGGGCTAATTTAAAATTCTCAAAAAAAAACATTTGGCTACCTGTATACCAAATTTTAGTTTGGGTACACTTGATTTTTTTGATAAAGTGTTTTAATTTATGGCCACGATCATTCATTATTTCGATGTCAATCCAAATTCAAAAGCGTACTCAGTCTAAAATTTGGTGTAAGTAGTCAAAAGTATAAAAAAGCTAATATATTTTTTCGAAAATTTTAAATTACCCCTTTTCTGGAGGAGGGGCACTCAAAGTTTCATTTATTTTGGAGGGTTGTACAAAGTAAACGGGCCACTTTAGGGCCAAACAAAAAAATACGAATCCGTTTATTTGGCATAATTTAGAAGTATACAAAATTTGATAAAAAAAACTCGAAGAGGAACATGAAAATACGTTGGTTGATTTGATATGGAACCATTTAAAATTTTTCTTTTGGCATTATAATAAAAATTATTAATAGAATTATTTTTAAAAATATCAATAAAAGGACACTTCACTAGTTTAATTGAAATTGTCACTGTGATAAATTGTAACTGTAGAAATTTCACAGTATTTATAACCACTTTTCGGGTAATACTCGATTTACTTTACTACATAGAATTTTTCACTTTAAATTTTAAGGGAACTTATAGCAATTTTGGTCACTCATATATCATCACATCATAATTAGTGAATGCTTCTAGTTGAGCTTTGAACGGTAGGGTCATGGGTTCGATTTTCAGTTGCTACCAAATTATGTTGCCGTGACTCGAATTTCACGTCTATAGGTCCTTGTTTAGGTAGCGTTTAGTCAGTAGCTACTACTGACTTGTAATTAAGTATGCGGGTTTACCCAATTTGGTCTATCCGTAAGTTGAATAATATCTCATAATTGTTACAATTAATACAATTACAGTTTACTCTTGTATTATAATAAAAACTATATTATATTATTATGTACATACCACTCGCGTAATAGTAAAACATACAGCAAGCAGTTAATGGTAATATATTCAACTACTACTATTAATAGTTTAAATGGAATAATTTTTTTTCTGTATATAATTAGATACACTTTCCTAGTTTATTAAGTAGATATAATAATAAAAATAACTATGTACATTAAAGAAATGATGGAAGTTTTCAGTAAATCCATCGGATTAAATCAATTTACTTCTGATCTTCTCATTACTAGGTACGACTCTAGGGAAGAAAATTAATACTGTAAAAATGCCCAAATCTGTAACCAAAATTAATCATTTTTTGCCATTTTTCAGTAAAACTGAAATTATTCGTCCAACGTAGTAATCGCATTCGAATATCAAATTTCTATTAAAAATATTAAATACTTCACATTCATCGGCAATACAAAACATAATTAATTTTATTCGATTTTGTACAAATTTACTGTAATTAATCATGTTTTTATATAATATACTTACCGACATACAAATTTTTTATATTTTTTCAACCATTATTCCTACTAGAACAACCACAAATTATTGTGTGTAAAACTTTCAGTTTGTGTAAATAATAATTTATTAATCATACCTTATAAAACTAAACTGTCTTGCTTTGTTTTCATAAAATTTGGATGGATAAATTACTAAATTATTTTGTACAATAATCAATCGACACGTCTTCTTTTGACGTACCTACTTATAAAATATTATTGTCCGCATTTAAACGTATCTTATCTTTGTTTTTTATGTGCTTACATCAATTGTTTCGAAATAAACATTAAAATTATCTGAAGATGTCAATATTTACACTAGATTGAGTAGTAGAAAAACATAAAATCCATGTTGATGTTATGACTTGCAGTATTCATAAATTATGTCTCTACATAAGATAATTTACTGAATAATCTACCATTATCTCCGTTACTCCAATTATTTTTATAAAAATTACCAAGATATATAATAAAATACGCAAATTGCACGATATAAAAAGGAAATAAAAAATTGTTATTAAAATTAAATTTGGAGTGAACAAACTAACAGAACTGAACTCCGAGACGATACTGAGTCCCTATTGTATAAATTGCATTGGGTCAAATGGTTACTTATTTATTGTGAAAAGTTTATCGCATTATTAACTGTGCACTTCTGTGATTGTTGTAGATGTCGCAATAATATAACTGATAATTCGCATATTTCACGTTTTATTTTTAACCAGATTTGCATAAATTGTATGCAGAATGACTGTGTCATAATGTAATGTAAATATTTTCTCCTCCAAACTAGTATAAAAATTTATTCTCATTTTCTAAGAAACTAAATAAGTATATTATAACTTTTTGTTTAGTTAGACTAGAAATTTTCTGAACCGTCGACATATTATGAAAAATTTTGGAGTTTATACAGACGCTAACGTGACGCAACGCCACCATCCATACGTTGGTATTCCATGTAATACCAACCAAGTGTTTTTGTGCATTTTTTAGGTTAACTAATAATACAGATATGAACTTAGCTTAGGTTATCTCTTGGTATCACCTATAACTTTTAGTTTTGAAATTCGTTGAATTTTATCTATGTATGTTGTTGGTAGTAGAACGCTGATGAGCTTAAAATTCTTATTATTAAAGAAACTGCTGTAAGAAAAACATTTTTAACTTCATTTAAACCGAGTTTTTCACCCCTTCAATTAAAATTCCAGATAGCTAACCGTCCATACAAGTTTTTGATTGCTTAATGCCCGGTTGTTCAGCCTCTGCTTATCTTTTAAACCGGGTTAATTTCCATGTATACCATTGTTAAAACAATTATTTCTATAGAATTCGCCAGGTTTCAAAGATAACCCGAGACTAATCAACCAAAAACTTTAACTGACAGTTAATTATCTGGAAGTTTAACTGGAGGTGAAAAGATTGGCTTTAAAGCAGCGTTTTATTAAAATGTCGATGGTCAAAACTATTCTACACGCTTTAAAAGCAAAATTTACCAATGAAATTTTTAAGTTTGAAGGAAATTAATAGAAAATTGAAGAGGGCTTTAAAAATGATACCAGAATTTTTAAAATTGGCAGTGCCGTGCTTCCTGATTGGCGGAATCAAAAGAACGTATAGTAAACGGGATACAATATAAAGAAAAATAAAATAAAAACCAGAGTGATCGAACGGAATATAGGGATATACGTGAAGCGACGGTGAAGATATAAAAGAGGTAACCAAATTCCCATACCTGAGCAGGTTAAAAGAAAGAAGAAGCATTAGAGAAATAAAGAGTAGGATAGTCTATGCAAAAAGAGCCTTATATAACAAAAAGAAACTAATAATCGCTAAGCTTCCGATAGAGACAAAAACTATACAAATGAAGTGTAACGTCGACCATTGAAAAGGCAGACAGGAGAAGAATAAAGGCTTTCGAAATGTGATACTACAGAAGGGCCCTAAGAATCAGCTGGGTGGAAATGAAGACAAACAAGGAAGTTGTGAGACGGATGAGAGATGGGCCAGAGTTGTGGAAACAGATAGTCAGTAGAAGAGATCAGGTGGTTGAGCACATACTGGGAATGAGAGGAGTTGCTAAAGTAAATTTGAAGGCAGCAAACCCATAGGAAGGCCCCCTCTTAAAATATATAACTCAAATAGTGAAGGACGTAGGAAGCGAGAGCTACGAGAAGATGAAGAGATTGACTTTCGACCGAGAAAAATTGAAAGCTACGTAAAACCAGTTACATGACTGAAGACAACAAAGAAGAAACCTGATTTCAGGCGTTGACAACTTCGTTTGAAGTATTATCATACACGTATGGGACCTACACTTAATCATCAGAGAAACTGTACTAGAGAGATAACACCTCGGTGGTTTTCCATTGCCTTCCGAGGGGATACGGTTCCAATAAAGTTTTACTGAGCCCGGAGTCGAACCAGGTATTCAGCATTAACAGCAACGCACCAACCGCTTAAGCTGATGACCGTCTCCAAGTTATGATTATTACGAATTTATGTAGGTACATAAATTTGACAGTAGCAAGCTTGGCCAGAAACGATAATTTTTACACTGTCCTGATTTTAAATATCGGAAAAAAATACTTGAATGTGTAGTCAGTAGTGCGCTTTAGGAAATATTTAAATTTTTAAAACCGGTTCGTTAATGTGGAAATTATGATCAGATCACGAATTTTGAAAATTTTTACTTAAAAATAACAATTTAATGTTATTAAAATATGGATGGAATATTATTGGGATAATGGAACTCAATCAAACAAAATGTTGTTAAGTCAACGTTTCGGATGATTTATTCAATCCATTTTCAAGACTAAAAATCGAAACGATAGATAAACATAGTTACAGCAATTATTACAATATCTGTGTGTGGGACGGGACCCAAAATTATAATCAAGAAAACTGTGTGCCTAAGGAAGTTCTAGGCTCAAGATTGCACGACCTCAAGGTACAATTTTTACAGAATGGCTATCCGGGGCGTATACTTGACATGGTGTTGTTTGAAAGGAGGCGTATTGCCCCTGTGGTGGACTCTCGGGATCCGGATGAGTCTGCAATAGAGACTAAATACAACAAAATTACTTTCCACCCATTATTAGCGAACAGATTACGTCGGGTTTTTAAAGAGTTCGTAGACAGAAAAAAGATAAAGCTTGCCTTCCACAACCCGTCTACTTTGGGGAGGATCTTGTTTTCGGATGTCAAGGATGGGGTGCCCACGATGTTGCGTAGCGGGGTGGTGTATAAAGTTAAGTGCCAGTGTGGATCGGTGTACGTGGGGCAAACTATACAGCGTTTGACTAACCGAGTTAGCCAACACCTCTGTGAAATCAGACAAGGAACATCTAAGACAGGTTTGTCTGAACACTGCGTCGGTGAGTCGCATTCGTTCACACGTGAAGATGTCGAAATTCTGCACAACGAGCAGAATTATTATAAAAGAATATTTCTGGAGGCGGCGTACATCTCCACAACCGCGAACAACATCAACAAACAAACGGATTTTAAATATATTAACACGGGTTACAGACATGTGCTGCGTCAATACCGGCACAGAGTTTATGGCGAGGGGTAGTGTGATGGTTTTTCCCTCATGTGTGTCCTCTTCGCGGGTGTTGGGTGGTGACGAATGGTTGGGGTTCCGCAGCACGAAGTTTGGCTGGTCTTCTCTTTTTTATATAACGATTTGTTTGACGGGGGGGGGGGGACACATACTTGTATTTTTTAGCCTACTGTAATTATTGTTTATGTTGCAAGGTTATTGAACTCTGTTATTTATTGCCAACCACTTTCAAAATTTGGTTATTTTGCATTAGCGGCCATTTTAAAAATTCCAATGTGTTTCTTATGTACCAGTAGTATTGGCCGAGTAAGGTTGGCAGAAATTGGTTAGATTTTAGTTTTACATATTTATCGTACATTTATTTGTTAACTGTTTAGTTTGACGTTATTATTTTTCATGTTATAGTTGCCTTTTGGCTTTTTATAGTTTATTGTTAAGTTTTCATCACAGTTTATGTTGTCAATTTTAGTTTTGACTATCCTCAATTTATGAGTGAACTTTACAATTTTCCGACACTGCCGCTTACTGAATGGTCTGCCACATCGTGTTCACCTCTTTATCTCTTTATGCTTTGCATCGAACGATTTACACCTTAGTTGTTTTGGTAGGTTTGATTATAATTTTGGGTCCCGTCCCACACACAGATATTGTAATAATTGCTGTAACTATGTTTATCTATCGTTTCGGTTTTTAGTCTTGAAAATGGATTGAATAAATCATCCGAAACGTCGACTTAACAACATTTTGTTTGATTGAGTTCCATTATCCCAATAATATTCCATCCATATTTTAATACCTATTTTGTTTGGACGAGAGTTTCTGTTTCACCAATTTAATGTTAAATAATGACTAAAAGCCATCTTACACTTCAATAATAACGATCGTAATTGTGGTCATAATCTGCCCAGAACGCTATGCGCATGTGCAAATTTTTGAACTGTTCTCTGCGCAGATTATGACCATAATTACTATCGTAATTATTGATGGTGTAAGACGGAGTTTGACAATTATTATGTGATGAGATAATCTATTAATGTGTCGATTGTTGTCCTTTTCTTTAAGGGGACTAAGCAATCAAATAGAGAGCAATATTTTATTATTCGAAATTGTTATCATCCTTTGTGAGGAAAATGTCGTTTCAATTATGTCAAAATACGAAAAATTAATGTATTTATGCAACGATTACAAAAAAAACGGAGGTGCAGAGCAATTTGAAAAAAATATTGCATGCTCAAAACGTGTGTCATTTTTGCTCAAATCTAAATTTAAGTTCATTAAAATTTTAGTTTTTGAAAAAAATAAAACAGCTCGTATTTTTAGAAAAACAAATTTCGTGTTTTTCGGTTTGGTTCGAAACCAAAGGTCTTGAGACCAGACGAAACTCAAAAAGAAGTTTTAATATCTTATATTTGATATTAGATATTACCAAAGATGATAATATTACTACAAACCAAAAAAACTAGCCAACTTATTTAACGGCTTACGAGTATAATGCCATTTTTTAAACATACATTTTATATTAAAAAAAAATAATTTCTTACACATTATAAAAAGCAAAAGTCTTAGATTTTCATTAATTTCTTTGCATTAATTCATCAAGTCTTTAATTTACGAGCAATTTGACTGCCCAGTTCTTTAAGTTTTAAGGGAGTGTCCATTAATTACGTATGGACGAGTTTTGACATTTTTGAGCCCCCCCCCCCATGAAAAGGTACTTAAGATTTTTTATATAATTCTTGGACTACTATTTTAGTCAACACAGAACCCCTTGGAATAATTACAATATTAATTAATAAAAAATTCCACTTTCCTCAGGAAATTTATTAAATAACCTGATGATGACCATAGGTCGAAATTAGTAAGTAGGTACATATAATTTATTAAATTACTTGAAGAAAGTGAAATCTTTTATTAATTAATATTGCTTACTTAGCTCCTTTTTTCGAAGACACCTCAACGGATTTAAAATGAATTTAGATTCCATTGGACTTAAATGTTTCGTATCGGGCAAAACTTTTGCACTCGGGATTAACAATGTACTTAAGTCCATTGATATGTACTATACTGTAATCCCCCCCCCCCCCCCGAACTTCACGTAGGGATTATTTTGGAAAATACTTTTATATTTATGAAAAAATAATTTTGTAAGCCGAATATAAACTGGTTTCAATTAACATATTATGTAAAAATAACTTACGTAAGGAACACTCTGGACCCCCCCCCCCCCCGTAAGGATTCGTAAGATTTAGTACCCCCTCCCCAAAAAACCGACGTAATAATTATGGATGTAAATGTCTTTAAACTTTAAGTATCACTAAATAGCCAATGAAAATCTACTAAAATTAAACTTGACGTTTAAAGGCATTGAAGACTAAGAAAAAGATCAAATCGACACAATCGTACCCCCATTGTAAAACTGTAGTAAATGCAAATTTTCAATTTTTAAATAGGCGATTATCATCCTAAACATAGTGTAAATTCGAGGTATCTGTTCAAAATTGATTTGCGAGAAGCAGATAAATGCTTCCTGATTTTAATTCCTTATTCTATTAAAATCAAATTTTAACATGGATTATCTCAAAACTACATTTTTTGAGTTACTCTAGTTTTATAATTAGGGTACGATGTATATTGGCGATTTAGGCAACCGATTTTAAGCGAACCCTGAGATTATAAAGTAATTTTTATCTTTTGACTATTTCATACTCTGACCCTTAAATCTGATTAGATCACTTCAAAGTCAGAATTCAACTGCCGACTGGCCCTGGGCAGACTTTGCTCAATAAATTAACTCGGATTGTAATAGATTCTGGGATACTGTTAGCATAAAAGGAAATGAGAGAGCCCGTTTTTGATATGTAATAAATATATTTATCTTCAAAACTTGGGATTACGATCTCAGACGAGAGATTGTTAAATCGTTCCAAATGGCTTCTTCAGTTCCAAAGGGAGGAAAAGGAAATAAATCTGTACAGTTTAGCTTATAAAATAATACTTGATAGGCTCAGAGGAATAAAATTTGCAAGAAATATGATTTTCAGATTGACGCTATGAGGATAAGGGAGAGATTTTGTATCCTATCCAATTTTGCTCGTTTTGATTCAAATTCTTGATTTCTATTGCAACCTAAAATTCGCTTCCATATAACTTCAAACTCCATTTTCGCGATTTTCTAGAATCCTTGTCTGTAAAGTAAAATTTCAAAATTTATTAATTAATTCTTCTCGGCCGCTAACCCTTGGATGTAAGTTACCCATCATTGGATCCTCCTTCTCTGTCAGATCCTTAACACCAGGGTTCATGGGGTAAATGTTAGAGAAGGATTTCGTTATTTCGATCCTGGTACCTTCACCTCAGCAATCGGGGGCTCTACCACTGGGCTAACCGCACACTATATTATAATTAATTATTGGTACCTTAAAATCGAAAAAACTGTTTGGTTCGTTCACAAAAATTTACTAGAAAAAGTATTTTCTTCAACTCGAAATTTTTCGTTACATCAGGCCTCGGGTTGAATGTAGTTTTTACTAATTTTAGCAATTCATCCATACTAAACCCACTGATTATCTTCTAATTGTATGCTAATTTCACTCCAATCTATGATATTAACTGTTCTTACTGCGTTTATTGTTTACTCGTCTGAAATTTTGTAAAATATATGCACTTGAAATAATTTCTAAAGCGGACTATCCTGACTTTGACGATAAGGTTGCTCAAATTATAAAGTTTTAATACTTATTTATAAATTTTAATCTTATCAATATTACTATTTACTTTAAGAAATTTGATAGATTAAAACAAACTTAATGATGTAATAATAGTCGAGATAAATAAATCGTTTTAACTTCAAAATGTCCCATTATATCCTCCATTTTCGTAAATACAAAATTGTTAAGCAAAATTAAAATTTTTAATTGTTTTGCAATATATTGGAGTCCTTGAATTACTTTTCAGCTATTTGGCCGTTTTTGGGAAAAAAATTAGCGATCGTGTTCAAGCTCAAGATTTTGTTGTAACACAAGTTTCATAAATCTGTGAAGGTTAATATTTTAACGAACGTTCCATGATAGCACACTTACACAGTGGCATTGTAAGAGTCGGTAGCTGCTCACAATTTTGTGTGTAATTTATGTCGTTAACGCGTTAATTGTGTAATATATTTAAGTTTAATTAAGTATTATGTGTTTGTTATAATTTGGTCGCAGTTTATCAAGAGACTAATAAAGGCGTTATGTAGAGTGTATTTTTGATTTCTTAATTTATGTAGAAATGGTACGTTTTTATTTATGATGAATATTTTATTTATGGTTATTGTAAGGTTAAATTTTATCGCAAAAACTAAAAAATTTTTAATTATTTTCAACTGGAATGAACTCATTTTATTTCGAACCATTGCGTTGTTTATTTATTTTTATATTATTTTATCCGTCAGCGAAAAATTTAAAAAACCGAAAACCGGCAAAATATTATGCGCTTTCCGCTTTTCTTTTTTTTTATTACTGGATATTGATTATCCAAATTACGAAATACATCTTGGTGGAAAATAGGTACATAATACTTTCACCCGAACTAAACTCAACCACTTTGAAAAATTTGTTCAACTTTTACTTGATAAAAATTTTGCCTTGACTTCCATTACTGATAATTTAATGAGCTTTGACATAAAAATGTATTTTAATTATTGACGTTAAATTCGGTATGATAAAGAAAGTTGCTCCAATCAATTTGAAAAAAAACAACCGCCGGCCGTCCTCACCCCTGATGTGCTGCCCTACATTTTGTGCTCCGTATTTTCTGAAATTTTGGATTCGTCGTAATGTTAGCAGATTTTGAAGTTGTGCACGAGAAATATTTATTTGGGGATGTTTCTTTCAATTTTGTGGAAGTGTTTGTTAACAGTTGAAAAGTGTTTAATTTGAAACCCTACATCAACTCCGGTTCAAATTAGAACATTTTTAGAAAAAGCCATAGTGAATTTGGACTCGAACTGAATCAAAAACCGTAAAAAATTGTGTGCCATGGTTCGGATTCCACGTTAAAATGTACTGTAACTGTACTAACTGCCTCCCCAATATTTTAAGTTCCCAGAGCCCTGATTTCAATTTAAAAACTGGGCCTGAATAATCTTGCATTCGATTTCATGGTCTCTCATCCAGCTAGTTGAAATTTGCTCGCTTTAATGTTTTCTTTATCTTGATCTCGAAATGAATATAAATCATTAACCTGTCAAATTAGTTGTAAATTACAATTGTAAAATTAAGAAATTAAGGCAATGGATTTATTGCTGTCATCAGATACTTTATCAAATTTTTGTTATGAGCTTTCCATGATGTAATAGTAACCTACCTTTTTGTGTTTCCTAAAACTGAAACTCTTAAAACGTATTTATATTTCTGAAAAAACAAAATTTAAATCAAGACAAGGACAAGAAACCTCAGTTCTATGCTATTGATGCCGACTACATACATGACAGTGATCTAAAAGGTCCAAGTCATCTATGGCCTATGGAGAGGGAATAGAAAAGTTCATAAAAATTAACCCCTTCTATTAAGAAAAAATACCACGAATAAGAAAATGAAATCATGCTTTTATGAGTACAGGGTTCTTATTTTTAAATCGTTTTTCTACAATATCTTTAATATCTCGTGTTTTTGGGGTAATTCAGTAACCTCATGAAATATTTTCACAAAAATTGACTTCTTAACCCGCACATTAGAATTTTGAATGGCCTTCTACCCCTTCTTCTTCTTATATTTCAGCAGAATTTAATTTATAGAGTATCGCAGAGAGTAAATTACTATTATTTAAAATTGTATCTTTGGTGATTGAATTTCGGTGGGTAAGCGACTGAAATTAAAATTGTTTAATAAGTCGCCGTTCATTCTGCAAAACTCACCATAAACCGCATCTTAATATTTCTTTTCCGTTCATTTTCCGAGATACTGAAAATACCTTGTGATTCAAAATATACAAACAAAAATCACTTAATTAGTAATGAACATACTGTATAAATAAACAGTAAAATATCAAATTACTCGCATTTCATGGTTTCTAAAAATATGAATTTGATATTTAATATTTATAAAATTAATAAAGTAGAAAAATTGAGCACGCAATATAAATGCTTTACATATTTTTGAATTTATAATGCATTTTTAGCTCGTCTTGGATTTTTTTATTCATGTATGTTTTGTTATCTCGACTTGACGAACCTTTCATGCTACAACCAGCGTGTTTATTTTGCAAAACGAAACTTCACCGCTACCCAATCAATCACCAACACTATTAATCAAAGAAGGTCAAGCAAACTGCGCTTAGAATATATTCAGTTTTTTCTCTACATTTCAAGGTTTAGGCCATAGCCTGTTCCGGTGTCCATCGTTTGCTCGGTCTCTCAGTTCGTATTTCTAGGCATTGGGTGATAGTATTTCCAAAATGCTAGTTCAAATATTAATTTGTACCATTTTTATGAATCTAACAGTTCTTTAAAATTTTGAAAAAATAATTTCAAATAAAAATATCTTAGAGCAGGGATGCGAACTGGCTGTTCACAGTTACCGTTTCATTGCAGTATTAATTTTTTAATTATGTTTTACGTCGATAGTCTTCTTTCCAGAGCCAATAGATACTTAACTCGAATCAAGTACCCCCCCCTCTTAGGTGAATTTTTTTAATATCTCAAAAAACAAAATAGATATCTTCTTCTTCTTCAGGTGCCTATCCGTTAACAGATGTTGGCGACCTCTCTCCTATGTATGTGTTGTGCATTTGTAGTACTATCACACACATAGGGGACCTACTTATTTAACGCGGGCTCCGAACCGCGGGAAGTGTATACACTTCATCTCCAGAGAGGCTATTCTTGGCATATTACACCTCGGTGGTTTGCCATTGCCTTCCGAGGGGAGACGGTCAGAATAAAGTTTTTACTGAGCCGGGAGCCGAACCGGGCATTCAGTTTTAGCAGCAATGCACTTAACCGCTTAAGCTGATTACCGTCTCTATATCTATTAAAATAGATATAGTAAACAAAAATAAGAGGTCAAAACTATTAGACCTATTTTGGATGAATAATTCAAAAATGGGAGGGGGACGTGCACCCCCGAACTACCAGTACTTAAATTAATTCAGGATTAAATTAGGATGCGGTTAAAAAAATATTATATTATTGTTATTAACAAAATTCGAGTTTCACTTCAAGTAGCAAACTACAAAAATTGATTATCCAAAATAGGAAAAAATTTATTGGCTCGTAAAAGTAAATGAATCAAATTATGTTTTTATTATCTGTAGTAAATTAATATTGTATTTGAATGTTTCCTTTATCATTTAAGAGTCGGGTCAATTAAGGTGCCATTTAATTTTATAATTTATTTCTAAATTCGGTAATATGTTTACATCTTAAAAATCGTGGGTGTTTAACATTTACTTGATTACGAGGCAAGATAAAATATTCCTTGATGAATATTTAACTGCTATACAAATTCCTGATATCTATATATTATGTACATTATACTTAATGGTTTTTTGATTAAATAAATGTAATAAAAATTAACTTGTTTAACTTTACATGCTTGACACAAAATCGTATATAGGGTAAATTACTTAATTACAGTACTTACAGTTTATCACTTATTTTTTGACTTACACCCCTGCTGAAAAGGGATTTTGTATTCAATGTACATACGATACATATGCGGATGCAGATGGAGTTTCATCTATATCATAAAATCTTTCGTGAAGGTTTTGTGAATATATAAAATAATTTTATATAGCACTTTGATGACCTCAGATAACAAAATTCGACACAGAATATTACAAAAATAACTAAAATGTTCAATTACTCCGTTTAAAATTACTTTCCTAAAATTGTCATTATTGTCATTGTTTATCCGAAATTTTGCTTTATTAGTTTGGATTATTGATTATTATTTTTGCGGGGAAATGTCGACCAATGCGCGATTTAAACTTTGAATTTTGTACCGTTACAAATACTCCACGTGTTTCAAACTTACTGCAATGTCCTCCGGCAAACATTTTTTTTCTTGGCTTTCCATTTCGGGTCAAATGGTATTTGAATCCGTTTCGTGGGGTGGATCTCTACAACCTCTAATTATTTTCGGGCCATTCGCCATACCGTTCTGGATCTTGGTCTCTTTTGAGTTTATTTTGCTGTTCTTCGTTCTGGTTCGTTCAGAATCTCATGGTGCATCTTCTTCAGTAATCTTCATCACACCAATCATTCTCATTAGTATCTGATATGCTTTTTTTTTCTTGCTTCTCATTTTCTTGTTTACTTAAATCGGGGTTAAAAATAATAAGTAATACCAACGACCAATAAAATATAATTACTTAAATATAACTTTAAAATAATTTTCAAACAATTGTTTGCCAATTTCTTTCCTAAATTTAAGATAACTCATGTAAAATTTAGCCACATATTCAGGTAATTTATTGTACTATAAGATTTGCCATTGTGTGTAAATTTTATTAATAATATAATTTCCATAACTTATTGTTTGTTATTTAACAGAATTTTTGTGGGAACTTTTTTCTTATTTTTGACCTTGCTTGTCATCAGTTGGCCAGACTTACACAAATATTATAGATACTACATTTTCAAGCAGTTTTCGCTGCCGACCGGATTACGAAGCCATAAATTCGAAATTTTCTTCGTAAAAAATTGTGAAAATTTTTATTAATTATCGTAATTTTTCTTTTTTTAAGGAGTAACATTTTTACTACTTCGATATCATTTTAGGGGTCTGACCTTTATTAATTGGTGTTTTCTTTAATAAACCCTTTGTTGGTGTAATAATTTAAGGGTTGAACTATGATTTAATCGTATAATTATGTTGATCGACTAAAATTTTCTTCACATCAACCCTCTTTGATAATATTAGTGGTTCGTTATTATGTCAATCGCTACTTACAAAAACATCGAATTAAAAAAAGTGTAATAAACTGAACGCACCTTTTTAAATCTAAAGAGGAATGTTGGATAATTCATAAATATGCATCAAAAATTAAAACTCAATTAAATATAAGAAAAATGTTATTTAACTCTGAAATTTATGTTCCAACTAATATTAGTGCAATTTATTATAATTTTAATGTAAACTTTGAATATTACTAATGTAATTGCAAGAAAAAAATTAATGAATTATAAAAATGCTGTTTTGTTGATAAATAACAAACTTTGTAGACGTTTTGTTTATTCTATTACGTTCTTACCTGAAATGTTGTTAAGGTTGACAGGCAAATTGTTGATATTAATTATGATAATGATATTTGTTTATTACTACATACCTAAGTACATCGATTGTTGTGTTATAGGAAATTATTTTGATTGCTTATAAAAATTGAATTTTGTTTCAGCAACCAAATAGTGGCACTGTTACCAGTTCCCTGAGACAGTGGAGGAAAAAAGATTATGTGGATAAACCAAGTGCTACTGAAAATTCGTCCACATCAACAGGTGAAAATATAAGTCACATAGCGCGTGTAGCTCCACATACTTATTATCCACGTCCAAATAACGATGTATGCCATTATCAACACCAATTTACTGAATATTCTAGGTAGGTAATAAATACGTAAATATAAGGTCAAGATTTATGTTGTGTATAAATAAATGTTTAGGACATCAAAGGTGTTACTTCCGAAAGCAATTCTTTTTAAATTAATATAATAGATCATATGCGGAAAATTAATATATGTACTTACATTAACGGTAAAAATTACTGCGGCATCGAGTAAGTGACTTATTTATTATTGTATAATATGCACCAATGTTACTTATGGTAAATAGGGTCAAGTCCTCGGTTATGGACAATCAGGAGGAATTTTTAAGTTTTGCAATTATCATTTTTTGTTAAATGATATCACATTTTTATTATTAATATACAGGGTGTCCCCGCTAGGCAATCCACACCTCTTCGGCGATAATGGAAGACACTTTTTTAAGAAACATTTTCAACAACTTTTAATCAAATAATATTTTATTTTAAACCGAAAATATTGATTTTTTTAGTGGAAATGGTTTAGTATTATTTTAAAGAGCGTGAAATTATCTATAAACTAAATTGTAGGCTTTTATTGTTTAAAATCGACGATTAAATTAAATGAATGAATGTTGAAAAATTCCAAGTTTTATTTTTATTGTTTTTATTACAAATTCAGTATCTTTTAAATGAAATGGTTTATTAAACAAATTACGCTCTTCCCGGATAACAAATTTAATGGGCTACAACTTTGGTCTAGTAAAATTTTTTGAAAAGCTAATACATTTCCGGAAAAACTATAAGTTCTTGTTGATAATGTGTGCAATTGGCCACTTAATTCGCAGTTTTCGCTCGATAAGTTGATGTGTTCAAATTATTATTACGATAGCGTGTTGTTGATTCGGGCACCATAGGAATGGAGTAGTTATTTTGATCCCTAAGAGATTGGAACATATTCAGACCACTGCACGGTCCAGAGGATTCGTGGAAGCCCATTCAATATAAATTTCATACAGGTGTATCCACTTACCGACATTACACAAAAGCGACTAAGAATCCAGGGAACGAGATGGACCAGGATGGACCAAGGATTCAGTCTGGGACAGCGAATGAACAGGGTGATAAACTGACACAATTCTGTCACCACAAAAACAGTAGATTCCAATTGCCTGTTAGGGGACTTTATATTACATGGAAATCACTCCAAGATAATCCCGAAACCGTTATAAGAAACCAAATAGATTTCATCATAATTAACTCCATATTTTGAAAAAGTTGGTAAAAACAATTTCAATTGGAACATCAAGCTATAAAAATGAAGAACTGCCAAATAAAACCACCAAGCAAAAGATCCAATGATAAAGAACAAACCCTGAAATAAAGAACATAAGAAATACAGATAAAATAGAGAAAACTTGGATAAGCATTACAAGAAGAAACACTGGGTTTCCAAAAGAGAGAGAAGAGAAAAAAAATGGATGAGCGATGAGATACTGGGTTTGATGAATACAAAAAGAAAAACACATAGGAATACTGGAGAATACAGAAGGTAATCAGCAAAAGAGACATGGTTTCGTGAGAAATATCAGAACATCGAACAGCTGGAGAAATCTTTTCTAAGAACAGTACGGGTGGATAAGATCAAATATTTGGGTTGTTTGGCTTCACGAGGACAGGAACCCCGATCATAAAATTAACACGAGAATAGAAACAGCATGCAACTCTTTTTTTAAGATGAAGGGCGATGCGCCTTGTCAATACGCTCCTATGGAGTCGATGGATGAATATTGAAGGTTTCAGCCATCAATAAACTGGAGGCTTTCGAAATGTGGATATATCGCAGAATGGTCAAAATTCCCTTGGTTGAACATGTCACAAACGAAGAGGTTTTTTGTCGCATCCACAAAGATCGTAACTAACAACTATTAAGAGAAAAAAGGCGGTTTACTTCTGACCTATCTTCATAAATGGAAAATATGCGCTTCTTTAATTGATTATGGAAGGAAAGATAGATAGAAAATGAGGTCTCGGAAAGAAGAGGCTAAAAAAATCTAACCTCCTGTGAGGAGACGGCACCTTAAGAAAAAGAAGAAAAGAACATAACTCGAAAACCGTTGATTTTAGACAATGAAAGGTTATAATCTAATTTGTAGATAATCTCACGCTCTTTAATAAAGATTCGAACCATTAACACTAAAAAATCAATATTTTCGGTGCTATGACCATTGGAAGGTAGAAATTTTAAAAAATTGCTTTAAAAGGGGTTACCTCAATGGTTCAAATTTAGACAGAAATTTTAGTTAATAGGTTTCCTTAGAAAAGTGCCTTCCAACACCAGGGAAATTCGAAATACAAGGAAGCTGATCAATAAAATATAATTAATATTAATAATTGACAGGTTAAAAGGAAATTTGAACGGTGGGAAACGCATAATTTTAAAGTAATTATTTGTTTTCACAAGCGCAAATCAAAATATTTCAACAAAGCAGGCGCAGGTCCAGGGGGGGGGTCTTCGAAAGCAGCCCCCAATAAAGTTTTTTACGTTAGACCAAAATTATTTTACACAGATTTTCGTGTAAAATGTTAGCAGCTTTAAAAAACTTAAGTTTTCCTGCTGTCGAAAATTCTTAAGTATAGCAAAATGTCAAATAGTTAATTACATATCATATGCCAAATCAAACCTGTACTTTGCACATTCCATACCCATATATGTAATATGTACATACAATTTAATATATTACCTTGACTTGGCTCAGAATATGTAATTATTTGACATTTTGTATTGACAAATTTTCACTCAAGATGTTTTGTGTCTCCATCCATTGAAATCCATAAGAAGGTTCTGACTACATTTCTGGAGTATTTTTGCATCGTGCAAAATTAGGCTTACCGGGTAGCTTTGGCTAAGAAATCTGCGGTAGTGCGGCTACCATTACGTTGGTAAATAATATTTTACCTTTTAATAGTTATTTAAAACCTTTCTTACGACATCAATAATTACGATCATAATTATGGTCATAATTGCGCAGAGACAAGTTCAGAAAATTTGCACATTGCGCACAGCGTTCTGCGCAATTATGACCATAATTATGATCGTAATTATTGATTATGTAAGACAGGTTTTACCAATATTCAGGCCACTTTTAGTTTAGGATGCATTTTTAGGTTGGTACTTGGTACGCTAGATTTACTTTCAACCTTACATTTTCTGTTCATTTATAGATAAATTCCATTAACAAATTAAAGCATCTCATTAGTTATCTCCAACTGCCATCGCAGACCAAATTCTTAATGAAATGATTAATAAATTTTGATAGTCTGCTTACTCACTGATTTATCCTAAGCTTATAAGATAAGTATAAATATAGGCTGGCTCAGTATAGACCGAATATCAAATATATTTATATACCTATAGCACAGGATTGTGCACAATTATTGCACAACATACTTGCATATCCATAGATTCAATGATGTTGATAGAAGAACTGCCAATTATACATAGACAACCGATTATTACGTCTATTTCAGCTTGTATACTCGTGTGTAATTCATTATATGGATTTTTATTGTATTACATTTTAGTTATGCACAATGTTTTTCTATGTCAAGTAAATAAAGAACAACATCGTTGCGTGCCACCGCAAAATGAACTCGAACACCAGACGAAGGTGTTTAGCACGCTCGTAAGGTTATCTTCCCAAGATGAAACCTTACGATATTTGATAAAAAAAATTGCAAAACAAGTTTTAACCGAATAAAAAACAAACTTCAGAAAATTAATGTAAATATAAGCACGCAATAATTAGTTTCAAATATCAACTGGTCCAGATAAGCTTCCTGTTTTACGCTTAAACACTAGGATTTTTTTTTAGGGAGCTTAATTTAAAATTTTGTTAGATGTTAGACCAAGTTTAAAGGTAAAAAAATTTCACTTTCATTTTTTAATTTATTTATTTCGATGGAACCGTATAAGGATCATTATTAAGAATTATTATCGAAATGCGGGTAGTAATTGTTTTTTCTAAATGTTGAAAAAACCCATCAGGTGTTATGGGGAAAAAACCCATAAGTCCTTGTACATCAGGCTAAAATCATGACATGAAAATATATTTCCAAAACTTTCACTTAAGTATCTACCAAATAGGTTCTAGTTATTATTGTCGTCTCAAACGAGTAGCAATTAAAAATGGCGGCCAATTTCCGATTGCATGATTATAAGCACGCGTGCTGATTAAATTAGCAATGATATTGCACAAAATGAACATTAAAGACAATAGAAGTGATAAAGCCGGCATTCCCGGCATGTAGGAGGGGGATAGGAAGGAGTTGCTTTTCCAAATAATTAATTTTTATCGACGGGGCAAATGTCAGTGATTTTTTCTTCTGATTTAAAAAGAAAAGTTAAATTTTCACTTTTGAATTGATTCTCAAGTTTGATAGAGCTCTCTGTAACCACAACAAACAAAATTTCGTAAAAAAATGGATTTTTAAGACAATTTCGTTCATAATAATTCAACCAATAGGATGTTAGAATCTCATCAATTTGAACCAATCATAATCTACTTCCTTTGACAATACAGACCACGGTAGTGTATTGTCGCGGCAATACGACCACCGTGGTCTGTATTGTCAAGTAACGATGGAAACTACTTAAACGCATACTATAAATTATTTGTTGTCAGAAAAAATTGAAATTTTATTTACGAAATTGTCAAACGAATTCCACACGATACTATAAAATCACCATTCGTGCTAAAGCACTCATGATGATTTTAAGGGCGACAAACACTCAGTTCCAGTTTCAAAAATTATTGCCGACAATTTGATAGTCTCTTGTGGTATTATATATGACAATATTATTTTAATGTCAACTGCCTTGAGAGATTTTTTAAACGTAAAAATTTTTTATACAGGATTATATCGAAGGTTGTATCAAAATTATCCATTTTATGGTGCTGAATTTAAAAACCGGAAGTCAAGTCAAGATACTGCTAACTTAGTGCTCTCCGGGTACAGTCTAAAAATTTCTTGACCGTCTTCCGTGCTTTCGGAGGGCACGTAAAGCCGTCGGTGCCCCTGCCCCCTGCGTTAATGATTTGCCATCATAACGATAAAAACAGGGTGAAATCACATGGAAAAGGCAAGTCTAGCAACCTACCTGAGATGTAAAAACCAAAAATGCTCATAGAACTAATTATTACAAAAATTAGAAAAAAGAGCTAAAACTAAGCATTTTAACATACGAATTGCTGATGTCACACCGCCTTAAGGACCTAATAAAAGTTGAAATTCGTTGACTCTTGTAAAACTTATTTTGTTTTTTGTGTTTGAAATTTTTTCAAAATATTTGATTTCTTTTGAAAATTTTAAACTTACTAATCTTAGCATAAAAATTTCCTTTTTTGAATGGCGATAACATCAAAACTATTAATTTTTTAGTGTTAATCCTTTAGGGCTTTTATAAAGAGCGTCAAATTATCTATAAACTAGATTATAACTTTTTATTGGCAAAAATCAACGGCTTTCCAGTTAAATAAATTCGAATTTTATTTTTTATGTTTTTCTTGAAAATAACTTTGTATCTTCTAAACGAAAGATTCGACCAAAGAAATAATGGCCCTCTTCTAGTGTGCGATACTTTTTCGAAAAGTTTCACTTTGGAGAAAATGTTATGTAATTTTTTTGTATTTTAATTGTTTTAATTTTAATATATTTAATTGTAAGTTTATTTTAAAATAAAATAAACGAAATTCTCTGCAGAAAAGAACTTATACTTTTTTCTTGTAAATTTTCATTTTCATCCAAAAAAATGTTTTGCTTCGTTGCAGAAACTTTTTTGCAAGTTGTAATTTCTTTCTGATTAAAATAAATAAAAAGCAATAAAAACTTTTTTTTGGAAATCTTAAATTTGAACTTCGACTTGAAATAATGTAAATACAATGTTTTTACCCAATGAATTAAAAAACTTCATAAATATACTAATTATTATTTATTTTAATTAAAAATTTTTTAAGTTCTTGAATTTCATGTGTAAAAATGTATTTGCAGTAGACTTTTTTTGGATTGAAGTCCAAGTTCAAAATCAGTAAAAAATTTTATTTCCGTAATTGGATTTTATTTAATTTAATTAAAAAAAATTTGAAGTTCTAAATTAACATTTGGAAAAAAAATAAGTCTGACGTGTCTGCAATTTAAGTACTTACTACACCACTAGTCCGACGTGTCTGTAATTTAAATACGTGACACGTCCGACGTGTCAGGAGTCCTCTTCTTTATTTATTGATTTGGTATCTTTCGTGTCCTAACCATCGAACTACCTAACAGATATTTACAAAAATGTCTTTACGAGTGGATTTTCTCAATATAGAGGCCAAAACCTGGGTTGCTTGGCTATGCAAAATTAGTAGCATACCTTTTTAGATGTCGAAATGAAGATAATAAAATGAATTCTAATCTACTCCGGCGACCCCGGATTTGGTCGCCATATTGGAAAACCATTAATTAAAAGGCTTTAACACATTCATTAGAAATATTTTAGCACACAGAATATTAAAAAAAGAAATTTAAAATAATGGATGGAAAAAATATATCTTTTCTTTTCCAATGTGGCAGCTATAAAATTAGATAATAAATTTTCCCCTAATTATTTCCACAATAAAACCCTCGTCAACTGGGATTTTAGTTTATTGAAAATTTTGCTTTCATAATCAACAGTTTCTGGTGTTGGGACCTCGATTTCGGTTAAATGGAGTCGAGGAAAACCTGGAAAAGCGAAAAACGAATTAAACTTTCAAATATCGCTCCGAACCCTGAAAAATAAAAGTTAATTAAAATATTTTTAAAAATTAAATTTTAACTGTTAGTACAAATGCATAAAATATATTCTTGGGTCAAAACCAAAAAGTTATAAAATGCAGAATAAACGAAAAATATAATTTAAAAAGAGGGGAGGTAACTTGAATTGAACAATTAGTAAAACTGATAGTTTACGAAATAGATATTTCGGTATCATTATACCATCATCAGATAAGCTTAATACAAGAATAAACGATAAGTAATTGAAGATTAACGTAGAACAAAATTTATTAGAAAATAAAACATAAAAATTAATGAAATTAAATAAAAAGATAAGAAAAAGTGGATTTTCCCCCAGTGCAGTAACTTTGCGAATTCGAATAATTTTTTCGGGTTCCTTGCCTGAACCAGAAGGCAAATTTAGAAAAACGAATTTATGCAATTTTGGTCTGCCAATAATATTCCGCAAAAATTAAAGAAGAAACCGAAGGGGGATCTTATAGGGGGCTTCATTAGGACACTCAAAAAAGCAAGCATGCCAAATTTCAGCTTGTCCGAATTTTTTGTAAGCTTTAACCATTTTTCGGCTATAAATACAATCGAGTTTTTTCAATGCTTAGAAAAACTGGCTAAATTTTTTGTTGTTCTATTTCATTTTATACCATAGATTAGAATTATACCTTAGAATTAAAAAAAAATTAAAACGACCCTCGAGAGAACCGATCCATAAGAAATCGCCCACATTACCTGTTGTACAATAAAATTTATGTAAATTATGTAATCACATAGGTATTGTCACTATGTACTCGTATTATGTATGTACATAGAAGTAATCTGCGAGTATAATGATAGGTATTATATTGCCAGTGTGCAGCTGCCGCCATTTTTTTAACTTCCACTTTGCCATCGATCAATTCCTAATAACGTAATTATCAATATTTTGGTTTCTATTATTTTATTATACTTTAATACCGCACCTGAATCATTTGTACCTCAATTATAGCAACTGTTAAAATACAAACTATTTATATCGTTTAATTTGCTACTGTATAAAATCTACTTAAAAAGTGATTTATAGCAAAACCACTTTAATGCTTACTTACGTGTCAAGATTACACTGATAAAATCTTAATAAAGTTGTTTGTGTTTAACTGATTGTTTTATTTGCCGGTACGGACAGTACTTAAGCTTAAAAATAATATTTTTCAAAATTCTTCAAATTCATAGTT
The DNA here is from genome assembly GCA_932274525.1 of Podabrus alpinus. NCBI lineage: Eukaryota > Metazoa > Arthropoda > Insecta > Coleoptera > Cantharidae > Podabrus > Podabrus alpinus. The sequence goes on from OW026454.1 coordinate 67,359,217, forward strand.
ATATTTTATTTAAATCAGATATGTATCGAAAAAATTGTTTATATATTTCAAGGAAGTCTAAAACCGAACACGTTTATAAATAAAGTAATGCTCTTTAACGTCGTTCTTATTCATAAATAAATTAACAATATAAATGCAAATTACTATGTAATTAATCTGTAATGTTCATGACTAACTTCCAATTTTTATGATTTGCAGTGTTCCATACAAGCAGCAGGCACCGACACCTGTAAAATATTCAGAAATAGTAGAAAATCAGCCCAACCCACCAGTAGAACACATTTCGCCAATAATCAAAAAGCAAAAAGAGAAAGAATTCGTGGATTTGTGTGGAGTGTCACCTCAATCTCACATGAAACAATATCAAGATCACCTACCTCTGAAACAACCATATCCTGATCCGGTAAAGCAACAGTATGGCGACCCAAATATTCACCATCAATATCTTTCGAAAGATCCTCAACTACATACATTTCTTCAGAAGCAACCACAATTACATTCTCAGTACGTCCAAAAAGATCAATTCCAACAATACCTGCCAAAATACAATATGCAAGCTCAATATGCGCAATCATATCCTTCTGAATCAAATAATTTTCTAGCTCATTTAAGTAAAATAAATCCTCGCATGGCACAATCGATTATAAATGACACTCATTTAAGGGAATCACAACTTCCCATGTATCACAACATCGACCAAAATAGATCATGCCAGCAACCACAAAGAATCTTTCATGGACCACCACTTCACTCAAACTCCAGCCATCCACACAGAAGCATGCCACAACCATACAACTACTCCCAACCATACAACTACAACGTCAAACCAAATATGCAGCCAAACGATCCATATCCTCGAAATCAACAATATCAACATCCAAAATATATAACGGATTATAAAATCAACATGGATCAACCCAACATGCCATCTCAACGTGTATACAGCGAAAGTATTCACATGAATTACGCTCCCATGCCGCCAAAAGTGTCGCCAAATTACTCTCACTGTGCTCAATTGGAATATGCCCAGCATTACCAACACCGTAGATCCCAAATACCGCAAGAATTTTACACGCAACCCGGGTTCAAAACAGCGTACATACAAAATCATCAAATTTCTCCAGAAGAAAACGATCCGGAATTGAGAAATCGAAAAACCAGCTTAAAGCAATTTTTAGAAAATTGGGTGGAAGAAGACATATCCGGTAATCTACCCGACATTATAGTGTCCAATAATTTGACCGACATGGAAAACATGGAAGAAATGAAAGGTACTTTGTGTATCAAAAACAGTGGCACTCAAGACCAACCCTTGTACGTGCTCGATACGACCGAAATACCTAGCGAAACTTTACCTCACTTCTTGCATCTGCAACAATTTGAAAAACTGCCCGATAATATCCGAGGGTACTACCATTCCACGAACTCTTTGCCGGCAGGAAGTCGACGAATAATAATTGAAAATAACTCTGGCGGAAACCTCGTGAATGGAAATACTACGGTTGTGTCGTCGAAAAGTAAGGAAGCCAGTGGTCCTGAAAATTGTAGTGTTATTCGTGGTGGTCCGGAAAATCTAAGAATGGTCAATCAAGCTACAGGAAGACTAGAAAGGGTATTTGAAAACCAAATTCAAAATGTGGAAAACAAAGTTGTACAAATTCATATAATCGAAAGTTCTGAACAACCTGTGCCTAATAATAGTTCTAGTGAAAAAAGATCTGAAGAATTTGAAACCGTTATCATTCAAGCTAATTCTTTAAATCAAGATTTGACTAACGTGCTAGAAAGTGAAAATTGTGTTATCAAGAAATTAGTGGTTGATGAGGATAAAGGAAGCGGTGAAAAGAGTGTCATAGAAAATAGTGAGACTACAAAACACTCGAAAAATATGCCAGTGATTGACGAACTTTTGCAAGATGGAACTAAAGATGTTTCTAAGGGTAAAAAGGAAACGGTGGAAGAGAATTCTAGTACAATTAAAGTAAACGGCGAAAAAGATGTTTTGAAATCTAACGTCGCTAGCGTTGCAAAAGAAGAAGAAAGTTGCCAAAAAGAAATTGAACCTGAAATTTCCGATCTGAGTAAATCCCAAACTACTACAGATATCGAGGAAGATTTAATTAAAATTGCTACAAATTCCCAAATTGAAATATATGCTGAAGATTTAACCGAAAAAGTTACCAAAGATGATCCCCAAGTTGTGGAATTGGTGGATATTAAAGTTAGTGATTGTGATGCTAAGGCAACAGATTTATCAATAAATAATTCGTGTTCTGGTGGTGATAAGGATATTAATTTTGAATCCAAAGATAACGTGAAAGACTTATTGCCAAGTGAAAATGAAAAATGTGATTTACTACATATTAATGAGCCAAAAATTAACGAAAGAAACGATGAACTTAATTTAGTAACTATCACCAAGTCTGCAAAACATGAATCAGTGGACGCGACGACATTAAGTAACAAAGTTGACGTTCCAAATTCAGGTGAAAAGGTGACTGAAGTGGAAGAGCGAGAAAACAGCGAATTGGAAGGTTGTGAAAAAACACACTTTGAACCTGCAGAAAATAAAGAAAGTGTAACTAATGAAAACGCAAATACAATCGTGGATGAAGATAACACGGAAGCAGTTAATTTGGAAATGGATAAAACTTCAAGAAGTAGACTGGCTGAAACTGAAAGTTTACGTTCACGATCATTTGATAAAACTACAGAAGAAGAAATATTTCAAGACAGTCCTGAAACTGAAATACCACCAAACGATCTCCAAAACTGCGGTGAAAATAATAGTGGAGCAAATACTCCAGTTTTTGACCACGAATCTGATGATTTCGCCGATGATTTATATGATAGTTCGTCGGTTCAAACGCCAAAACCGTTAAATTTATCGATGGATAGAAAACACGAAAGTTATGAACCCTTGATCATAAATAACGATGCAAGTAATGATGAAGAAAAAATTGAAAAAGAAAGTCCAATAGCGGAAGAATCAAAACCAGAACCAACCATAAGAGTTAATATAAAAAAGTTATTTTTGTTGGAAAAATATAAGAGAGAAAAGAAAAGAGATAGTGATAGAAAGAAATTATTTAAAAAGAAAAGAGAAAGAAGTATGAAAAGAAAACTGACTTTGATTGAGTCGGACGTTAAAGCAAAGCTACCAAAACCGTTACCTAACGAAGATTACCCTCAAATACCAGAAAAACCATATTTTGGAAAACTATCAGATACTGAAGTGTTGCCAATACACGAAGCTTTTGAAGTGGAACATAATGTGGAACCACCACACGAAATTCAAAAATTGGATGTTCCAGAAATTGAAGACGATAAATCTTTGGATGTCTCTCCGGTTGAAGTAACAGAAGAATTACCACCTGAAAAACTACAAGACGAAGTTATTCTTAACGCTAAAAATAATAATTTTAACGGTGAAATTGAAAAGGAAATTGTTCAAAGCGATCCCGATTTACCGGCTATCGATTCGCAAATTAATTTGGAAGATTCGGTACCCAGTTGTGATTTGCCAACAAGTAATTCTAGCCTTGATGAAAATTCAACGGTGTGTGAGTTAAGAAGCGAAAGTGGTTCATCTATTGATGAAAACCCAACGCCTATTGAAATTAAAACACCTGAAAGTAACCCTGTTATTGATGAAAATACAACGTCCATGGAATTACAGAAAGACGAAAGTGATTTAGAAAGTAAATTAGGCGATGAAAATTTAGGATTAATGGAGTTACAAAACAATCCTTGCGAGGAAGAAAGTGGTTTAGAGAGTAAATTGGGAGATGAAAATTTAAGTTTATTGGAGTTAGAAAAAATTCCTGATGAGGTAGAAGGCAAATTGGGCGATGAAAATTTAGGAGTTGTGGTGTTAAAGAAAATTGAACGTGTTTCGGAAGATAACTTAACCATTGACGAAAAATTGGAGTCGATGCACTTGAGAGTTGATGATACTGAGGAAATTGTCTGTGATGGAAGGACCGAGGCTAAAAATATGAAAGGTTGTGAAAGTAAAATTAACGAAATTGAAGAAATTTTAACCATGGTTGAACCTGAGAACGAAATATGCATTGAAGGTAACGAATTGATCGGTAGAGAAAAAATAACAGACCCAATTGAATCTGTAGCTTCAGAAAGTAACGACAAAAATGTGGAAGAAATTTTAATAGGACCTGTGGAAGAGGTTGCAGAAGAAAAATTGGAAAGTACTGAAGAAGCTAAGGTCGAGAATTCTGAAACTGTTGGTGGAAATGAACCTGGAATCGTATACCAAATTAACGATACCAACGTGGTGCTGCAAATTGCAGATGAATTACTTGAAATTAACATTACCGAACAGAATGGTAAGAAAGTAATTTTAGTGAAAACTTTTTCAAATGCCGACGTTATAATGAATAACATCGACGAAAACGATAATCAAACATGCGAGAATGTAGTTGTTGCTGACGAAAATAAGCCTAAAGAAGACGAATTGGACGCTATTATCAACAATGATGATGTTTCCAAGGTTCGACCGAGCGAAATATGTGAAGAAAACGAAATTTCCAGTGTGATTGATGATTTTTGTATTTTCAATGAGGAAATCGTTTCTAGTTCAACGGAAGTGGAAGTTGTGCCAAAAGAAAAACCTGTGGAAACTTTGAAGAAGAGTTCGAGTAAAAAAGATACAACTAAAAAAGCTTCGCGCAAAGACAAAGCGTTGCCGGAAAAACACGGTTCTCGTAAACTTTCGTGCCTTACCAATCCTTCAAAAAATTTACCTAAAAGTGATTCAAAAAGATTAAAACTTGTTTGTGAAGATTTAGCGAACTCTCCGAAAACTTTTAAAACTAAAGCTGCTTTGAAGTTCTTAGAAACGACTGAAAATTCGGTAAAATCGAGTAGTGAACATAAAGTGCCTTCTAAAACGGTCAAATCTGTTAGTTTTGTTGAAAATAATGAGTCGGTTGATAAAAGGGTTAAAAAATCTTCGGTGAAAGTGCAACTTTCCAAAGAAAGTGTTGGAATTTTAAAAACTGACAATAAAAGTTCTAAAAAAGGACCGGTACCAAATAAAAGTATCGATACTGTGCATGCAAAAAAAGAGACTGTCGCAAATAAAATTGTTAAGCCAAAAGAAAAACGCGGTAGTACCGAAAGGATTCGAAAAAGTTCCGAAAAAAGCAACAAAAGTTCCGAAAAAAGTACCAAAATTAGTGAAAATATTAAAGAAATAAAACTAAAAATTAAAACTGCAGAAACCGATATAAAGAAGATACAAAAACAACCGCGTAATTCAAAAGCAAAGCCAAAAAATGACGTCGTTATTAAAGAACGGAAAAATATTAAAGTGCGCGTTAAAAATACCGAAATAATTGAAACTGTTTTAAAAAATGAAGAAGTCGTTAAAAACGTAACGGTTAAAGTTAAAAAAGAAATTAGTGAGAAAGTGAAAACAACCGAAAAACTTGCAATTGAACCCAAGGTTGAGGTCGAAGTAGAGACCAAACCTCAGATTAGCGTACAAGAAAATAGTATAACTTCGTCGACGTGTCAGGAACACGATACGGTTGCAAAAGAGATTAGCACGAAAACGCTGTTACAAAATATAGCCGACGATTGGGAAGAAGATGAGTTGGAAGATTTCAAAATGACAGATGATAGTGCGTGCAAAAGAACACTGAGTCTGGAAGAGTACAACAAGAGGAAACTCAGTGGCGTTGAATACGATACGAGCAAAGTAATGGAGGAGCCGAATAAAATTTTACCTCAACAAGTTGTACGTGAAAAATCGCCAGAATCGCCGTTACTGAACGTTAATTTCAGTAATAAGACTTATTCGCGAAGTGTGACCAGTTTACCACCAGCAAAGTTTTCGGAATCGAGTGACGAATCCAGCTCGAAACAAAGTGAACCTTTATCGAGTGCAATTGAATTGCAGTTGCCCAAAGTGAACAGAAGTCGGTCCAAACAAATGTTTAGCCAGGAATATTTAAGAAAGGCCCTACTGAACGATCTGCATGCTGTGAACGCGTATACGGTTTCGTTAATTAAAGAAAATCAACAGTTGATGCAACGCTTTTTGGAAGAACAACGGTTGACGATCGACGAACTTAAAAAGGTGAAAAAAATTATCCGTTATAAACGGTTAGTGCAGCATTTATCGACGATAAAAATAACGGAAATGAATAGCACAACCTCGAGAGAAAGTAATTATAAAGCAAGTAATTTTTTAGTGAACACTCCGCCATTGCCCGATCTTCCTAAATTTGAAAAAGTTAGTCAAGAGCAACCGATAAATTTATCCGATTTTAATTTAAACGATAGTTATACGAGTACATGCAAACGAACTGAAAATGTAACGACTGAAAAGCGTAAAAGGAAACGTTTCCGTTTTTTACACTCAGATGACGAATCGACGTCGAATAGCGTTTCAAATACTAATACTACAAAAACGTCCGTTAACGATAAACCCGTCGAAAGCGACGTTAATTGTAAAAAAAGCAAATTGGAAACTTCAGTGCCTGCTGTGGATTATTCGGTGCATCAGAGTAATTCGCAAAGTCAACTGACTTTAGTGTTCAAACGAAACTTTAAGAGTGATCCAAAAATGCAGCCTTATGTAAAAATAGAACGATTAGCTAGTCTTGATTTACTTGCAAAAAATAATCGATTTTGAAGAAGAATCATACAATTTTGCGTTAGGGGGACCAAAGTTTAGTTTCGTAAGTATTTTTATTAAATAGGACCAATTTTAGTTCATAATTTTTATTACCTTACCATCAAGTATTACGCTAATTAGAAAGTGCGTGACACTTTTGCGTAAGTTCTGAGGTTGGACCACGCCGTGGAAAAATTTTTATTTTCAATGCTAATATTTTTTGACGCAAATTTTAAAAATTATATGGTACGCATTTCGATCAAGGACTTGTGTTTCAAGGTACCCTATTCTATTTTGTGTATTAAAAAAGTAAAAGTTATAGGAAACTTTATCTCAAACTTGATTTTATATAATAAAATTATGCAAAATTTATTTAAAATGTTGACTTGGAAGGTGAAACGGTCTGGTGTATCTTCGTTTTTTGTTCTTACATAATATAAATATTTTATCTTAAGAAGTATGCGCCAAGGTTAAACTTTTTTCATAAAACTTGAGTGTACAACAATAATAGCTAACTTTGAATTTACTCACGTGCACAACACTCGCGATTAATCACGCCAAATGGAATGTTTCCAAAATGTATTTATCAGACAGATTTAAATGGACCCCATAAATCTCTCAACTGCTTGAACGAATATTTCTTCATATTTCCACCTAACCTTACTTCATCTTGCCCTTCCTAACCCTTTTTTTTTTGTTTTTAGCATTGGGAGGAGAGAGGCCTTGGTATTAAAAGACACCACCAGCCCGTGCTGGATGATACCCATTAAAATCCCCGCCCATGGTGAAAGGAACGCAGAAAAATTTGCCATTAGGCATTCCTTGAATCTACCATTGGAATTATTTATGAATTTTCTGCCTTTCAATGACTTCTTTCATATAGTTTTTAAATGTTTTCTACTACTTGTTTCTGTCTTCTTTTTCGACTGAACCCGGAATTAAACCTAGAAATTTTACATTAGCAGTTGATCTCGCAAACTCCCAGGCAATAACCGTTTCTTTCTGTCATTACTCCTGTAGCGGTCCTAGAATTAGTCACGAAATATAGAAGTTATGTGCTACGTAAACAAATCGCCTCGGCAGCGCAGTTGTTTGAGCACGCGTATTCATAGCTAATACGCCTGGGTTCGAAGTCAAGTTGAGGAACATATTTTTCAGGTGTTGTAGACGGTGTCTTCTTCATCGCAGTAAAGGCAACTGTTGGTTGCGCCCCGAAGCAGCCGTGTCCGGTGAGAAGCTGGATGAGATCATAAGTTGTCTCACCATGGGTCCTCGTACATCAGTTCCACAAAGTAATACTAATCAATCCAGTATGCGATTAGCCTAATGGTAGAACGCTTGACTACTGAGGGGAAAGCACCCAGTCCGAACCTACCATGAACTGACTACGTTAAACAGTAGGTTCCCCATAATCAGCGTTATTAGCGCTGAGAACAGGATATGACAGAAAAAGAAACCAAACGTTCAGGAGTTGGCGGTAATATAATTCGATAGATTCGTGGTTAATGTGGTACATTGATATTAATCATTCTTCAAAAAAAATTTACAACAATGTACAAATTATAAAAAAATACTTGCTATTATTGGCTGCCTGCTACTGACGACCTTGAATGGATTAACGAAATTGCCACAAATATATCTCAATATTTTAAGATAAAAATATTTTATAAAATACATTTGTTTTCCAAATCGGATTTTTTATTTTTAAATTATATTTATAGTTCTTCTTGTTCACTAATCGCGTCCATATCAATAACTAATCAATCACTGGAATAGTGGGGAATTTTGGACAAATTAAAAAACAACTTTTTATCGATCTAACCATAAACTTAGCTCGAAGAAAAAGTTTTAAAATTCCCCACTGTCATAGGGATTGATTAATTATATTTTTAATTAAGAAATTCATTAACCCATGCCCCCGTGCGGCCTTGAGGCCGCACAATCTAGGCAATAACGTACTAGCATTAGCATAATTACATATTTCTTGAAAATATCTATCCAAAAGTAGACAAATTAATAATATAATTAATTATAAAATATATTAAATAAATTTTTTTCACTCTGAAGCTATCACTGCTACGCCCTTGGAGTTCTTGGGTGTTTCAAATGTTTTTTTTTATAAAGACATTAACTTAAATGCTTCGTGTTTTCCTGCGAAGGCTCACGTTATGCGAAAGGATAAAAAATGGAGAAGAAATTACGTCCTTAAATTACCATTTTTCAACCTTAAAAATGGGGATCTGGGTTATCTTAAGCGATATGAGAGAAAATTTGCGTATTTTTATTTCCATTCTTTCATTTTTAATTTTGAAGATCTCGGCAGAAAATTAGAAATCATCATTTTTCTTCTGAATTCGTCTGATTGCCCAGTCCGGGCCCATTGTACCATCATCAATGTAACGCCAAAATATTTTGATGCTCTAAAATCAAGTTTAAAGATAATTGGCACAATATTCTAGAGACAGTAAAAGGCCTTCTTTTCCTGCAATAAATATTGAGATTCCTGTTGAAAATTATTATTTTACGATATTATCTCGGTAAATTCAACGAAACCTAAGTTGTTTAACTTCGAAATTGTTTATCGTATTTTTCTATCATATTTTGAGTTAATTTTTGTTACTCTATACTGAAAAGAGTTCTCTTCTCCGATAAGAACTGCGATTTCAGTTTAATTACATCGACGTATTCATAATATTTATGGTAACGTGAAACCTGATAATATTAAATACACAAAAAATATCTGTGAAAGTATTACAAAAATATTCTTAATTTTAAACAAAATAGCAAAAAAAATACATTTTTGTTTACACCCTTAGATTACCAACATTGGGACACATAGCACCTAACTAATGCGTACCATATATTTTGATAAAATAATAAATTGTTGTTTTTAAATAATTATGGATTCCCAACATTTATATTATGTAAATCAAAAATTAATATAAATGCTGTAATATTGGTGTAAAATTTTATGTAAATGTAAAATTTAAATGTTACATGGTCCTCACACGATAACTTCCGAAAAATAAATGTCGTAATCTGAATTACCATTTAAACAATATTTGTATACTGTTTACCAATTTTGGGTGCTTTTCAACTTATTGAAATTTATATTAATTATTGATATTAAATTTTCTATAATATATCGATGTCACGAGTGCCTAAAACGATTTTCTTTTAATTTTTAAAATTTAATTATTTTTAATTTCTGTTTGTTGCAATTCGTTTTTGTTAAGTTTTCAATAGTTTAATTAAGTATTAAAGCGTCACGGTCTTGCAAATTTTTATCGAGAAAAAATCGTTTTCGTTTATAGGACGTTCAGAAAATAACTTACTGTGTACATTCGGCATACAATGTGAATATTGACACGTGATTAAATGCCCTCCATTTTTAAGCAAAATTGGTAGTAGATATATTTTTAATAATATTTTTTAAATGTAATAAAAGTTTTGCACTTTTGATGTAAATATAAGAGTTACTTTCTGAGCAGTCCACGTACCTATATAACGTTCCTATAAGATATTGTAAATTTTTTTAAAATAAAATTGACGATTAGGTAATTATTTTAGTCAGTCATAATATGCCATGGTTGTATAGTTTATGTAGTATTTGCTTATGTTTACGTATATTTAAATTTTTGTAGTAGATACCCTATGTACAATTTTTGTATATTTGTTAAAATGTATGTATATGTGCTGGTGTCAATGACTGATAAATTTTAAATAAATTTCGGTGTTTATTTGCTCACCTAATATAAGAATTATAATTTTACGATTTCAAGTGTCGATAAAAGTACAAAAAGTTATTGGGCCAGTATAACGTTGCAATTTATATAGAAGTATATAAGCACTGTTGGACTTGTAACTAGTTTATGTAAATCAAATGATGTTATATTTATCCAAATATTATTTTTAATTGTTCGATGTTTGTACTATATTATTTATCCTAGTTGATATAGTTTTAATGTTAATTTAATGAGTATATGTGTATAAAAGTTGTGATTAAAATTTTTATTTTAAAATAAAGAGCAAATGCGTTCTAAATAAAATGTTTTGCAATAAAACTTTGCATACCTACAAAATGTGCAATAACATGCTTTGTAATTCAAACGATGCAAAGTTTTTCGATCTCTGGTGATTAATAACTATTAATTAACCACACCATAACTAACACTCCATAAATATATTTTTGATTCATATCATTAGGTTCTTCCAATCAGAAGTTTATATAAATATTTTTGTAATATTGCAGTTTTCTATAAAATAGTACGACCACCATGTTATAATATACTAGATATTCTATTGAGCAGATCTCAAAATTTATTTAAAAATAATGAAGCTAAAATGTACTGTTAATACTTACCAGAACATACATATTTAACTTTAAAAAAGAAGTATTAAAAATATTTTAGAAAAATTGCTTTTTCTAAATACAATTTTTTGAGATTATTCGTCATTTTTTTTAAGTGCTAATTTAATTACGATGATTTAGTTACCTAGCTAATAATTTCCATGTTAGGGTAAGTTTAATACATGAATTTTATATATCAATAAGACTATTGTAAATTTTGTTTATATTACTTATATGAGTGCCTTGACACTACTTTGACTGTTATTTAATAGTAATAATGGTAAGCACGTGTGTTAAAATAAAAATTTAAAATTATATATTTCTATAATTTATTCAACTTTCCCATCATGAACTAGCATAAAAACGTAAAGATGGTATTGAGTTTTTGGTATACTTGGAGTTTTGGAAAGTAATCTTAATTTTTAGGGTCTTTATTGTCGTCATATTGGTAAGATCTATAGCTATATAGTAGAATCTATTCACAAAGGTGTGATTTAAAAATATAGCACCTGGTGTTTCCAATTGATCATCATTCTAGCATTAATATTCCAATTATATTGGCTCTGATTATGTAGTATTCAGATAGACAAATCTTATAGGAACTTTGGAAGCATCTGGTTGAGTTTGAAAGGTTATCAACAAATGACGCCATTATGTTGGAAGGCAGAATCAATGGTTCAATCACCAATAACGGACTTCTTAAAGATCTGTGATACCAATGCTAATGAAGAATTACAAATTAAGTCATCTGTTGATTATATTTTCAACTACAACAGAGAGTTCCAAAAATCCCATATGGTTTGCCAATCTGATGCTAAATATATAATCATAGCTTGGGCCATAGACTATCACAGAACCATAGATTTTTATAGAAGTGCACTTGCAATCTTTCAAAGTTATAGAATATAACGAGCACAAAGTCGTTGTAGATTTTACAGAACTGCCAGCCACAATATAACTCATACATAGGGTTTTTTTAGCTGCATGAGATCTTTCAATAGGGATAACTTTTGAATGAAGTTTGTCAACGTAACAGTTCTTTGAAATTTGTGTTCAGAAAGGTTTGCCATTTAATCATGAATAAATTAACACTTGAACAACTCTACCAAATTGTGGAAATTTATTTTCAAAGTCAGAGTGCCGTTCGTGAAACTTATAGAGCTCTTCGCCCATTTTATGGTCGACATAATCGACTTCTGAGCAGGCTATTGGTGCGGTGATGGATAAATTTCGTACCAGTTCTTCATTGCATGATTTAAGACCACCAACAAGACAAAGAAATGTGCGTACCGAAGAAACTATCGCTTCTGTGAGTGAAAGTGTGTAAGAGAACTCAAACATTTCAATTCGCCATCGTGCTCAACAACTTGGGCTTTGTCCGTTCACTACATGGAAAATTTTACCTCAAGATCTTGGTTTACATCCTTACAAGATCCAGTTGGTTCAAGAATTGAAACCTAATGATCATCGATTGTGTCGTGCGTTCGCAGATTGGGCTCACAACCAATTGGAAGTGGATGCATTTTTTTACCGCCAAATTTTGTTCAGTGACGAGGCACATTTCTGGTTAAATGGATATGTGAACCAGCAAAATTGCCGTATATGGATTGAGACCAATCCGGAACATTATCTTGAGACTATTGCATCCATTAAAATTGACTGTTTGGTGTGGAGTACACGCCAACGGCATCATCGGTCCATATTTCTTTCAAAATGAGAAAGGAGCTATCGTTACGGTGAATGGTGTGAGATATCGACACAGGCTTAATACATTCTTGTTTCCAAAAATCCAAGAGTTAAACATCGACAACTTATGGTTCCAACAGGATGGTGCTACGTGCTGCACAGGCATCGAAACCATCGATTTATGGAAAGGACAATTTGGTGCCAAAATTATTTCAAGAAATGGTCCTATCAATTGGCCTCCAAGATCATGTGATTTGATGCCTCCAGATCATTTTCTTTTGGGGTATGTTAAATCTATGGTTTATGCTAACAAACCAGCAACTCTGGAAGCATTGGAGGTCAATATTCAGCAAGTCATTTATGAAATAAGGCCAGAAATATTGGGAAAAGTGGTCAAAAATTAGACTGATCGGATGCGCTTCGTAACGATTAGTCGTGGTGGTCACATGCCGAAAATCATTTTCAAATCATAAATGGCATTAAATTTAATTTCATAAAAAAATAATTAAAAAAACATTCCATCAATTTTTTAATGTTTTATTTCAATTTGAAGTTCTCATACATCTAAAAACCACCCTATATGTTCCAATCATTTATTAACTCAAATCCAATTCAGAACTTCAATCCAATCCTGTCGTATAGCTTAACTATATCTGAGACAGATTCTTGTAAAATGAACTAATTTAATTATTAAGATGGAGGGCCAGAGCTTGAAGAGAAATCTGGTTTTCAATCGTTGTTTTCAATAATTATATAGATTTTCACTAGATTTAGGACTTACGGTGTATTCAGAGTGACAGCGTCGCGCAGGAGTATTCACCTAATAATTCAGCTGAACGCAACGTTTCCACTCTGAATGTTTAGATTTTCTTGACTGTCGATGAAACGCTCACACTGTGGTTACACCTTTAGGTGGCTCAAATATGATTTTTTTATTACTTGTTTTAGTTAAGCAGTCAGGTTAAGTAATATAATGACCTTGGTTTCATAGGCTGATTTGTTCGTGTTCGTATATGATGCCATAAACACCATTACTATGTGAATATTTACAGTGATGATTTTGTGATCACAATACCAAAATATTTCAAAAAGTTTTCTCCGAGGCGACCATCGGGTTTGATGAACGCCGCACCATTGTGGTTGAATTTTTCAGTTTCAGACGATCTTTCAGCCATTCAGGAGTATGTGAAGTTTCGCAAAGATCTTAATGTTCTCAGATACAGAACTGATTGTAGGAACTAAATAGTGCACATCAAGAGCTTCTAGTCTTAATAGGTAATATTGTTAATCTTAGTAATAAATCTTCTAATATTGGTGAATTTTAAACAGATATCCTTCTAGAAAGAATAGGGCAGTCCCCAGAAATTTGAATTCAAAAATAATTCTAGGAAAAATGAAAATAATTTTAATCTCGTTTTATTTCAAGTCTGTAGGTAAACAACATCCTAAGTTTTTCCCATCCTACGAGGCTTGCGTTCAACACCATATTAGAAAGAAAACGCCAAAATGAGAATTTTTGCAAATATCTCGTTAGATGCTAATTCTCCGACGGAGTAACATATTATCAATATTATATAGAAAAGCGCTACGGGCCTTGTAGACCCAGGGCTGAATCAATTACTCTTCTCCATGCTGCTCTGTCCGCCACTTTCTCCCTCCATTCTTTCACCTTCAAGTCTCCACCGCATCCATCCATCGGGATCTTGGTCTTCCTTGCCTGCTTGTTCCTATTGGCCGTCTTTTAAGTATCATCTTGGGCATTCTTTCCATGTGACCCAGTCATCTAACATTGTTCGCATGCACAACTGCCACTATATCAGACTCTCCAAATGGTCTCCGCACCTCCTCATTCGTCCTCCTTCACCATCCGTTCTCCGTATTCAAACCACCAAAAATCTGTCTGAGAATTTTTCTTTCCCACTCTCTGATTCTATGTCGATCGATCACGTTCATTGTCCATGTCTCTAACCCATATAAAGGTGTTGGTCGGGTGATCGTTTTGTATATTCTCAGCTTAGTTTTACTGGTTGCATTTTTTGATGTTAGCACTTGTCTCATTGCTGCGATACTTCTCGTTGCTCTTGTCATTTTCGCCTTTATTTCCATGTTTTCTTCGTTCTTGTCCGTTATCTGGATGCACAGGTACGTAACTGTTGACACTCTTTCAAACACAAACCTACCATTCTCTTCGGACGTCACCTCCATGCAATCTCCTGTCTCCACGCCCTCTGGTTTCATATAATGTCTTTCCATTTATTCCGCAATAAGCCTGTTTAACGTCGATACAGGCATGTAGTTTGTTGCTCTTTAATTGTGAAAATATGATCGGTGGTAGATCTACTTTATACATTATCACTTTATACATTATGTCCACTAGGGCAATCCCTCTATAGTTTTCACATACTGTTTTGTCTCCTTTCTTATAGAAAGTCTCCCTCCTTTCTTGTAGTATTTAATAATTTCTGATGTTATATAATTTTCCCGTAGACGTGTGATTTTTCTGACGTGTTATCGCTTTTGTGACTTCCTTCAGTGTGGGTGCTATTATATTTTCTTCGTCTTCTCTCACTTGTTCAATTTCTTCAATCTCTTCCATGCCGACATCTGATCGCAGAACTTCTTTGAAATATTCCTTCAATCTATATATTTGTTATTTATTCTGGATCTGTCAGTAATTCACAATTTTCCTTCTTTAGTATACTTGTTCCCTGCGTGTATCCCGTTTTCGCTCTTTTCACTTCTTGGTAGAAGTTTCTGATTTATTTATTGTTATATTGTTTTTCAAGTCTGATCATCGTTTCCTCTTGTTGCTCTCTCTTTTTCTTTCTTGTGATTTGTTTCACTTGTTTTCTTAAGCGTTCTTAGTTTTTTCTGTTATTTTCAATGTTGTTTGCTAACAGTTTGCTGCTTGCCTTAGTTTTGAGCAATATCAGTTCTCTTCATCAAACCATTTTTTCGTTTTGCCTTTCTTTGCTTTAGGAATATTCTCTGCTACGATTTTCTGTATTCTGTTCCACTACCCTTCCATCTTTGTACTATTCTCTATTTCTTCCAATTTAAGATTTATATGGATGTTTCGTATTGTTGACTTTTTTTGCTCGCTGTTAAACATTTCGGTGTATCTGTATCTAGGTGTTATTTTCAGTTTGCTTAATATGCTATTGCTAGTATTTGCCATTTTACACTTGACTATAACCAGGTAGCGATCGGAGTTTGCGTCGGTGCCCCGCATACTTCTAATCCAGGTTATAACGGATTTGTGTCGTTCTTAAATTAATAAGTGATAAATCTGCTTAACCGTTCTTCTATTTGGCGCGGTCCATGTCCCCTTGTGGGTGTCTTTCTGTTTGAACATCGCACTTTTTATAGCCATTCTTCTCTCAGCTGTAAAGTTTCTTCATGTTAACTATATTTTCCTATGCTAGGTCTGTACATTTCTTACCTTCCAATCTTCGCGTTAGTATCTCCTAGGACTATTTTAATGTCATACTTGGGTGTCTTCCTATAGAGTTCTTCTAAGGTTTCTTCTTTTTCTTCTGTAGGGACATGGAAATTTATTAATATGATGTTTTGCTTTTTTTCCTCTTTAATTTAAGAACACAGATCTGTTCCGATATCCCTTAGAACTTTGGAACTTTTTGTCTTGTTCCATAAAAGCCGTTCCGAGCATTCTGTTTCCTCTTCCGCTTTTAAAAAAGAGGGTCCCCTCTGCATTCATAACATCTACGCTTAGTTGTTTGGTTTCGTGGAGTTCCAATACTTCAATTATGTACCTCTTCATCTCTCTAACCAGGTCCTTGATATCACCAGGAGCAAATGTTCCTCTCACGTTCCATTTTCCAATATATTGCGATATCGAGATACCACGTCAATGGAAGTACGTTATTTAAGATTCGGGAAAATGTTGTTATTAATAAAGCATGTGACTTATCAACGTAATCAGAAAAACTTCGTCCGATACCAAGAAATTTAGTTCAAAGTCAAATGATTTGTAAAAAAGGACATAAAGCAGGTTTGAATAAAATAAATTTAAAATGTAACATTTAATAATTTTCTTTGTTGAAAAATGTTTATTTATAGTAAATGAAAGATTGTTTAGTAATAAGAAAGGTATTTCAAAAGTTAGAATATTGTTAATTAATTGATTAATGTAAAAATTTGTGTTAGCGTTAAATTTAAATAAGTTCTTAAAATCATTACGTGAGTTCGACGTGTCACAAGTTAATGAACTGTGAATGGAAATTTCATGTCCAGCATCTTTATTTATTCAACCACGAAGCAATTAGGAAGAAGTCAATCCAATCTGAAAATATAAAAATTTTACTTATAAAATTCCAACGAGTCACACTTGGCTTAATCCATACCTGTACTGTGAAACTTTCAATAATATTGATTTTCCGATCAACCAATAAAATGCGTCTACTCAAACATCGAGATTGCCATGAATTTCGAGATGAAAAATTATAAAACAATCGAAGAGGTCCTTGTGTAAAACTTTTACACGTAAAGGTGGCGAGTTTTGATCGTCCTAATAAAAATTAATTTTATAGTGAAAATAATTGGTGAAGGTATAAAATACCAGTGTAAAAATCAGCAAATTAATTACTTACCTACGTAAAACTAAAAATAAGTTGAAAAACGTAAAGGATTGAGAATATTTATGAAGAATTAAAAATCGACACAAAACGAGGTCAACAAACTGCAACTGGGAACCTTTTCATGGTAATAAACCCATCGAGTGAACTTTGGTGCGCAATTGTACCATCTCAAGTACAAGTAACTAGAAGATTCCTATATTTTTCTAAGGTAACGTGCACATTAAGTACAATTTTAAAATAACTAAGTGAAATTTTCGGACACCATACGACACGTGTTTTTCTTTATTTAACGTTCAGAATTTTGATAATTAGATTTAATAATAGAACTTTTTAATATAACATAACCTTTAATTACATTTTTGTGCTCAATAAAAACATTATTATTTTTGTAACGAAGGATATTTATTTTGACCTGTTCCGCGCCCATAAATTTATTTACAGTATTGGTCACGGAACGAACTCACCCTGTACAAGGTAAGACACATGCACTACGAACCAGCTAAGCCGAGGCATAATATTTCCATTTATTTGTATTTACTAAATTTCACATACATTTCCATTGACGGGGTACATTTCTGTACACTCGTACAAACATCAACAATAAAACGTGTAACCAAATTAGCGAGGGTTATTCAGAGCATATTTTGACTAGCCCAACGTGAGGCTCTATTAGTAACTACATTTATACATTGCATATTTTGTAGCCCAACGTGTGGCACTCTTAAAGGATTCCGTACATTGCAATATATACACTTCTCGAATATCCAAAATTATTACTCAATTTTCTCGCCATTCCGTCACTTCTTCTTTTCCCTACGTTCCTTCATTTATTCGTTTTTTGATAGAGGGTCGGGGTCTATGGGTTTCTTTTCTAGTAATTGTTTAGTTTGGGTGTTTCATATCGTTTTCTTTCTGTCCACAACCATTTTCGTGTATACCACCCTTACTCTGTTAGGTACCTCTTTCTCTCTCCGCCCTTGCTTCTTCTCTTAGCTCCTTCATTATCTTCTATTCCGCAGGGGTCTGATCGCTGTCTACGAAGACTCTTCCTCCCTTCAGTTTATATTTGTTTTTTAATACATTCATTTTCTCGTTGCAACTCGGTAATTTCACTACGTATCGCTATTCGCCTATTCGGTAGACATCCTCCATTTCGGATTCTCCTTCCATATCTTTAAAAAAAAATTCCTGTACGTGCGTCTTTAGAGCTTCCAGACTGCTACAGTTTTCATTCAAGCCCGTTATCACTACATTGTTCTTTATTTTCTCTCTTTCAAAATTTTCCAGTGATACTTGAGACTTTTTGCCAATAATCCAATATAGAGTTTTCGAAGTTTGAGATTCAATTGTTTCAAAAAAAAAAGGTTTGAGACTCAATTTTTTGTACCAAAAGCAGGTACTTTGCTTCTTCAGCCTAAGATATGTTTTGATCGTTCATCATTGGGGTACACCCGACTGAATTGGTCTAAGATTGGTATAATTATGCTTTTATAATTATAATTATAAGTTGAGGGCTTGAACAAAAATAATGAAAACTTATTGAGACTCGAACGGTACTCAAACGTAAAGTTTGAGAACTGCACCAGTGTTAAAAGTTTTTAAACAAATTTGATCTAACAAGTGATGTTATTGGACCAGAAATAATTTCAAGATTTATATTATTGTTTTTTGTTGGTTGATTTTTAAATTTTATATAATATGTAATATGTTTTTATATAATTAAACAGGTTATTATTATTATTATTATTTTTATAAGAACATAATTAAAACATTTCATATAAACAGTGCATTTATATATTTACAAAGTTTGAAAATTTTTTAGACAAAATTTATTTTTCATCTCTCCTTAAAAACAACCCCGTAGTGATCGGAATTTGTTGTAATAGTTTTATTGTATTTGCAGATTTCATATTAATAATTTAATATTACTTATGGTAAAATTAAAATTGAGTGTTAAGAAGCGTAAGTTGCTCGGAGTTCCGGACCTCGTGAATAAACATTGATTTGTGGAATAGGAGCTAGTTCTTTGTGAAAAAATATCAACGGAGAGGGAGTAAAATAACGCTATCCCCTGCTCATATCAACCGCTAAGTTAATATTTTTTCTCTAAAAGTTAGCTCCCGATTCCTTACAGCTAGCACCCAAATATTAAAGCTAGCACCCCCTAAGTTTATCCACAAATCAACGTTGAAAAACAAAAAAAAAATCAAAAGTGATTTGTGGTCAAACCTAGGGTGTGCTAGCTTTAATATTTGGATGCTAGCTCTAAGGAAACGGGAGCTAACTTTTTGAGAAAAAATTTTAACTCGGAGGGGGGCAAAGTAAAAGACCCATCGCCTTCGGATTTTTGATTTTAAAATATATTATTTTTCAAATAAAGGAAGACATAACAATTAAAGACTTTTTTATAACATTTAAAAGTTTTAACTGTTGAATTTAAATAGTAATAAAATAAACTTTAGAAATTAATTTTTATTTAATCGATAAAAATTTAATTTAATGTTAATTTATGAAGAGTAAAACCAACTACAGGCACAAAGCGGTTCATGTGTGCATGCATTGTTCATGCTTCCTCTCGTCAAACTACATAAGATCAAGTGGCAAAACCCCTCCAGAACCATTAGACTAAGTTAGAAAACCGTCAAGGTACATTAGATTAAAAAAACAACGAATTTTAATCTTGACAACTTTGAACGCTTATATCGTAACTCTGTAAATACGCCAGTTAGAGCAATGAATCTTGCTCGAGTCGCTTCCCCGAGTGATAAGTTGCAGGCATTTATCATTTATCTTGAACTAGTTGCTTGATTTTGTTGTAATATGGAAAACTTGACGGAAAAAGGTAGCGTAATTTCTGTACCTGAGAGGTAAACTGTCGTAAGTCACATTTTGTAAAATGTTCAGGAGAACATTTCGTATGTCAGTTACACGAGTTTACCTTTATCATATCAAGGCAGATACGATTGATTCTCATACTAGATTATCTCAGTATCTTTGAGATTTACAGATACGACGATTTACCACTCAAATACATACACCACGACAATGCAGTTTCATTAATAATCCGAAAATCGAAAAATTTGTAGTTACGACAGTTTACTTCTCGGGTACAGATTTGTTTCTTCTGATTGGGCGGGGGGGAAGAGAGCTTAAATCAATTTAATTTCGTAATTCCTGGTTTCAAAAAACTTTTAACAACCCATTAAATTTAACTAACCAATACAAAAAGTCTGAAAGCACTAACATGCCAATAGAAATCATCTGTTAATTTTAACGACTTCTTAAAGGTTTTATGAAACCGGCCATAAAATCTACTATATTGAGGGGGGTTGCTTATCTAACCTACTCATCAACGGCGACTCGTGGTTTGCTATAATTGGGGGGGGGGGGAGAGATTGCAAATTAAATTTTTCACTTTTGGGTCAAGTTTTTAATCCATCCAACCGTTTACGGTCCAAACGACATCGGATTGCTCAATATTCAACGGCGTAACTACACCCATATTAAAAAAAATTTGTGAGTTGCTGTTTTGTTTTGGGAGGGCGGCGCCCCGTCATGTAGTGAACACAAAGTGATCACTAAATTAACGAATTTTTAGGCATAACGAATCGTAAACGCTTTACAAAATTGGCCTGTAAATACACTAAACAATGGGACACAGTATGGTCGACGTCCTAGTGGGACAAAAATTGTGGCAAGAATCGTAAGCATTAGCTGTCCATATTTATTTATGAGATCCGTGGGTATCACTTATGTACAACCTAAAATAAAGCTCTCTCATTGGTTCAAAAGCTGTTACAATGTATTTGAGTTGCATAATCGTTCAACGGATCTATTTAGCGGTACAGACATACAGATAGATATATTAAGACTATTACATACTAGTCGGAAGGCCGCACTGACTGAATTGCGACATCTATCTGTCTATCTTCTATATTAATATATTGATTTTGTCAAATCTCACTTATCATTACAATTTACACGACAGATGGTGTGACATTCGTTGTTTTATTGATTTACAAAATTAGGAAGAGCACGTAAAGTAGATCTCAAAGATACCATGTTATGCGTTAAATATTTAATGGAATTAGTTAGACAACATTAAAATTAAGCGAACAATGTACGATAACCCCTGTAATTTTGGCAATAATCGATATTGAAAATCGCCGAAAATCGTTATTTTCAAGAGCTCAACCAATCAGAAGCTTGCATTCGATTTGGGGCGGATCTACCTCCGCATTCTGTTGATGGTCCGTGCGCTTTCACTTATAATAATTAGCCGCATTTCATCTCAGAAATTCATCGTTCATTTTACGTGTGTTACATTAAATTTTAAATTAAATTACATTTTTCCAACTTCACTCGAAAAATCTAGATCCGTTTTTTACGTCGTTAAACAGTCCTTTATAGGATCTATGGCGCTCAGGGAAATTTTTCCCCAAGTTTACCGTAAAAAGCTATAGATCCGTTTTTTTACGATCAGGCAAATTTTTTCCAAGTTTAACGCAAAAAGCTTACATGCACACAAAAATACGGAGTGGGGCGTGGCCTAAGAGTGCCAACAGCCAACGAGAGACCCCTGTTTCACTTAATACTTTAAGGGTTGTTTCTTAGGGTTAAACTTGTATTTTCCGCAATTTTTTTGTAGGTATATAGTTATAAACCTTCAGTTTTCCGAATATAGAATTTTTAAAATCGTGGTTCTACTTTACGTGCTATTCCCTACAAAATTATATGTTGACTAGCTGACCCGGCAGACGATGTCCTGCCTGGAATTAACTGACTTTGACATAAGAATATTAACCTTAAAATAATGACATTGGCACTCAAAGAATTGTTTATCCAAATATAAATTATAAAGTTGTATTGGTTTTATGTACTTTTTTATTATTTTATATTTTCTGTTTGCGCCCCCATATTATAGTAAACCAAGAACGATTTCAATCAGATGATTTTAAAAATTTTTTTTCGTATTATTCGTTTAGATGACCCGGCAGACGATGTCCTGCCTGGAATTAAATGACTTTGACATAAGAATATTAACCTTAAAATAATGACATTGGCACTCAAAGAACCTTGGACAACAAATCGATTAAGCTTTACTGACTCGATCGGAGGAAACACAAAAAAAGAGCCGCTACTGACTATATGGCAATGTCATTTAGATAAAAATATTGTGCAACGCCACTGAGTATATGTCAATGTCATTTTTAAGGTTAACATTCTTATGTCAAAGTTGTGCCCCCTATTCTCGAGCCGCTACTGACTATATGTCAATGTCATTTAGATAAAAATTTGTGCAACGCCACTGAGTATATGTCAATGTCATTTTTAAGATTAACATTCTTATGTCAAAGTTGTGCCCCCTATTTGTCGAGCCGCTACTGACTATAATATGTCAATGTCATTGAATTAAACTTTTAGCGTCAAAATCGCATCGTAACTATGGCAACGACTGTGACCTGAAGTGTTTAACTCCAGATGACCGTCTTATGGTGACGAATTACTAAAATCAAAGACGACGAAAAGTTTACTCTTGAATGTCGCCAGATCTCGTGAAAGTTTCAACGCCCACAGTTACGGGGTTTAGGCGTCTATGCGGAACATACACACATACACACACATATACATACAAGCATTTTTATATATAAGATTAAAATTTACACGACAGATGGAGTGACATTCGTTGCACCCTTGTTATGTTTCTTACCATATCTGCATGTAATATAATATATTATAATATTAAACCAATGAGATACGTTCCTGAGAGTGACGGACCCATACATACCATTGGTGGCGCCACCAGCAACAACAACATGGTTGTGTTTAGACGTGTATTTCGAAATTCAAAGTCATAATCTGGTGAAAATTTACAAACATTTCAGTATGGTCTTAAATTTATTCCAAAGTGTTTTGTTAATTAGTTAATTTTGTTATGTTTTGAGCCTGAAGAACGAACTTCTATTTTCATTTAATACGTCATTTACAAATTTGAAATTCTCCCGCATGGTGGCGTTTGCTTAATGTAAATTGCGAATTAAGGCTATTATTTGTATGTAGATTATTAATTAATCATAATTATGATAGAGGAAATATTATACGAAAAGAGGTAAAATTCCATTTATTCGCTTCAATTTTGTTAATCCATCATGCGCGTCAATACCATTGATTTTTTTCCAGAATTCTCAAAATTTGAACAGGAACAAACGAAAATAAGAGGTACTAGCAGAGATAACCTAGACTATTTTGGATTCAAAATTTGAAATAGGGGAACTAGCATTTCTATTTACATTAAACTGCAATCCCCCCTTGAGCAAAACAAAAAATTACTTGGAGAGTTTGTTGCAAATTTTTTTATCGCAAGCTTGAATTTGTTGCTCTTGGTTAATATTAAGCTACAACAGCAGTGATCCTATAAAAGAAATTCTACTAGACTTTCTTGCTAATTTTGCGCTCTGGAAAAATATTTGAAATCTAAAATAGAACATTCTGGGGGTTAGGGGGGGGTTGGAGACGTATTTTTATATTTTCTTTGCCGTTTTGAATTTTAAACAAAAGTGACTTCCTGATGTTCAAAGATTTTAACGAAACAAACAATACAGATTGAAAACAACATAATTAAAAAAAAATGCAATTTTTTTTAAAAGTGGGGGGCCAGCGCAAAAAAATACGTTTGTCGCGATTTTTAATCTAGCCCTTCGCGAATCAAACATTTTTTTACGGAACGAACTAAACAAAATGAAAACAACCATAATACAATTAAAAAAATTTCTGATTTAGCAAAGGGGGGGGGTCGCATCTACCCTTTTACGAAAATTTATGTTTCTATCGTTTGTTGCTAATTTGTTATCGCAAGCTCGAATTTGTTTCTCTTGCCATTCGCGAATGGCGGCCATTTCAAAGAGGGGGGGATTAGGCTACAATATCAACTGTCAACTGATATTCAGAAATTGTGAATTGAATTCAGATTTGTCAACTGATATTCAGAAATCGTGAATTGCAATTCAGATTTGTCAACTGATATTCAGAAATTGTGAATTGTAATATCAATTGACAAATCTGAATAACGGTTGACGATTTCTGAATATCAATTGACAAATCTGAATAACCGTTGACGATTTCTGAATATTAATTGACAAATCTGAGTAACGGTTGACGATTGCTGAATATCAATTGACAAATCTGAATAACGGTTGACGATTTCTGAATATCAATTGACAAATCTGAATAACGGTTGACGATTTCTGAATTACTGGTGGAAAAGGTGTAGACTTTCTTACTAATTTGTCGCTCTGGAAAAATATTTGAAATCTAAAATAGTACATTCTGCGGGGGGGGGGGCTGGAGACGTGTTATTGATATTTGAAATTTTCGACAACTCCGAGTAATGCGCGTTAATGTTTACGTATAGAAGTGTAACTTAAACAAGAACTTCCTTATGTTCAAAAATTTTAACGAAACAAACAATACAGATTGAAAACAACATAATTAAAAAAAAACAATCTGCAATTTTTTTAAAAGGGGGCGCCAGCGCAAAAAATACGTTTGTCGCGATTTTTATTCTAGCCCTTCGCGAAATCAAAAATTTTTTTACGGAACGAACTAAACAAAATGAAAACAACATAATACAATAAAAAAAATCTCTGATTTAGCAAAGGGGGGGTGCGTAACTTCACGGACATCGAAAATCTGTGAGTTTTGCAATGCGCTCCATATTTGACTGTCATTTACATAACGATTCTATGGAAACGATAACTCGTATCAAAAAACTTACTATGACCTTTTTTGTGTAAATTTCAATTCTAAATTTATTTGTTCTGATGTATTTTTATAGTCCGTTTTATCTAAAACAATAATTTAATTTCGCCACTGTTTTTCAGGTTAAAGTCAAAAAACATTATCAAGACCCTTTTTTAAGCAACTATTTAATGTCTATGTCTCTTGTAAAATATATGGATTTATACGGAATTAAGGTCACAAAATGGGGGCCCTGATCAAATTTTGACTTCGAGTACCCCCTCCCCCTAAAATGGGGTAATTTAAAATTCTCAAAAGAATATATTACCTTTATTATACTTTTGGCTACTTGCATAGCAAATTTTAGAGTGGGAACGCCTTTGATTTATTTAGGAGTGACATCGAATGAATAGTAAAATTTATTGTTGGTCTGAGTAAAACCACGAAGTAAAACAACAATTTATTGTCCGACGTTTTGGGTCATTTTATAATATATGGTTCATTTTCAATGCTTATGAGGGTGGGTGTAAGGAATCAACGGCAATAGTATATCGGTTCTATATTTCTTTCTACCACTTGATAACTTTGAAAAATCAACCCTTGGCATTCTAAAAAACGACAAATCAATTTTTGAAAAATCAAGATCATAATAAGCCTTGAAAATGAACCAAATATAAAATGGCCCGAAGCGTCGGACAATAAATTCTTCTTTTACGCAGACCTACACCCAACAATAAATTCTACTAATAAATCAAAATGAATGATCGTGGTCATAAATCATTAAATTAATATGTTTATATATTTACTACTAAACCAAAAGCGTTCCCAATCTAAAATTTGGTTTGCAAGTATCCAAATATATAATAAAGACAATACATTTTTTTGAGAATATTAAATTACCCCTTTTTGGAGGAGGAGGCACTCAGAGTCAAAATTTCAGATCAGGGCCCCCATTTTGCTCTTGGTTAATATTAAGCTACAACAGCAGTGATCATATAAAAAAAATTCTACTAGACATTCTTGCTTATTTTGCG
Organism: Podabrus alpinus; assembly: GCA_932274525.1. Taxonomy (NCBI): domain Eukaryota; kingdom Metazoa; phylum Arthropoda; class Insecta; order Coleoptera; family Cantharidae; genus Podabrus; species Podabrus alpinus. Next base: position 67,385,266 of record OW026454.1, read on the forward strand.
CTCTGGAAATATATTTGAAATCTAAAATAGTACATGCTGGGGGGGGGGGGGCTGTAGACGTATTTTTCTATTTTCTTTGCCGTTTTGAATTTTAAACAAGAGCAACTTCCTCATGTTCAAACGTTTTAATGAAACAAACAATACAGATTGAAACAACATAATTAAAAAAAACAATCTGCAATTTTTTTAAAAAGGGGGGCCAGCGCAAAAAATAAGTTTGTCGCGATTTTTAATCTAGCCCTTCGCGAAATCAAAAATTTTTTAACGGAACGAACTAATTAAAATAAAAACAACATAATACAATTTAAAAAAATCACTGATTTAGCAAAGGGGAGGGGGAGTGCGCAACTTCACGGATATTGAAAATCCGTGAGTTTTGCAATGCGCTCCGTATTTGACTTTCATTTACATAACGATTCCATGGAAACGGTAACTCGTATCAAAAAACTTATTATGAACTTTTTTGTGTAAATTTCAATTCTAAATTTATTTGTTCTGATGTATTTTTATCGTCTGATGAACCGTTTATGATATAAATGGGATAAGCTAAAACCGCGGGGGTGGTTTTGCGTCTAGGGGCGGAAAAGAGGTGGAGAGTGGAGCGTCACATCTATAAACTTAAACTACACCTTGACACTCACTGACTCATTCATAATTTAGAGCGTATATCTACGGACGTCATGGAGAGTTGAAATTTTGCATACCCGTGTGGTTTCGCGAGGATTGAACGGGAAAATTGTCCGTTTATCGATGGGACACAAGGGAGGGGGTGAAATGGCGGTTCAAAAAATTTCAGAATTCACTTTGGAGAGTTGAAATTTTGCACGCAGCTCCGGGCGGTGGTCGAGGGGGCGAAACAATTTTTTTTTCGAAATTTTTTCCGAGCGCTCGGCAAGACGGCTCCGCGCGAATTTTCTTATCTTTGCATATAATTTTATGTTTAAATAAAATTAAACTTTGTTTTTAAAAATTTATTTATTAAAATTAATACTAAAAATACGAGTAGTTACAAGTCTGATGACATAAAGAACAACTGATTGAATTGAGCTTTACAGCCCCCTTATATGTTAATATTAACAGGTGGGACCATACGGTCACAACTGGTGGCTTGCGGATTCGTAGGGTGCTTTATTTGGACAAGATGTATACATCTGTAAGAGCAAGTTCTATTTAGATAAGTAGCGATCTCATGAAATAAAGCGGAAATGCCCAGCTGCCACATGTTGCTAAGAACAACCAAACAAGGGTACAATAAATAATTATATAACAATAATTATCAATTACATAACAATATACTTCCAGAGTTTTCGTTCGATCGACCTCAAATTTGCGAGAGGAGTGGGGGCGCCGAAAACGAACAATCAGTTGGGACCAAATTTTCGAACATTTGTCCCGTTTTCGTTTGAGGAGGGTTAAAAATTTAATGCCTTTTTTTTCGCCTGGCTCGCTTATTTTCAGATTAAAGTTTCGATTTTTTGGTCTCATCGTGACGGCCTCGAATTTAGATTCGCATTTCTACAAAAAAATACGTAGGTCATAGATCGTTTACGGCCGCTAAGCGAGACGACGATTTTAATTACATTGCGTTTGTCGTTTTTTTTTTGTTGTCCCTAAGGTCAAATAATTTTGTTGCATATTCGTTTGCAACTTAGTTAGGTGATCTTGCTGAGGTAATAGATTTCTCGCGTGGGACCACAGGAACATGCTTACGTGTCCTACCGAAATTTAACCGAGATCTTGATGAACTTAAAATGCAATAGATCTTATTGCCCTTATGCAATAATTATTAAATATCTGCCCATTTTAACCTTGAAATTATTTTCGAGGGCATACTTATGGCCTTTAAAGCATTTTATAAAAATTTAAAAAAATTTCCAAAATTAAAGTTCTCGATAGATACCGTCGCACAGTGGGACAAGAGAGCTACAACGTGCTATTAAATCAAATACCATTTGAATGGATTTCTAAGTTGGATATTATATATTTTCAGGGTTGTTAGTAGTATTTAAAAAAATCGATAGATACAATTTTATCATATTCCTTAACCGAAAACAGCTTATTCAACAAAAAATTTTTTAATCGCCCTGTATGAACGGCTTCCAAAAATAAACAAAATTGCATCTAGTGAAGTGATTATAGTATTATAATATCTAAATAAAATTTTTTCTTTCGTGTTTTTGAAATTCCCTTTATTAAAAATAATATAAAAATAAAAAGTATTATTAATTTTTTATTAATAACGCTTGCCGAAAACAAAATTAATCTACAAAATCTCCGAATATGTTATCATCATAATCCTCATCATCTTCACTGTTATCATAATCATTATCCCGATTACGAATGACCATGACCGTTGGAGATTTCAATAATCCTAGTGCTTCTTTTGGAATGTGTTGGATTTTTCTCTTTTCTAGTTTTCGTTTGCTAGTGATTACGAGATCGGAAATCAATAAAAAAAAGTGAAAAATATCAGTATTCGTATTTTCCCGACTGCATTTTCTGGAGTAATGAGTAATTATCCTTTACATTTTTTTGGACCACCCTGTATGAATTGCTTCCGAAAATGAACAAAATTGTATCTAGGGAAGAGATTTGTAAAATTTGGTACAATGTTTAAACGCGACTGTTTTCTTATACTCCAATACCCATTAGGGAAAAAAATCAAAGCTCAATATGCTTTAAAACATAACCAAAAATCCCAAAAACTAATTAAACTTCAGATTTCAACAATACCGTTCCGTAGCGTACTTTTATAAATTACATGCTCTTTAATACAAGTTTAGAATTACTAAAATGTCACAATATACTTCAATTTCAAAGTTTCAAACTAAATATTTCATTTCTCAAAAATGCTTCCGGTAGAGAAAAATCGCACTAATCCGGGTCACGGAGGGCCCACCGAAAATTTAGTATAGTGTTCTAGTGCGCGTGGGTTAGTGGTGTATTCATACATTATGGACAGGAATCTCTAAATTGCATTTAATTTTTTTATTTAATAGCACGTTTTGGCTCTCTTGCCCCACTGTGCGTCGATATCTTTAAATTGTTCCAAAGGACATGACCTTGAAAATTATTTTAAAGATCAAAATTTGTTGTCAAATCGAATTAAAAATTCGAAGGAAGAATATATACAATAGAAAGTTAGAGCCGTACTCTTCTAAAAGCAAAAAAAGCAAATGGGAGGATGAAATCCGACCCACATTATTAATAGCAAATGGAATGCTGAAGGCAACCAGAATTCCTGAAAGCAATAGGGATGCCGACGGCCGCCCAGTGAGAGGCCGAAGGCCGACCTGTATTCTTAAAAACAAGTGAAAAGCCGAATGCCGACCTGTATTCTTAAAAGCATGTGGGAGGCAAAATCCGACCCATATTCTTAAAAGCAAATGGAATGGGGAAGGCCGACACGCGTTCTTTAAAACAAGTGGGCGGCCGAAGGCCGACCCATAATATTCTTAAAAACAAGTTTTTTTTCCTCTTTGCCTCGAAGGTTAAGCCACCAACGAGGCGAATTTATTAACTGCAAGTGGATACAGATAAACAATAAACAATAACAGGAACGATAAAATGAATAACAATAACAAATGGATAATAACAAATGGCAATGTAAATCTCTTAAACTAAATAATAACAATAATGATAAATTAACATATAACAAATAACAATAAATAAATGAGAAAAGTTGTGCACACAAGTACGGTGCCATTACCTCCGTACTGTGTGCAATAAAAATATGGCTAGCTGAATTTGCCTACTTCGTGGCACGAAGTGAAGCCTAGGAAATTTCGGCCGAATCAGAGTTATATAAATAAAAGAATTTAGAAAGTATTGGTTAAAATTTTAAATTAAGAAACGTGATTTGGTGGTCTATCCCAGTAGCCAATGCCGGGCAAGTTAAGGGGGAGCGTTAAATGTTTTAAGAGAGAGAATGATAGTTTTAATAAGTGAAGAGAATGAACGGACGAGAGAAGGGTTCTTGCATAAAAGGGTAAGTTGGAAAGGAGGGATAGAGTTAAAAGTGCAGAGGAGAGTGTGGCGGAAGCGGGGAACAGTATAGCGGGAACAGCAAGTCAGCAAATGTTGCAGAGTCTGCTCACTTCTGGAATCGCAGGGGCATAAGTCAGTAGGACTGATTTTATATCTAAAAAGATAATCGCGCGCGTACGAGTGACCCGTCAATATCTGCGTCATCTCGAAGGAGGTATCAACGGCGCTTCGGAACAAACGGACGTCCAGCAATGTGGGCAAGTGCTGCCGGGTGGTCGAACCTTGGACGGCATTTTTGTACTCGGTGTCCCAAGTACATGCCGACTCAAGACGAATCACCCCTTCTTGCGTAACTAAGAGGGAACTGGTTGTATGCCAAACGACTGTGCGAAACAGCCGCATCCTTGGCACATTGGTCGGCAACCTCGTTCCCTCCAATGCCGCAATGAGCCTTTACCCACATAAACTTGACGATCGTGTGGTCCTTCAGCATGAGCAGGGTACAATGGATGGAGTTGACTAGGGGCACCGTGCTGCTTCTATTGCTGATGGTAACAAGTGAGGATAGGCTATCGGAGAAGATACACACAGAGGGTAATCTCCTGGGGGAGATCCAAGCCAAGGCGGCATTGATCGCATATAGCTCGGCTTGAAACACGCTGCAAGCACCGTTTAAGGTACTTGTGCGTCTCAGGCCGAGGCCCTTGGTATATGACGATCGATGCGCCGACCTCCCCACCTTCCAGCTTACTACCGTCAGTAAAGATAGCGGCACTTACACCGTCGCATATTCGATCCACTTCCACCGGGTCGCTCGTCTTTCCAAACAAAATCGTCTGCCTCAGGCGAGGGTGTAAAAGTCCTGCCGGCGGCACACGATTCTGTAAGACGACGTCGTTTGGAAGTTGATCGAAAGTCCCATCCATTTTCACCTGCTCGACCTTTGCCACCTCCCTGATCCTGATACATAATCTTTCCTTACTGCTCTAATGAGAAGCAGCTTGGAGAAGATAAAGTCCACGCAGGAGGTAAGAACCTTATTCTGCTTTTAAATGCGTGGAGCCCTGGTGTTAGGTCAACTAGCTCTTTGATGGAAACGTCGGTATGCGAGGGCCATGGGTCGTGTAAAAACGCCTCGGATAAACTCAAGGAAGCAGCTTTGCAAACACACACAAAATAAACATAAAAATAAACAATACGGTGGTCATTGCTTAAAGGCTTAATGATAAAGTCGATGCTTATGGTGTTAGTATGGCACCAGTGGAACGTAACACAGTAGTCCACTACAGTAGCCGACCAGAACGGCACAGTAGCGACCACATTGACACTCAGAATCACCACCCACACAATCAATCGACGGAACACTCGAATGGTCATAAACAATCCCATAATGGTAACCACATCGAGCTTCCGACGACCAAACCAAGCGGCAGCGAACCCCGGTACAATGTCGCACCCTGTATATATGTAAGTCACACATCTTAGCCTTTATAAAATAAATTATAAAATCATAATTAAACACAAAAAAAAGTATCGACACAAAATTTCAAGTATGAAATTTGAACTTACGTCGATAAATCTGGAGTCTTGCTGCTAATACAATTTACCAGTACGTCGACATAAAATTAAAGGAAATAATACCCAAGCAAAGTTTAATAACCAAAACGTAATAATATAAATAAGTAGCATTACTACATTTATCAAAACAACACTTAAACTTGGTATTTTTATCGACGAATGCAAACGTGCGATAGTAGTAGATTGCAATTTATCACGAAGTGCAGAAAGTTGTAATCTGCCACTTATCTATCAATTGCAACCATTATTTAAATAAAATTGCAGCACAAAAAAAGAATACCAGATTGTTACACATAAATAAAAAAACAAAACACATTAAAAAGGCCAAGGGAAAAAATACGCCATCGAGCTTCCGTTGTTAAAATATTGGCCAATCGATCGACAGGTACTGTGAAGTAATAGCAAATAAATCGTGCTACTCACCGATGCTACCGGATAAAAATCCTTCCCAGGAATTATGGGCCAGGGTGGTCGGATAGGGACACATGGCACGGCCAAAAAAAACCACAATCCTCCAATCGCGGATCAAATTCCCTACTGGGATGGTAAAACAACATATTCCATATAATATCCGGATTGTCGGACTGAAATTCCCACAAACGTAACCATACTCCGCAAAATCGAAAACCAACCCCGAAAAATCACTTCACAGCCCACCAGACGTGACCTTCTCGTCCGCCATTTTCCCCCCCAGTCCCTCTCAGCGCGCAGCTCGACTTGCGTTCCGGAAAACAGATAATAAAAATATCGCAGAGTCCACAACGCCATCTCATTCAATTTAAATGAATTGGCAGTGGCCAACCAAATTGATGTATAAGGTTGAACATAACGGATGTAAAGTCCAAAATCCGTTATAATCCTTAGCTCAATCGTAGTGAATCCGGTTAAGGCGAACGCAGATATCGCGGATACCGTGTGAAAAGCGCGCGTAGCCCTAATGGCGAATGCCCTTTGGAAAGATCGTAACCAACGAAGCACGTATTTGTATTTCAGCACTCCACCCCAGATGAAAGCACCATAAGTGACAGTGGGTTCGATGACCGCGTGGTAGATTGTCTCCACATTACGCGGATTGATCCCCCACGTCGGTCGAACGAACCCACATAAATTTTTAAAAATTTTGTTGCATTTTGCCAAAACGTGCCTGACGTGTTCGTGAAACTTTAAATGTTCGTCAATGACAATACCTAAAATTTTGATATGCGGGTCGAAAGTGAGAATTTTGTTGCCGAAATTAATTTTGCAACGTTTGGTTTTGAGGGTGAAGGCGATAGCTTGAGTTTTGGGTGCACTGAAAGTTAATTTAACTCCAGCGCCCCACTCGCTAATGGCAAACAGCGCCGCGTTGGTACTAATTTCCATCTGCGTTACACTGGGCGAACTCACGATAAGAAGGACGTCATCAGCAAATGCTTGCCGATGACATCCTTTAGGCAAGCCTAATATATCGAGAAGTTCGTCCAATATAATATTCCAGAAAGTGGGCCCGCAAACAGAGCCTTGGATGCATCCTTTTGTCATAGACTTGCGCGACTTTCCGTCAGCGTAGGCCAGCTCCACAGACCGATCCGCGATATAACTTTTGATCAAGTTATATAAGTTGGAAGGGCACGAAATGTTTCGCAGTCTGTGAAATAATGCCGGCCACCAAGTGTTGTCGAACGCCGCTTTAATGTCCAAGGATACCCCCAAAACCAGTCATCCTCGACTTTTCTCGCCACGGACGATACTCAGAGCATCATGTATTGCATTGGTTGTGGAGGTCTGTTCCCTGAATCCATACTGTCTCGGATTCCATGCCCGGCGCTGCCCACCAAAATAGATGAGCCGTTTGGTGAACAGCTTCTCCAGCAACTTTCCGAAGACGGGCAAGAGTCCTATGGGCCTAAAGGCCGATAGGTCCGTAGGATCGGACCTATTTGGCTTAGGCAAGATCTTCACATAGGCGCTCTTCCACGGCGTCGGAAAGTGGCCGGTTGCCAGACACGAATTAATGAGTTTAGTAATGAATTCAGGGTGGGCCTCCGCAAACACAATGCAAATGTTCACGTGAGATTGTCGACGCCCGGTGCTCTGTTTGGACTCATTGTAACCAATGCCTCCAATACCTCTCCAAATTCCTCTTCATCACCGGTATCGCATGTGTAGGGCGAATCGAACATTTCACGCAACTCCCTATGTCTTAGTGATGTGTCGGAGTCATCGTCCGGGTAAAAGTGAGTCAGTAGTTTAGTCGCTGTCTCATCGGTGGTCACTGTGAATTTGTTATCGCACATCAAGGTGAACGGGGGCCGGCGAGCGGGTGCGTTCTTAATCAGTCTATTAGTCAACGACCACACACTTTCTTGGTGCTGCCCTGTACAAAATTGCCGAAAGTTTTTAGTTGACGTCGAGCGTATCAGGTCACCGTATTCTAGTTTGAGCTCCTTCCGAATGCCGACCCGTATTCTTAAAAGCATGTGTTGCGCATGAATTAAATATATAGGTGTTTATCTCTTATTATAAAAGGCCAAGTCTTTCTTTCTTTCTGTCCGTCCCACGGAAATACCCGAAGCAAACCGAACCGAACCGAACGCACAACGTATCATCGGATCAACGTATCATCGGATCAACGTATCATCGTATCATCGTATCAACGTATCATCGTATCATCGTATCATCGTATCAACGTATCATCGTATCAACGTATCATCGTATCATCGGATCAACGTATCATCGTATCAACGTATCATCGTATCAACGTATCATCGGATCAACGTATCATCGTATCATTTTGTCTATATAGGTAAGTCTATTTCCAAAAAAGCATTATGTGAACTTCCATAATGGATAATGAAAATTTTGAAAATCCTGCTGCAAAGCGACGACGATTGAATCGTGAGAGAAAAGCACGTACAAGAGCTAATAACACAGAAGAACAGCTTCGATCACAGCGACAAGCTAACGCTCGGTCTCATGCGATACGTCGACAACGTGAAACTTTGGAACAAACTCAAGCGCGGCAAGCTGCTGACGCTCGGTCCCATGCGATACGTCAACAACGTGAAACTTTAGAAGAAACTCAAGCGCGGCAAGCTGCTGACGCTCGGTCCCATGCGATACGTTGATCCGATGATACGTTGATCCGATGATACGTTGATACGATGATACGTTCATCCGATTGGTTATGAAATTATCCGTTATGCGTTCGGTTCGGTTTGCTTCGGGTATTTCCGTGGGACAGACAGAAGGAAGGAAGGACTTGGCCTTTTATAATAAGAGATGAGAACAACATTAAATAAATAAACAAAAAACTTACATATATTTTTTTAAATTAAATTAAACTTAATCAATATTTAAAATTTTTTTACTTATTTTAAACTAGATGATACCCCGTCCGAGGACGGGCAGCTAGAAGGACGGGCAGCTACCCAAGGTAACTTAAGTTGAATGAAGATTAAGGAAAGCTCTCAGTGCAATCCAAAAGCCATATGACCTTGGGTAGCTGCCCGTCCTTCTAGCTGCCCGTCCTCGGACGGGGTATCATCTAGTTGATAAATAAAAACGGTTTTCACTGTCTTCCTCGATCGCCTCTTCTTCTGTACTTTTATATCATATGCCATCACTTATATAGTAATTAGTTAACCATATGATTACCAATCTAACCGGATTATCCTTTAATCATTATGTTCCTAATTCCAACATCCCCACTGGAACATACATCATCGATTAATTTTGCAATCCCATCCCTTTCGAACAAGAATTATGTTTAGGAGCACTAACAGCCTTTGTCAGACTATCAGCAATCATGTCATCGGTACTAACATGTTTCACTTGAATTTTCTTTTCTTCAATCATATTCCGAATGAAGTGATGCCTGATATCAATGTGCTTCGTTCTGGGATTATATCCATCTCCATATGCAAGATTAATCGCACTTCTGTTATCACAGAATATTGTAATCGGTTGGTTTTCTAAATTCGGCGACAAGTCTAGTTCTAATTGTTTTAACCATATTCCTTCCTGAGTAGCCGAAGAAAGTCCCATATATTCTGCTTCGGTGGTAGATAATGCAACGGTGGCTTGACGTTTACTATGCCATGATATAGCTCCTCCATTCATTTTGAAAACGTAACCGGTGCAGGAGCGTCTATCGTCAATGTCATTTCCCCAATCGGCATCGCAAAAACCTGAAATCGTCGGTTCTTCCTTTCTACTAAATTTTAACCTGAAAGAATCTGTTCCTTTTAAATACCTAAAAATTCGTTTTACTGCGGTCCAGTGCACTTTACTTGGATTCTGATTAAATTTGCTCACGGTATTAACTGCATGGGCTATATCCGGCCTCGTTACTTGAGATAAATATAAGATACTCCCCACTGCCTCTTGGTAAGGTACGTTCGCCATTTTAGAAGGATCGTTATCGCTTGGGCACACATTCTTCGATAGGACTTGATTAGGATCTAACGGTGTATTTGCTGGGTTACAATCAATCATATGAAATCTTGTTAGAATCTCATTAATGTAATTTTGTTGGTCCAGATACAATTCTCCATTCTTATAATCTCTCGTAATTCGTAAACCTAAACAATGACGTGCTTCACCCATATCGTTGAATTTAAACTTCGATTTCAATTTTTCTTTTAAGTTGTTTTTCGTTTCAACATTATTCGAGAAAATCAACAAATCATCAACATAGACAGCTACGAACAACATATCATTACCACTTGTTTTGAAATATATACATGGATCCACTTTGGATTGATGTAATCCTATTTTCTTCAGAGCAACACTGAGTTTTATGTTCCATTGTCGACTTGCCTGTTTTAAACCATACATTGCTTTGTTTAAACGACAAACTTTTGAACCATTACTAAAGCCTTGAGGTTGATTCATATATATTTCCTCTTCGATATCTCCCTGTAAAAACGCTGTGACGGCATCCATTTGGTCAATTTTCAAATTATGTTTTACTGCCAGGGCCATTAAATATCTGATTGAAGTATATCTAATCACCGGAGAGTACGTTTCTTCGTAATCTATTCCTTTTCTTTGTGCGCATCCTTTTATAACGAGACGAGCCTTGTATTTATAGATTTCTCCTGCAGCATTTTTCTTCATCTTAAAAACCCATTTGGAATTTAACGGCTTTTTGTTTGTTGGGAGTTCGGTTAGAGACCACGTGTTATTTTCCATTAAAGAGTTCATTTCTTTATCCATGGCTTCCTTCCAAGAGGCACTATCTTTTCGACTGAGAGCTTCTTCTACGGTTAATGGATCGTGTAGTTCATCACAAGCCTGACCAAAATAAGACACAAAATCCTTTCTGACAATCGGCTTTGGTTTTCGTGCTGATCTCCGTGGCGGTTCATCGGTCAATGGGGTTACCTCGTTCGGAAGAAATTCTGGATCATCAATATCGGTCTCTTCAAAATTCTTCAAAAAATCTTCAAAATTTTCACATTCCACTGAATCATCGGTAATGGTTTCGGAAGTGTTCCCCACTTTATCCACTATCACATCATGAACAATTTCCATGTTATCAGTTTCACTATTACTGCAATCATCGAGATTTTCAAATTTATTACGGATTATTGAACTGTTTCCATCTTCAAAGAATTTGACATCGCGACTTTTGATTAATTGCTTTGATTTGGTATTTAATAATCGATAACCTTTTGTGTCTTCGCAATATCCCACAAAAATAAATTTTCTTGACTTTGAATCCCATTTCGATCGTTTTGCCTTAGGAACATGTACCATCGCATTACATCCAAAAATCTTACAGTGGCTTAAGTCCGGTTTCTTGCCAGTCCACATTTCTTCCGGAGTTTTGTTGAATTCATGTAAAGCTTTGGTAGGCACACGGTTAACAATATAGGCCGCTGTGTTAATTGCCTCTGCCCAGAATTCCTTTCCCAATTTTGAAAACGAAATCATACATTTACCCTTTTCAACCAACGTACGATTCATCCGTTCAGCCACTCCATTTTGTTCCGGCGTGTACGGATTGGTAGTTTGGTGCCGAATGCCAGATTTCTGAAACAGATTTTTAAACCTTTCATTACAATATTCCGTACCATTATCTGATCGCAAAATTTTGATCCGATTTCCAGTTTGCGTTTCCACTAAGTTTTTAAACACCTGAAATGTAGAAAAGAGTTGATCCTTGGATTTCAAGAAATAAACGAACACTTTTCTTGAATAATCATCAATAAATGTGACAAAATATTTCGCATCACCATTCGAGGTTATCTCCATCGGTCCACATAAATCGGAATGGATTAGTTCTAGCGTTGTTGTCGATTTACTTTCAGAAGTTTTAAATGGATTTCTAGACTGCTTACCTTCACAACATGCAATGCATTTAATTTCTTTTTTGTTGTCGAAATCAATGCCCGTTGCCATTCCATTTCTTAGTTTTAATAAGTCGGTGGAATTAATGTGGCCTAATCTAGAGTGCCACAATTCAAAATTATCCGATCGGACCATAAAACCCTTTATGCGATTTTCACAATCGAGTTTGTAAACATTATCCACTAATTTCGCTTTCGCTATAACCATACCATTTCTATCATATATTTGGCATCCTGAATCGTCAAATACAACCTTATTACCATTTTTAACTGTTTGACTAACAGACGACAAATTTGCAGTCAAACCCGGAACTTGCAAGACATTATTAATTTTTACGAACTTATTATTGATTTTCAGTTGCGTATCTCCTATACCGGCAACTGCGATTTTCTGATCGTTGGCCACCGTTATTTCCATTTGCGTTGCTGACCTAAAATTTCTTAATTCGCCCGAGTTCGTCATGTGAGCTGATGCCCCTGAATCCACATACCAGTTGTTTTCTTCATGACCCGCTCTAAAGCAACTTACCTTCGAGAATAATGAAGTCTTTTTTGAACAATTTCGTGATTCACTATCAGATCCTGATTTCTTCTTTTCGTCGCAGTTTCTTGCTATATGGCCATAGTTATCGCACTTAAAACATCGCGGCCCTCGATTTCGGAACGGTTTCATTTGATTATGAAATTTCTTTTCTTTGCTTTTGTTGTATAAAGCAACATCTGTCGACTTTTGAACCTTGACCTCTTGCAACAACTTTGTTTTAACAAAGTCGGCTGTTAACGCAATACCGGAGCTTTCGACTGCCATTATCATTGGTTTATATTCTTCAGTCAATCCTGCTAATAAAAAAACTGCCAACCATTCATCGTCTATTTGAAATTTTATGTTGGTTAACTTCTGCGCGGTACCCATTATTATGTTCACATAATCTTCGATGGTATCACAATTTTCCAATTTGGTCCCGATTAATGTCCTCATTAAATTGACCTTACGTGATAAGCCAGAATCGTAAAATGCTGCTTGCAATTTTTCCCATACATCTTTTGCGGAGGTTGAATTTTCAATATGGACATAATTGATCGGATCAACCATTAAGATAATTTTCGATCTTGCTTACACTTCACGTCGTAATTTAGCAGCCGTATCTGTTGTTGTATCGTTACCTTCCACACAACTCCATAAGCCATCGAGCTCGAGATAGGTTTTCATCGCAAAACGCCATGTGCTGAAATTTTCGCGACCCTTCAGTTTTTCGAACATTGGCAATCCATTACTTGCTGCCATCGTTCACACAAACTCGGTTTTGAAATACTTCTCAATACGGAACCTATAATTTTATTTCACGATGCTGGGCCCATAGCCTGTTGCGCATGAATTAAATATATAGGTGTTTATTGATAAATAAAAACTGTTTTCACTGTCTTCCTCGATCGCCTCTTCTTCTGTACTTTTATATCATATGCCATCACTTATATAGTAATTAGTTAACCATATGATTACCAATCTAACCGGATTATCCTTTAATCATTATGTTCCTAATTCCAACAGCATGTGGGAAGCAAAAGCCAACCCATATTCTTAAAAGCAAATGTGAGGTCGAAGGCCGACCCGTATAATTAAAAGCAATCGGGAGGCCGAAGGCCGACTCGGGTTCGCTTCACCATTGAGATGCCAAATCCGGACCAAAGAAACCCGAGATCCCACAACAAACCAACCATGGAATCCTTAAAAGATCTAAAAAACGATCGGTAAGCCCTTAAAGAATCGGGAGGCGGATAGGCCGACAGCGAGGCCACAGACCGCGCGCCTCGCAGAGAAGGCCGATTTTCAAGTGGCTAGTTTGGTATTATAAAGGAGGGTCGCATCTACACTTTTACAAAAATTTATGCTTCTATCGTAAAGTGCAAGGTTGTGTTCCATAACGTCCGGATTATCTAAAAATTACAAGCACGCGCCAAATAATAAATAATGCAACTTACGCTGATTTGGTCCTGGAACGGAGTTCTTGGCACGAATTAAAAATAAAGTAAAGGAATTTAAAAAACTTTACCTCAATTTTAAACAACGCCAATGAACAAAAGGTCACATTCAAATTTTCTTATTGGGCGGGAAAATTTAATCGCTCGACATTATATTTTAAAAAATTACCAAAAGGACATTAAAATAAATTAATATGACATAAAATAATTTCATTTGACATAAATTATGTTCGCAACAAGAAATAATTTTTTGGCATTATTAATTTTGGTTAAAGCTTATGTCAAACTCAGATGATTTCGTTTACGTAATTCTGCGACTACGTCAGTGAGTCAAATGGTGGCCAATATTTGGAAAGTTTGTATTGGGTTCAGGTGAAATTTGACGAGGAAGTATTTTAAATAAATATTTAAATATGTTATCAGTGTGCAGACAAACTTTAAATTCAAGTTTAAAAAGGTCAGTAGTCTCTTATTATTATCGACAGCGATAAGATTTATCTTAAGTAGTATTGATACTTCAAAGTTGACCCATTACAACACGGAATCATTCAAAAGTTGCTAATTTGTTGTTATTATTATTTTATTAAATCCCTCTCTCTAAGGCTTTTCATTAATTGTGCAATATTTTGATCGACAGAGAGGTTAATGTATGTTTAAAGCTATGTACAAGTTAGGAAATTTCCATTATGAAAATCAATACATGAGTGGTAACATCTTGTTTAAAAAAAGAATTCGATGTGATAACGATAACCTTGAATGATTCTGTTATCCGGAACTTATCTACTAAATATTTTACCAAATTATTGTTAGCTCATTCAGTTTCATTTCCATTATTTATAATACTACTTGGCATGGATTTTGTTTTAAAATTAGAAATAACATTTCTATTTTTTGTCCAGAATTTCAACGAGATCTATAGGTTCCGTTGTACCTGTGGAAGACATTCCAGACTTTAAATTAAAAAATGAACCCGTGTTGCAATATCTGAAATGTTCCAAAGAAAGAGATGACCTGATAAGCGAATTAAAATGTATTTCATCACGTGTCGAGGAAGTTCCCATCGTTATCGGTGATAAGGAATACACCACACAGGATGTTCGATATCAGGTAACTTCGTGTACCTACCTCGAAAAGTTTAATTTATATTTCTTTCAAACAGGTAATGCCACATGACCACCAGCACAAAATTGCTAAGTTCTATTACGCAGATGATGCGTTAGTAAAAAAAGCTATCGTATGCGCCACGGAATCCCAAAAACGATGGGACAAAACTCCCTTTGCAACGAGGTAACTATTTCGGCCCCATGCCGTCTTAATATCTAATAACAAAACCGTTATTCGTAGGCTGGAAATATGGGAAAAGGCTGCAAGTCTGATGGCAAACGAATACAGGCAGACCTTAAATGCCGCCACGATGTTAGGCCAATCGAAAACCACCATACAAGCTGAAATCGATGCAGCATGTGAGCTCATTGATTTCTTCCGGTACTTCCTCCAAACTTCAAAGTATACCTTCTGAATTAATGACACCTTACTTTACAGAATAAACGCTTACTTCGTAAAAGAAGCACTCAAATATCAACCTATATCTGAAAATGCTTGTTTAACTAGAAATTTTATGAGGTATAGAGGTTTCGATGGATTTATTGCTGCCGTTTCGCCATTTAATTTTACTGCCATTGGTGGAAATTTAGCGTGCACTCCCGCTCTTATGGTAAGCCGTCTCGAGAGTGTAGTTTAAATGTCTGAAATTTTTTATTATCAGGGTAATTCAGTTTTGTGGAAACCTAGCGACACGGCCCTTCTTTCCAATTGGACTATTTTCAAGATCTGTCGTGAAGCTGGTGTACCTCCAGGTGTTATCAATTTTATACCATGTGACGGTCCTGTCTTTGGTGATACTATCACTTCTTCACCGCAATTGGCCGGTATTAATTTCACCGGGAGTGTTCCGTAAGTGTAATGCTTAATTTAATCTGACCTGCAAGGGGGTAACCACTTTTGTAACAGCCACTTAGTAATGGAAATTTAATGCTGTTAATTTAATGGGATATTAGAATATCCCATAATCAATCAAATTGATTTTATTATAATCCTCCCATTAAAATTTTAAACCTAGATTAAATTGGATTATTTTGAAGGAATTTTTTGCCAGAGCAAGTCAGGAAAATTTTAAAAGGCTACACACAATTTTTTCAATACCTTCTGGTTCAGGAACTAGAATTTAAAAATGTATTACTTTTTTATACGAGTTTATTGTCTATTGTTTAATGGAAATTAAAATCAGAAAATAACGCTTTTTTACATACCATTAAAATGTACAATAAATTCACATAATGTCAAATCAACTTAAAATACATATGAAGATTTAAATTAAATTGCAGTTTTTAGCATAACAGTTAAATATGACCGTCCATAATAGTATATTATATAACAAGGGACTTTAGTGTTTAATACACTTAAGGGGTCATCCATTAATTACTTAAGGGTTTTGGGGGGGGGTATTGGATATCTTACGGCCCCTTACGTAGGGGGGAGGGGTCCGACGTATTCCTTACGTCGTTTCTTAAAATATTTTTTTAAATTAAATTTAAAAATCGAATATAATATTTGATAAAAAATCAAATATATTGAAATATATTGTACTTAAAGGCGCTGATACACATGCTACTTACTGGCACGAAAAGCATGCTATTATGACGTAATTTTACGACATTTACGTCATAATAGACGGTGTATCAGCGCCTTAAAAATCATTAAACATAGTGGCATAATAGTATAAGATTTAAATTAAATTGCAGTTTTTAGCATAACAGTTAAATATGACCGTCCATAATAGTATATTATATAACAAGGGACTTTAGTGTTTAATACACTTAAGGGGTCATCCATTAATTACTTAAGGGTTTTGGGGGGGGGTATTGGATATCTTACGGCCCCTTACGTAGGGGGGAGGGGTCCGACGTATTCCTTACGTCGTTTCTTAAAATATTTTTTTAAATTAAATTTAAAAATCGAATATAATATTTGATAAAAAATCAAATATATTGAAATATATTGTACTTAAAGGCGCTGATACACATGCTACTTACTGGCACGAAAAGCATGCTATTATGACGTAATTTTACGACATTTACGTCATAATAGACGGTGTATCAGCGCCTTAAAAATCATTAAACATAGTGGCATAATAGTATAAGATTTAAATTAAATTGCAGTTTTTAGCATAACAGTTAAATATGACCGTCCATAATAGTATATTATATAACAAGGGACTTTAGTGTTTAATACACTTAAGGGGTCATCCATTAATTACTTAAGGGTTTTGGGGGGGGGGGTATTGGATATCTTACGGCCCCTTACGTAGGGGGGAGGGGTCCGACGTATTCCTTACGTCGTTTCTTAAAATATTTTTTTAAATTAAATTTAAAAATCGAATATAATATTTGATAAAAAATCAAATATATTGAAATATATTGTACTTAAAGGCGCTGATACACATGCTACTTACTGGCACGAAAAGCATGCTATTATTACGTAATTTTACGACATTTACGTCATAATAGACGGTGTATCAGCGCCTTAAAAATCATTAAACATAGTGGCATAATAGTATAAGATTTAAATTAAATTGCAGTTTTTAGCATAACAGTTAAATATGACCGTCCATAATAGTATATTATATAACAAGGGACTTTAGTGTTTAATACACTTAAGGGGTCATCCATTAATTACTTAAGGGTTTTGGGGGGGGGTATTGGATATCTTACGGCCCCTTACGTAGGGGGGAGGGGTCCGACGTATTCCTTACGTCGTTTCTTAAAATATTTTTTTAAATTAAATTTAAAAATCGAATATAATATTTGATAAAAAATCAAATATATTGAAATATATTGTACTTAAAGGCGCTGATACACATGCTACTTACTGGCACGAAAAGCATGCTATTATGACGTAATTTTACGACATTTACGTCATAATAGACGGTGTATCAGCGCCTTAAAAATCATTAAACATAGTGGCATAATAGTATAAGATTTAAATTAAATTGCAGTTTTTAGCATAACAGTTAAATATGACCGTCCATAATAGTATATTATATAACAAGGGACTTTAGTGTTTAATACACTTAAGGGGTCATCCATTAATTACTTAAGGGTTTTGGGGGGGGGGGTATTGGATATCTTACGGCCCCTTACGTAGGGGGGAGGGGTCCGACGTATTCCTTACGTCGTTTCTTAAAATATTTTTTTAAATTAAATTTAAAAATCGAATATAATATTTGATAAAAAATCAAATATATTGAAATATATTGTACTTAAAGGCGCTGATACACATGCTACTTACTGGCACGAAAAGCATGCTATTATTACGTAATTTTACGACATTTACGTCATAATAGACGGTGTATCAGCGCCTTAAAAATCATTAAACATAGTGGCATAATAGTATAAGATTTAAATTAAATTGCAGTTTTTAGCATAACAGTTAAATATGACCGTCCATAATAGTATATTATATAACAAGGGACTTTAGTGTTTAATACACTTAAGGGGTCATCCATTAATTACTTAAGGGTTTTGGGGGGGGGTATTGGATATCTTACGGCCCCTTACGTAGGGGGGAGGGGTCCGACGTATTCCTTACGTCGTTTCTTAAAATATTTTTTTAAATTAAATTTAAAAATCGAATATAATATTTGATAAAAAATCAAATATATTGAAATATATTGTACTTAAAGGCGCTGATACACATGCTACTTACTGGCACGAAAAGCATGCTATTATGACGTAATTTTACGACATTTACGTCATAATAGACGGTGTATCAGCGCCTTAAAAATCATTAAACATAGTGGCATAATAGTATACCGGCCGCCTTTAGCCATCTAGACCGTGTCGGATGTGGTTGTTCGGCCTTCGGCCTCATTCCAAGGTTCTAAAGTAGCCTATGTTTTTCGTAGCGATGTAAATAACTTCTACACCAAATTTGGTTAAGATGGTCAAATAGAAACGTAAAGCACGTGTACGCGTATTTGCATTGTCGATCGGTTGACAGCTTGACAGCATTCATTATTGTTTTTTAATTTGATTTTGAGTAGCCTGCCTTCCTTTAAGGAATCTCGATAATCCATTCATGCGCGTCCCATGGGGACGCGCATGAATGGATTATCGAGATTCCTTAAAGGAAGGCAGGCTACTCAAAATCAATTTACCTTTCCTTTTGCGAATTTTTGCACTATTTCAATACAGAAACATGCGCAGGAACCTACATAATAACTGTGCCAAATTTGGTTCCAAACGGTTTAGGAGTCTATAGGGTACATCCATTTTTATATATATAGATTATTATTCATATTTTATAAATATAAGGGGTTGAGAGGGGAGTCAAAATTAATTTTCTTTTAAATAATCCTTACGTAAGATGTGGGGGGGTTCCACAATCTTACGTACCCTTACGTGGGGGGAGGGGGTCCAAAATTACAAAAATCATCCTTACGTAATTAATGGACGGCCCCTAAGTCCCTTGTTATATCCTGATCCTGAAATGTATTAAATAGTATATTACTATACGTGGGCGGTACCGCCTTAATTTTAGTAAAATATTTTGGGGTCATTCCATATCAAATCGACCAGCGTATGTATTTTCATGTTCCTCTTCAATTTTGCTCAAATTTGATACACTTTTAAGTTATGCCAAATAAACGGGCCCGTATTTTTTGTTTGGCCCTAAAACTTTACAAAACAAACCGTTGCGTCGTCGTCCACTGTATATATATTTGTTTTTCCAATAATCCATCCTTCTATTTTCGAAGTTAAGCTACGTTTACGCTTAGACATTTTGAATAAATATTATGCTGATTTAAGATTAAGATCACTTTTTTCACAATTTTACAATTTCATAGCTAAGCTTGTCCATCATGGACTTGATACTATTTTTAGGTTGGTACATGGTGGGTTTGCACCACCTGGCACCAAATTTAAATTAATTTGAATTAAATTAAATTTTTTTCTCAATTTCAACTGCAAAATTTCCAAAATGTTGAAATAGGTCGTAAAAATGAAAAAAGGCCAAAAATGGCAAAAAAGATCAAAACAAATAGTGCTTATAAAATATAATGTAGTTTTCCATGAAACAAATTTTGGTACTAATATCATAAAAATTGACTTTGACACTTGGAAATTTTAATTTGGATTTTTGGATTGTTTTGACCTAAAATGATAGGCAATGGTTGAAAAACAGCTCTGCTGAACTTTTGCCTTTTAAGCAATGTTTATTACTTGTTTGTATATATATCTATTGCTTAATAAACATTATTATTATTATTATAAACATTATCGGCAGGTCGGACCGGTCCCGTATGAAAAATTATTGCGCGGTCGGACCGTGCAGATATCACTTAATCATTTTTCATTAATTTAGAATCGATATTTTTCGACTTCAACCTGAAAAAATAATTTAATTTCGCCACTTTTTTCCAGGTTAAAGTCGAAAAAAATTATTAAGAACCCTTTATAAGCAACTATTTAATGTCTATGTCTCTTGTAAAATATATGGATTTATACGGAATTAAGGTCACAAAATGGGGGCCCTGATCAAATTTTGACTTTACGTGAAAAAAGCACGTAAAAATACATTCAAATACGTGTAATTTTTACTTTCAAAATTATAGTAAAAATACACAATATGTATTTTTACTATAATTTTGAATGTAAGAATTACACGTATTTGAATGTATTTTTACGTGCTTTTTTTACAGTTTAACATCTTTTACACAATTATTTTTAAAAATAAAAAGATATTTTGCTTGTAATAAAGTAATTAAGTTTTGAAGTTTGTTGTATATTTTTCCACAAAAATATTCAAAATCCCCTGACAATTCGAGATTTTCCCTCACTTAAAAAAATTCCCTGACTTTTCCAGGTTTTCCCGGTCGCTGGGTACCCTGAGCCACTTAAATTAGTCTATTATGACTGGCTTATTTTAACAATTTTGAATTATGGGATTATAAGGAAATTTTCGATTTCCATTTGTTTGGAGAGATATCTTAAAAATTGAAAATGATAGCTAACATTTTTTTCACACTGTTTGTGAAGTTTATTTCTATTTAAATGAATTTCGTATCTAGAGATAGCCGAGATCCCCCATGGTGAATGTCAAAAATCGAGCATCAAAGTACCTATTTCTAACTTCTATTATAATCTCAAAATTAAACAAACAGGGGTAAATATCCCGAAAAAGTTGTGTACATTAATTTGAATTGCCCTTAAATTTCTTTATTTAGAATTCGTTTAAAATCACTTCGAAATCCTTTAAATCTTTATTTAGAAAATTCGTTTAAAATCACTGAATTCGTTGAAATTCCTAGTTTTGTGTACACAATTTTTTTTTAGGAATTATTACTTGTAATGAGATCAGACCGTTCTCGAATGAAACATTATCGGCCGGTCGGACCGGTCCCACATGAAAAATTATTGGGCGGTCGGACCGTGCAGCAATCACTCTATCATTTTTCATCTGCAATCGATATTTTAGACTTGAAGTCCCATGGGGACGCGCATGAATGGATTATCGAGATTCCTTAAAGGAAGGCAGGCTACTCAAAATCAATTTACCTTTCCTTTTGCGAATTTTTGCACTATTTCAATACAGAAACATGCGCAGGAACCTACATAATAACTGTGCCAAATTTGGTTCCAAACGGTTTAGGAGTCTATAGGGTACATCCATTTTTATATATATAGATTATTATTCATATTTTATAAATATAAGGGGTTGAGAGGGGAGTCAAAATTAATTTTCTTTTAAATAATCCTTACGTAAGATGTGGGGGGGTTCCACAATCTTACGTACCCTTACGTGGGGGGGAGGGGGTCCAAAATTACAAAAATCATCCTTACGTAATTAATGGACGGCCCCTAAGTCCCTTGTTATATCCTGATCCTGAAATGTATTAAATAGTATATTACTATACGTGGGCGGTACCGCCTTAATTTTAGTAAAATATTTTGGGGTCATTCCATATCAAATCGACCAGCGTATGTATTTTCATGTTCCTCTTCAATTTTGCTCAAATTTGATACACTTTTAAGTTATGCCAAATAAACGGGCCCGTATTTTTTGTTTGGCCCTAAAACTTTACAAAACAAACCGTTGCGTCGTCGTCCACTGTATATATATTTGTTTTTCCAATAATCCATCCTTCTATTTTCGAAGTTAAGCTACGTTTACGCTTAGACATTTTGAATAAATATTATGCTGATTTAAGATTAAGATCACTTTTTTCACAATTTTACAATTTCATAGCTAAGCTTGTCCATCATGGACTTGATACTATTTTTAGGTTGGTACATGGTGGGTTTGCACCACCTGGCACCAAATTTAAATTAATTTGAATTAAATTAAATTTTTTTCTCAATTTCAACTGCAAAGTTTCCAAAATGTTAAAATAGGTCGTAAAAATGAAAAAAGGCCAAAAATGGCAAAAAAGATCAAAACAAATAGGGCTTATAAAATATAATGTAGTTTTCCATGAAAGAAATTTTGGTACTAATATCATAAAAATAGGAGCTAAAATAAAAAAAAAGGTAAAAACCTAAAAATCTCATCTCTACTTATGATCTTGATTTTTCAAAAATTGGTTTGTAGCTTTCTAGAATGCCAAGGGTTGATTTACCAAAGTTATCACGTGGAAAAAGAAAATATAGAACCGAGATACTATTGCCGTTGATTCCTTACACCAACCCTCATAAGCGTTGAAAATGGCCCAAAACGCCGGACAATAATTTGTTGTTTTACTCGGACCAACAATAAATTTTACTAATATTATTGAAAGGTCAATTATATGTACCTAGTATATACAATATTAATTTACTATTCATTTCAATGTCACTCCTAAATCAAAAGCGTCCCCACTCTAAAATTTAGTATGCAAGTAGCCAAAAGTATAATAAAGATAATATATATTTTTTTGAGAATTTTAAATTACCCCATTTTAGGGGGAGGGGGTACTCAAAGTCAAAATTTGATCAGGGCCCCCATTTTGTGACCTTCATTCCGTATAAATCCATATATTTTACAAGAGACATAGACATTAAATAGTTGCTTAAAAAAGGGTCTTGATAATATTTTTCGACTTTAACCTGAAAAAAAGTGGCGAAATTAAATTATTTTTTCAGGTTCAAGTCTAAAATATCGATTGCAGATGAAAAATGATAGAGAGTGATTGCTGCACGGTCCGACCGCCCAATAATTTTTCATGTGGGACCGGTCCGACCGGCCGATAATGTTTCATTCGAGAACGGTCTGATCTCATTACAAGTAATAATTCCTAAAAAAAAATTGTGTACACAAAACTAGGAATTTCAACGAATTCAGTGATTTTAAACGAATTTTCTAAATAAAGATTTAAAGGATTTCGAAGTGATTTTAAACGAATTCTAAATAAAAAAATTTAAGGGCAATTCAAATTAATGTACACAACTTTTTCGGGATATTTACCCCTCTTTGTTTAATTTTGAGATTATAGAAGTTAGAAATAGGTACTTTGATGCTCGATTTTTGACATTCACCATGGGGGATCTCGGCTATCTCTAGATACGAAATTCGTTTAAATAGAAATAAACTTCACAAACAGTGTGAAAAAAATGTTAGCTATCATTTTTAATTTTTAAGATATCTCTCCAAACAAATGGAAATCGAAAATTTCCTTATAATCCCATAATTCAAAATTGTTAAAATAAGCCAGTCATAATAGACTAATTTAAGTGGCTCAGGGTACCCAGCGACCGGGAAAACCTGGAAAAGTCAGGGAATTTTTTTAAGTGAGGGAAAATCTCGAATTGTCAGGGGATTTTGAATATTTTTGTGGAAAAATATACAACAAACTTCAAAACTTAATTACTTTATTACAAGCAAAATATCTTTTTATTTTTAAAAATAATTGTGTAAAAGATGTTAAACTGTAAAAAAAGCACGTAAAAATACATTCAAATACGTGTAATTCTTACATTCAAAATTATAGTAAAAATACATATTGTGTATTTTTACTATAATTTTGAAAGTAAAAATTACACGTATTTGAATGTATTTTTACGTGCTTTTTTCACGTAAAGTCAAAATTTGATCAGGGCCCCCATTTTGTGACCTTAATTCCGTATAAATCCATATATTTTACAAGAGACATAGACATTAAATAGTTGCTTATAAAGGGTTCTTGATAATTTTTTTCGACTTTAACCTGGAAAAAAGTGGCGAAATTAAATTATTTTTTCAGGTTGAAGTCGAAAAATATCGATTCTAAATTAATGAAAAATGATTAAGTGATATCTGCACGGTCCGACCGCGCAATAATTTTTCATACGGGACCGGTCCGACCGGCCGATAATGTTTATAATAATAATAATAATAATGTTTATTAAGCAATAGATATATATACAAACAAGTAATAAACATTGCTTAAAAGGCAAAAGTTCAGCAGAGCTGTTTTTCAACCATTGCCTATCATTTTAGGTCAAAACAATCCAAAAATCCAAATTAAAATTTCCAAGTGTCAAAGTCAATTTTTCAACACATCTCCAAATTCCACTTTTAATCTCATTCAATCGTCTTCCCCGCCTTCCAAATAGTACTTCTAGATGTTTTTAGAATGTTTTTCTTGCATTATAAACCTTTAAATTAGCAAAGTTCTGGGAGCTACTACAGACGCGTTCTGTCACTTCAAATTTAGAATCTTAATTCGAGAACGGTCTGATCTCATTACAAGAAAGTAATTATTTAACTAGGGATAAATTCCTAAAAATTTGGAATCGAGTTACATAACTAGCCTCGGCCAAAAAAATTTTTCGTGTGTTCTACACTAAAGAACATGGTTAATATAGTCTATAGAAAAATTATTTTACCTGAAAACTTGGAAAATAACCCTTATTTCGAATTTTTAAAGTACGTAAATTTAGCATTGAAAACAGGCGAATAGGCCACGCCCCCCATGCAATTTCACGAATATTGGGGTAATTTCCGGACTTTTTGGGTATGTTTCGGTCCGCAACGACGTCCGACGCCGTTGCGGACGCGAATATTAAAAAAGTGCGAAAATCGGAAACATTCATACCAGGGCAGGGGCTACAAGTCGCGTAGCGTCAGGCTCGCCTACTGGCATCGGGGTCCCCTGTCGGAATGAGTGAAATGTTTTCGCTCGGAAATTGATTTTTTCTTTGAGATTCGGATAGCTGGGGGTGTGATTAGTAGATTTAGTAAAAAATATTAGCAAAAAAATCGAAAATTACCCGTGTATTAACGAAAAAGTGAAAAAATAAATTTTTTTTTTCGATTTTTGAGGTGTTTGGGGTGGATTCGCGACTGCCGCCATCGAATAACCTAAGCCTGCTCTGCTCCGCAGCTCTGGGCGGTTTTTCATGGCTTACGCCGCTACGCGGCAAAAGCTAAACAAACTTGAAGGCGCCATCCATCAAGAAAACCGGGATAAAAAAAATCGGGATCATAGAAAACCTTGTTTATAGCATTTAAAATCATTTTCGAGGTATGCAGCAGTTAACTATTACGTACCACCCCCAAACACCCTAAAAAAAATACAAAAAAATAACATCTAACCTGTTCGAGGACCGAGCAGCATCTGACGGAGCAAAATTTTCGAAGTGTTAGGGTATATCTTGCACGACTGAGAACAGAATGGGGAGATTCCACAAATCGCACTCCCGCGTGTCACTGAATAGTGTAAAATTAGCTAAGTTCAAATTCGATTTATTCAAAAGTTTGATCCGCTTTCAGGCAAAATATTTTAACAGTTTACTATATTAACCATGTTCTTTAGTGTAGAACACACGAAATTTTGATTTGAGTGGGGCTAGTTATATAACTCTAGCCAAAATTTGTGTTGAAAAACTAATTTTCTAAATAAAGATCTCAAAGGATTTCAGGGTGATTTTAAACGCATTCTAAATAAAAAATTTCAAGGGCAATTCAAATTAATGTACACAACTTTTTCGGGATATTTACCCCTCGTTGTTTAGTTTTGAGATTATAGAAGTTGGAAATATGTACTTGGGTGCTCGATTTTTGACCTTCACCATGGGGGATCTCGGTTCACTCTAGATAAGAAATTCATTTAAATAGGGCAAAGTTGTGTAATTTTACTCCTGACAAATTTTTAAAATATCTCAAAAATAATGGAAATCGAAAATGTCGTTATATGTAATCCTATAATTCAAAACTGTTAAAATAAGCCAGTCAAATAGATTAATTTAAGTGGCTCAAGGTACCCAGCGACCGCGAAAACCTGGAAAAGTCGGAATTTTTTTGAGTCCGGGAAAACGGGAAAAATCTCGAATTGACAGGGGATTTTGAATATTTTTCTGGAAAAATATTCAATACAAGCAAAAAATCTTTTTATTTTTAAAAAAAATTGTTATCTAAAAATTTTTTTGTTGATATTATTGTGGTGGCAAAAAATATACCAACCACTTCAGCATGACATTTTTTATTGTAAAGTGTGATGTAGAATAATAAAATATTATTGATATGAAAATATTATGTAGGAATAAATAATGATGAGAACGGGGGGGGGGGGGGGATTTTTATAATGACTGAAATTTTTCTTCTACTATCCTGAAAAACCTGGAAAAGTCAGGGAATTTTAAAACTCAAGTTGGCTAGGTACCCTGGGTTTAATCTTCGAATTAGTCTTCATCTCTGATCCTGAAACTCTTCAGTTTTTGGATATTGCACCGGTAATTTTTTTCGTCCCTTTAGAATAGAATTATTAAAAATCGCACAGCAGCTGAGAACTTCAAAGAATTCCTCTCATGGTGCAACCAATTTTTCGACCTTTCTTTTGTTTATTTTGTACGGAAGTACCTAATGACTGAACTAAAAGTACGAAACAGACGGAACTGCGCATGCGGTGATTGGACCGTTCTCGAATTAAATATTATCGAGCGGTCGGACCGTAATATATAATTCCCAAAATTATAATAACCAAAGTTGTAGAAAATTAATTTTCTCAAATTTGGTAGTCCAAAGTTAAAAATGGGAGAATTATTTAATAAAACCAAATTCCCCCTTAAAATCGAAATGGCGTGGCGGCTAAAGTAACAGCAGTAACTTCCTGAAAATCTAGAGTTAGGCTACAAATGACATCCCCCCTCCGCCCGTATTATTAAAAGAAAATTGTGGAATCGAATTAATTCAATTACAAATGTACACATAAGCTAGAGGAGTAAAATCCAGGAGAGTCAGGGAATTTTATTAGGGAAAGTCGGAGAATTTTTCATTTTTAGCGCCAAGTCAGGGAAATTAAAACTTGGGCCAGTTTTAATTTTTTTATCGAAAAATTCAATGAGAATTTTAATGTTGTTTTTATAAGAAATTGTAAATTTACGAGATGGTTAAGGCTATAAGAAATTGTTACATTTAGCCGCCATATTAAACTTTTTTAAAAACGATACAAATGAAATTTAAAATGTGCATATTATAGTTTTTACAACCAAATATGACTACTTCATAAAATTTTATAACGGATTTTATTACTTGTTAATCCATTTATGTGCGTCATTCCTCAAGATAATAAAAATAAATTTTAAATTAAACAAAGTCCAAAAATAATGATCGTAATCGTAAACAATCAAACAGTTGGTTGTTTTGCATGCCATGATTCTAAATTTCTTTAAAATGTAGAAAATAAATTGAAAATTTAAAAAAAAACATAAAATAAATTCACTTAAACATAAAAGAGGCCCTTGTTAGTTTTTGTTAAAAAAAATAGCAATTTTATAGTTTATTCGGACTATTTGGCATAATTTTAAAATCATGAACAAGCCAATAATCAACTTTAACCCTTTTAGATCTAAATAAAGATTTAAAAACGGTTTGACATTGACCTACTTGAGGTTGATTGTACTAGTAACCACAACAGATGCAGTATTAACCTTTTTATCAATAATTGAAGGTATCCAAAAAAGTATTTTGGCCATAAAATCTCGAAAAGTTTGCTTGCACCACCAAGCTATACGTAGATATTATCAATTATATTTCCCGTGTCCTTCCCCATCGTGTTTAAAAAGATAAAAACCATAAAAACCGAATACTTCATCATTCTTGAAACGGCATCCATATTTCCAAAATCAGAGTCAGAAAAAGAAATTTCTTTCCTCTTCATTTCCCAAAAAATTTGATTATGAGATTGATTTTTTGTTTGTTATTTGTTACGATTTTTGCAACGTTTCGAGTAAAAGCCCGCGGAAATTTACAACTGCCAACAATTGTTAGATTTAATTTAAACAACAAATTTTTTACATTTTTATCGTTAAGGGTGCGACCCAGGCATCTAAACATACATTTTCAATTTGACACATTGTTGAGTCTTATAATACTTGTGACGTCATACTGAATTTTCTTCGACTTAATTTAATTCAATAGCGGATACAGACCTTATAAGGTTTGGATAAAGGGATAACTAACCCCCCCCCTTCAAAGTTATTTTTAAACATCGGAAAAAAATGGTCAATCCACCAAAATTTATTATACAATAATTATACAATGAAGTAGAAACCCCCCCCCCCCCCGATAAAGTTTAATATCTCATCTTGATTTACAGTGTTTTTATTCGGTAAATTTAGTACTCACTGAAAGAGTACTGGAAACCATATATTTATGTTTATGTGCACCCTCAGTACTCACTAAATTTACTAGCTAAAACGCTATCAATTTCATTACATGTAAATAAGTTACTCGGCAAAATCTGACCATGTCACATGTCAAAAAACGTACTAAGAATTTAGTTTTCGATAATTTTGGACACTAGGAAATTGTGTACCCCATTCTTAATAATCTATTATACTTTTTTAGCAGCAATGTGGTTACGCTTACGAGGACTGGGAGCTTATTTGAATTGATTGTATATTAGTTCAGTCATTAGTTACTTTTGTATGGAAATAACTCTGGAATGCGATTTTCTTTTGCTTTTAGTAAAACTGACAAAAATTAGAGTGTTGTAATTCCAATAGTTTTGGAGAAACGGCTCTCTAAAAACCCTAGTTTTCATTAAGGTTTTGCTGAAAATTGTTAAATTTCATCTTTTAGAAGTAGTATTTTTCCTGGGAATCTTATTTATAAAAGTGATAAACGAAAGTTACAGAGGACTTAATTCTACATAATTTTCAACAACGTTTATTTGTTCTGGGCATATCTCCAAAACTACTTGAACAATGTTATTTTTATTTAGTTTTATGCATATTTTTAGTTACTTTAAGCTTCGTTAATACTTTTTTATTCTGGGATGCACTAAAAACGAGTAAATTATGAAAAACTGATGACCTAAAAAATCTTTAAGAATTTGGTAAAAATTGATCAATTTTGAAAGCTTATAGCTAAGACTGTATTAGAACTAGAATGTTGTTCTATGCAGAGATTTACTAAGAATTTAATCTACTTTAATTTTTCTGTGGGCTACTTTTGGGTGAAATGGATATGTAAAAAAGTCGACGTCAAAATCTTAAAACTACGTTATTTTGAGCAAAAATAAACAACGAGGTTCTTTGCAAGGACCTAGGAAACTATAGGGGCCAGAAGAATTTTCGTTTTTAGGTTTTGCTCAAAATTTTATGTACCTAGTTTAATTTTGCTTATACCTACTTTGGACATATGATGCATAGGAAACGGCCAATTCACGACTTGATAATTTGCCTATTACAGTATGTATTGTATAGGGTCTTTCAATAGCCACGCCTGAACTTTCACAGCCGATTGTGGTTATGCTTGATATAACAGCGCTGTCTTTCTGTGACGTTTGTATTCTGCCATAGCTGCCATTTGATCATGGAAAACTACGCGCTTCAACAACGCGTCGAAATCGTGAAAATTTATTATAAAAATTCGTGCTCTGTCCGCCAAACGTTTCGCGAGCTACGTGGAATTTTCGGTCGACATGGGCGTCCTGCCGAGAGCTCAATTCAACGACTTATTGCGAAATTCGAGGAAACCGGCTCAGTTGCTAATTGAGCAGTGCCTGTGCGTCGCCGGAACGTTCGGTCGGAAGAGAATATTGCTGTTGTTGCTGAAAGTGTGCGTGATGACCGAAACATCTCAGTTTTTCACGGCGTCAGGTATCGAGAAATGATAACCAATTTTTTTTGGCCCGAATTGGATGATATGGACTTAGAGAACACGTGGTTCCAGCAAGACAGCGCTACGTGTCACACAGCGGGTGAAACGGTGGAGTTATTGAAGGAAAAGTTTCCAGGTCACGTTATTTCAAAATAAGGTGACATTAATTGGCCTGCGAAATCGTGCGATTTAACGCCCTTATACTGTTTTCTTTGGGGCTCCGTTAAGTCACTGGCCTATGCCAATAAACCAGCAACAATTCTCGACCTGGAGAACAACGTAATTCAAGCCATTGCTGCTATCCAGCCCGATTTATGTCGAAAAGTCATCCAAAATTGGATCTCCCGGATCGACACTTGCAAACGAAGTCGCGGAGGCCATTTGAACGATATTATTTTAAAAACATAATGGCATTGAATATACTTCAATCCGAAATAAAGATATCCGTCATATCACACATACAACTCTTTTTATTCAATTTTAAAGATCGAGCGCTCTTATTGAAAGACCCTATAGTACTACCTACTTCAGCGCCATAAGTTATAGAGAATTTTATGTTCTTCAACTTTGCTTAATGGTAATTTTTCGTAAAAGTAAAAATACGTGAGCTATAGGCGAAACACCGCACTTAGGGGGCTAAAATCCTCATTTGAGGGAACGCCGACTTGGGATTTTTATGAGACATTTTGGGGGTTTATTAGAACACTTCAATATACTACATCTTTACAAATTTCAGCTTGCCCGGACCTTCTGTAAGCTCAAACCAAAATTTTGGTTTCATTACTTGGAAGATACTATAACTTGGGCAAATTTTGAAAAAATTAATTTTTCTCTTCATTTTCCAACCTTGGCCACAATTTCAATTAATTTATTATTAAAAGCATTTCCCGTGCCCGAAAAGATTTCTCTTCCTGCAAGGAATCAATATTGTGCCATTTTAAGGGTGGGTCGTGTTTTCGGTCAATAATTTAAGTATTAGTGTGCCATGGAAAAATATGAAAAAAAAAACTATTTTATATAGAATTTTATGCTCTTCAATTATGGAAGAGCAATTATAGAATTCAATTATAACATATAACGACCCCGATTGTGGGGGACGCCGGCGTGGGATTTTATGGGACTTTTGGGGGGCTCATTAGAACACTCCAATGTACATCTCTGCCGAAATTCAACTTGCCCGGATTTTTTGCAAACTAAAAACCTTCCTTGCCTGGACTAGTTCTCAAAATATTAAATTTTATAATAGGAAATTGTGTCCACAGCTTTTTGCACAGACATGTCGTTAGTGGTTACTCTTTTGCTTACCTACTCTTTGCAAAACTCCATTCATTTCATTGTATGGGAAAATATTTAATAAAATATTGAGATAACTTGTAGGTTGATTTTAAGTGATTTGCAGTACATTCGGCCGCCTTTGGAAGCAAGTTGGTAATCATATGGGAACATACAAAAATTTCCCACGTATGGTTGGTGAATGTGGAGGTAAAAACTTTCATTTTGTACACCCGTCTGCCGATTGTCAAACCGTAATCAGCGGTACCATTCGTTCGGCTTTCGAATATTGCGGTCAAAAATGCAGTGCCTGTTCACGGATGTACGTTCCTGAATCGTTGTGGGAGCCGGTACAGTGATACATTATTTTTTAATCCACTTTAGTCCTAATTAATTTCATTTTAGATCAAAAAAGGACTTTTAGAGGAACGATCAGTGTTAAAAATTGGAGATCCTACCGAATTCGATACATTTGCAGGTGCCGTCATCGACGCCAATGCATTTAATAGAATTAAAGGCTTCATAACTCACGCTAAAAACACCCCCTCATTGAAGATACTTGGAGGTGGTAAAACTGACGATAGGTACCTATACTAATTTTTACACCACATTTTAAGCAATTAATCGATAATTTTAGTTGTGGATATTTCATTCAACCAACGATTGTTGAAAGCAAGGATCCTAAAGATAAAATAATGACCGATGAAATATTTGGACCAGTGTTAGCCATTTACGTTTATAAGGATAAAGATGCTGAAAAAACTCTAAAGCTTGTTGATTCTTCGACAGCTTTTGCGCTTACCGGTGCAGTTTTTTCACAAGACGTGTAAGTGTCGCCTTGATGTACCTTTTTAAGTCTAATTATCGTGTTTATTTCAGACCATTTTTGAAGAAAGCATTAGAATCTCTTAAAATGAGTGCCGGCAATTTTTATATTAACGACAAATCGACTGGAAGTGTAGTAGGTCAACAACCATTCGGAGGTGCCAGGATGTCAGGTAAGTCAAACTTTTATACCAGTTACGTTATTAAAATACAAAATTTGTTAGGTACAAATGATAAGGCTGGTGGTCCCCATTACGCATTAAGATGGGGAAATCCTCAAGCTATCAAGGAGACTTACGTGCCATTAACCGACATTTCATATCCTTACATGTGTGACTAAGATGTAACATTATTTTGCTTGGAATAATAATTGTGATAGTTTAGATTTTAAAAAATTGCATGTTTATTATTTTTGTTAATTTTTATTAATATTTTGTTTCTTGTGTTGTTAATTGTGAATTTGCTGTGTAAATCTGGTCCCAAGTTTAACTTCTGATGGAAAACTGACAATATTATAGTAAATATATAAAAGTTGTGTCGTATTTTAGTGAAAAATGAAAATTGTATTCTAAGAACATAGGTACCAGTGTAAGACACATAGTATTACAATTATTAGTATTGTAAACGAGAAGTTACTTAACTTGCATTTCAAATAATCTCATTTTATATGATTGTACGGTGTATTATATATTTTGTAAACTAGCTTTATGTTTATTTCAAATCCGATTGAAGCAGTAATTTTTATTGTGTATGTAAATAGATAATCAGAAGAAGCATTATAATAGCAATAAAATTCAATTTTTTTGATGTTTGATTTTTATTTACTTTTTCTTGGAACTTCTTGATCCTCTGTAACCTGAGGTGCATGTCAATGCCACCCCGCCCCACAATCAAATTTTGTTATAAAATTAGTGTCGAAACGTTAGAGCATCTTTGAGTCTCCATTATTTTCGTTTCAGCTTCAAAAGTCGCGGAGTTATTCGCAAAAATCGTTTAAGATGGCTACCTACTGTGAACAGTCGTTTTCAAGCTGATTTTTAGGAATTAAATTTGAGAAAACTGTTACAGCTATTAAGCTAAAATTTAGGATACTTATTTATTCACATTTAAGCTAACACCTAAAATTTTTATAAAGCATTTTATTGAAAATTGTACAAGGTACAGATCGACGCGTAACTCATGTTTCGAAATGACGCGCCAATCGAGCGCATCGTTTCCGACCGATCCAGTTATATGAAATAAATGAATTTTTTAAATTCTTGTTCTATATGAATGTGGCTTGCAACCTCTAAAATTTAATTTAAACAAAAAATGACAAAATGGCGAGCATTTAAAAAAAAACTTCGATTTTTACAACAAAATATTTACTTTTCACGGCCTGCAAAATGGTAATTTTAAATATATTTTGGATATTTTAGGTTCTGACTGGAGCCTGAAATATATTCTAAATGTTTAAAAAAAATCAAGTTAATCCGCCAAGTAGTTTGTTTGGAAAATGTGCGCCCGACTTGGGAAATGTAGTTTTGAGATAAATCGTTTTAAACTTTTTCGTGCTGTAATGAGGTGGATAGTGGTTGATATTCGTAACCTACCCTTAGGCCCGCTTTTACAATAGTCGGTTAAGTCTCAGTTACTTTACACTGGTGATAAATCTAACATGATGTCCAATGAGAAGATGTCAAACCTCAAATTAAACACCAGTGTAAAGTAACTGAGCCTAAACCGGCTGTTGTAAAAGCGGGCCTTAATCGGGTATACTAGGGCCATACAGAATACATTCTTTGGCTTCGAAGAAGTGAAATTCGGCACTTATTTCTTTTGTGGCAGTTCTCGCCTCTTTAGAATAGTAAGACGCTCGGTGATTATAGACAGTATGATGCGCTCGCCGTCTCTCTTATATGCGTAAATTTTGGCCTTCTCGCCGATTTCTACATAATATACGTGCTAATACCTCGGTTTTTATCCCGTCTTTATTTACAAAAAGACGTGTATTTTTTAGGAGCTCAAAAGTCACTGAAATTTTCCTATCAAAACTTTTTTTTTATTAAAGAACCAACATATTTTTGTAACATATTATTTTATCAAGTTTTACTGAAAGTAGTTTATTTTGAAAACTTTTAAATTAAAAATTAGCATAATAAATTAGTCAAAATAGATTAAAAAAACAAACAAATTTTAGGGATTTTGTACCTAATAACTTTATTTGTTTGTGCAAGAAATGTGTCAGTTGAAAACCTTATATAGTAACTGTACCCATAAAAACCATAGCAGTAAATTAGCCAACAACCCCAGATGTTCCTGGGGGGTTTCAATTTGTAAGAAAAAACTTTTAAGCTCCTTTTTCACAATCAATTCGATTTTAAGGGTGGACTAAAACGTCGATTTTTAATAATTTTCTTTTTTAACAATATTTTAAAATTTTATTGTTTTTTTGGACTCCTAAAGACAATTACAAACAGCTACAACTTATATTTGTTAAATTTATTCTTGTATATTTTGTATAAAGTACAAAATACAAAAAGTAATTCCGTTTTAAAATGTAATTATGATTTAAAAAGTTGTAATAATGAACTCCATTACAGAATATCCGTTGTAATTCGGGTAATTTGATGAATTTTACTTTAATATTTTTTGGACACATTTTCAAGACCCCAAACTATAAAAATATGTAATAAAAAAAATCGAAAAAATTTATCGATCACAGTAGGTAACCCCCTTAAGGGGGCTGTAAACATTGTGCCCCCGAGTCAAATTTTTGGCTGAAATTGGTGTCAAACGTTAGAACATCGTTTAAGCTTCAATGAGCCTTCATTATTTTCGTTTGAGCCTCAAAGGTCGCGGAGTTATTCGCGAAAATCTCTTGGCCGAAAATCAAAACAAACCTGTCATATAATCTAAATTTACATGGTAAATCTTTGTAATTCGACCAATAGAAAACGTTTGTTACTAATAAT
Source organism: Podabrus alpinus (assembly GCA_932274525.1). Classification (NCBI taxonomy): domain Eukaryota; kingdom Metazoa; phylum Arthropoda; class Insecta; order Coleoptera; family Cantharidae; genus Podabrus; species Podabrus alpinus. The sequence goes on from OW026454.1 coordinate 67,420,316, forward strand.
GAACAATAATTTTCAATAATTATGTTAGACCCAACTATTAATTAAAAAAATGTTATAAAACCGGGGAAAGGTTTTTAAGTTATTCCGGTTATTCCAATCAAATTAAATTGCCGTGTGTGATTTTTCCAACCATTTTACATAATTTTTCCATTGCCACATTCGGTTCTGAAAATAAAAAAAATATTTAGCAGAGCGTGGTTTCGATCCACGGACCTCTGGGTTATGGGCCCAGCACGCTTCCACTGCGCCACTCTGCTCTTGTTGATAAAAGCCGGATTTTTAATTCCATTACAACTCAATAATGTAAGCCAAATGTTACCAATAATTATTGTTCATAATTTTATTTTTATTATTCATGAAAATAAATAAATTATTAGATTATTACGTTCATTATTTTAAAATAATTTTTTTTATCAATGTATAATTATTTTTTTGCAATGTTTGAATGTGTCGAACTTGAGCGATTTTTTTCCACCTGAAGCATTTTTGAGAATAATATTTAACTGGAAACTTTAAAATTGTATATTGCGACATTTTAGTAATTCTAAACTTGTATTAAAGCGCATGTATTGTTAAAATCTGAAGTTTAATTAGTTTTTGAGCTTTTTGATTAGGTATGTTCTAAAGCAGATTAAGCTTTGATCCGTTTTTTGCTAATGGGTATTGAGTAAAAGAAAAACAGTCGCGTTAACAAATTTTGCCCACTTTCGTTCGTGCTTCACTGGATACAATTTTGTTTATTTTCGGAAGCAGTTCATACAGGGTGATCCAAAAAATGTTGCGACCAAATAAGCTGTTTCTCGATTAAGAATTATGAAAAATTATATCTAGCAATTTTTTAAAATTTTACTAGCAACCCTGGTTTATTATTATTAAAAGTTGATTATAAATTTTATTAAAGATTCGAATCTCGTTAATACATTCATGCGCGTCCGTATCTGATGGGAAAAGATCCGATTTTTTGAATAAGAATATATTATGCAAGAATCTATCTATGAATCTTTTCAATACTACCAACAGCCCTGAAAAGAGATATCCAACTTAAAAATTAATTAACATATTTTCGTCCGGTGAGAATCTGTAATAATTATCGTGAATATCATTTTTTCATCATCAGATGGGAGTATCAAGAAACCACCCTTAAACATGCTTTGGCATTAATCAGATATAGCATGACCGTTTCAACGGCCAGTAAAACTTTTAACATTCAACAAACTACAATAATAACGAATAAAATTGTAGGTCGAATACCAGAAAATATTAGGATTTTTGTAATTAGGTGATTTTTTATAATGAATTGATTTTAATCAGTTTTAATTTAAAAACATATATTTTTAATGGTTTAATAGGTTGCTTTATGTTTATATTCTGGTTTTTTATTGAAAGTTGTTTCTTACGTGTAAAAAGTAGGTGCTACCCGAACTGCACCACGGCTTATCAGGGGTCATTTCTTGTACCCAGGTAAATGTAATCCCTTGACCGAACTGCACCACGGTCAAATGTCGTTCCGTAATCGCTTTACCGAATTGCACCACGAGCAAACCGAGCAGGTATCACAAGCAAACAGATAATATAAAGAAATAAATACACAAATATCTAAATTCTTTGCAATTTAAATTTCGAGTTTAATATATTACCTAATTCATATTATATTATACAGGGTCGGAGCAGGTATTAATAAAATAATAACCCAAAACAGTGAAAAAATTAAATTTTTTTTGCCTTCGAATTTTGGGGTGTGCATTCGATAAGGAGGGTAATCCATCGTCAAAATCTACTCTTCCGGGGCGCCCCTTCGCTCCGCTCCGGGTTGCACCCCTCCAGAGCGGTTTTGACTCTGGTTACTAGGCTAAACATACGAGAAGCGCCACCGATCAAGAAAACCGGGATAAATGCAACCGGGATGTGAGAGACCCTCGAAATAGCATTAAAAAGTATAGTCGCAGTATGCGGCAGTTATCTATTACGTTTAACCCCCAAAAAATCGCGTAAAAACAAAAAATAATCGATGTTACATGTAGGAGGCATCAGGTTAAACTCCAGCATTGTGCTTTAACTTTTAACAATAAAACCACCTTACCTAAAATATTACAATAGAGGTGGTGCAATTCGGACGACCGACCCTTGGTGAGGTGTTTACCTGAAATTACGGTGGTGCAATTCGGGTAGGAGATTTGTGAACTAATCTTTTCGTGGTGCAATTCGGGTGCACCGAAAAAGTAGGTACTCAACGACTAAGGTGTATATGGCCAAAACTGAGGTTCACCGTGGCCAAACCTGGTTTATAAATAACAATTACACTTACTTTAATTGTGCGACACCATTAGATGCTAACTTTTTCAGATATATCTGAATAGCTGACATAGGGATACTTTTATCTTTTTAATATTTACTGAGAGCGTTAACGTCGAAATTTTCGTTAACCTAGCCATAACCTGGGTTTTCACCCTATGTGTGTTGATCTGCAGTTTTCTTGACGATATACTAAAGAAAATGTAAGTCGAAACCAATATAAAAATGAAATTTAACTTGAAGAATGTGTTGTATTTTTATTTATCACCATAAAATTACATTATTAAAATATTCTCCGTTAGAGGGCAAACAATAGTATAAACTATTTTAGAACTCTTTGCGGATTCTCTGAAATATTTCTGGACTAATCCGCTTACATTGTTGGCTTAACCTATTTTTCAGTTCTTGACGACTCTCGAGATGAGTTTTGTAAACTACCGTTTTCAAATGTCCACAGAGGAAAAATCAAGCAGAATCAAATAAGGACGGTCAAGTAAGGAAGAACGACCCTGTCATATGCCCCTTAAGTTTCTTTCTGTTCTACTGTCTGTAGAAGTCTGAAAGTGTGGAATTTGGCGGAGGGGAAACGATCAAGTTTTAACAGTGAGGACTTTTAGCTATATATTATGTTTATATGTTTGTTATACTAGATATAATAATTCAAAAAATAATTCGAAGTGTTCTGATTGGCTCTGAATCACGCGGACGGACCGACGGGTGGACACGTTTCCAAATTATAGATAATGATTCTTGCTATCTGCATATAGAAGCCTGAAATCGAGAATTTTAGCAAAATAATTGAATCTCCTCCGGGAGCCATATACCGGATAATATACAACGTTACACAGACAGCATCAGTGTCAGGCATTTCTTTCAAAAACGGTTAATCATGAGAATTGGGAAAAAATGTAAACCTAACCTGTAATATTAAATTTTTTAAAATTAGTTAGATTTAAATTTACAGCGACTTTGGGGTTTAGAATATTTTAGGCGCCCTGTATATTTTCATTTTAAAGTTATATTTATTAGCGACACCTATATTCTAAAAGATAGTTGGGTAACGTAGGGTAGAGTGGAGACGAACAACGCGGGAAGTGGAGCGTTAGACGGCCACTTGTTGCTGAAAGATACAACGTAAAAGGTTTCATTTTTTTTTAATTCAGATATTATATTCTGTGTGTTAGCTTGCTTTTTTTGGATAAATTTATTAATTATTTAATAAGGTTAATTACTATATTTTGGGCAAAATAAGTTGATTTAATTGGTTTGGTTTTTACATTATTTCATTGTAATTTATAAATAAAAGGTTTCATTATTTAAAATAGGTAATCAGTTAGTAAAGTAAATAATATTAATATACAGGGTGTTTCTTCGAAGTTATTGCCAATTATTTGCAAGTATAAAGACTTGATTAGATGAATTTAGTCATTAATTAGGTCGACACAAAGGCGTTAAGATATGTTAAACATTTTGTCCACAAATCTTTATACCATGGTAGATAATTGACTTATTTAATGCAATGTTTTGGTTTCGTTTAAAGTACAATTTAGCTTCTCCCCCGTGACAGGCTGTATGAATGAAACAAAACCCGTGGTGGCATGGAAAATAAATTACTCATGACCGTAATAAGGAATAAACGAGGCAAATTTACATTGAACCGTTCCCAAAGAGTTGTATGTATTTAAGTTGTGGTAACGTAGATCTGGGTTTTAATATTGATAAATTAGGTAACTTAATTATCTCTTATTATAAAAGGCCAAGTCTTTCTTTCTTTCTTTCTGTCTGTCCCACGGAAATACCCGAAGCAAACCGAACCGAACGCACAACGTATCATCGGATCAACGTATCATCGGATCAACGTATCATCGTATCAACGTATCATCGTATCAACGTATCATCGGATCAACGTATCATCGGATCAACGTATCAAGGGATCAACGTATTTAAATTTCCTATATAGGTGAAAAATTATGTAAATAAAATATAACTTATATTTGGTCTGCATTTAAAAAACAGATCAACGTATTTAAATTTCCTATATCGGTGAAAAATTATGACAGCTATTTCCAAAAAAGCATTATGTGAACTTCCATAATGGATAATGAAAATTTTGAAAATCCTGCTGCAAAGCGACGGCGATTGAATCGTGAGAGAAAAGCACGTACAAGAGCTAATAACACAGAAGAACAGCTTCGATCACAGCGACAAGCTGACGCTCGGTCTCATGCGATACGTCGACAACGTGAAACTTTGGAACAAACTCAAGCGCGGCAAGCTGCTGACGCTCGGTCCCATGCGATACGTCAACAACGTGAAACTTTAGAAGAAACTCAAGCGCGGCAAGCTGCTGACGCTCGGTCCCATGTGATACGTCAACAACGTGAAACATTAGAAGAAACTCAAGCGCGGCAAGCTGCTAACGCTCGATCCCATGCGATACATCGACAGAAAGAAAATCGATACCAAAGTCAAGCAATTCAACTCCAAATAAGAGCATTGAGATTTGATGAATCTCACGTTACTCGACACGATTGTGGAGAAATGAATTCTATCTGTCAGTTCTGCGGCTCCAAGAATTTCGCCAAGGAGCGTCCAGTTGATAAACAATTTAACAACTGCTGTCATAAAGGAAAAGTGAAGATTCCGCAACCGCTCGATCAACATGGGAATCTATTGTTATACTAGATGATACCCCGTCCGAGGACGGGCAGCTAGTTCAAATATAGGATGGTTGAACTTGTTTAAATTAGGTGGTGATTTTAGTTTGTATTTGAACAGCTCTGTACCTCTCACTGTTTCTAGAAGAACGTTGGAGCGAGGTATAGAAATACTTTAGCGATAAAACAACGATGAATTCCTTGATCTTCCCTGATTTGATTTAAACCAGCAAGCCAAATATAAATTATTGTTTCGACTGAGTTTAAATAAGTTACAATTTAAATAGGTGTAATTTTATTTGAAGGGTGGTTATTTACAGGTAGATTAAACCAAAGTTATGTTCCCTTCCCCGCTAGTGTTTCAACAAAAACACATAGCCTTAAACAATCTTAAATAAAAGTACAAAGTACATGAATAAAATTTTATTACAATCCAAAGGATTGAATCAAAATAAGTAATTAAAAGTTATCGAAGTAACATAAAGTCGATTTAAAACAAATCAACATTCAGGGTAATTAAATATACAGATTTATTAGATCACGAATTAGGTGAATCATTGCTTCAGGTTTTATCCTCAAACAAGAATTTAAAGTAAATAAAAGAATTGACATTGCCCAAATTTGGTAGTTTTATTTGTGTTGGAAGTTAATGGTCGTCTCTCCTTGGAGCGATCATTTGTTTTGTTACAGTTGTTTTTGACATTATGTCTTGTACACCGGAAGAAAGAATTTGATTACTAGATGACGATCGTAGGTATTTCACAACGTGGTGGTCCAAGTTATTTTCCGTGTCGTCGAAGAAGTGTGATTTTAGGTTTGAATTTTGTTAGTTTTCAATAGATGGCAGTTTTCTGGAGAGGACGTTGGCGTGAAGTTCAAATTATAAAGTCCCATCTTACAAACCTAAACCTAACCTAAACATAACCTAAACCTAACCTAAACATAACCTAACCTAACCTAAACGTTAACCTTACCTAAACGTAAACCTAACGTAAACCTAACCTAAACCTAACCTAAACCTAACCTAAACCTAACCTAAGCCTAACCTAAGCCTAACCTAAACCTAACCTAAACCTAACCTAAACCTAACATAAACCTAACCTAAACCTAACCTAAACCAAACCTAACCTAAACCGTCGGTGAACCAATACTTGATTCCTTGCAATGCAATTGTTACCAGGACAGTAACAATGAATGGAACGCATTACCCTTCTTGTGAATACAACTTCACTCGACAGGTCTTAATTAGTACTAATGAATGAAGCAAATAACAAAAGCTTGAAGTTTTCTTTGTAGTAAAAGGAATATAACAGCACCCGATGGATTCTCACATTATACTGAATGATTTTCCACTACGTGCATAAAGGTTAAGTAGAGATGCGTATACACATATCGCTGTGCTAGTTCAATAGTAACACATCTCAAAATTTGATTTTTTTGAGATTGAGATGATATTATGCAGCTTTAAATGCATGTAATATATTATTAAAAGTAACAACACAAAGAAATATTTTTATCCACTAACATTAACCTAACCACCAGATCGCAGAGTTGAACGCGTTCTTTATGTCGAGGGTAACAAGTAAACATAGTTTACGATTCCTCCAAGTGCCTGACTTTGTCACCCTTCCACCGTTTGTCACCATAAGACGTTCCTGGAGGGAGGGATTCCCACGAGAGCCCGTGTATTGATTTCTTGAATTTTTCCTGGTCGAATTATCTGATGGCCAAACCTTTTACTGTTTGAATAGCCTTTTGTGCTTCTCCGATAGTATTGAAACAAACCGGCCTCGCGGTTTGTAATGAAATTCTTCCCACAGTTGAACCAATGTACTAAACCGCCCTTAATGGGGTTGTAGATTTTTATTTATATTTAATTAATTTCTGTCGCTGCCACCACGAGAATCTTTTAATTTAAATTACCTTGTAATTGTTGGTTGATAATTTAGGGAGAGATTACTCGACGGAACTCCCTTTTTACTTCTTCTTCGTTAGTAGCTTTTGTCCTGTTGGAAACGCAGGTAAAGGAAATTCTCGATACGAACACTTGCGTATTTTCAAGCAATAATAAACTGACTTATTTAAACAAACAATTATATTGATATCTTTGTACACATAAACAAAGTTGGCAAATTATACAATAATCACAAAATATACAAATTACTGGCAATAATTGAATGCACAATACCTTTTATATTCTCTACTCAGCTCGCTAAGTCACCGACGTAAATCCAGGAAATAGTCTTGGAAACTAAACAATAGTTCTCTTTACACCTTATCGACAATTGCAATAAACACTCAAACTTTTAAATTCGTACTATCCGTTCTCAAAATTAACATTTAATATTTTATTCGACTTTAGGTTAACAACTTCGACTTTTAATTTAAGTATTGACTCTATATTTTGTTATTAAAACAACTTTAACTTTTACTTGATACTAAACTCCAAATAAATACTCTATACTTTATTTTTAATCGAGCGCCGGTTCGCGTAACAATTGAACTTATTTAGTCGAGCACCTTACTCGAGGACAACTGGTGAATTTTTCCTAAGTTGGGATTTTTTATCTCCAATTTCCCACCGTGGATATCTATTTTTACGCCCCCGTACCATGTGAAGAACCAATCCCCTGGTTATGGGTTACAACTGAAACAGATAAAAATTAGAGGGATAAAAAAACGTCCACAACATCCTACAGAATAAGAAACGACGATATAAGAGATAGCCTTAATTTAAACGACAGAATAATAGGTAACCTTACAAATGGGAAGAATACCCCTAAAAGCGTACAAATATAAACTCCAAGGACGCAGAAATGTAAGAAGACCGAGGAAAAGATGGGCGGGAACAGGTCAAGGCCTAACCCTTGACGAGAATGATGATGACGACTATATACGACAGGTCAATGTCTTCTCCAGAATCTGGGTATGGCTCGTTTGGTGAAAAATAACAGCTGTAACAGGCAATACCGCCCTGACCCACACATAACCTCTTCTTTTTCCAGTTTCGGAAATAGCCATTTGTCTTGAAGTCTACATTACCACCTCTCCCGTCTAATCATCGTACCAGTCCACGACATCTGATCGATGTGGCTTGCACATTTCCTTCCTCTGTCTATGATTCCATCTCTTTGACAGTCTCGGACATCGTGGTCGAAGGTCCAGCACCTAAAACATCTATAGCTTAGTTGTCTTCTACAGTCGTTAGTCATACCATTTCTGATTCTATCAGCTTGCTGCAGGAGGGTTCGGGCATCCGATTAGTTCATTTTGACGTTTGCCGTTTTAGTGCCGTGAATTTCTACTAAAGACAGTACCTTGGTGCCCACTATTTTTCACAATTCACTCTCGACGTCGCGCCGTCATTCTCGCATAGTGCGTTGATGTATTTAGCCTGTACGGTGATGACCATCTTTGCCATATTTCTAATCTCCACACCTGTAAGCTTTTGGGTCAATTTTGCTTTTAGGGACTGGGCATTTCCTTCCTCTAGCTCCATCAAGACATCGCCCAATCTGGTTATCCTGATTCTGCTTATCCGTTCCATAGTTTCTACGTCGGTGTTACTCTTTATTTGTCTCACAGCCTCTTTATATGGATCAGTTTCGGTACCTTTAAGCAGTATGGCCGAAATCCTTGGATTTTCGATCCGCTTCTGGATTGCAGGCACTTCTACTTTTTCGTGTTGTCGTGTTTCGTGTGCGATTGAGCCATGGGTGTTCCCTTCTTGTTTCCTCTGCAGTACTTGTATGTATATCGTATACTAGTTATATTAATGAGATTCTGCATTGTCGTCGCACTCCTTACCACGTTCCTATACGCTACGGCGGGGCTGCTTTCGGATTTCGGTTTTTGTAGTTTTCTTTTTTATTTCTTGCTCCTGTTGTAACAACCCGCGCTCCGCTCATATTATTTAAATACCGACCACGAAAATACGGTTTAAGTATTTTCATCTCCGACATAGATAATTGTAATTTAGATAATTAAATAGAGGTAATTTAAGAATACCCCTGTTTAATTTAATGTAAAAAGCTAATAATTAGGTAAGATCTAGCCCTAAAATATCGATGCATTGATTTACCGAAAGATCAGGAAATCATTTATCAAGGCGGGACCCATCCCCCAAGAGCACTGGCCACAGGTGCGGGCGGTTATGCAGTCACAAAGGGCGCTTGCCGCTTATTTCGGCGTATCGATTTGTATAAGTTAAGATGTTAAGATATAACTGCGCCGCCTAACGGACCTTGCTCATAAAGTAGAGCAAGGGATCGTAAAGTGTAGATTTTAATTTGACGCCTCATTTCCACCGTCCGTGGGAACAGTTTAAATAAACTCTCTTTTCGAGGAACTTAAAAATAAGAAATGCCGCCTAATTAGCACGGTCACCCTAAAGACCGCACACATGTAACGGGAAGAAAGTTTTGGGAATAAGGAAATTAAGTCACATCCCCCTTGTCGAGAGGCAGGATGAAGAACCAAAGGCATTGGTTCTTCGTCCGGCGCGAGGGTGGATTAATGAATATCCAAAGTGGGGAATTTGTTCATAAAAATCCCGAATTGTTAAGAATTCATCAGTGTTGCCCGAGCTGTTACTCGATCAAAAGTTTTGTTCACAATCGCGAGAATATCTTGAGTGTTGTTCAAGCCGCGTTACTCGAGAAAGAGTATAAAGTTGTTATTCGAGTCAGTGCTCGATTAAAAGTATAAAGTTGGTATTCGAATTGTTACTCTCGATTAAAAGTTTGAGTGTTATTCACTTGTTCGTAAACTTAAAAGAGAAGTTTTGTTTAATTACCAAAGCTTCTTCCTAGATTCAGACAGGTGACTTAGACCGTTAATTAGCAACAATAAGGTATTGTGCATATTTGAAACTGTTCCCAATAAACTGTTATCTTGTACGTATTTGTAAATTTTACCAAAATTTAGATCATTGTATAAAAGTAATAATAGAATTCATGTTATAAGTATTTCAATCTTTTACTGCTTGTCAATACGCAAGTGATTAGTGTCAATAAACCCTTTACCCGACGTCTCTGGACGACCTCTCGACGCCCAAAGCTACCAAACTTACGTAAAATTTAAAGGGAGTTCTGTCGAGCTGATCTCTCCCAAAGCTACCGGACAGGTAGGCTAAAGTACATTAAAAGAAAGCTCGTGTTGGCAGCCCCCTTCGGTAGTCGAATCATCGATCTCCGAAGATCAAACTCAATACGTAATGCTATGTCCTCCCTAACTAAATTTTATAATGGGGCCAGCCCTTAAGTTTGCTAGCCAAAATATGCTCAGGTAAAAATGGTTCGTTGTAATATTTTTAGCTAAGGAGTTTAACACAATTGCCCTTCCTTACTAAGCTCCGGTGATGAGTCGCTCAAGGGTGAGTTCCTTATGGTTCGAAAATATCAGAGGTGACATTGGGATGTAAATTGACTCTCTCGGGATACTTATTGCTTTCTTTTATTGAAAAATAAAAAAGATTTCACTAGCTTCAAAGAAATGGTTTATATTGAACAAAATGAGATGGTTGTATTTACATAAATAAATGTTTACACAAATTTCTGGAGGTCGCAGATCTACCATTAAATAAATTTTCAAATAAGAACAGTTAATGCAAAAATTTGTTTTCAAAACAAAGTGGCTACCTCACTTTATCCTGATGTGCTTGTTTTAGTTATAAACTAAAGCAAGTCTTTCGCTGTACATTAGCGTTTAAAATGTTTTTAAATAATATTTGTGCTTATTTAAAGCTTAACCTTGAATAAATTAAATAATAAAGTTTGAATGAAAAACCTGTCACTTAGGGTATTGGAAAATACACTTTCGTAAAAGTCCTTTTTCTCAAATCCTGTATTTTATACGCAGAAGGCAAAGTTTATAATAAAATTAACAAAATAATAAATTTCACTGTACCTTTTCACATTGGCAAATCGAAGTTTTAAATTTTTAAAAGGATATTGTGTGTGGATCGCTTTAGTTGGCATCACGTGGATGAGTCATCGGCCTTGCATCTAATTATACCAGTCACCGACTGTTTATCGTCACGGAAAGTTGCTCCATTGGTGTTTGCTTTCTAAATTTTATATTTTTGTTGTTGTTATTTACCAAATCGTAGATGTTTAAAAGTGGAGAAAAAAGGTAAGTTGCATATCCTTGACAATTTGTTTTGGATCCAGTGTTGTTGATGAATTAAATCCGTGAATTGTTATTTTGTAGAAGCATCTTGTGATCAGCCATTGTCATCCTTGAATCTATTTATAAATCCGTTCCAATCCAGCTGAAAAATCTTAACCTTCAATTGTTTGTAAACAATTGATTTGTGGAGGACATCTCGATACGTCTACACAACTTGAATTCACAAAGTCAACTGAAATTTGGTTAACCTCCAAAGATTTGTAAATATTATTTTCTGGAGCGCATTGAAATTGCGTGCACTTTGTTGGAATGCCCGAGGTCAACTGAAGTTCGATCTAAAATCAATGAAATTGGCACCATTGTTCCTTCAAAGTAAGTCAAATTTTATCCTTTTGGATTTCTGACCTTTCCAATAATTCGTTTTTGTTTCAGATTCATGATCTACATTGAAATCTATGTCTCTTGATGTGCCTTCCATGCTATTTTACTGGTATATTCTGTTTTTATGCCTTGATTTGGACGGTTCTTTGACTCATATCTACCAACTTGTATGAACTCTTGGATTTTACACAAAATTGACCCTTATGTACAACTTTAACGATTTTCGTTTTAAAAACATTCACTTCAATTACATGAAATGATTACATAATTTTTGGTGTGAACAGTTTTGTACAAAGCATGTTATTTATCAAATAATTCAGTTTACAAGATGTTACATTTTTATAGGTTATGACGATTTACATATAAAATGATTTTTCTATCAATTTTGAGCTAATTCAATCTTTTGCATTATTTTTGATGTGACAATCATCAATCTATTTAATCTTAGCAATATTTATCATCTTTATTTTATCCTGAGAGATTCAAATTTGGATGAGAAATTGAAATTTTAGAAAATAAAATTTTCTCGTAGAGCAAAATTTTTAAAGTGTCTAACGATTTAGAATTTTATGCTTTATATGAATTTATTATTCATTTTTGTATCGGGAGCCTTTATTAAACATTTTGAATCATAGCAGTAAGTTCCGTCGAAGGCTTGGAGGCATAGCGGCGAAATAACTTATTAACCACGCACCACCGGTTTTCTACATTGGTGACTTAGCGGAGGAATAATTTAATTTATTTTATTAAACCGCCACTACGGTTTTCTACACTGTATTCGGGAAGCTGTGTTGTCTCCTGTTGTAAGTAGCCGTTGGTGGGCCATTCTTATAAAGTTTATCTCTCCCTTGTCTGTGGGGACTTCTTTGTTTCTTTAAAATTTAAATCAAATAATTTAGAAGCAAATATAATTTTGTTTACCTTTAAAATAAGCCAACGTGTGTGCCAACACAAGAACTAAGGCCTGCAGACTTTGCGTAGCGCCGTACATTTGTCAATTGGGTGTTTTTGCAATGAAATCATCTTAAGTGCCGAATCTTCTTCTTCTTCTTCTCTTCTTTTCAGCCTTTATCAATCCACTGCTGGATGTAGGCCTCCTTCAATTTCTTCCACGCTTCACGTGGAATCTAGGGAGCTGAAATCCATCTTGGATTTCCCATGCATGCGCGCAGAGTCACTGTTTTGATGGTTTTGACCACACCTATTAGAAAATGGTGCCGGCCAAGCGCTTACGGTTGATTTTCTCATTATCGTGACATGTCACAAATTTTTTGTAGCCAAAATTAGTTGATATGGATCTCGAGAAGATTTGGTTTCAGCAAGACAGGGCAACTTGCCATACAGCAAACGAAACAATAAGCTCATTGCATTCGCCATTTGATTTTTTTTTCTTTTAAGCTACTTTAATGAAAAAGTCTATATCGACAAATCTCAAACGATTGCAAACCTTAAGAACAATATTCAACGTGAAATTGAAAACATTGAGTCACATTTATGTGAAAATGTTTTTGAAAATTTTACCAAAAGAATGATGTCATGCCAGCAGAGCCGTAGAGGACATTTGAATGATGCTGTATTCCACGTATCCGTAATAAACATAAACTTTCATTACTTCTCATTTTCTTCTTCCGGTTTCCAACTATGTAGAATTACGAGTATATATAAAACATTATCTTGTCTGGCATTGGAATATTCATTATTTGGTAATATTACATTTTAGTGTTAGGTGGTTTCTGTTCTACGGCATATCACAAAAGTGAAATGAAAATCTTCAATTTTTTATTTGTAGTTTTGTTTAAGGGCGCTTTTTCTGATAAATTAATATTGTCAAAGGTTGCCAAAATAAAATATTTTGGTACGCAATATTTAATCTTATAATTTTTTAGTTTTTCCAACATGATTATAAAATCAAAAATATTCGAGTGGAATTAAAAAGTTATAATAAGGAAATAATGAATTTTGCGGAAATTAAAAATTTCAAATACAATCGTACTACAACTGCCCAAAATTATACTTACAATTTTAAAGTTGACGTCGAAAATAAACTAGAGGTAATTAAAAACTGTCGAAAGTTATCCCGAAATTCAAATACGCGAATTTGTACCTGCTAATATTTTTTTTTAATTCTGGGCTGGAGCCGGATCATCCGATAATGAATTTTTTTATGTTATTGTTTTTTTAGGTAATTATACAGATGTATAAATTCTTAAGTAATGAATATCGTCACTTTCCTGTTCGTTTTGAAGTTAATTTTTGCAAAGCTGTTGATGCGAATACAATGGGATTAAAGGGCTTTTATAAATGCGGCAATTTTACCACTTGTCGCTATAAGAAAGTACAAAATAAATATAATAAAAATTATTTAATTAATCTGATGAATTTATTACTTATAGAATATTACCTACCACGTTTGCAATTTTGTCAAGGATGTAACCCGATTACCGCCAAATTTTCCAAATGGTATGTTTATGGTTGATGCACAATTTATGTATTTAGATAAACCAGCTTACCGTATATTACATTATGGAGAAGTATATCGACCAATAAATGAATGGGACAGAAATTAAGACCAATCTGGCCCGGGTACTTTTTATACCCCCAGAGTAACATTAAAACATTATGTAATTAATAGACATGCAATTATTGTAATAAATAATATGATGGTAACAATAAATGAAAAATGTTTGTCTTTCTATACCAAGTGATTAAGTTTTATTCGAAATTCTTTTATATTACGTAATCTAAATAATCATGCTATTGAACTATTGGGGATACAGTGAAATCTGGATAAGCCTGAATCAAGAACGGCTTGGGAACGATAAAATATTCCGTTTTAAGCAAGCTTCCGGTTTAAGAAGTTACTTTGTAGCGGTCCTAGAATTATTTCACCATAAATAGAAGTTCCGTGCTACTTAACTAATCGCCTCAGCAGCGCAGTTGTTTAAGCACACGTATTCACAGCATCACAGCTAATACGTCTGGGTTCGAATTCAAGTTGAGGAACATATTTTTCAGCATACCATCTTGCTAAAACTTTTATGTAAGATTCTGTATTTTCCAGTGTCCGACTTACTCAGGTTTAATTGTATTAAATAAGGCATGGTACTGAAAAATTAGACAAAAACCTGTTGGGCTGAGGAAATGAAATATGTTACGTACATTTATATTAGTCGGGGAAAGTAATGGTAACAGTAAGGGGAAAATGGAAACTCTCAGCTCATGACTTATGTGCGTGGAATGCCCTTCTTCATGTAACATATCCGGTCTTCCGGAATTTGGTGATTACTATGGAAAAAATATTGCTATCCATAGTGAATTTGAGTCTGCAACCAGGGCGGGGGTGCAGATTATCAAGAAAACATTTTCTGGCCAATAAATTTTAGCTAATAAATTACTTGATCGAATGATCAAGTTCTTGGGTTGTGCTTGGTTCCGATTCAAAATGATCATACCGTCGCATACAGAGAGATTGTGTATTTTTCAAAGTTTCGCTCGAATATATGCAACGCTGTTTTGAATTGGTGCCGTTTTGCCATACTTCTGAGTTATTTCAAAAACAGAAATGACGTATAAGGACGTTAGTATTTTGCTGAATATAGGAATGATTGTTGGGAGTGTTTTCAATAATTGGGAATAGTCTCTGCCTCTAATGTTGAGTTACAATGGTCAATGATGTGAATTGGGCATTATCGTCAATGGCCGGACAATGACCATTTTTGCTGACCATTAACGTCATTGACCGGCATTTGACGTCAATGCCCGTTCATGGTGGGCAATGATGTAAATATTTTCATCTTATTGTAATATTTACGTCCTTGGCCGGTCACTGACGTTATTGGCCAAAAGTGGATCACAATGATGATATTGTAATTTAATGGATGGGAAGCAAAACCAAATATGTCGAATTTTGCTTATTTTGCAATATTTATAAATTTTCAAATTCAGGAAATTTTTCATTAGATAACTTGAGAATTTAGAAGCTTGCTTTTCCAATGATTCTCGACATCTTTTACGCTTTATAGTAATGTTCTCCTGGCGTTCGCAATTGAGGTATATTCCAGCATTGTTAATTTCTTCGCCAAGAGGTAATATTATAAAGCACTGGCTGCAAACGTTTCTCTCTTCGTATCCAACAACGGATTCCAACAAGCTTTTAGTGTTCTTTTCAATTTGGGACAATCTTCACGTTGGGTTTCCATATGTGGTTATTGAGTAGTACAAAATTCCCCATAAAACAGATTAACAAAATTTGCCTACATCATACTAAGTATTTATGAAACAAAAAGAAAATCCAGAGAAAACAATGGAAAAAAGTTTTGAATAATTCTTATTCTGAATAAAAATTTCGTACATTTAAACTTCGCCATCGATGGTGAACAAAACAAAACAGGGTTTCAGGATTTACTTCAGAAAACCTCGTTTTGTAGGAAATTTTCTCCTCTTCAATTTTGGTGCAATGACTAGGGGAAGACAGGGGATTTTAGGAAAGTTGATTCCAACCCCCGCGGTCTTCTACATTTCCCTTTAACTGACTGGGTAACCGGCAAAAATATCACATTACCATCGAGACAATTATTCAAATATATTTAAATAGAAAAGGAAAATTCCTACCGATAAAAATAATCTTCATATTCGGGGAGGGGGTATTGCGTTACGTTACCATGGAAACGGCGATTCCGACACACTATGCGTATTTTATATAAGATCTTCAGAAGTTCCTAACGATAAAAATCGATATCACATGACCGGGGGGTCTGGGGGGTATGGAATACCCCCCAGGTACACTTGCCATTATTCAGAACCATCAAAAATTATTATTTTTCGTTAAATCTTTTGCAATTTTCGTTTGTAATCCGGGAGAGAGGGGCAGCAGGGGATATTAATACCGAGGGACGTAAAAGTGAAAGTTTTTCTTTCGCAATAAATTAAGTGTACCTGGGGGGTATTCCATACCCCCCGGTCCCGGCAGCCTAAATGAGTTCCTGATAAGCATCCATTTGTTTTCATTACTCTAAATCAGCGCCGCGAAATGATAAGAATCTTTTGGAAGGGGGCGCATATATTCAAATTTGCCTCAGGTGCCAGAAGAGCTTGATACGGCGCTGAGCACATGCGCCCCTCGGCTCCATACTCGACTTTGTTGAGACGCGGCTGTTGGAGTGAAACGAACAAGGGGAACAATAAGCTTAAGCTTCAGTGCAGTGGTCAACATATTGCCGTGAAATAAAAATAATTTTGATTTATATAACGGGGAAAAATAACGGCACCTTTTTCTTCCCCGACCAGCTCAGAAATAATACTCTTTGTTATGGGCGTAATTTGGGTTCGCTCGAAATTCATAAGCACATTCTACTGTTATAAATATTTTGTGAATTATGTCAATGGAAAAAGATGTAAATAGCGTATACCTGGAGCCCACTTGTACGTTGGAATGCTGCATAAATTTAGAACAATTAAACCAAATATAATTTCTTGTTAGAAATGTACGCCACCGTAATTATCTTTACTTAGTTCAACCCGCGCCGCCTACGTTATCGTGTCAATAAAGTAGAGTTGTTTAGTAACCATCGTTATGATGGGTAATGTTTATGTATTGTTTAATGAGAACCAAGTTATCACGTTTTGTACTTTGTACTATTATTATTGCATAATTAAATACTATTCCAGAATATACTGCATTCATCATTAACAGGGTTTAACATTTCTCCATCCACAAACTGTTTCTTTATTCATAAAACAAAAATCTTTGCAAAACAGAATTATTAATAAAATTTCTCAACAAATTAAGTGTACAAACAAAATATCTTAACAATTACCTAAGCTAAACCCCAAATATTATCGCACTTATTCAAATTAACAGTGTCTAGCGATCGCTTTTAAATAACGAGCGCAGAAATACAGTCTTACCACTTGAATTTACTCCAACGTTGCAGGAACTAAACATTCTTCTGTTGCATGCCAGTCGCTTATGTTTACCAAGCATTGCCACTGTGTTGCTGATGCAATAATTCCAATTCGAACCATCGAAAACAAATTTACCATAAATAATTCACTACGTCTTTCCAAAGATTGATAACTAATTCGTAGGTAACTACTCAAATTCAACATTCAACGTTTCATAATTCTTTGTATTTCCAGAAAAAGACATAATCTTCTAACCCAAAGAAATCACTCCGCTGCGGTACTCAAAATTTTCATAATCCATCACTATGGGACGAGCCAAATTACTTGCTCGCTCCCCGCTGTTTGCGGCCAGAGACTAATTTTCAAAAATACATCCTCTCTCGTCTGCGGACGCGGTTAGAATCCAAGTAACAAAAATCCGTCCGCACTCTTTGCTGGACACGGTTAGAGTCCTCGTTAACAAAAATCGTGCACACTCTTTACTGGTCTTCGTTCGAATCCTCGACTTGCGTCCTTATTTGAAAAATTATCTGTTGCTCCCTTCCAATAATTGACATGGAGACGGCGTAATGGTGAATTTTCCAAACTTGTAAAATTAAAATTTTGTTGTCCATCGTAACTGTCTATCCATTCACTATTTGATATTTAAACAGTACTCAATTCACGTATCAAGTATCTTTTTTAGTAGCACAATTACATGAATCACTTTTGACTTGATTGTACGCGCCTACCTAATTTACAAACTTTGTTTACTTAACTTGTTGTCATGTTACATTTGATCAAATAAACTAACAATTGAGGGGTCTGGAAGTAAAAGGGTTCAAGTGCACTTTTTGAAAAAAATGATCTAAGTGCAGAATATCATACCTAAAGGGTATCCTAATTTAGAGGTAAAATGATTTTAGTAAATTTTACGTCCCCTTGGGTCGTAAAATTGTAGTCTTTAAAATCATATCAAAGTATTCACTAATAAAGTCCGTGGTAAAAGGATTCAAGTGCACTCAAGTTTTTATCCCAGCTGATTGGGAGACTGTAATAAGAGCCACATCAGCCAAATTTATTGTGTACAACATGAACAAAGACGATTTTTACTCTTTTTCGCCATTTAATAAAATTATGAAAGACCCTAAAAAAGATAGTGCCGGTCACCCCTTAAAATGGAGAGAAATTTCCTGGTTCGCTTATTTCAAAAGTGAAAGACTATCGTTTAGATACAAAAGCACCCTAAACATTGATGTAGAGTTTTATAGTTGCATGATGGCAACCTCACGAATTGGGCGTCCATCTTTTAACTTTTCAATACTGAAGCCTTTGAATGCAACTTCAATAAAAATTAAAGCCGCCAAGTACAACAACTTGATTACCTTATTGGATTACATTCCGCCGATTCACCACACCTTTTATGAAATCATAAAGTACGATGGAGAAGCATCAACAAAAAAAGCAAAAAAGAAACAAACCCAGACCATGCCATTGAGCCAAAAGGAACCTGATTTAGATCAACCCCAATCAAGACCAGCTGATTCAGGCGAAGAAAATGATGAACATAGCAACGTAATACTAATATTACGTTGCTATGTTCATCATTTTCTGATCTAAATTCTGATGAATGATTCTGATCAATCTAAATTCTGATTATTAATAAAAAATTTGTTATAAAAGTTACCCATGTTTTTATAAATAATGTTTATTTTAGTACCGTGTTGCACTTGAATCATTTTACCACTAAAACTTTTTTAACATTTAAAACTTTTTTAACATGCATAGTCAGATGACAGTAGGTCTAAACAGGATTCTGCTTTGAAGTGGCTCTTTGGTATACCTTTCGTTACGCAGAAGTCAATAGTATCGGGTAATCTAGCTGGGTCCGTAGGCCAGTATGTAGGTTCGCCAGTTGATATGTAGTTAAGGTGTTTTGCTTCCATAGTCTTCAAGAGTTCTCGACCCTTAGTAGTAATCAGTCTAGATCCCCAATATGTATGCTTGGCGTTGTAGTCACCACCCGCAATAAACCTAGGCCCAAGGGTGTCGTAGAATTGTTCAAACATTTCCTTTTTAATTGAATGTTTTGGTGGGCAATAGACAGATGCTATGATTATTGGACCATTCCATTCTTCAATGGAGATGCAGGTGGCTTGAAGATGGTTCTTTTTGTATTCTTCAACAATGTGGTGTTTTATTGTATTCTTGATAATAGTTGCAGTTCCACCGTGCGCAGTGCCATCAGGGTGCTGGGTATCATAGATGGTGTATTTCGGAATTTTTAGGTAACTATTTTTGGTGAAGTGCGTCTCTGATATTAACATTATATCAATATCATGTTTTAAAAGAAACATTATTATATGTTTGGCATGTTGGGCAAGACCGTTGGCGTTCCAGACAGCAAATTTCAGAAGCTTTGCCATCATGCCAGTTTAGTGACTAGCGTTGTGAGAAGGTTCCCCCATAATTGTTACACTGAGCACCCAAATATTATTCATCGAGAAACCCCTCACCCTCGCAAACAAAACAACAAACTGGAAAAACTTTAAAATGGTTATGGATGAAAATTTAATACTAGAGATACCACTCTAAACCAATCGTGATATTGACCAAGCAACCGAACACCTAACACAAACTATCCAACAGGCGGCTTGGAACTCAACCCCGGTACCCAAGACGTTCAATCTAATATACAACTGTCCAACAAATATCCAACAAAAAATAACCGAAAAACGCAAACTAAGGAAGAAGTGGCAGAAAACCAGAGCACCGCACGACAAAAATAAACTTAACAAAGCAATAAAAGAACTGAAAAATCTGCTAGAGGACAACAGCAACGCCGCTATTCAAAACTACCTGGAAAACCTGTCTGCGACACAATCCACAGATTACTCGCTATGGAAAGCGACGAAAAAATTAAACAAAGCACAAGATGTAAATCCACCAATCAGGAAAAATGGCGGTAATTGGGCAAAAAGTAACATAGAAAAAGCAAACTTATTTGCAGAACATCTTTCTGAAGTTTTCAATCCATTTAACTCAACAATTTCTAGTGAAGAGGAGGACAAAATATATCAACTGTTGCACTCACCAGAACAGTTGGAAATGCCAATAAAACCAATTAAATTACAGAAATTAGGAACATGATAAACAAAAACTTAAACCCTAAAAAATCCCCTGGGTACGACCTCATAACTGGTAAAATAATCCAAGAACTGCCAGACAGGAGCATCAGATATATAACTCAGCTATTTAATGCCATTCTAAGGCTAGAATATTTTCCCATGCAATGGAAAGTGGCTCAAGTAATTTTAATACCCAAACCAGGTAAACCATCCAACAACGTACCTCATATAGACCCATTAGTCTTCTCCCAATCCTGTCAAAACTATTGGAAAAAGTGATCCTGAAGAGACTGAAGCCAATCATACAAGAAAAAAGCCTGATACCAAATCACCAGTTTGGCTTTAGACAACAACACGCCACGATAGAACAGGTCCATCGTGTTGCGGCTACAATCTATAAAGCACTAGAAACGAAAACCTACTGTGCTGCTGCATTTCTCGATATAACCCAGGCGTTCGACAAGGTTTGCCATGATGGATTGTTATACAAACTAAAAAAAATACTGCCCCATAACCTATACAGAATTATAAAATCTTATCTAACCGAGAGACACTTCCTAGTGAAGTATCGCGATGAGTATACTTCGCTCTATTCTATTAACTCAAGGGTTCCCCAAGGAAGCGTTCTTGGCCCAATAATGTACATCCTCTATACGGCAGACCTACCGACAATGACAAATACTGTTACTGCTACATTTGCGGATGACACCACTTTACTAGCAGTACATCGGAATCCATCCATTGCCTCAGAAATGCTACAAAGACATCTAGATGAAATTCAGACGTGGTTAAACCAATGGCGAATTAAAGCAAACGAGACGAAGTCAGTTCAGGTAACATTCACCATGAGAAAAGAAACTTGTCCACCCGTCTTTCTAAACAAGATCCAGTTACCACAAAACAGCGAAGCTAAATATCTTGGAATATACCTGGATAGACGACTCACGTGGAACAAACATATATTTGCCAAAAGAAAACAGCTCGGCACTAAACTCACCAAAATGTACTGGCTGTTAGGACGAAAATCTCGGCTCTCACTGGAAAACAAACTGTTGATCTACAAAACTATATTGAAACCCATATGGACGTATGGAATTCAACTTTGGGGCTCAGCTTCCATTTCTAATATTGAAATCCTCCAAAGATTCCAATCTAAGGTCCTAAGAATGATAGTCGATGCTCCGTGGTACGTGCCCAATAGGTTGTTACATCGTGATCTTCAAATAAACCCAGTGCAAGTTGAGATTACAAGATCAGTGAAAATTATTTTGATAGGCTTAGTGCCCACCCTAACACCCTAACAGTTAAGCTGACTAATGATAAGGTAGTGCGCCGACTGAAAAGATTCAAACCTTTGGACTTAACATCTAGATTTAAAGTTAAAAAAAGTTAAAATTGACTAACGTAACGTATACAACACTAATTATTATTAATTGTTTGCTTAATTATTCAATTTTGTGTTACCAAACTCACTTGAGCTAGTCATAGAAACTAAAAAGTTAAAAATAAAGGAGTGCATCAATGGATTCACTCCTACACGTCTGCTTTTCGTTACCACATAATTTACTTATTGTTTTTAAAATAAACAGATTGTAAATACAAATTGAAGTCAATAAAAAAAAAAACATGCATAATGATTCAAGTACATTTTTGAGAAAAAAAGAATTAAAAAGCAAAATTAGAAAGATTCTTTTTTTCTTTGTAATGTTTTTTCGCCTTTAAATAAAACTAAAATATTAACACAATTTTCTAAACTTATTCCTGGAATTTTGAATTTCAAGTTAACTTTGAAGCCATGTATCTCAGAACTATTAAAAGTGCACTTGAACCCTTTTACTTCCAGACCCCTCAATTCATAATTTTGTTTCTTAATTACATATTGCAGGAACAGACTACCTAGTGAAGAAATTCGATTTAAGTTCCTTAATTAATTGAACAAACAGCTCATATCTCAACTTAAGAGGCACTCGTCAAGTCGCAGGTACAATCTTGTCAACAAACTCCGATATTGTGAATATTAAATTTTATTTTACAGTAGATGTGCTCTTTAATCGATCAACCCCTATTTGGACCATCGCAATATATACCACACCCTTTAAAATAATAAGGAGGAAATGGTTTTTGGAATTGGCAGTTATTGGTATCATAGTGGTTCCTGGGGAAACCCCCAGCAGAATTGCTATATAAGTAGAATTGACAACTGTTCTAATAAAAACTTATGCTTAACAATGAATGTCTTACATTGGTGATTGATTACAGTCACCATACCACACTTAACTAAATTATTATCATCCCGTGGGTGGGGGACAACGATAGATCGCCTCCTCGTGGTGTCTCCTGGGCAACGTCTTAGATAAAGACGGCTAAAGATCTATCACAACGGATGCCACATCAAGTACCAATGGCAGCGCACAAAGCTATACCCCAACTTAACGGCGCTTTTCAGCGCCAGTTAACGAGAAGTCTTGGACCATCAGTCAAGATTTGTCAATTGAATATAGAAGGGATAAGCCGACCGAAGAGCGACCTCTTGGCAAGAATACTACACGACAACAACATCGATATAGCGGTCATCCAGGAAACTCACACACCTGATGACGAACAACTGAGACGCAGGGGTGTGATACACGGCTACAGGCTGAATGCCTCAATTAACCATCAAACTCATGGAATCGCGACATACTCTAAAAATAGTCTAACTAATATCCAGGTCGTCCATGCTGGCTCTGCTAATGAGATATCGATCATAACAATCGTCATGCAATCACTAAAGATTGTTAACATATACAAACCTCCAAATGTATCCTGGCCCGCAGATGTGCTCCCAGTGCATGAACACCCTGTCGTGTATATCGGCGATTTTAACAGCCACCACACAATGTGGAAATATGACGCGACGGATGGAAATGACCACGCTCTCATGGACTGGGCTGAAACAAACGATCTGTACCTCAAGTTCGACGCTAAGGACATGAGCACTTTCCGATCAGCCCGTTGGCAGAGGGGGTATAACCCAGATCTGTGTTTCGTATCAAGAGGCGAAAATGATCATCGCGCCTCCCAATGCACTCGAACGATACTTCCCGACTTTCCCCATAGCCAGCACCGCCCAGTCATTATCGAGATGGCGATCCAAATCACATCCATGTCCGGCATTCAACGTCCGAGATGGAACCTCCGTAAGGCCGACTGGAATGCATTTAGAAGCGGCCTCGACATTGATGTACTTTCCATCCCCCCGTTGGCTCGAAATTACGACAAATTTGTAAAGGTGGTGATTGATAATGCCAAGAAGACCATACCCCGAGGATATCGCAAGAACTATGTCCCCTGCTGGAACGAAGACTGCGAAAAACTATATAAGGAATTTCTCAGAACGAGAGACACAGTCACTGCAGACAACCTGCTAAAGTCCCTGGATCAGGCTAGGGCCGAGCGATGGAGGACAACAACCGAGAGTCTTGATTTTACTCATTCTATCAGAAAGGCATGGCAGCTATGCGCCGCCTCGGAGAGGGGAAGCTAATGACAAAAGATTGTGATATCACAGATTAATCTACTGCAATCTGGTTCTTCGCTGCAAGAAATTACAACCCAAATTAATTACTTACCGTAATTTTAAAAATATCAACATGGAAGATTTCTCTCTAGATGCCACTAGTATTGATTGGTTACAGGCTGTTTATCTTAATGATATCAATGACAAACTCAGTTTTATAAATGCATCAATTAGTTATCTGTTTGACGTGCACGCCCCAACGTCTACGGTAATGACTAGTGCAAGAAGACCTGGATGGCTGACGCCTAATGTTCGACAAATGATTAAGCTACGGGATATGGCTTACAAAAAGTTTCTCAAATCCAGAAGGGATGTGGATTACAACTCTTACAAGGATCTTCGTAACTACACTACTCAAGCTATAACGAACGAGAAGAAAGCGTACTTCAAATTTCAAGTTGACAATAACAAAGGTGATCCCAAAAAATTATGGAAGTTTTTTGATCGCGTTAATGTACATTCCAAGCCTAGAAACGAACTGAATCTGGAAATAAACGATCCTGACTCTTTGAACAGTTTTATTATTAACTCATCACCAAGCACCGCTATTGATTATGAAGTTATTGAACACTTTGCTGGCAGTAAGTATCCACTCACTACTACTAACCTCGTTTTCCGTAAGGTAAGCTGTGAGGATGTTGCAAATGCTATTCGTGCACAAAAGTCCACCGCAACTGGCGTTGATGGTATCAATTCTACGATGTTGAAGATCGTTTTACCTTATTGTTTGGACATACTTACTCACGTGATCAACTTCTGCTTGGAAAATTCAATAATACCTGAGATATGGAAGAAAGCTATTATAACACCATTACCTAAAGTAAACAATGCTACTTGTTTTAGTGATTTGAGACCCATTAGTGTTTTGCCTGCTATGTCTAAAATACTTGAGCATTTTATATACAAGCAACTGTCCCAGCACATCGAAGCCAATGCACTGCTTCCCAGTATTCAATCCGGGTTTCGCTCAGGCTTTAGTACAGCTATGGCCCTATCCAAGGTATCCAATGATGTTTGTAGTAACATTGATGACTCGGAAGTGACTATTATGGCACTCCTGGACTATAGTAAGGCATTTGATGCAGTTGACCATAATTTACTTACGGCCAAACTCTCCTACTACTGCTGCAGTAAGCCAGCGTTGAAACTATTGGCTAACTATCTGTACGGCCGAACTCAACAAGTGAAACTGAATGAGATTGTGTCCAGTGAACTTGCCATTAAACGTGGAGTCCCACAAGGTAGTTTACTTGGTCCCCTCCTCTTCTCCATTTTCACATCTGATCTACCTGGTACTTTGCCAAAGAGCTGCAATATACACATGTATGCCGATGACACGCAACTTTATGTGTCTGGCAATCCGACATCTGTGAACGACATCATACAAAATCTCAACGCTAGTTTAGAAACAATATTCAATTGGTCATCCGAGAATGGTTTACTGCTTAACCCAAATAAAACTGTGAGTGTATGCATGGGCAGCTCCCACAATTGCAATATAGCGAAACAGCACATGCTTACCGAGGTCTCATTAAATGACTGTGCCATCGGCTTTAGCAATAAAGCCAAAAACCTTGGCCTCATATGGGACTGCAACCTGGGTTTTGATGAACATGTGAGTAGAATTTGTAATATTGACTTTTGAAATTAATTTATATTTTAAAGTTACCGCTTGTTTTGTTTAATATAAATTTTAAACGTCCTGTATATTCACAATCTTAAATATTTTTGTTACGACATCTTTTGGTAAAATAAGATAACAGCTTCTTGAAGGTCAATTTTGCATAGTACACGTGTCTGGTGTTTCCGTAACAAGCGTCACTTGTGGTAAAATCATTGAACATATCAGTTGTTTCGACATTTCTTTTATTTTGAATACAGATAATTTTCTGAAGTGTTAACTTTCATTTAGTGTTGGTGTTTAATTAACAGGTATAAATTTATGCATTATTTTAATCAGTTTTCTGTACAAATTTGTGGCAAAATTACTTTAATTTAATTGTTTCGTGTTTTACATATTTCTTTGTTTAAAACAATAGGATTTAAAAGGTGGTTTTAAAAGATTTTACATTATATTTAAATTCGGTTTTCTAAATGCAATTTCAAAGTTTTATTATCAAAGTTAGAAATGCTTCACTTATGTAAAATATTTGTTACAAGGTTATAAAGACCACGTGCATTCTTGGGAGCTGAATGTAAGCGGGAAATCTACCTAAAACCAGGGTGTTAGAATTCAAGGTTAAAACTAGACCGTTGCCACGTGTTGGGGTAAATTCATAACGGAATACGGTTAAACTGCAAGGTCAACTTTCTATCGGTAACTTGTTTTATTAATACAAAGTATGCTAACAATAATTATATACAGGGTGTTTTAATTTCAAATGGGTTTAGATTTATAAATAAAGATGTTTCTTTATTTAAAATAGGTAATCTGTTATTAAATTATATATTAATATACAGGGTGTTTGTCAAAGTTATTACAAATTATTTGCAACTCCAAAGAATTGATTGGAGGAATTTAGTAATATTTTAAGTTGGCACAACAGCTTAAAATGTGATGAAAAATATGTCCGCAAATCTTTCTATCTTGGTAAATAATTGACTTATTTAAAACAATGGTTTTGGGTTCATTACTTGTACATTTAGCTTCGCCGATTTTGGGTAAAAGATTATAAACAACCCCTTATTAGCTTGGAAAATAAATTACTCAAGACTAATACTGCTTAAATGCAAACCATAAAGCAAATTACATTGTACTGTTCCCAAAGATTTGTTGTTAATTAAGTTATCATAACTTACAGTGACGCGCATGAATGTATTAACGAGATTCCTTAAAGGAAGGCAGGCTACTTAGATCGGGGTTTTTAATATTGGTAATTAGGTATCTTATGTATTCAAATACAGGATGGTTGAACTTGTTTGAATTAGGTAGTAAATTGTAATTCAAGGGTGGTTATTCAAAGGTAGATTAATAAAGGTAATTTTCCTTTAACAGCTAGTGTTTAAATGAAACACATAGCTTCCCTAAATCTTCAAAGAATGTACTAAGTACATGAAGAAAAGATTATAAACAATCCAAAGGATTGAATCTAAACAAGTAATTTAAAAGTTATCGAAATCATTAAAGCGATTTAAAACAAATCGACTTTCAGGGTAATTAAATCTACAGATTTATTAGGTCACGAGTTAGGTAAATCATTGCTTCAGGTTATATTCCTCAAACAAGAATATTAACGATAATAAAAGAATTGACATGCCCAAATTTGATTGTTTTATTTTGTGTTGGAAGTTAAAGGTTGTCTCTCTTTCGGAGCAATCATTTGTCTTGTTACAGTTGTTTTTGACATTATGTTTTGTACACCGGAAGAAAGAGTTTGGTTACTAGATGACGATTGTAGGTATTTTCACAACGTGGTGGTCCAGGTTATTTTCCGTGTCGTCGAAGAAGTGTGATTTTAGATTTGAACTTTGTTAGTTCTCAATAGATGGAGTTTTTCTGGAGAGGACTTTGGCGCGAAGTTCAAATTCAAAAGTTGCATCTTACAAATTTGTAACATCGGCTATTTTAAGCTTAAGTCATTATATAAATACAAGCATCTTCTACCGTCGCCTGTTAAATGGAATCTAGTTCAAATCCTGATTTTTTGCCACCTTGACTATACTGCTCAGTAGTTTACAATGGTTATCTCACCAATTATCTGCGAAATAAACTGCAGGTGTTGCAAAATGCTTGCCTCAGATTTGCATATGGGATTGAATTTGGTGAACATGTAACTCCCATATATAACCAACTTAAAATCCTAAAGATTGAGTCTCGGTTCGAACTACAGTTTGCTACACTGCTATATGTAGTTTACACATCTGGACTGCCACGGTACCTATCCGTTTTGCTGAAACAACGATCCGACTGTCACAATCTAGGGCTACGAAATATGAAAAACCTAACGGTTCCAAGTCACAAATCGAAAAAATTTGAAGGGTCCTTTGAATATAAAGCATGTGTACTTTTCAATAAACATATTGATTTGTACACGTCTGCCAAATCAAAGACGACATTTAAGGTAAGACTCCTAGATCGGTTATTGACAACCCAAAGACAGGACTGAGTTGACACATGGGTATCGGTTGAAAATCAGCTTTGCTGAACTAATACCTTTTTTTCAATGTTGCTTATTATTATTATTGTAACTTGGATTAATAAACTATTATTATTATTATTATATCAGCCCCGGTCTTGTTGCGGATCGATTGGTGTCCCTATCCAGAGCACCATCTAACAAAACGTATTCAACAGCAATCCGAAAAAAACTTACGGAGATGAAACGTGATACTCCTGAGACCTCCGAGTTCGCCCATCCGGTGTCCTTGTGTGAACTCGACACTGCCATCAGGTCCATCAAGATGGGAAAGGCGGCTGGCCTAGACGAAATATACCCAGAATTTATTAGGAATATGGGAGAAAACGCCAGAAAGTGGCTCTGCGAATTCTACTCTGACATCATAACATCGGGAAATATACCCCAGCATTTTAAGAGAACGAAAACGATAGCGATATTAAAGCCGGGAAAGCCGACCAATCAAGCAGAGAGTTACCGGCCGATCGCACTTCTAAGCGTCAGCTATAAACTGATGGAAAGGCTTCTGTACAACAGAATCGGCCCTAAGATAGATGCTATGGTCCCTCCAGAGCAGGCGGGTTTTAGAAAAAACAGAAGCTGCACGGACCAAGTGCTCTCTCACTACGTTTATAGAGCACGGTTTCCAGCGCAAACTCAAAACTTCTGTCGCCTTCGTAGACCTAACAGCGGCTTACGACACGGTCTGGAGACACGGCATCATTTATAAATTGCTGAAGGTCATTCCATGCCTAAAAACATCAAGGTTAATAAATAATATGCTCAGTAATAGATACTTTGAGGTCCATATCGGCGATAGATCAAGCAGGAAAAGAATGCTGAATAATGGGCTCCCGCAGGGCTCTGTCTTGGCACCATTATTGTTTAACTTGTACAGTGGCGTAACTACCAGTGTTCCGGGTGTTCGATGAAACAAGGGCCCGAGACTTCACAGGGCCCGAGACTTCACTGGCGCCACGCTTAAAAACAAGTTTATTATTTTCTACAAAATATTTTTAACAAACGCGGCTTTTTTTCTTAGAAACAGAATGAGCCCTACAAAATATTATATTTGGTCAATAAATTGTCCCTACAAAAAAAACAATAAATTCTTTAGTTGTAAAACTGTTACTTCTCCAAATGAAAAGATAAACAGATGGTGATGAGTAACAATATATACCTACCACGGTACCACGATTGATACCTACTCTTTCCAACTATTTTAAATAGTTTTAATCCCTTTTACTTTTACAAAATTGCAAGCAAATTTTATGCAAATACCCTTTTTGATCTGTTACCGTTTCCGGTGGTAAATGCTATAATCTCACATTTTCAAAAATTTGCAATGTGCCCTACGCATTTCTTGATAACAAGCATGGACTTAGAGGGGGGGATAGGACTGGAAACTAGTCCTAAATTAGCGTGCGCTTAACCGTATCAACCCAAACTGTACCGCCAGGATCGCTGTGATAGAAAAGGGTTGATCAGCTGTCATCATGAACTGTCAATTATGAACTGTCATAATTTAAAAATAATAAATTTACACGATATAAACATTTACTTTGGTGTAAGTGTTAAAAAATATTCGTTTTGTTTTTGTTTTCGTTCTTTTATTTATTATTTTTTATATAATTGTTTTTAATTTTTTAATTAAATCTATTTTATATTATTTGCTTTTTTTTTGTTTAAAACAACCAATAAATTGCCAAAATATTAATTGTGAATTTGATTTTGTTTTGAAAATATAATGCCCAGTTTATACCCATTAAAAAATTTTAGCGTTATTTTTATTAACTACTTTGGGGCCCGGTTTGTTACCAGGACACAGGCCCGTGGCTACCTTGTTACGCCCCTGAACTTGTACATCAGCGACCTCCCTACCACTTCGTCACGTAAATTTATATACGCAGATGATATCGCTCTGGCCACGCAAAATCAGCATGTCAACGCCACGGAAGCCACCTTGAGCGCCGACCTCGAGCTTCTTAACGATTATTTTGGCAGATGGAGGCTGCAGCCCAGCTGGACCAAGACGGAGGTTTGCTGCTTCCATCTAGCCAACAGACTGGCTGGCGTGGAACTTGGTATCAATATGGGAGGAAAAGAACTAAACCACAACTCGAACCCAAAATACCTGGGCATCACTCTCTACAGATCACTCACGTTCAGACAACACCTGTCGAAAACATCAGCTAAGCTCTCTAGCAGAATTAACTTGCTACATAAACTTGCGGGCACATCTTGGGGGGCGCGTGCTTCCTGCCTGAGAACAGCATGTCTGGGGCTGGTGCACTCAACCGCCGAATACTGCGCTCTAGTATGGATAAATAGCGCACACGTACACAAGGTAGATACCCAATTAAACGCTGCAATGAGGGTAATTACTGGATCCATTAGATCTACTCCAGTAAAATGGCTGCCCGTCTTAAGTCACATCGCCCCTCCGCATCTCAGGCGCCGACATGCCTTGCTGAGGGAGTACAATAGAATTGTGTCTGATAGTCAACACCCCGCATACGGGGACATGACACATTCCGAAGCAAGAAGACTGAAGTCTCGCCACCCTCCGCAACATACAGCGGGAGAGCTGGCGGATTCCAATTACAACGTCGCGGGGGGGGGCGGGAGGAGTGGAACATGGATCCTGTCCGTAACTCCCAACATATAGTCGACCCAACCGTCCCAGTAACGGGTTCCGAATTGCCACGAAGACAGTGGTGCACTTTGAATAGAATCCGGACAGGTCACGGCATATGTTCACAGTCGCTGTACAGATGGGGAGTGGCCGACTCTCCCGAGTGCGCCTACTGCGGAGCCGCCTCCCAGACAATCGAACACCTGGTCTTGGAATGCCCAGATCTGAAGTACGAGGGGGATATGGCGGATTTCTTCGGGGGAACTTTGCCCAGCACCGACTATTTGGCGAGCCTCAACATCTGAGAGGTCATTTTCCTTTGGTTTTCCTTGTGCCTCTGTATTTTTTTTTACAATATGCTTTGTGCAATGAATAATGTATCCATACGATTAAATAAAAAAAAAACCATCCCGGGGTTTGGGATTTAAGCAACTAAAATCACATTTCCGAGTTATTTGAACTACTAGCATTTTTACTTTGGAACAGAATTGAGAAATCTAATATTTCATCTTTTCTGCAAATCCAGTAGCAAACTTAGAATTATGAGTTTATAAAATTGTTTGAGAAGCACTGGCTACCCAAAGAGTACATAACCTATAACCATAACAATGAATGTGTCAGACGATTTGAAAAATCGTTTAAAATTTACAAATAATGCCAATATTAACGCAGATACCTTTAAAAAATTATTGGAAAATGTATTTTCAACATTAATAGACCATAAAGAATTGCATAGTAAGTTTACATATTAATTAATTTAAATTTTCATTACCACAGCCCCATTTCAGACATAACAACTTTGTACAATTCAAAACCAGATTTAATTAAATCGGTGTATGCTTCCTTATTAACCATCGCTGCAGAATTTGGAAGACACAATTGCGAACAGGTAGACATAAAAAAATTTCTAATCGATCACTGTAATTTTAATCAAGATAAGGCAAATGTGTTCTGCGAGTTGTACGATAAACACAAACAAAAGTTACAAATTAAATTAGGTTGTGTAGGTTCTCACTTACCTCATATTGTTGACGTCAAGTGGAAAATCGATTATATTGTTAAGGTAAAATCTGCCGAAACTTTTTACAAAAATTTAAAAGCATTCTCTTTTAGTCCAACAATTCCGACCAATTTGAGGGTCCATTATTTAGAATATCTCTAATTGCAAGTTCGTTTGACGATGCCAGTGGCAATCCAAAAAATGAAAACATAAATTTTTCTTGCAATGCCCAAGAACTGCAAGATTTGGTGCATAAATTGAAGGATGCGGTGAGGCATTGCCAGAGGATTGCCACAAAACATTAAAAGTTTCGGCATTCCATTTTTGATGAGGGAGTAAAAATACAATGTTCTATAGGGAAACTATAAATATTTATTAAATCTGTGCTGTATGTATATACAATGTACAATAAAATCTTTAATTTACAACTTAATAAAATAAAAACATTCTCTCTTTATTCTACATTAATATAAAATTTTGTCCTACTTTCAAACAAGCTTTTCAATTTTTCTACAGCTCAATTTTCCAAATAAATTAATACGCCTTAAAATATAGGTTCGTATGAAAATTGCACAGAGGGGGAGGGGAGGGTGAAAAATGTTTAATTTAGGTTCCTATTGACGCCCATGGTTGTCAGGGTGTAAAATAATAAAATTGCCTACATCCCATCCATCATTGGAAATATAAATAAATATACAAACAAAATAAGGGCGCATAACATTTTAATTTTCGAAATTATTTACGTTATTAATTTGAAATTTAAGAAAGCACCAAATTGCAGTTTTGTGTTTTTGGAGTAGTGATTTTTTAAAATTTGCGCTAGTGATGTTATAGTTGCTATCATAAAAATTTTGCGTATTTATAAAGCACTTAAAACTTTTAAAAATATTCAGCCAAGTGACATTACTATGAAATTGAAGTTCAAACGAAAACCAGATTACCATTGAATACTGGCATCTTGTATTCTTGCTATTGAATTTCATTCAATATGAAATTGAAATTCAAACGAAAACCAGATAAAATCGATTTTTTGCTTGGTTTAGCGTTGGTTTTATTTTGCTGCACGACCGCGTTCTTGCTATTAAATGAATGAAGGTTTAAAAAGTAAGATGCTTCTGTTGCTTGTGTGAAATTCCAAGTTCTGGATACCATCTAACACAAACAGGTAGACTTTGAGCGAACCGATAAATTCACATAGCCGCTCATATTCCAAAAATTAATCTGATTCACAAGAACCAATCAGGAGTTTTGCTTTGGATCTGTATTGCATGTATCTCAATCAAATTCAAAACTCTCAACATTTGCCAAGTAGGAATCGCCTCTGGAAAGTGCTGAATAATCAGTGAGTAAAAGTTTATTTATTCAAATTAACATCCAAAAAAGATGGACCGGCTTAATTGTGGTTTAATACCATATAATAGATGGAAGAAATTTAAGTGTTACGGGATCTAACAATACGCGATGGTAATTTTTCGACTTAGAGTATTTGAAATTTTTTATTATTACAATTTTTTTATTACTGCAACGATTCTAATCGCGTTGCTATTAATTTCCTCAATAACAAAAATATAAGAGATGCCATTCAAGTTGCACAGGATATGTTTGAACATTTCTTTACAATTTAAATTTCGAAATTATCAGACCAAATGGTTTCAATTTCATCACCACTAACAGAATAAGAAGAAAACAGTGGAGTTATTATTGTGTTTGTTCAAATCAACAAAATGAAAGCAGTTATGAGCAGCACAATTTAGAATGTAGCGAAAACTTTGGAAATCACCAAAAATGTTACAATAATTTAAAGTAACCTACATTAACAAAATGAATAAATATGTTAAACTAAAAATTACAACATAGCAATTTGGTCGAAAACGAGAACCTATCTCGAAAATAAGCTTCTAATGTTACTGAATTTACTGCTCAAATTATGAAATATTCAAATTGTTTTTTATTGTAATCCTAGTACCATTCCCTATGTATCACTTAGCACAAAAATTTGATTGTAATCCAATTCAGAAAATAAAAACGACGATAAAGCAATAATATTAAAGGAATGCGACGATCAATACAGAACAAGTAACTATGGACTAACTGAAAATACAACTAAATTCAAATTTAGTATGGATAATAAACACTGACGAACAACAAGTTAATCTCTTCTATGGTGGTATTATAAATCAAAAAGAAGAAATCAACATTATAATAGAAGAGACATCCTTGGTGGACGTCAACCTTTTTGTAGTTCATGGCGAAGTTCATCTACTTTTTTAAAAACAAAGCAGACAAAATCAAAATTTTTGTTACTCCATTCCTCCTACTACCGTAAATACATAATTCGATGGTATGCCGTATCACTGGAAAAGATCACCTATTTGGATAAACAATATTTTGCAGCCAAATTATGATTTGGCTGCATATTTTTGAGAATATTTCACATATGACATGTTCTAATTTTCAATAGCAAAAAATTATACTCATTACCTCTTCAACCGTAAAAATGTTTTTGATTCAATAAGTGTCGATAAAGTAACCATACCATGGCCAGAAAAATGTGTTTTCCATGTATCACTTAAACCAAGATCGCAATCAGTCCTGTTTTCAATATCAAAACCCACGAAATTTTAAACAAATGGAAGTTTCATCATCAGAAGTTGAAAAAGATGACAGTAATTAAATGAATGGATTAAAACGCAAATATGTAAATAGCACAAAATCTTGCCGAACATACCTGGAAAACCTCTTGTAAACCCTCCTTGGGATTTCAAAGAAGAAAATTTAATTCAAGAATATTAGGGAGCATGCAAAATCAAAAACTTGGTACCATCAATATTTCCCAGATACTTAAATTTTGTATTCAGGTAATTTTCAGGGTTCTTGAAGTATAATAGGGTATAATACGAGACCAATCAATTTAACATATCAACGAAAGTAACACCTCTATGTATTTATTGTATTATAAATAAAATATAATATTGTATCGTTGAATTTTTAATCAAATAATGAAATGAAATTTAAAAAAGAATTTTGCTATGAGCAAGCATCTATACAAATTTTAATAAAATCACTGTGGTTTAGATTCGAATAAGTAGAATTAAAAACAATTGCACAATATGATGTGCATGAATGGATTAACGAGATTTTGATTCGCCTATATCCGGATGAAGTTGTTAAATGATGGAATGAGATTTTAACAATTATTTTGCCTTGAGCAGCGTCTATACAAATGATAATAAAATCATTGTAGTTATTAAAGTGTAAAATTATCTTGCCACCACTGGTGCGCATGAATGGATAAACGAGATTTTGATTCGTCCATTAAATGATAGAGAGCTTTTTAAAAATATTTGCTATGAAGCATCTATACAAATTTTAACAAAATCATTCGTAGTTGTTTGTATCCGTATGAATAAAATATAAAAAAAAATTATATTACAAAATTATCTATAGTGCGCACGATTGGGTAACGAGATTTTAATTCGCCTATATCTGGTGAAATTTTAAATGATGGAATGGTATTTAAAGAAATAATTTTGCCATGAGCAGCATCTATACAAATTTTAGTAAAACCATTGTAATTGTCTATATCTAAATAAATAGAACAAAAAATAATTATATTGCAAAATTATCTGCCTGCCACTCATGTGGTGAAGTTATTAAAATGATGGAATGGGATTTCAAAAACTATTTTTTTTTTAATAAAAGAATTTTGCCATGACCAGCAAAATTTAATTTTAATTTAAGAAATTTTAATAAAAACATTGTAGTTGTTTACATCCGAATAAACAGATAAAATAAATTATATTACAAAATTATCTGCCCAACATA
Source organism: Podabrus alpinus (assembly GCA_932274525.1). Lineage (NCBI taxonomy): Eukaryota > Metazoa > Arthropoda > Insecta > Coleoptera > Cantharidae > Podabrus > Podabrus alpinus. The sequence continues at coordinate 67,455,920 of OW026454.1, forward strand.
AATTGATTTAATGGAACTAAAGAGATTTTGATTCACTAATGTCTAGTAAAGTTATGACATGATGGAATGGGATTTCAAAAACTATTTTTTTTTAATAAAAGAATTTTGCTATGACCAGCAAAATTTAATTTTAATTTAAGAAATTTTAATAAAAACATTGTAGTTGTTTACATCCGAATAAACAGATAAAATAAATTATATTACAAAATTATCTGCCCAACATAAATGGATTTAATGGACCTAAAGAGATTTTGATTCACCAATGTTTAGTAAAGTTATGAAATGATGGAAGGGGATTTAAAAATATAATTTTGCCGTGAGCAGTATCTACATATTATACAAATTTAAATAAAATCATTGTGGTCGTTTAGATTCGAATAAATACTACATAAAAAATATTATATTACAAAATTATATGCCCGAAACTGATGAGCATGAATGGATTAACGAAATTTTGATTCGCCAATGTCTGGTGAAGTTATTAAATAATAATAATTTTACCATGAGCAGTATCTACATAATACACAAATTTTAATAAAACCACTGTGGTTGTTTACATCCGAATAAATAGAATATAAAAAAAAAATTATTTTGCAAAATTATCTGCCCGACTTTGATGTGCATGAAAACGAGATTTTGAGTCGCCTATGTCTGGCAAAGATATTAAATAATTGGATCGGGATTTAAAACAATAATTTTACCATGAGCAACATGTATAGAAATTTTAATAAAATCACTGTAGTCGTTTAAAACCGAATTAATACAATATAAAAAAATATTACAAAATTTATCTTCCCGACTCTGACGCGCAAGAATGGATTATTGAGATTTTGATTATAACATAGATAACTCTATAATGAATTTAGGCCCTCCAGTCACCATGCCACATTATGTTTGAATATATTTCCCAATAAAAAAATATAATTTATAAATAAAGAACCTGATTTTGAAACAATTTATTTTTTATTTCATATTTTTTATATTAAAATATGAAGATGTATTGCAATATAAATCTCGTTAATCCAATCAAGCGCGTCGATAACGGCCCATTAATAATAGGAAAGGTCTGACTTGTTATTTAAAAAAATACACATTCACTGGAAGGAAAAATTAAATCAAAAACTCGGCGATGAAAATTTTAAAATAATGCAACTCAAAAAAGTTTAAATGTTTGTAAAAGTTTAACTTTATGGGGCATCCCTCTATTTAAAATATAAAACTCCACAATAATGTGGATTGGTCATAATAAAATAATTTAAAAATTTAATAATTGCACAACCTAATTATTAATATAATGTAATTAATTTTTTGCTAATAAATCTACCATTCTTGTAATTAATAGGAACTTAATTCGTTTGCTAAAAAGTTCGTTTTACGATTTACTTGGAGCAATAAATTTCTCAAAAAAATATATTCAACATTTGCTAATAAAAAATTGTGAAAAATTGAGCTGTACGCGTGTTATTTTTCAAAAACCTGTCTAAAATTAAAAGCGACAAGGAAGAGTATTATTTTTAATGTATTAGTGTGGTAGGTAGATAGGTAAAATGTGTCTTGTATGCATGAAAGTGAATTCGTGTTTTGTGTATGTGTGTAGGTGAGTGAGCAAGAGTTTTTATGTTGTATGACAATTCTAAAAAAATGATCCGTGATTTGCAAAGGCACCTCACAGCTGCGCTATACAAACATTTTAAATTTACTAATTTAAATGTCTATGAATGCAGGCACTTTTGCTGATATGAAACAACACAATTTCGGGGGAAACCTATTTTGTTGGGTCAAAAAATAGAAATTTTTTCTATTGCTGTAACACCAAAATTTGAAATAAAAATATCTCTGCAAGTTGTTGAGCAAACGACTCAAAATTTTGTATGCATGATCAGTAAACATTTCTCAATCACTGGTAGCACAAATCTCTATCACATAATTTGTAATAAATAGCATTTTCTTTATCAACAAAAGAGATTTTTCTACTACTCTGCCAATTTTTGAACCTTTTGCCTAAATTAATTTATTTTTTCAAAACTAAAAAAATTCGTGCACATCTAGAGATAAAAATTATGAAAAAAAAAGACTTAATTTTTCGTCCAACAAAGTAGGTTCTCCCTTTTTTAAAAAAAAACAAGAAAATGAGCCTTCCCGAAAATATATAAGTAAATAATGTTGTATATCACCACTTTTTTTAAGTTTTAAGCTAACAATTAATTTTACCCAAACAAAAAAAAAGTTTAAATCGGCAATTTTTCAAGTTTTATCACTTTTTATTGGCATCGACGACTACTAACGAAACGCTATCCGTGTTATTATTATTATTACTCACGTTAGTATTATTATCACTACTCTTCTCGTCTGCTCCCAAATCCGTTTTTGCAACTAACTGTTTCTTTTCACCGCCACACTTATTCGACGACGATTCTTCAAAACTCGACTTAATTTGCTGATTCATTTTCCTACCGTTACTCTTCACATTATTATCACTTTCGGTTATTTTACCATTTTTAACGCTCTCACCAACTAGATGATTCGCCTCCGAATTTTCTTCCAATTTGGTCAGCTCTTTGACGCGATTTTGCGTCAATTTTTCCAGCGCGTTTTGAAGACTTTTCTCGTGTTTGCTGCTTTCTTTAACCGTCCGTTTCGGCGCAACGTTACTTTTCGTGGCAACTTTAGGACTAATGGAAGATTTCGGACTGGAGGGAGGTTCATTTTTTGTTTCGCACTTGAATTTAGGACTCGCGGGCGCGGAGCAAGTTTCAAAAGTTTTCCGTTTATTCAAATCCAAATTCAAATTCAGATGGTTCGGTGGAAACTGTAGAGGTTGGCCGTACAGGTAACTGTGGTAAGCCGCAACTATTCTTGGATCGTACGAATGCAAGTTCGGTATGCCCGTAGGATACAAAAATTGATTGGGGCTCAACGTGGGATTACCTAAATTCGGAATAAACGGATTAGGCGGGGTGTAATTCAGGTTTAATTTTTCACGTTTGTTCGGCGGAGGGGAAGTTTTCGATTTCGGCGATTGCGGACTCTTCGGCGATTTTCGTTCGTTTTTCGGAGAACTTTGCAGTTTTAGGTGGTTAAATATCGGCACTGAACTGGTGTTTATTTTTAAATCGACCTGATTCGTTAAGTTGGATATTTCCGGTGCTTTCTCGGCTATGGGTTTAAGTGTTTTCGGATCGATTTTAACAATCGAATGCTTTTTGATTTCCATTTTATCCGGTTTGTTGGCCGCCTCCGCGGCTTTCTCCTTTTCCACGTTGTGAACTTGGTATAACGGTTTAACCCCCGAAGCCGGATTTCCTAAATATCTCGGTATGTTATTCCGCATTTTAAAAAACTTTGCGGGCTTTATATTCTTTAAATCTCCACCAAACTTCGTATCGGGCGACTTAAGTAAACTTGCTCTCGATATTTGTGGATTCCAAGTTTTCGGCGGATCTCGCAGCGTTTTGTACCCGATCGGATTGTTGGGTTTACTTTTCACAACCTTACTGTTTACAATCGGCGACGAAGTTGTCGGTGTCAGCTGCGTGGGAGCTTGAGGAACTGAAATTCGCTGATCGTTTCTAGAAGTACTCGCTTTAGGTACATTTATTATGGGATTGTAGTTCGTTTTTGGAACATAACAAGGCAAATTTGGTGTTTTATTAAGGGGCCATTTCTGCATTCCACTGTTGGAAACAATCGGAACATTCATACGACTTTGTGCAGTAACCACGGGCTTTGTCATCGGCTTTGGTGGCACAATTGTCGTTATCGTACTTGTGGGCACTTTCACATCGTTCTCGACACTTTTTCTAACCTGAGAATGCCTTTTGAGTGGATGATTATTTGATAAATTATGTAAACTTAAATTGTTCAATATCGTCGGTTTGGCTTGCTTCAAACACGGCTCGTCTTCCAAATTCTCTTTCAATTTGTGCTTACCGTTGGATTGAACATCGACGTTCGACGTAACAATCGTATTTGTTGTCGTCGTGGTTGTACTGCTCGTACAAGCAGTGGTGGTGGTGGTATTTACAGGAGCTGCATTTTTTAATGCATTTATCAAAGTTAACTGAGGTAAATTTTTGTGTTTTATGTTTGGAGATTCAACATTCGACTTATCATTAGCTGATAAGTTCTCTTTAGTTTCTAATTTTTTGTCCGTTTCACATTTATCTGTTTCTTCTTTCGTGTGATTATTTTTTGTACAATTCGTTATTTCGTTATTAATAATTTCGGTATCGTCGATACCAGTAAAGCACATCTCACCGTTTTCGCTGATTCTCAGTTGCACTTCTTTCCACTCATTTTTCGTATCGTTCTGTGATGTATTGTCCGTCAAGTTATCACTTACTGCATTATTTGAAGTTTCGTTTTTCAATTTTCTGGTCACATTTTCGTAAATTCGATATGTTAACTCCAGAGGACCTTTCTGTAAGAGGTCAAGTTACAAATATATGTTGAACTAAAATGAAATTCTTACCCTTTTCCATAAATACATATAAGCTATATCCATCAGTGCAAGACGAGAATTGAGGCAATCTTCGTTATAAAGTACATCCACCCTGTGATGATCCGAAAGATCGTACTTCGACCTCAGCAACTTTTGTAGATGCATAACCGATACTGCTGCAGAACATCTTAGATACCTAAAAATTCAAGTTACAATACATGTTATGACTTAATTTTCGATCCATACCTTGGAGATGTAGTGCTACCGTGATAGTTCAACGATAAACAGATGGTCTCGGCAGGACTAAGGATGTGTTGGTATGAAGCCTCACCGCATTGTTCCAAATTTGTAGGTTTTGCTTCTTGATGAGTGGCATAAAATTCTCTTCTTCTACACATCTCATCTGAAGATAATTCAAACACATTAAAACAAATTGACATTTAACCAAACAGAAAAACACATTTGCACTGCATTTTTCCAGGAAAAATGTAAATAAAACAAAAATTTCCCAATTCTCTAAGCAACTGTGAACTGAATCAATGGTAAATTGATTATAATAATTATTATATAAGATGAATATTGTGAATTTCATTTCTTTGATAGCTCCCCTATTATAAAAATAATTTTTTTAAAATTATCTGCTTTTGAAGAACACTGCAAATTAATTTTTTTCAACAGAACTTATACTATTTTATATATTACGATATTCGCATATGAATAAGAAGACTTCTGTGAAGGTGGTTAAGTTTATGAAGATGTATCGAATTAAAATGTCTTAAGATTATGTGAAATATAAAAAAATTAAATAGACATCTTCATTGAGAGGACAATTTTTTATATTATGATTCATAAAAGCAGCAAATGGAATTATGTACCTATATTTTATACAATCAAGTATAAACAATTTAAACAGCTGCTTTTAAAACGTCACACATACCACTATTTGATAAGAAACAACTCGCAAGATAGTTTTAAGAAAATTTTAAAAAAATCAGGTTTTATTATCCTGTAAATTCTTTTAGAAAGAATTTAGAAAGATTGTTGGATATTGTAAATAGCTGTATTTTGAAGGTGTCTACTGTTGTTCATATAAGAAAAATTACAGTAAAGGTTGAAGAGTTCATGCCAATAAATATGCTAAACAGGGTTTATTTTAACTCAATTTTTCAAAGCAAATTCTCCGACTTTTTCGGGGTTTTCTCTGGTTAAAATTTTAAATTTCTGACTTTTTAGTAAATCGAAAAATAAAAAGAGAATCATGAAAACATGATTAATGCATTCATAAATAATATTTGGTAAAAGGTTCGTGCACAATATCTACAAAAAAAATTTCAAAATTGGTATTAAAATATCTCGTTCACCCAAGTTTTAACTTTCCTGATTTAAGGGGGTTACCTACTGTGTCCGAAAAATTTTTTCGTTTTTTTTTATTACATATTTTTATAGTTTGGGGTCTTGAAAATGTGTCCAAACAATATTAAAGTAAAATTCATCAAATTACCCGAATTATAACGGATTTTCTGTAATGGAATTCATTATTAAAACTTTTTAAATCATAATTACATTTAAAAACGGAATTATTTTTGTATTTTGTATTTTATACAAAATATACAAAAATAAATTTAACAAATATAAGTTGTAGCTGTTTGTAAGTGTCTTTAGGAGTCCAAAAAACCAAAAAAATTTTAAAAATTGTTAAAAAGGAAAATTATTAAAAATCGACGTTTTAGTCCACCCTTAAAATCGAATTTTTCTTACAAATTGAAACCCCCCAGGAACATTTGGGGTTGTTAACTAATTTACTGCTATGTTTTTTATGGGTACAGTTACTATACAAGGTTTTCAACTGACACATTTCTTACACAAACAAATAATGTTAGGTACAAAATCCCTAAAATTGTTAGTTTTTTGGTTTTTTCAATCTATATTGACTAATTTATTATGCTAATTTTTATTTTAGAAGTTTTCAAAATAAACTACTTTCAGTAAAACCTAACAAAATAATATGAGTTACAAAAATATGTTGGTTCTTTAATAAAAAAAAAGTTTTGATAGGAAAATTTCAGTGACTTTTGAGCTCCTAAAAATTACACGTCTTTTTGTAAATAAAGACGGGATAAAAACCGAGGTATTCGTACGTATATTATGTAAAAATCGGCGAGAAGGCCAAAATTTACGCATATAAGAGAGACGGCGACCGCATCATACTGTCTAATCACCGAGCGTCTTACTATTCTAAAGAGGCGAGAACTGCCACAAAAGAAGAAATAAGTGCTGAATTTCACTTATTCGAAGCCGAAGAATGTATTCTGTATGGCCCTAGTATACCCGATTAAGGGTAGGTTACGAATATCAACCACTATCCACCTCATTACAGCACAATAAAGTTTAAAACGATTTATCTCAAAACTACATTTCCCAAGTCGGGCGCACAATTTTCCAAACAAACTACTTGGCAGATTAACTTGGTTTTTTTTAAGCATTTAGAATATATTTCAGGCTCCAGTCAGAACCTAAAATATCCAAAATATATTTAAAATTACCATTTTGCAGGCCGTGAAAAGTAAATATTTTATATTACAAAGTTCTCGGTTTTGAGGGTTGGGAAATAAAACGACAATTTACTTCATCGACATGTTTCGGACCCTAAACGGATCCATCTTCAAGACTATATTGGAATAAGAGACAAAAGTCGATACAGTTACATTTTGTTGTAAAAATCGAAGTTCTTTTTTAAATCCTCGCCATTTTGTCATTTTTTTGTTTAAATTAAATTTTCGAGGTTCCAACTGGAGCCACATTCACATAGAACAAGAATTAAAAAAATTCATTTATTTCAAATAACTGGATCGGTCGGAAACGATGCGCCCGATTAGCGCGTCATTTCGAAACATGAGTTACGCGTCGATCTGTACCTTATCCAATTTTCAATAAAATGCTTGACAAAAATTTTAGGTGTTAGTTTAAATGTGAATAAAAAGTATCCTAAATTTTAGCCCAATAGCTGTAACAGTTTTCTCAAATTTAATTCCCAAAAATCAGCTTGAAAACGACTGTTCACAGTTTTGAGTTACTGAATAGGAGTATAAATTTGAGAAATTTAAAATTCCCAGACTTCCAGGTTTTCCGGATTAAACATTACCTATAGGTAACACAACATTGGCAAATATTCAGTCTAAATTCAGTAGTTCCATGAACTTATGAGGCATAATTTCTATAAAATGACATCCTAAGGCAAACAATTATTTTACTGCATTTAGCTTGTAAGATGATATTTTTGCGTAAAAAATTGGGGGCAAGCTGGAATAAATTTTATTCCCTTTATTAGCACCTCTAAAAATATATACTAATTTTGCACCCTCTAGCGACTCCGGATTTCGCCGAGTAGGAGGGGCTTCAGATCTGTGAAACAACTTTTTAATCGAGTAATATTTTAACAGAAATATTAGATATGAATTTCACAGGGACATTCTAAAGCACTTGGAAATTCAAGAAATTTTCAAAATTTAAAAATAAACACTCTTTTTGGTGTGGGTAAAATCTTCAAACTGCCTTTTCTTCATAATGTGCTTTAAATACGAGGTGGCCAAGTAAAAATTCGAAAAGATCCTTTCAAAATCTATAGAATTCCAAATTTGCAATACATCAGAAAATTTTCTTGTAAAAGGAAAAAGGATTTGAAATTAACAATAATTAAATGAAGGATCTGAACCGCAAACATCATCATCACCTTTGCCCCCTTATTTTCCATTCCCGAAGGTTGTATGATCTATTTCTAATTATCAAAAATAATTACAAAAATAAATTAATACACAAAACGTATTAGTTAAAATTTTGTGTAATATTACTATTTTAAAATGTATAATATGCAAAGTAGGTAATAACCATTAATATGAACCACATTGTTTTAATTTAAAATTAATTTTACAAGTTAATAATAATTTATATATTTTTGCTGTGCTTAAAATACTATGTAATATTTAAAACTGAACAAGAAATGGAATGCATTATTTTAATGAAGAAATTATGTTAAAAATGGTTTTCAAGGTTGGAAAATTTTATTACTAGTTTAAAATTAAAACGGCGTAATATCATGATTACGGCCAATAATTTAATAAAACAGCGCAGAAAAACGTGTTTTGTCTTTATTTCCAGTTTTTCATTAAAATAAAACTTAAAAATTATGAGGTTTAGAAATGGAAGACTCGCAGAAGACCTTTAATAAAAATTAAAGGAAATGTAAAATTGCCTTACAAAAATGTACGGTATTATATTTAAAAATTTCAGCCATGGCATTTTTAAGCTTTCAGTTTAATCTACATACATTTAGTCCACACCATAGTGGGTGTTTATTTCAAAAGTAGCCAGTCAAAATAACTTTTTTCTTAAAGTAAATTTGAGAAAAACAAAAACAAGTCGGTTAAGTTGGCGAGGGTGACGTTCAAAACTAACACTGTTTGAATTTTAAATTTAACCCCCTCCCCACTAGCTACCCCAACATTGGAAAAAATTCTCGTTCATCCACGTTACAAAAATTGGATTTAGTTGTTCCTTAAAACTTGAATTGCTTTTCTCTCAAAACTCTATTTTTGAAGTTGGTGGACACGATTTCTCAAAAACGAATGCACCGATCTAATTGAAATTTTGCATACTTCTTCTACACCTTTCCCACCAGTAATTCAGAAATCGTCAACCATTATTCAGATTTGTCAATTGATATTCAGAAATCGTCAACCGTTATTCAGATTTGTCAACCATTATTCAGATTTGTCAATTAATATTCAGAAATCGTCAACGGTTATTCAGATTTGTCAATTGCAATTCACGATTTCTGAATATCAGTTGACAAATCTGAATTACAATTCACAATTTCTGAACAGCAGGTGAGGTTTTCTGAATTACTGCTGGAAAAGGTGTAGATAAGATTGTCTAGTGCAACGGTGGGCAACCTCCGGCCCGCGGGCCAACTCCGGTCCGCGTAAAGTTCTAATCCGGCCCGCGAGATCTTTAGAAGAAATAATAAATAAATATTTTCAAAAACAAAAATTTTAAAGAAAAGGATTAGGTTAGTACCTAACATAAGGAAAAAGGAAAGATCTACAGTTTAATTTTCGATATAATTCGTCTTATTTAAATTAAACACACATAGCTACATCTTTGTTCATAATTTAGTACTAACGTCGTAACATAAAGTCGTAAAACGCAGAAACTTCGGATATGTTCAATAATCGTTTAACGTCGGAAATGTTCGACAATTCGTTTCTTCGTTCGGGGAATCCCCCGTGTAGTCACGTAGTGAATGAATAGTCGCATGGTTTTACAGTGAAATATTTAATTAAAATTAATATTTATTTATCAAAGGTAATAAAAAAAATTCTCGTATAATTTAAATAAGAAAAATAATTATAAATACTTAATTAACTTTGTTATATTATTGTTTTTATATTTTCAGAAAAAAATACAAGTAACAAAAATGTCGTCTGCTTACTGGTAAAACCAAGTAACTGCAAAATTTTCGAAACTGAGTTAAATATATCGGCATGTTTTTTGCGCTCTTTCTACTGGTAAAACAAGTTAATTGATACCTCCCCCCGTTCGAAAGTTATGCCGTATGAAAAAATCCGCGCTCCGCGCCTCGCAAAGGGGTTCCGCCCCCTTGATGCCCGCAAGGGGGCTTACACGTTAATTTAAAGTATTATGACATTGCTAAAACTATAATCCTCCTTAGAAATAAATTACAACACAATACATATTAATACTGCTTAGTTATTAAACGTCAAACTTTCAAACGCTATTATCTCAAAACTATGGTTATGTCAGTTACCTGGTTTTACCAGTAAGCAGACGATGTGTCCATTAACTACTAAGGCCCGCGGACGAAACGTAAATATTATTCTGGCCCCTGTTATACAAAAGGTTGCACACCCCTGGTCTAGTGATTGAAGGAAGGTTTTTTTCTTTGATCACAACTTATTTTACAAGGCAATACGTGGTGTAGATTTTACCGAAAATTGTACTTTTTTGCATACAACTCTGCCAACAATTCAAATTTCAATGGTTTTTTTTAAATTTTCCCTTCGTTCAATCACGAGCTACAGAAAATATTTGGTTTTCTGATTTCAGATAAAGCTATCATGAGTTATCCTGACCAACGCGAGGATACTTTTTTCTAAGAGGTCTCCAAAAAACGGGTCCCAACGGCTGAATTTTGAAAATTTTTAAATGAAAGTTTTATAAACTATTGTTTAAATGTTGCTCTTTTTAAGTTTGAATAAAATAATTCTTTTGCTATTACAAACAAAAATTAGAGAACAAAAATGCCTTTTGTAACCTTCGAAACCCATGTACCCTTAAACCGGAAGAACAGCCAAAACCTTGGCGTAAACACAACAAACCTCAATCTGTTAAAGATTAGGTACTAATTCAAATACTCGTTATTCGATGTTATTAGGGTCAGGGGTGGGCAAAATACATGACAAATGTATTTGAAATACAAAATACATTTATGCAAAATACAGTATTTCAAATACAAGATACAGTATTATGTTATAATAACATAATAATAACATAGTATATGTTATAATAACATGAATAAATGTATTTTGTATTTCAAATACTGCATCTTGTATTTGAAATACTGTATTTTGCATAAATGTATTTTGTATTTCAAATACATTTGTCATGTATTTTGCCCACCCCTGATTAGGGTCATGCTAAGTTGAAATTTTGCAGCGGGCTTTGAACGAGAAAATTATCAATTTTTCGTTGGGACAAAGGGCGGGGAGGCGAAATGGGCTAGCAAGTGGTTTTCAAATTTGGAAATTCATTCTGGGGTCCCGTGAAATTGTTCAGAGTTTTTTCCTACTTCTTCCAGGTTTTTTGTCCAATCGACGTGAAACTTGGAGGAATGGTCGAAAATGGGGAACCGGACGATTTGCTGAAACAGATTTTTTTCGAATTTTTGCCCAATTTTATTTTAAGGGGAGCACAAAGATTTAATCTTCTTTCGCGTCTTGCTCCATTATTTATGAATGAATTTTTGATTTTTTAAATGCATTTTGATCCTCTCGAATTTAGATTTGCATTTCTGAAAAAAAAACTGATCGTTTTCGACCGGAAAGTTCGCCACCGATCTTAATTACATTTTTGCGAATTATTTTAAGATTTATTTTTCGATTTTTAGTTATACTTTAAATTAATTAAAAACTTTTAATTCCATTTTCAATTATTAAAATGGTTTATTTTATCCGCCATAATCGTTTCTTTTTGATAAAGTCGAATTTTTACGGAGAGCACTACATTTTCATTAAATTTTAATTACAAAATAAAAAATGAAAGCTATTATTGAATTATATGATTTGGTTCGCACTTCAGGAAGAACACGAAAATGTAATTTTTCACATTTTTTGAGGTCGCTTATGGAAGCCTTTGCTGAGGGAAAAGCTGACTGTGGAGGTCAAAAGTCAACTGAGGAGGAAGATTGCTTAAATTAAATAATTCTAATACCGTTGTCTGTGACACAAATTTTGCATTAGTTTTAAAAGAAATCAGTTTTTGTGATTATTTTTTTTATATTATAGGATACGTTTTAGATTTAATTTCATGACAGTCAGTAAATGGAGGCCATAGGCCGATTCGTGTACTCATAAACAATTGGGAGGCCGAAGGCCGACCGTTATTTATAAGTGTAAATGGGAGGCCAAAGGCCGACCCGTATTTTAGAAGCAAAAGGGAGGCCGAAGGCCGAGTCATATTTGTAAAAGCAAAGGGGAGGCCGAAGGCCGACCACTATTTTTAAAAATTAATTGGAGGCCGAAGGCCGCCCCATATTATTACAAGCAATTAGGAGGCTGAATGCCGATTCGTATTATTACAAGCAATTGGGAGGCCGACCCGTATTTCGGCTAGAGTTACCTATCCATCCCCGCTCAAATCAATATTTCTTCTGCTACACACTAAAGAACATGGTTAATAGAGCAAATTGTAAAAATATTTTGCGAGAAGTAGGTCCAAACTTTTGAATAAATCGAATTTGAAGTTAGCAAATTTTCATGTAAAAACCTAACGAGATTCCGCGCGTCGCTCATTTTGTTGACGGTACGCGTGGAATGAATGACCCTAACACTAAGGCTTCCTACAGACTGATCTAGCAAAAACGTTGTGCGACAAAACGTTTTTGTTTGCTTGTGTTGAAACCTGTTTTTTACATGTACAAGGCAGCCTTAGAGTATTTCGCACCGGCATTAGCACGACGTCTCTCGTACCTGCAACATCGATTATTTTTTGTTTTTACGCGATTTTTAGGGGGTGAAACGTAAAAGATAACTGCCCCATACCGCCAGGGTTGCCACAGAGATCTAAGCAAGAAGTGAGTGAAAAAAGTGTATTAATTTTCAAAAAAAGTGAAAAAAGTGTATTAATTTTCAAAAAAAAGTGTATAGCAACTTTGAACAAAAAGTGTAATATTTTTAAATTGTTTTTGATTTTATTAACATAAATTAAAACAAATACGTTCATAGTAATTTAATAATCAGAAGTTTTTGCTTTCTTATTGAAAAAGTTTCGGTTTTGAACGTCTTGCGACATTTTTCCGATACCTCCCTGTCCTGTGCTCGTTGCATGTTGAATCTTAATCCTGTCTAATTCGCAATTTACATTAAGCAAACGCCACCATGCGGGAGAATTTAAAATTAGTAAATGACGTATTACATGAAAATAAAAATGCGTTCTTCAGACTCAAAACATAACAAAATCAATTAATTAACAAAACATATTACAATAAAAATTTAACACCATACTGAAAAATTTGCAAATTTTCACCAGATTATGATTTTAAATTTCGGAATATACGTCTAAACACAGCCATGTTGTTGTTGCTTGTGGCGCCACCAACGGTAATGTAAATCGCCAATATACATAACAGTTTTAACTTGATATTTTTATTTGTTATTTAAAATCTACAATTGTGTGGTCGGTCATCTTGGCTATTATGGTTATCATCAAATCTGTGTTGATTGCGAAAAAGTGCTTATGTCATGTTTTTGCAAAATTGGGGTTTTGACTTATTCAGATAGAGGAAAACTTGCTCTTTCTTTTGGTATAATTGCTTAAGTCATAGCGTACATATTAAGGCAGTTATTTAATAGAATACCTTTCGCCTAAGTCGAAAGTAATCAATTTAATTGGTGTAATTTTCAGTTTTTCTCAATAATTATTTAGTTATATGCCTGTAATAACATTACATTTAATAATAAACTTGCAAAACAAAATTATATCCCTAAAAAAGGTTGCTCAGTAAACCAAATTCAATTTTGCCCATAATTTGTTTTCGCCATTATCTCAGTTTGACAAATATTGACTTAAGCACTTTTTCGCAATCAACACAGAAATATTATTGTTAATACCAACAAAAAAATCCAGAAAAGATACCAACAACAAACATTTTTTTAAATTTGAATTTGAAAAAATATAAAATTGAAAATTATTTATTAAATATATTAAAAAATGTAATTTTTATAGGCGAAATCGTAAAAAATGTGAATTTTCTTCAAAAAAGTGAAGAAAAGTGTATGATTTTCAAAAAAGTGAAAAAGGTGAAAAAAGTGACACTGTGGCAACCCTGTACCGCGACTATACTTTTTAATGCTATTTCGAAGTTCTCTCACATCCCGGTTTCATTTATCCCGGTTTTCTTGATGGGTGGCGCCTTCTCGTATGTTTAGCCTAGTAACCAGAGTCAAAACCGCCCTGGAGGGGTGCAACGCCGAGCGGAGCGGAGCGGCGCCCCGTAAGGGTAGGTTTTGACGATGGATAAACCTCCTAATCGAATGCACACCCCAAAAATCGAATTTAAAAAAAATTTAATTTTTTCACTTTTTCGGCAATACACGGGTTGTTTTCCATTTTTTTGCTAATATTTATTACTAATATTTACTAATCACACCCCCACCTATCCGAATTTCAAAGAAAAAGTCAAATTGGAGCGAAAAAATTTCACTCGATTCGAAGGGAACGTCGATGCATTTCATCGCGTCTGCCTGGGGGGCGCGGCCTATTCGATGCTAATTTCCCTACTTTTAAAAAGTCGATATTGGGGTTGTTTGTAAAGATTTCTCGCAAAATATTTTTTCTATAGACTAAAATAAGCCTGTTCTTTAGTGTGTACGAGTAGTTGAAGAAATTTTTCTTCAGCTGGGGATGTTTACATAACCCGACCCCGTATTTCTATACGCAAACGGGAGGAAAAAGCCGACCCGTATTAGAAGCAATCATATTATAAGCAATTTTGAGGCCGAACGCCGACCCTTATTTACACTACAGCTCAAAAAGATAAGTACACTTATATTTTTTAAGAGTTTTCAAAATTTTAAACATTAAACCCTTTATAAATCAATTATTTTAAATGAAATCAAGTAATATAGTTTATTTACAACCAGTTTAACAAAAAAAAAATTAAAACAATTTTATTATGTTGGCTAAATTCTGGTTTCTTACAAAAATCCCTCTTTTTCTTTTATAACCGCTCGGCACAAACGAGGCATTCTTTGGGTGAGTTTATGCAAAGTTTCAAATTGAATTGTATTCCAAGCATTTTGCAAGACTTGCCATAAATGGGTTTGTGATTTTGGGTACTTTAGTTGAAAGTTTCGATCCAGTTCCGCCCAAAATAGATCTATAGGATTCAAATCCGGAAACGGATGGCCAATCCATATAATTTAGCACTCTTCGTTTTTCATTTTCTCTCAAATAGTCTCTGGACAACTTCGATGAGTGCTTGGGATCATTTTCTTCTTGAAAAATAAAAGCTCTCCCAATTAAACGTCGACCTGATGGCAGCACATTGTTTTCCAATATTGGTTTTTATAACCTTCTTTTTCAAAATTCCTTCTATTTTAATAATATCTCCGAGGCAATTGTTGCCAAAAACTTCAAAAACGTAAAGATAAATGAATTGTAAGGCATAGCATTCAAAATTGGAGAATGACGGCACCTCAACTTACCGCTGAAATCAACGAAACTCGTACAAATAATGTCAGTTTGTCGACGGTAAAAAGAAGGTTGCAAGCAGCTGGCCAATTGAAGAATTTCTATGCGGAAACTTTTGTTAAGACTTCAAAACATAGTGAAGAGACCAGCTTGTGCTAAAAAACATTAAATGTAGTCAATTAGTCAATGGAAAAAGGTTGTTTGGTCGGATGGGTCGAAGTTTCAAATTTTGGTCCTCATCGGCGAGTTTTTGTGAGAAAGCGCAAGGGAGAACGGGCTTTGGATGAATGTATTGTCCCAACGGTGAAACACGGCGAAAGGTCTGTTATGATTTGGGGATATTTTGGCAAGAATTGTGTCGGAGATATTATTAAAATAGAAGGAATTTTGAAAAAAGGAGGTTATAAACAAATATTGGAAAACAATGTGCTGCCATCAGGTCGACGTTTAATTGGGAGAGGTTTTATTTTTCAAGAAGAAAATGATCCCAAGCACTCATAGAAGTTGTCCAGAGACTATTTGATAGAAAATGAAAAACAGAAAGTGCTAAATTATATGGATTGGCCACCCGTTCCCGGATTTGAATCCTATAGAGCTATTGTGGAAGGAACTGGATCGGAAGGTTCGACTAAAGGGCCCAAATTCACAAACCCATTTATGGCAAGTCTTGCAAGATGCTTGGAATGCAATTCAATCTGAAACTTTGTATAAACTCACCCAAAGAATGCCTCGTATGTGCCGAGCTGTTATAAAAGCAGAAGGTGGATTTTTGTAAGAAACCAGAATTTAGCCAACACAATAACATATTTTCAGTTTTTTTATGTTAAACTTGATGCAAATAAATTGTATTACTTGATTTCTTTTAAAATAATCGATTTAAAAAGAGTTTAATGTTTAAAATTTTGAAAACTGTTAAATAATATAAGTGTACTTATCTTTTTGAGCTGTACTGTACATAGTAATGAATATATAAACATATTGCGGTGTTTTGAGCCACTTTAAAGTTAAAATAAATTACATTGTTTTATGTATTTCATAATCACATGAAAGCTCTTTTGCGAGGTGGTAGATTCTTCGATGGTGCGAGGTCTCACAAAAGTAATACAAGTAAATCGGTTATTAATAAACAAAAGGTAAAAGAATAAAAAGGTTCCAGAAGGAAAGAATTATATTTAAATCATGTTCAAAAATTAAATTAAAATGTTAGATATTAAGAAGTGCGAATTGGAAAGCTGAAATAAAATTCCAAAAGAATCTAGTATGGACGAAAAGGAAATTTTTTTCAGATAACCTTGGTAACGAGATAATAAAAGAGGCTGTCAATAAATTGGTCAGAAAAAAGATAGTCGAAACCAAAATTGGAGAGCTGAAAATAAACATAATTAACCAGGTGTATGGAAATAAATGGGTGCAAATATATATGTTACACTCAATACCCGATTTCGGGCAATGCCCGAAATAAATGCGCAAAACTAGTTTTGAGCAACGAAGATTTCCCAAACTCGAAATTTTACTTTTAAACGGCTATTGAGCGTTACAAAATAAGCAGAACTAGTTTTGCGCATTTTGAATTGTACAAAACTAGTTTTGTAGGTTTCTGAATGACCAGCACTAGTTCTGCTATAAATAACATAAACATAAAGGGGGTGAAACGTAATAGTTTACTGCCCCATACCGCAACTATACTTTTTAATGCTATTTCAAGGGTCTCTAAGCTCCCGGTTTTCTTGATCGTAGGCGCTTCTCGTATGTTTAGCCTAGTAACCAGAGTCAAAACCGCCCTGGAGGGGTGCAACGCGGAGCGGAGCGGAGCGGAGTGGCGCCCCGTAAGGGTAGGTTTTGACGATGGATTACCCTCCTTATCGAATGTACACCCCAAAAATCGACCCGTGTATTGCCGAAAAAGTGAAAAAATTAAATTTTTTTTTCTTCGATTTTTGGGGTGTGCATTCGATAAGGAGGGTAATCCATCGTCAAAACCTACCCTTACGGGGCGCCGCTCCGCTCCGCGTTGCACCCCTCCAGGGCGGTTTTGACTCTGGTTACTAGGCTAAACATACGAGAAGCGCCTACGATCTAAAAAACCGGGATCTAAAAAACCGGGAGCTTAGAGACCCTTGAAATAGCATTAAAAAGTATAGTTGCGGTATGGGGCAGTAAACTATTACGTTTCACCCCCTTTATGTTTATGTTATTTATTTTATTCGGATGCTGATTAAATGAAAAAAGCAGAACTAGTGCTGGTCATTCAGAAACCTAACTAGTTTTGTACAATTCAAAATGCGCAAAACTAGTTCTGCTTATTTTGTAACGCTCAATAGCCGTTTAAAAGTAAAATTTCGGGTTTGGGAAATCTTCGTTGCTCAAAACTAGTTTTGCGCATTTTTTTCGGGCATTGCCCGAAATCGGGTATTGAGTGTAACATATATAATCACGAGCACTTACTGGAAGAAAGTTGAAAAAGCTGGTCTGGAAGACAAATTAAGTGAAACCTTGATGCACAAAAATGGAATCAATTTAAAAGGGTCCATGTTGGAATCATGAATAAACACGAAGGAAGTGGCTTGAATCGAAAATTTACGTTAGGAGGCGTGAACGCCATCTAAGAAAGAGTAAGAACACTGTATAACTATTTGTATGAAGTGACGCGTGTTCGCGCGATTAACAAAATTTAAAAAGCGATTTGGGGTTAAAAACGATTTGGGATACAAAGAGGGTAATTTTAAGAGTTGTTAGGTTAAGTTATGTTAACAATTTAAAAATTCTTAAAAAAGTTTATAATAAATATCATTCTGGGATATTTTTGTTTTATTCTATTAAAAGGAAATTCATTCACAATTCAAGAAAGCGAGGAATTGACTAACTAAGTTAAAGAGATTTCATGCGAGGCAAATTAAAAATAAAAAAAGCTAGCGAGGGTGTAATTAACACATAAAAATAAATTCAATTAAAATATTAAAGAAAAGTGTTTAGTCCCATCCACCCCTGGACATAACAATATTTATTAAAGTGTTTTGATGTATGACCACAATGATTCATTTACATGTCGCTCCTAAACCAAAAGCGGTCCCACTCTAAAATTTGGTATGCAAGTAGCCTAAAGTATAATAAAGATGATATATGTTTTTGAGAATTTTAAATTACTTTCTTTTTGGGGGAGGGGCACTCAAAGTCAAAATTTGATCAGTAGTCCAGGCAACGAAAGTTTTTAGTTTGCAAAACATCCGGACAAGCTGAATTTTGGCAGAGATGTACATTGGAGTGTTCTAATAAATCCCCAAAATGTCTCATAAAAACCCCAAGCCAGCGTTTCCTCAAATGAGGATTTTAGCCCCCGTAAGTGCGATGTTTCGCCTATAGCCCACGTATTTTTACTTTTACGAAAAATTACCATTAAACAAAGTTGAAGAACATAAAATTCTCTATAACTTGTGGCGCTGCAGTAGGTAGTACTACAATATATACTGTAATAGGCAAATTTTTAACTTTGTTTAATGGTATTTTTTCGTAAAAGTAAAAATACGTGAGCTATAGGCGAAAACCGCACTTAGGGGGTTAAAATCCTCATTTGGGGAAAGCCGGCTTGGGATTTTTATGAGACATTTTGGGGGTTTATTAGAACACTTCAATATACATCTTTGCCAAATTTCAGCTTGCCTGGACCTTCTGTATGCTCAAACCAAAATTTCGGTTTCGTTTTACTTGCAAGATACTATAACTTGGGCAAATTTTGAAAAAATCTATTCTTCTCTTCATTTTCCAACCTTGGCCACAATTTCTATTAATTTATTATTAAAAGCATTTCCGGTGGCCGTAAACATTTCTCTCCCTGCAAGGAATCCATATTGTGCCATTTTAAGGGTGGGTCGTGTTTTGGGTCAATAATTTAAGTAATATTAGTGTGCCATGGAAAAATATAAAAAAAAACATTTTATAGAGAATTTTATGCTCTTCAATTATGGTCTGATCATAATTTTTCATACAAGCATAAATAAGCGAGTTATCGGCAAAAAATCGCGTTGGGGGAGCTGAAACCCCCGATTGTGGGGGACGCCGGCGTGGGATTTTATGGGGTTGATTGTACATCTCTGCTAAAATTCAGCTTGCCCGGATTTTTTGCATGCTTGAGCCAATTTTTCGGCTTCGTTGCCTGGACTACAGAGCCCGCATTTTTTAACCTTAATTATTTACACACAAAAACTCACTAAAAAGGCCTATTCAATATCTTCATTTCATAAAAAAAAATCGTCTCTAAAAGTGGTACGGTTCGACCAGTAGAAATAATTTATCAAAGCTCTGCAAGCCAAAAAAAGACTTCATTTAGAGGTCTGTACAATGTAAACGGGCCACTTTAGAGCCAAACAAAAAAAAATGCAGGTAGTTTATTTGACATAACTTAGAAGTACAGTACAACTTCGACAGTCCGGACATGCGCCAGTCCGGTCACTCCAATAATTCGGACGCTTCTACATTTCGGACAATTTAAAATTTTTACCTCTACAATCCGGACAAATTTTTTTTATGCAAGAATAAATATTAAAATTCGGGGGTTTCCCGTTTTTTTACTCGCATGTTTTGTTATTCATACTTTGATTTACATTTTGCAATATCATTACTTCAGTTTCGGTTCATTCTTTTGCAAGCGTGTTTGTCTAATTCCATTCCAAGTGCCATGTTTTTAAATAATAAACGCAAACATAAAACATTAACCTTAAAGGAAAAGTGTGATATTTTACAAAGTCTTGATGAGGGAAAAACTATTAGGCAGGTTGCCGAAAAGTTCCATGTTCCTAAATCAACGATTTGCGACATTAAAAAAAATAAGGAGAAGATAAAACAATTTATTTCAAATACCTATAATGGACCCGGTAACATTTGAACCAGAATAATGTAATAAACCATTTTCTTAATACTAATTTATTGTTTTTTAATAAATCATAGTACAATGCATGTATGTACATACAATTTAATTCACTTAGATTATTTCAATATTTTCACCTACTATAGTCCGGACAACTCGTTAATCCGACCGACCCTAAAACTATATGTGTCCGGATTGTCGAAGTTGCACTGTATACGTAATTTGAGCAAAATTGAAGAGGAACATGAAAATGGTTTACATTTTTACAAGGTTACAACCAATCGGTAAGCCTATGAACAATTGAGAGGCCAACAGGTCATTTTGCTGCGAATTTTAGCACCTCCTTTCGAAAGGTTGCTAAGTCAACATAATATATTTCAATTTGTACCATATATAAAGTGCTAAAAATCAACAAGTTTCTTCTTTATGAAATTCAAATTTAGTTCAAAAACATTTCAGCAAGTTCGCGAGGAGTCCAAAATAAATTGTACCTTTGTTTGGCCAATAACAGAGAACATTTTAAAAATGTAATTTTAATAATTTCCGTATTATAAAATTATTTTTCGTTTCGTCTTTCAATTTTTACCTCTAACTCATAAATGGACTCACTAAATCTAATTTTTTTTTACGTCGATGAACGAAGTTTTTTTGAAAAATTTTAATTTTACTCAAAAAAAAAAAGATATTTTGACAGGCTAGTACAGCTTTCGAAGAAATTCACACTATTGGTTAACTTTGTATATTTAGATTGGCGTCAGAAAAGAGCCCCCAAGATCTGGAAGAGGGACAAATTACCAAATAGTGGTTGGCCTTATATTCCGGTCAAATTAGACCAAAAAATAGGAGCGAGGTTACAATAATTCGCACCCAGCTGAAAATTGGTAGGATTGTTCAAAACACCATCATAAATGAAATCTAAAAAGCATTTTGTATTTCAAATGTATTTGAAATACAAAATACAAAATACATTTGCAATTTGTATTTGAAATACAAAATACATTTATGAGATGTATTTGAAATACAAAATACAGTATTTCAAATACAAGATACAGTATTTGAAATACAAAATACATTTATTCATGCCCTGTATTCATGTTATATTGTTTATATACAGTAGTGTAAAAAAATTGGTAACATTGTGTATTTTGTATTTTAAATTTTAAAAGAAACCCTGTATTTTGTATTTTAAAAATGTATTTTGTATTTTAAATTTTAAAAGAAACCCTGTATTTTGTATTTTAAAAATGTATTTTGTATTTTAAATTTTAAAAGAAACCCTGTATTTTGTATTTTAAAAATGTATTTTGTATTTTAAATTTTAAAAGAAACCCTGTATTTTGTATTTTAAAAATGTATTTTGTATTTTAAAAATGTATTTTGTATTTTAAAAATGTATTTTGTATTTGAAATACATTATCAAAATACAAAATACAAATAAAAATGTATTTGAAATACAAAATACAAAATGTATTTCAAATACATATTTCAAATACATGTATTTCAAATACTGCCCAACCCTGCCCAGTGCTAGGTTTATGGGTAAAAATATTAACCGGGGGGGGCTAGCGTTACTTTGCCCCCCCCCCCGGTTTCAAAGTCGATTTGTGAAAATACTGTAATGGTGCTAGCTTTCATATTTGGGTGCTAGCTCTAAGGATCCCAGTGCTAGGTTTTTGGGTAAAAATATTAACCGGGGGGGGCTAGCGTTACTGTGCCCCCCCCCGGTTTCAAAGTCGATTTGTGAAAAAACTGTAATGGTGCTAGCTTTCATATTTGGGTGCTAGCTCTAAGGATCCCAGTGCTTGCTTTTGGTGTAAAAATATTAACCGGGGGGGGCCAAGGTAACGGACCCCATATTATGACGATTACAACTCTTTCAACTTTTCGAATCGTTATATCTCAAAAACGGTGGCTCTTAGGAAAAAAAGTATTTAGACATTTTTTATAGATAATTATCTGATCTACAATTTTTGAATGGGATAATTTTATGATA
Organism: Podabrus alpinus; assembly: GCA_932274525.1. Classification (NCBI taxonomy): domain Eukaryota; kingdom Metazoa; phylum Arthropoda; class Insecta; order Coleoptera; family Cantharidae; genus Podabrus; species Podabrus alpinus. The sequence continues at coordinate 67,478,201 of OW026454.1, forward strand.
AAACTTACCGTTTTGCTGAAAATCGCGAAAAACCCGTTTTAGTGACCTTTGACCCCGAATAAATTTTTTTCCAGGTGTCGGATCGATGAGGACTTTTTAGATTTCATTTATGATGGTGTTTTGAACAATCCTACCAATTTTCAGCTGGGTGCAAATTATTGTAACCTCGGATGTCTAAATTGACCGGACTATTATAGGTTTAGAGATACAGAAAAACGTCTTTCAAAAATTATTAACTTTGAAAGCTCTCAGAACTTACAGCCCCATTATGGCTAGAAACTATTTTGAGTTTACTTTAGTTATAAATAGGAAAAGAACTCTAAACTGAAAGCTACATTTTTAAGCAAAAAATTTTAAAAAAATGGGCTGTATTTTGGATACTATAGGGGCTGTTCTTCAATGCCAAACTAAATAGTTTAAATAAGCAAAAAAACCCTTTTCTATTTGTAACACAAACTTGACAAATTAAAAGCTCTGAACTTGAAGCTTGCATAATATACAAGGTCCAATTTTGCATAAAAAATGTATTTATCATTTTTAATCCTAGCAGGCCATGAAGCGATGATAATAAACCGAATTTGTTCAAAACAAAAGAGCAATTTTTATAAGTAATAAAATTGTTGTTGAAAATCAAGGTCAGTTATTAGACAACCAATATCTCAAGATAATAATAATTAAAGTAATTTATTTCACAAGTCATGTGTCTGAAAATCAAGGTCATTTTTTTAAAGTCGTGTAATAGCACATGAACACAGCACAACTTTAATTTTATTCGACACAAGCATGTGAAAGTCAGCCAAGATAGTTTCATCTGTTGTAAGCTACTGCTATATTGAACTCGATTCACCATGCTTAAAATTTCAAAAATGACATTTTCTAGGTTAGAATATTAAAATTAACTAAAACTAATTTAAAACGTAGAAATACCTTGAAATAAACCGGGTACCAATTTATAAACTATATCTTGAAGCGTCTTATCTGGCCGTATGTTAAGTAATGGTTTGGTTTTGTGTACTTGAACATCACAAACGGGACAATATTTATTTTCTTCCAAACATTTCACTATGCAACTCCTGCAAACTAAAAGCAAGAAATTATAATTTTGAAGCCACAATTTGGCACGTAACAAACTTACAGGTGTGCAAGCACTCTATGATTGTCGTAGCATCTATAAAATAACCCTTACATAATTTACACGTTAAATAATCATTTAATTCTACAATAGGTATTCTTCTTGTTTGGTGCATTGTCATTTATTTTATACAAATGTTAAGCTCTCACATCATGCGTAATTTAAAATTATAAATAATGCACAACTGTCCATATTGGTGACAAATTTATAACTCTTGACCTACAAACAAACTGTGTCATTAAGCGAACCTCGCACCAAAATTAAAGCACAGTACAATTTAAACGTTAAAATCACGTACCAATTAAATTTAACCGTACAAAACTATTATTATTTTATTTATTATTATTATTGTTGTTTACTCGGTGAGGAAAACATCTTTGACAGTCCACCAAAAAAAAATTGGATTTGACAGAAAAGTATCCAATATATAAATATGGTGTCACCGTTAGAAAATGTCGATCGCGAATTTTTTTATGGAAAAACGTCGAGCGTGCTCATGCTCAATGCGAAACTACACTTTTACAAATTTTTGAATTAACTTTTTCATATGTCACTATAAATTTTTAACGTCTTGAACGAAATTTTACATCTATGTGCCACAAATTAAACGCAGTATGTTACATTATACCAACTAGATTTTTAAATAACAAAATTACTAAATTTTTGATTCTCAAACGGTGAGGAGGTGTCAAAGCATCAAATTTTGGCGGGAATTTATTTCGTTTTTTCGGCATTAATTCAAGTGATTTATCTTTTTGGGCTTTGGATGTTCACTTTAATTTCACTATTTTTAACGAATCAGAAGTGGGTTGTTTGTAAAATAGTCATTTTTGTGGTTAAAAAGTACAATTTATTATAGTGACCATAAGGACATACATTGTATAACTTTGTTCAAGTCTTATTTACCTCTTATTATGATATATATAATTTTTTAGATTTTTATTTTTCAGATTGTGCTTTGTTTTTAGCAAGTTTTATCAAACTTGCCTCTGATGAGAGCTAGTAAGATCGAAACAATTGTAGCAAAAACCGTATTTTAATTTTCATTAATTATAAACCGGGGGGCGGGGGTTAAAATCGGGATGTTTTTGATTTCGCGAAGTGTTATGCCCCCTTTTTTAAAAATAATGAAGATTATTTTGTTTTGTATGATTGGTAAAAAATTTTTTGATTTCGCGAAATGTTAGATTAATAATAATTGCGAATTGATTAAGAAACGGATATATCGGATTATAAGGTGCATATTAGTGCCCCTGCAGGTCCTCCAAGATGCCTTGTATAAAATAAAACAACCTGAGAAGACAAATGATTGTAACCAATTAAGGGCGAGAACCGAAAAATGGATAAAGGAAGCAGTCCAAGCATGCTGTAGAAAATCGCTGTGTTGGAATGAGTAATTTATCCCACCGTATCCACCAATGTAGAAAACCGTGGAGGCGTAATGTAAATTTAATTCCACCTCTGACAACAATGTAGGAAACCGGAGGTGCGTTATTTAAATAGCTTCTGCCGCTGCCACCACGAGCTTCTTTTTAGTTATAACTCACCTTTACCTATTTTACAGGTTCGGTAATTTCGGGAGAGAACGCTCGAAGAAACTCCCTTTTAACTCTTGCCTAAGTTTGTAGCTTTGGCCCTATTGGAAACGCAGGTAAAGGAGATTTCGACACTAGCACTTGCGTATTTTCAAGCAATAATAAATTGAGTTCTTTATAACAAATCTAATGGCACCTTTATACAACGAATTGTTACGGTCCTGTTTTCTCACGGATATATTTTTCGAAAGATTGAAGATTTCTCCATTTAGTTTTATGAGAATCTCATATGCGGCATCAGAATGCAAGTTTTATATTTAATTCGAACAAATTTTACTATCACGGGCGATTGTGATATATAGGCAGATGGTTAATTTTCCGATTTCGAAAAGTGCGTTGTGTTCAAGTTTTGGAACAAAAATCTAGTTTTTTTGGACGTTCCGGTGACTAATTATTTATTGAACTTGAGTATATTTCAATCCAATTATTTTGGGATACATTTTGGTCACTTGGTTTTGGACGATTTTCCGTACCGGCTTCATTTCGTAAGCATTTGGGAGAATTTTCCGTACTTCATTTGAAGGATTTATTTCGTCCGAACTTTCAACACCTCGAAGGAAATTGATTACCATCTGGAATTGTTAAAGCCCTCTAACCACGTCTTTGAGATCAAGACCTTACCGCCTGTGATCAGTATTTGTTTGGGTTTTGGAATCCAACGTTTTGAACCCTGCTTCCGAAGCCATCTGGAAAGCATTCCGCGATTTACCATTCCGTTCCACTCCGACTACCATTTCTGCTTGGGACCAACACCGTTATCCCGATACGGTGCTCTTATCTGCTCGTCCCTTCAACATCGAGGACTCCATCCCTCCAACACCGAAGACTCCATCAACTTCAACGACTCCATCAACTACTCAGATAAGATCTTTGTTTTATTTTATCAGATTTGATTGTTACATTTTTGACTATCTAACATTATTGCGCGGGTTACATTTGTTGGGCCGTTCTTTAGGAACGCATTTACGTTTTGTAAACGAAATTTATTAAACTCTTTATTTTTTATCTCTGTGACCCAGTCACAGAAGCGCGTAGTTATCTGTAAACCGAATATACGTATACGCGGTAGCTACATTCGAACGCTAATAACTCACATTATTTAATAATTGCTTTAATTATTCATTATTTTTCGAGTTTAGAAAGATTGACCCAATATTGCGCTTAACTGTATTTATTTTAGTTATCAATTAAATCTGAAGTTAGAACTGATCAGCGCTATTTTTGATCTTGAAGCATCAGACCCCTTACCTTTTTTTTTGCAGGAACACTTATTCCGCAGTTTCGCTAGTGTTTGCTATATTTGTTTACAGGGTGGTTTTAAGCTGCGTGGCGCCCAAACTACACCTTTCTCGCTTGCTCTTTGGAGCTCATCTTTTAGCGCACCCTGTACAACCCCCCCTACATCTAGAGGAAGTATCGGCTCTGTATGCTTCATTATTTTTTTTGTAAGCGTCTCCTGCCCTGCTGTTGTGAGCTAGCATTAGGTGCAAGCCTTTCTTTTTTTGCCCAGCCGCCCCTGAGATAAGCGGCTGCACGAATTTAATCCACCACGGTTTAAATTTCGTATCAGAATAAATAAAAAGTTGGTACATTAAACAAATAACTACAAAATAACCAAATTACTGGGAATAGTTTAATACGCATGCACAATACCTTTTTATTACTAGTCAGCTGCTAGGTCACTAATGTAAAATCCAGGAAAGGAGTCTTTGAAACACGCAAACTTCTCTTTTATTTTACTAACAATAACCTTTTTATAGAATTTGAAATAAACACTCAAACTTTTAATCTCTTACTATAATTACTCGAAATTTACACTTAATATGTTATTCAATTTTATTTAAACAACTTCGACTTTTAAGTTAATCAACTTTATACTTTTTAATTAAGTATTGACTCAAAATTAATCAAACGCGGGCTCGCGGAGTAACTGAACGTATTTATTCGAGCACGTACTCGATGAACAACTCGTGAATTTTTCCTAAGTTGGGATTTTTATGAAAAATTTCCCACTTTGGATATTCATTATACCACCCTTACGCCAGGCGAAGAACCAATCTCTTTGATTCTTCGTCCTGCCTAAGTCCAGGGGGATGTGGTCAAATCTCCGCGTTTCCAAAACTTACTTCCTTTTTTTTACATGGGTGGCCGTTCAGGACCGTGTGACTTTTCAGCGGCATGTTATTCTTAAAGTTTCCTCGAATTGAGGGGTTCTACAAACTATTCTCACACATGATGCAAATGGACCGTTAAATTAGAACTATACTTTTTGTCCCCTTGCTAATACTTATTGACAAGGCTCTTTTGGCGGTGTAGCTATACATTAACAACTCATTTCCGTCCACATGCAAAATAAGCGCAATGTAAAGTTAAATCTATTGTATGCATTGACTTACACTAATCTTTACCACGAAATAAGCGGCAGGGCGCCCTTTTGACTACATAGCCGCCAGCATCTGTACTCGGCTTTCTCTTGACAAATGATTTCCTGCTGTAGTGTGTGTCCACCTTTAGTTGGAACAAATTAGTAATAAGCATTAATATTATTTGATGAGCATGCAAGATTAGTAGTATGAACGATGAATGAGAGGATTGCACAGCAGTCGTATGATAGCAGTCTTAGTGTGACAGTATTAGTGTAACCATGGCAGGAGACGTATGGGACAGTAGTGATCGAACTGTCTTGTGAATCCTTAGTGTATATAAGTTATGTATAAAATGTACAAAGAGTATTAAATATAAACCAATAAATATACAACAGTGTTATTAATAAATACCAAGTAGCACCAGAGAAGAAAAGTATCAAATTACTTTTCACATGGCGACCGTGACAGGACGGCAAAAGGACCGTGAAAAGTGACACGTGACACCAGTTAAAAATAAAGTACATTAAGTGAAAATTTTAGTTTGGTAAAAGTGCACATAAAATGGGGTCTACAAAATAAAAGGAATAAAAATGACAGTGAAACGTGATTGTGACCGTGCCAAAAGGACACGTAAAAAATAACGAGCAAAAATTAAGTGAAAAACAAAAATTTTAGTAGTGTAACCGAAAGTTCAAATAAACAATATTAAAAGCATGGAAACGGTGCTACAAGTTATATATTCCAATAACTAATAAAATAATTATATAATCCTGGTAATTTTCCGATAGATGATGTAACAGGAAATACTAATATTGTAATTGTTTATCCATTTGTCAATTTAGCAAAAGGAAGTCTAGAATGTTCTAGAATAAAAATTCCGCTAAATAAACCATTTTGAAAAATACATAAAAATGAATGTTAATAAAATTTCAGTTAGTATTGTATAAGTCTAGATTTAAGGTGTATCTATGTCCATTTTATAATTCAAGAAATATAATCATTTTTGTGGAAATTAAAAGTTAAATAAAAAAATTTAAATCAAGAAAATTTAAGTGTTTTTAATAAATTAATGTATAAGTTCAACGTATATAACTGGCGCAGTCGTTAAACGGATCCGAATTTTTTGGAAAAATAGGAACAAAAATCGTCCGAAAATTTCCAGAAAACCACGGAAAGCTGCAAAAATTCAAATTGGAAGTGAACAAAATCGCCACAACTAGTTTGAGGAAAGGACCCAACAGCAAGCCAAAGGTAGACAAAAATCGCTGCCGATAACGTAAGCTGTGGACCAACCAATTAAATTTAAGAAAAGGACCAACAACCTGCGAGCTACGTAGACAAACATCGCTACAAAAGCAAGCTGACCGTTGACCGACTAATTTTAAGAAAACAAGAAGAAAATTATGAAGACATTTTTATTAACGTGAGTAGAAAACAGCTCAATTATTCCTAAATCCTAAATCCATACTTAATAATTAAAATAATTTGAATTAGTCATATACGAAAAATAATTTAAACAAAAATTTTTACATTTTAATAAATTAAATTACATCTTACTCATTAAGAGTGCATGTGCAGGGTCGCTGGTCATCGGTAGTAAATTTTAGAATATTTTGTGGAACTTCTTTCTGATATACGCCCAATAAAGTGATTGGCTAACTAATTGATGGGAAATTTAAAAAAAGAATTTATTCCAACGAAAATATTAATTTTTCTGTATTTTTATATGAAAATAGACTTTCAACAATCACATAATTATTATGTAAGTAAGATAAATATTGAAATAAACCAAGGTGCAATCACTAGTATACATGTTTTTCTAAGGTGGAAAGCTTCAAAATTTTTTGATAACGGTTACATAACTTAGAAATATAAATATATAATGGCTACAAAAAAACATCAAATTTTAATTACATTACATTAAGTTTACTATATTAATATCTATTTAAAATTGAAATTTAAACTCGTTAAACCTTAGTCTGAACATTTATTAATTGAAATATTTAAAAATTATATTAAAAAGTAATATAGTTTTGATTTCATCATGTTAATGTTACGGCACTAAAACAACCTATATTTCGCGGGGTATACATGCACTCTTAATTCTATTTTTAAAACCTAAGTTAAATGAACTAGCATTTCTGCAAGTTATTGTAAACGACACCCGGAAATAACGAAGAAAGCATAAACGCTAAATACAATTTTATAAGTTTAAAAATCAAATCCAAAATAAAATGTCAACCTTCCATAATTTTAATACGTCTCAACAAACTTCACATTTCCAAAAATTTAGACCAAATAGTTTAACCATTCATGTAAATGATAATTATGATACGACAGGACGTAATCTGACATTTATATGCATTCCGGAGATTCAAGCAAAATTTTTAATCGAAACATTCAGTGAATATAGTCTAATAAGTCCAGAATTGGCTTTAAGATGTTTCAAAAATTACATAAAAACTGAAAATTTCCAAATTCAAACCTCGGATAAATTGTCACAACAAAACAAAATTTTATATACCCCGTTACCTAAAATTTTCAAAAGTAACGAAATATGCAAATTTTACATTTCTAAGTTCTCAGAAAAATATGACGGCTTAATAGGACGAAATTTATTACGTCAACTAAAAGCAATACTTAAATTTGGAGACAGCATTTTAGAAACACCCCAAGCAAAAATACCATTTTTTCATACTTTATTCATGAAAACCTCTAACGTAAAAAATTTAAACACAATCGAAAATTATCATTTATCACGTCCACGTAAACCTATCAATTCTTTAGAATCCACAAATTTTAGAGAAAACAAAATTTTTCAAAAAATTAATTCAACTACTGATCTTATGAACGCACATGTCACAAACTTTCCAATTAACCAAAATTTTAGTCAAAATCAATTTAAAATTCAAGAACCGGTCAAAAAATGTAAACCCCTAATAAACAACAATGTTATCGAATTAGGAAACCAAATTTCAAAATTATATAAAGAATATCAATTAGTTAAACAAAATTTAGAAACAGCACGATCAGAAATTGATAAAAAGCATAACGAAATTTTGATGAACCAAATTCTTAGAAAATTAACTTTACTGCAAAAAACAATTCAGAAAATAAAAAATTAAGTCAATTAAGGGAACAAGAATCACCAATTCCATTAGAAGAGCAAAATTTTAGAACAAACAACTATCAACAAACACCCAATCAAAATTTCGATAACTCATTTCGACTTGAACCGAATTTTCAAAATTCTAATTTTCAAAATTTTAACAAACCCTTTGTATTTAAACCGAACTCCAACAGAACTTCATTTAAACCTACCCCAATGGAAGTAGACAGCGGTAGAACGAATCTCCAAAGGTCACATCATTTAGAACCGATAAATTTCCAAAAACAAAAACCGGTTAGAAATTTCAAATACATAAACAAAATTTCGACAAATAATTACAAAAGAAAAAATTTTAGAAAATTCAAACTATCTTCAAATAAATTCCAACAAAATTTAAAAAAACGAAATCTAGTTAAAAAACTCAAATACTTAAATAAAATTTTGATTAATAACAATAGGGGAAATCATTTTAAAAATTTCAAATTATTTATAAACAAATCACAGCAAATTCTAAATTACAATAACCGAAAACGGAAAATTTTAAATAACCATTACAAAAACCAACAATCAATAAACCTATCAGAAATTCAAAACTTAAAATTGTTAAATTTCAAAAGACAAAATCTAATTAAAACTCTTGAATACAAAAGACATTTTAAAAATTTCAAATTATTTATAAACAAATCAAAACAAATTTTAAAGATCAATAACCGAAAAAGAAAAAAATTAAATAACCATTACCAAAATCAATCATCGATAATTCAATCAAAATTTCGAAATTTAAGGTCATCTGAAATAACTAAACCATTTTATTTAAAATTAATAAATTTCGAAAGACGAGGTCTAGCTGGAAATCCTAAATACGTAAACGAATTTTTGACTAATAATAATGAAAGAGAACATTTTAGAAAGTTCAAATCATTTATAAATAAAGCACAACAAATTTTCAAAAATGGCAACCGGAAAAGGAAACATTTTAGTAACCACTATATTGACCAATATTCACTTTTGGTACCTCCAAAAACCAAAACAACAAATTTTCTTTTTCACGCAATTCCACAATACACAATTTCAAATAATTAAAATAAAACTTAAATAATTCCAAATTTTTCAAAATCCCAAATTTTCAAATTTTACATATGAATCTATTCGATTACACTAACGAACATATTTAATGATTATACATTTACCAAACTGACGCAAAAGTAAATTCAAAACAGCCAAAAATAATAAATTCAAAATCATTCATTTCAATTCAGATTTCTAAAAATGCGAGCATCAGCAAATGAACAAAATTACATTAAGTGGCAAATATCCTATACCTGACATTATCAAAATATTGGACAATTTAGGAAATGCTAAAATCAAAATTCTCATCTTGGATGTTTATCCAAATTTTTAATATGCAATCTTTTTATAAACCAATTTTACCCTTTAGAAAACAATATAACTTCATAAACCTTACATTTAATAACATCCTTGTCAAAAATCAATATAAACAAAAATTTATAAAATCAATCGAAATCAAAATTTTAACTTATCAACAATTTCTTTTTGATGTCAACAATTCTAAATTTAATAAATAACTTTCGAATAATCAATGACTTGTTAAATAATTTGGAAATAACAATTAATTTTGCAAAAATTGATGTTTTTCATAATTAAATAATCACACTTATGAACCTTTTAAAATAAATGAAACTTGTAAACAATTAATTACTATTTGAACCAAATTTAGAAATTATCTTACTATTTGAAAAATTTTTATTAATATTAAAATTTATTCAAAATTAAATCAAAACATATTTTTATTCGATATTCCAATTGTTGAAATTGAAAAATATGACTATCTTCAAATTATCTTTTACCAATTCCTAGTTCCGAAAACAATTCTAAAATGATCCTTTTAAAATTCAAATTTCCTTATGAGCAAAATTACTCCAACTTCGAAAAATGTGTCAAAATAAACCATTAAATTAAACAACATCAAAATTCGAGAATGGAAAAATGGATAGTGATATCAACGAAACCGATGATTGGACATTCAAAAGTGAAAAAATCAAAAGTAAACATTTTTTTTAAGGGAACATATGTGATCGAATTAACTAAATTCCGCGAGTTAAAATTAAAGGACATCAAGTTACAAAATTCGAAACAAAAATTTAAAACCTAAAATTCTTCGAAGTATTTGACAAAGGAACTTGTAGTGTTAATTTAGAAGTGAACTCTCTGAACTGTCCACAGTCGATTTAAGTGAACTAAACAAAATTTAAAGTGAAAGGATTCGAAAAAAAATTTTTATTTTACAGTGATACAATTTAAAGTGTTTGAACGATTTTATAGCTATTAAGGCAACTAGTGTTTTATAGACTGTTTAAAAATCGATGTCGTAGTTTAAATCCGAGCGACCGTAGGGAGCGAGGATTTAATAGATAGAGATTTTTAATCTATAAAACACGTGTTGTCTTCAATGTTTTTTCTAACACTAAAATATCGTATTAAATTTTTTAATAAATTCAGAAATTTTAATAAATTATTTGAACCTGTCATAATCATCATGTTAAACTACACAAAATGCGAAGATTGCCATGGTTGCTATAGTAATCTAATAATATCAACAAATTAAAAAAAAACAATAATCATCGTTAACATGTGCGAAAACGTTCCACAAGAAATAATCGACAAAGGAAACGAATTGCGGGGCAATTTGTTACCTACAAAGTCTAAAAGTGCGTACGAAAAAGTCTATGTTTCGTTTCATGACTGGAAGAATAACAAAAACATCACGGAAGTAACCGAAGATGTCATATTGTCTTTTCTTCATATGAGGGTAAGGTGTAGTAGTTAGATGGGTACGTAGAACTTTTTTAAAAGCTAATTCACATTACATTTCCAGTCGGAAAAGTTGTCACCATCTTCCTTATGGCCAGAATATTCGATGCTAAAAGCCACTCTGAAGGCCAAGGAAAACATAGATATTGAAAAATTTGGTGCTCTTATTCCTTATTTAAAAAAATTAAATGTTGTTATCGTAGTAAAAAATCCAAGGTTCTGACAAGAGAAGAAATCGAAATATTTTTAAAACGAGCAAATGATGGAGAATATCTATTTGTGAAGGTATAGTTTGTTATAATATAAGTTATACTATTCTTAAATGTACACTGTGTGGGATTTTATAGGTTGCTTTAATCTTCGGAATTGCTGGGGCCTGCAGAAAAGCCGAATTGTGCTCTTTGAAATTTAATGACATATCCGATTGTGGCGATGTATTGCATGTTGTTATTCCTGATAGTAAAACACACAAAGAAAGAAGATTCAGTTTACTTAATGAAGGTTTTGGTGTTAACCCCATCGACCTGTATAGACGTTATGTTGCTTTACGCCCCAAAGATTCGCCTTTAAGGTTTTTTTTACATTATCATAAAGGCAAGTGTAGCCGCCAAAATGTAGGAATTAATACCTTTGGAGCAATTCCTAAAAATATTGCAACTTTTCTTAAGCTGGAAAACCCAACATGTTACACTGGGCATTCTTTTCGCCGCAGTTCGGCGACTCTCTTGGTTAACGCAGGTACTGTATATAGTACTGAAATATTATCCGAAGTAATTTAATTTGCATTAGGTGGAGATATTACTACTTTGAAGAGGCATGGAGGGTGGGAATCGTCAAATGTGGCAGAATCTTATATACAGGAATCGTCTGAAGAAAGAGTCAAAATTGCCAGAAAAGTTTTCGGAAGTGAAAGAGCAGCAGAAGTTGAAAAAGTAGAAGTTACAAACAAGAGCACTAAGGTGGATTGTGCAAGTAATACTAGCGCAAGTAGTGATCATATTTTTCAGTTCAATAATTGTACTTTTAACTTTTGAAATAATTATTGTAAAAATTATAAATTAAATGTTGAATAATTATGCAGCAGCGTATTTTATAATATCCTATAAAATACGTTGTCATTGACAACGTATTTTATAGAGAAAGGCGTATTTTAAAGGAAACATAACAAGTGAGCTTAAATGCACCATAGAAACAGTATAAGATATTAGTGTTAGAAAAAATTATTTTGTTATTCTATTTTATCATTTTTATTCATTGTTTATTGTTAATTATAAAATCTTCATTTATGTAAAAGGGTATAGACATTATCAACTTGGAAATCAAATTACAACGTCGAAACGTCATCGAAATGGACACTGCTGAAAAATTAGTCACCATAAAGTTCCAAATTTTTCATCTAAAGGGGGGAGAAGTTATATATTCCAATAACTAATAAAATAATTATATAATCCTGGTAATTTTCCGATAGATGATGTAACAGGAAATACTAATATTGTAATTGTTTATCCATTTGTCAATTTAGCAAAAGGAAGTCTAGAATGTTCTAGAATAAAAATTCCGCTAAATAAACCATTTTGAAAAATACATAAAAATGAATGTTAATAAAATTTCAGTTAGTATTGTATAAGTCTAGATTTAAGGTGTATCTATGTCCATTTTATAATTCAAGAAATATAATCATTTTTGTGGAAATTAAAAGTTAAATAAAAAAATTTAAATCAAGAAAATTTAAGTGTTTTTAATAAATTAGTGTATAAGTTCAACGTATATAACTCTACATTACAAATTGACTACATAGACACGTATTATATGGAATTTACAAATGTGCTACAAGGGTAATGTGGAAAATAAGTGTCTAAAATATCGACAATAAATTTTAAAAAATTAAGTGACAATTAAGTTTATTACAGTTCAAAGTTAAAAGGTGCTTCGAAATGGTGAGAAAATTTTCCAACAGGAAGTGCATCGGATAGCAAAAAAGGTGGACACACACTACACTAAAGATGATATAAAAATCAAATTTACTAAAATGTTCAATTAAATGATGTAACAAAAATCAAATTTAGTAAAAGTCAATTAAAAGATGAAACAAAAGGCAAATTTATTAAAATTTCAATTAAATGAAGGAATATTAAGCGTTTATAAATTTTATAAAACCAAAATTTGAGAAAAATAATTTTAATTTAATAATTATGGTTATATTTATAAGAGGGTTTTATTTTATGTAATAAGGTAAATTATAGAAATAATCAAATAGTATAAAAAACTAATATTTTAATTTGAATTTATTTGTAAAGGTTAATTAAGAAAAATCTGTAAATATAACTTGAGTAATAATATCACATTTCCGAGTTTAAGTTTGTTTATGTACAATGTAATGCTAGGTTAAGATTTCTTATAATGCAATTTATGTATGCCATTATTATGTGTATGTTTTATTTAAATATGCTTTTAATTAGTAATTTTTAAACTTTTAATTTTAAATTAAATTTTAGTAACTAGTAAATCCAATAAGTTATGCATATTGTTAAATATTATTAAGTTGTAATTTAGTATTAACAACTTTTGAAAAAAAAAGAGAGGTGGAGAGTTTACACCAAACTCTACGTAAACAATTATCTCAAGGCATATGTAAGAACAAAAGAATTTAAATTCCAATGGAGATAAATTCTTTTATTCGCCGAGGGAGATGTAGTGTGTGTCCACCTTTAGTTGGAACAAATTAGTAATAAGCATTAATATTATTTGATGAGCATGCAAGATTAGTAGTATGAACGATGAATGAGAGGATTGCACAGCAGTCGTATGATAGCAGTCTTAGTGTGACAGTATTAGTGTAACCATGGCAGGAGACGTATGGGACAGTAGTGATCGAACTGTCTTGTGAATCCTTAGTGTATATAAGTTATGTATAAAATGTACAAAGAGTATTAAATATAAACCAATAAATATACAACAGTGTTATTAATAAATACCAAGTAGCACCAGAGAAGAAAAGTATCAAATTACTTTTCACACTGCTCTTTTCGGTAAAGTCAATGCGTCGATATTTAAAAATAAAATCCTACATAATTATTTCTTGTATTAAATTAAATAGGGTATTCTTAAATTACCTCTATTTAATTATCTCAATTACAATTATCTATGTCGGTAATGAAAATACTTAAACCGTATTTTCTTGGTCGGTATTTAAATTAATTAGCTAAAAGCGCGGGTTGTTACAATGCAATGCTCCAATAATCAGAGAAAAAAGAAAGCACTGGATGACAGAACAAACATGGCTGCTTTTAGAGGAGAGAAGAGAAATCCGACTAACCAAAATGGACCCAATGTAAAATTAAATGTAAAATTAAACCAGCCGTAAAATTAAAAAGCAAACACGCCGAGATAAGAACCAATATCTTCACGAAATATGCCTGGAACTAGAGACCCACTCGGAACAGAACAACACCCGTGACTTATACGACAGGGTTAAATACATCTCACGAGAGTTTAAGCCAAAAACCCAAATCATACAAGACGAACATGGCAGAACGATAACGGATATAGAAGGTGTTTAATTTAAAATTAAACAGGTTTTTTGTTGGTTGGTTGGGTTGTCGTTTCCAACCACCCTGTATATAAGTAAATTAAGCAAAAACGCATAATTGTATCAACCTACTTAAAGAAGTGCTAATAAAGCAAAAAATGCCTTCATCGCACTTTTAGTAGCTCAATTAAAATGTAATTAATTTCCGTACTACTGTAAGCATATCATAGTTCAAAACATTTACTCATCAGGTCAATTAAAATATTATAAGTAGGTAAAATTTAAATCATAGTCATCAGGTCAATAACTTTAATTTAAAATATAGAATTAAAATGTGATGACTAGTAATTAAGTTTTGTATAAATAGTGTATGTAAACTTAATAAAAACAGTATCATTTGAACCTACAATTTGAGTGTTACTCACATCACATAAGTTAGAAAGGGTACTTCTTGCCACCTTCTCCTAATTTATTCATGGTCCTTCGAACTGGATTAGAAGGGGTACTTCTTGCCACCCTTTTCTAATTTCGACAAAAGGAGTTTCGGAAGTCTGGAAAAAATACTGCGCGCAACTTTACAATGACCAAAGTTATACACCATGATGCTTTGAGAAGAACTTTTTTTTTTGTTTGAAATCCCTTTATTTATTTACAATCTGTACATTGTACATTTAGTAAGTTTTATCGCTTTTGACTCGAAAGGCATACTGTCCAATAACAGTTGCCACGACTACAAATTACAACACTAGTATTAATTACATTTAGACCCGTGTATTGCTTGTTGTTGTGGTGTTAAAATGACCTTTTTGGCAAATCCAGAAAATCAGCTCTTTTGAGTCTCCTGATTTGGTTTGTGTTGTCTGGCAGATTTGAGGCAAGAATGTTTGGATGATTGGACAGCCTACGATAGTACCTAGCACTACTGGCTCGTATCTCTTCCTTAAAGGTATTTATTCCCAGGTCACGCTGGATGGCTTCGTTTGTGATATACCAAGGCGCGTTGCTTATTTTTCGAAGCGTTTTTGATTGGAAACGTTGTAAAATTTCGATATTTGAGTTACTAGCCGAACCCCAGAGCTGTATTCCATATGACCAGATAGGTTTAATGATGGTTTTATATAGTAGAACTTTATTATTCATCGATAGCTGGGGAGTTCTGACCGATTAACCAGTTTAATTTGAATAGTTTAATGCCGATCTGTTTCCGCTTCGACCATATATGTTTCCTCCAAGTCAACCTTCGGTCTAAGTGCATCCCGAGATATTTTGTGTCTTCTGCCTGGGGAAGAACGTTGCCATTTAGGGTGACAGTCGGGCACGTTTCTCTTCGCATTGTAAATGTGACGTGTACAGACTTTTTCTCGTTTGCTTTGATTCGCCAGATTTTCATCCATTTTTGAATCCTGTCAAGGTTTGATTGGAGCATATCTGAGGCCATGGCTGGATTTGTATGAGACGCCATGACTGCCGTATCATCTGCAAAGGTCGCCACCATGACGGCGCTGGAAACAGGAAAGTCTGCTGTAAACAGGAGGTATAGTACTGGGCCCAGAACACTACCCTGTGGGACTCCCGAATTTATCGGGACAAGTGCAGAGCACTCGTCCCGAATTCTGACCTGGAACATTCTCTCGGTTAAGTACGATTTAAATAGATAGAAGTACCTTGACGATAACTGTTGTTTAATTTTGTGTAGGAGCCCATCGTGCCAGACCTTGTCAAACGCCTGCGTAACGTCAATGAAGGCGGCTGAGCAAAACTTCTTTTCTTCCAGATTTTGTCTAATATGGTTAGCTACTCTGTGAATCTGCTCGACAGTGGCGTGTTGATTACGGAAGCCAAACTGATGGTCCGGAACAAGTTGATTTTCCATTAAGACGGGTCGAAGTCGTTTCAGCAATATAGGTGTTCGAACAGCTTTGAAAGGATGGGCAGTAAGCTTATTGGTCTATAAGATTGCGTTTGTTCGGGTGGTTTACCTGGTTTTAGAATCAGGATGACCTGAGCTACTTTCCATAGTAGCGGAAAATAATTTAAGTAGATGTATGTAATTAGCTTGACTGCTTTTAGTGGTAAGTGTTTAAGCACTGTTCCGGTTATAAGATCGTGTCCGGGTGCAAGAAGAACATAAGGCACTATAAAAGAGAACCAGACATACTCAGAAGCGAAGTGGAAAGGGCCATCAAAAAACTAACAAATGGAAAAGCACCAGAGCCTGATGACATAATAGCGGTGATAGTGAATGCTATGGGGGAAAATGTGGAATTGATACAATGCATATCATAATTATGTCAGTGCATATGGTCATCGGAAAAATGGACTACATCCATCCTAATCCTTATACACAAAAAGGGAACCCCGACACTATGATGTAGTAACTACAGAACCATAGCTTTGGTCTCCCATGCAAGTAAGGTTATGCTACACATACTAGCCGGCAGACTTAGATCCTTTCTTCTGCCACAAATAGCAGAGGAACAATCAGGCTTTGTACCAGGAAAAGGCACACGAGAGCAAATTCTAAATGTGAGACAGATAATAGAGAAAGCAAGAGAGTTTCAGGTGAAGGTATTTTTGTGCTTCGTGGACTACAGCAAGGCTTTTGATAGAGTGAAATGGAATAAACTGTGGAAGATCCTGGAAGAAATGGGAACACCCGTACACCTAATCAGAATTATACAACAGCTATACGAGCCGAGCAGTGCGGTAGTGAGCGTCTGCAACACTCTATCAACGGACTTCAAATTAACGGCTGGGGTACGGCAGGGATGCATACTGTCACCCATATTGTTCAATATCTACACGGAGTACATCATGAGACGGGTTTTGGAGAATTGGGATGGCGGAGTTTCGATTGGCGGAAAGAAAATAACTAACTTGCGGTATGCGCATGACACTGTCATATTAAGAACAGATGAAGAGGATATGCGGAGCATCATGGAACGGTTTGCGGAAGAAAGCATCACATATGGGCTGGAAATAAATCGCTTGAAGACAAAGATCATGATTATAGACAGAGTTAATAATAACCAACCTCTAATACAAAGGGTGGCTGGGTTCGCGGTAGTCGACAGTTTCCAGTATTTAGGATCGACAATAGATAATAATGGTGGATGCGAACTAGAAATTCGGAGACGATTGGCGATTGCCAGAACATCATTGACAAAACTGAACAGAATTTGGAAAGATCGGTCCATTACAATAAAAACTAAACTTAAAAAAATCTGATGTGGCCATCGCATAACTTTCCGAACAGACGCAAATTTTTATATTATATTTTTAAATAAAATGGTTACATAATTTCAACAGTAAATCGATGAAAAATTTCATATTTTGCCAAAATAGGAAGAAAAAAACTTTTGAATGCCTATATCTTGCAAACGAAGCATTTTTGGACCCATGTTATTAGAAACTTTTCATCTTATTTTCGTTAGTAGAATGCGGTTTACTATTTTATTTACAAATACAAAAAATTTTTACAAATACAAATTTTTTTGAAACGCCCTGTATATTTTAGAGAAAAACTTGTAGGACAAAAAATGTAGGAAATTCCATAGCGCTAATTTTTTGTTATTAATATTTTTACATATTTAATTTCGTTTCGAAGTTATGACGCATAATGTCATAATAGCTCTAGGTAAACCCCCCTTTCCCGTTACACGATTTAATTTATTTTCATCTGGCTTCGTCCTACGACAGGAAAAAGCTTATATGCAAAATTTGGAATGATTTGCTTGCTTCGTTTAGACGCTATCGTGTTCACAGACGTACATACACACATACACACATACATACAGACATCCTTCCAAAAATGATAAAAATGGATTCAGGGGACCTCAAAACGTGAACATCTGTCAAAAAATTGGGGGGTCAAATTTTGCCTGATAACAATACTTTCCTTACCTAGGGGTTCGGAAAGTAATAATACAAACATTGATATTCTCAATCGCAACTTACGCCGCAGAAACATGGACGATTAAAGCTACCGACGAACGAAGAATAGCCGCGTTCGAAGTGTGGTGTTATAGGAGACTGCTGCGCATACCATGTACGGCACGTCGAACTAATGTCTCCATTATAGAGGAACTCCACATCAACAAAAGATTGGTCGAAATAGTCAACCAGAGATATCTAGGATATCTGGGACACGTAGCAAGAAGAACTGATACTATGGAAAGGTTGGTTGTGGAGGGAAAAGTGGAAGGAAGACGACCGCGAGGAAGATCGTCAACGCGCTGGATCGATCGAACTAAAAAACTAATAGGACAAGGACTGCACGAGTCCATCGCAGCAGCGCAAAATCGCAACAACTGGCGACGAATAGTCGCAGGCATAGCAAATTGATGCCACCACACCTTGCATAAGGGTTATGGACGGAAGAGAGAGAGATTAGTGTCCCCCCCCCCCGAAAATCGATTTTTATTTCTTTAATAACATTGGTTTGAGCATCAATGGGCTTCAAGTTTTTACGTTTGAGCCTCAAAGGTGGCGAAATTATTCGCGAAACATTCTGGGGGGGGGGAGCAGGTCTGTGGACATGATGGGCCCCTAAGTCGAACTTTTGGGTGAAATTGGTATCAAGCGCCATTTGAGTTTCAATGAATTTCCATTCTGTTCGTTAGAGTTATTCACGAAATCTTGGGGGGGGGGTTGTTTTTATTTTTCTTCACATTTTGAAGTTTTGTGTAAAATTGTACTCAGCGACTCGAAACAACCCTGGTTATCAATTTTAGTTGAAATAGAGGGTATCGTCTGCCATATTGGATCTACTATTTTGTTTATAGGAATTTTGAATTTGGATTCGTAATTAGCGACTCAAAGAAACTCTATATATTAAATTTAGTTATACTCGGACATCTTTTTGATATGTGGAACCACCATATTGGATCCGCCGTTTCGTTGATAGAATTTTAACTTCTTCTTCTTCAAGTGCCGTCCCCGCTACGGAGTTTGGTAATCATCATTGCTATTTTTATCTTTGAAACGGCTGTTCTGAACAATTGGGTAGATGTACACTTATACCATTCTCTCAGATTTCGCAGCCAAGATATCCGTCTCCGCCTAGTACTTCTTCCCTGGATTTTTCCCTGCATGATCACCTGCAGTAGTTGGTATTTCTGTCCTCTCATCACGTGGCCCAGGTATTCAAGCTTCCGTCTCTTCATGGTAGTTAGAATTTCCCGTTCTTTCTTCATTCTTCGGAGGATCTCCACATTCGTCACCCTATCCGTCCACGACACCCCAAGTATTCTTCGATATACCCACATCTCGAAGGCTTCCATTTTATTAATGCTGTTCTTATTTAAAGTCCACGTCTCCACACCATAGAGAAGTATGGAGAAGACATAGCTTCTAACTAGTCGAATTTTAAGTTGTAGGTTTTTATGTCGTGGCTACAGAAAACGCTCCTCATGCTTATGAATGCTGCCCGGGCCTTTTCAATTCTTATTCTTATCTCTTGAGTCAAGTCGTTGTTGTTGTTGACATATGTTCCCAAATATTTATATTTATGCACACGATCAATGGGGCACCCATTAATGTATATATGTGGAATGTAATAATATAATGTTGTAGCTGTATAATAGCTGTAATAATATAATGTAATGATAGCTAAATTGAATGTATGAATGTAAACAAATATAAACTGTGTGTGTGTGTGTGTGTGAATAGCAGGTGGTCCGAACGGCCGGACGTCGAAGGCTTCCTTGCTAGCAGGTAGCAAGGGGCCGAGCGCTTGTAACGGCAGTCCGATACCAGCATTTGGCCGAATGGTTGTGTAATCTTTTACGTTCTTACTAATGTAATTATATTTAATAAATAAACGATTATTATTATCTTCTAATTAATTATACATCTTAATAATTAATATCCCACAATTGGGGGCTCGTCCGGGATAGAAGATTAATTAATAATTAAAATTTTGATTAAAAAGTACATAATAAGTTAAGATGAATAAAACGGCGGCAAATTTTAAGTTAAACGAATTGAAGGAAATATCACGGCGGCAAGGTTTAAGAACGACGGGATCCAAACCGATTTTATTCAATCGTTTGATGACGAATGATCCAACGGAATCATGGATGGACAAGTTAGGTGACGACGACGGCGGTTGCAACACTATTAACGGTGGAAGTGCTGCAACAAACAATGTAATAAACGGTGAAGACGACGACGGCGGTTGCAACGCTATTAACGGTGGAAGTGCTGCAACAAACAATGTAGCGAACAGTTTAGTGACGACGAATCTAACGACGAAATACACGGTGTGCGCGAGCTGGAGCTGACTCGGCGTGAGAAAGAGTTAGCGGAGCGCGAATTACGGATAATGCGGCGTGAATTAGAAAACCTTCGGGCGGTGGTATCGGGTAACGGCGAACGACGGAGTGAATCAACGACGCCTAAAGCAAACATCGGTGCGATTGCAGACGTTTTAAATTATTTCGAAGGTAGCGGCGAAGACTTCGAAATATGGGAAAAGCAGGTTAAGCTTTTACAAAAAACGTACAACCTGAACGAAGGGTTAACGAGAATACTGATTGGCATGCGGCTGTGTGGAAAAGCCCGTAACTGGTTTAATTCGAAATCGGAGTGTCTCGAAATGCCAATTGCGGATTTGTTGGAGGAAATGCGGTTAATGTTTGACCACAGACCAAGCAAATTGGTACTGCGAAGGAAATTCGAAGCGAGAAAATGGAAAGCAGAAGAAAAC
The DNA here is from genome assembly GCA_932274525.1 of Podabrus alpinus. Lineage (NCBI taxonomy): Eukaryota > Metazoa > Arthropoda > Insecta > Coleoptera > Cantharidae > Podabrus > Podabrus alpinus. The sequence continues at coordinate 67,499,473 of OW026454.1, forward strand.
TTCAGGGATTATATGCACGAAAAAATAATCCTGGGCAATCAGGTAAAAATCGACGAAAATGAACTAATTAATAATTAATAATTGAATCAAGACTTAGGACCAAATCTATCCTTTTTAATATTCTTTGCGGAATGAAACAGGATAAAGATTTGGAATGATATGGTTGCTTTGTTTAGACGCTATCGTGTTCACAGACGTACACACCTACAAACAGCCTACCAAAAATTATCAAAATGGATTCTGGGAACCTCAAAACATGAAATCATTTACCCTTTTAATATTTTCGCATCTCAAGTGCAAACTGAAAAATTCAAGTACAGAGAATAAAATTCTAGGTAGAACTAAAAATATTTAAATGTTGTAACCCGAATAGTTTTGGGGATACGGCTTTCCAAAAAACCAATTCAATTTTGGCTAAAAATTATTAAATGTCAGTTTTTGGAAACAATTCTTTTTTCAACCTTCACTGAAGATCTACGTTATCTTATTAAATTCATACATCGCAAAGTTATTCTCGAAAACTTTTGGGGACTGTAGTAACGGCAGCCCCCCCCCATCGCGATTTTTTTCGTAAAATTTAAATCGACAGAGAATCGTTTCAGCTCCAATGAGCTTTAATTTTCATCGTTTGAACCCCAAACAATTTTGGGAGGAACTGATGTAGAAATGCTTTTTTAGATGCGATTATAAATACCCATCAATTTCCATCATTTGTACCCCAAAGGTAAAATAGAGCGGTTCAAAGACTGTGAAATTGCAAATTTTACCAACATCGCTCCGAGCAATTAAAGGGTCGTCCATAAATTACGTCACGCAAAATTTATATAATAAAAAGAAACCCGGGGCGGATTACATGAGTGTCATCCCCACCTCGGCTGATGACCTTTTTTTCTTTTTAGGAGTAGCATAATAAAACATTTAATCTATATATTTTGTAACGTCACAATTTTTGAACCCCCCCCCCCCCCAGGAGCGTGGCGTCATTTATGGACGACCCTTAAGTATTGCCGATAACAATTAAAATATATTTTATTCCATTCAAATCGTTTGAACCACACCCATCACGAAGTTATTTGCATAAACTTGGGAGGGGGGGCAGAAACGGAGACGCCTCCCAATTTTCACGAATTTTTTAATAAAATTGATGTCAATCGTTTAAGCTTCTATTCCCGTCGTTTGAGCTTCAAAGGTTTTTACTAAAAATTCGATCGTTGGGAACAATTTTGGGGGGCGCTGTAGAAATCCTATAAACCCGTCCCATCGCTATCGTGATGTTATAATAATATTAATATTAATTATTAAATACAATTTATTAATAATTGGAAAATTCACGCTGGGAAGAGGGGCTAGCATTTCTACACGCCCTCCCAAAATTGAGGTATTGGGAATTTTCCAAAGCGGAAATTGGGAATTTGGGATAAAATTCCCAAAATTAAATTCTAAATAATTTTAAAGAATTTAATTTTTTTTAAGAACCTTTGAAGCAAGGGCGGATACAACCCCATTGATTTTCAAACATAAAAAAACGATTAAGTGCACTAAAATTGCTAAAAACATTTAAAATCTTCGTCTAAAACTATAAGATGTGGAGTACTGGGGCGAAACCCCACACCTCCTTCGTCGATTAATTTTGTTTAAAGCGGTTTGATGTTTTTTTATTGCTGACAGTGCATGTCACGCTGGGAGCTCCAATGAGCGTCCTTAAAAAATGTTTGTATCACATACATCGCAAAGTTATTCTCGAAAACTTTTGGGGACTGTAGTAACGGCAGCTCTCCCCCCCCCCATCGCGAATTTTTTTGTAAAATTTAAATCGATAGAGAATCGTTTGAGCTCCAATGAGCTTTAATTTTCATCGTTTGTACCAAACAATTTTGGGAGGAACTGTAGAAATGCTTTTTTAGATGCGATTACAAATACCCATCAATTTCCATCGTTTGTACCCCAAAGGTTTTTACCTTTCAGAGCCAGAGCGGTTCAAAGACTGTGAAATTGCAAAGCTCACCGTGACACTCACTCACTGACTTACCATTTACAGGGCATATCTACGGACGTCGTGGAGAGTTGAAATTTTGCATACCCGTGTGGTTTTACGAGGATTGAACGGGAAAATTGTCCGTTTTTTGGTGGGACATAAGGGAGGGGGCGAAATGGCGGTTCAAAGTGGTCCCAAAATTTGAGAATTCATTTTGGAGAGTTGAAATTTTGCAGGCAGCCCCGGGCGACGGTCGAGGGGGCGAAACAATTTTTTTCCGAGCGCTCGGCAAAACGGCTCCGCGCGGTTTTTCGTATTTTTGACACTATTTTCGGGGTTTTCGTCCGATTGACCTCAAATTTTCAAAATTTTGTCCCGTTTCCGTTTTAGGGAGGGGGACGCGTTTTTAACATGGAACATGTTTTTACGGTCGTTACCTCGCAAAAATCGACACCAAAAACCGACACCAAAAATCGACACCAAAATTCGACACGAAAAATCGGCACCACGTGTATAATTCAAATTTATAGTTTATAATTTGAATATAGAGCAGATTATCGAATAACATCTTCGCATTCACAATAATGAATTTTCAATAACAAAATTTTTATTAGCAAAAATTTAAATCCGAAACCGAGCGCAAAAAGAAAATTTGCTTATATATATATTGCTGTGTAATTCCTATCAAATTTGCACACCCCGGGTTAGTGTTGGGCGCCAACTTTCTGAATGAAAGTAAATTTATAAAAATTAAAAAAATGAAGTTTCCAGGGGTGCAATTTCTCAAGAAATTCACGATCCTTGTCCCTCTTTTAGCTCAATCGTTGAGATTCACTCAAGGTGTGGTGGATTCATTGAACTCAATTAAGGGATGCTGATTGAGGTTGAATAAAGTTTTGTAGATTTGAATCGTCGATGTTATGATAATTGAGAAGAACAAATTTGCTTTCGATGATGATCTTTAAATCTTGTAATGCTTACTGTTACTTACTAGAGACGAAGAATAAAAGATTGTTTGAATCAAAATTTAGTTTTTATATTTATGAAAATAAATTCAATCAGATCGCTTGCGAACACAATGTTTCAGATAATTTTTTATCTGAAAAATAATGACAATGTTAAATATCAAATAAATCAAATCAATACATCCAAATTTCCTTCCTTCTTCTTGGTGGTTTGAATAAATTCAAAACCTTCTGCTTTCCAGTAGCAGTTTTAAATTGTTCATAAATTAAATGTTGTTTATAAAATTAAATAATCGTAAAATGTTTATTGAAAATCGTTGACGAGGATAGTGCTACTACTTAGTCACGTCCTATTTTAAAATGTTGAAGACAAAAATACAAATTTTCAAATAATAAAGTTTTTCAAATACCTGGTGTTTAAATTATCCAACTGCATGAGAAAAAGACCTGCGCACTAACACAATTTAACTGCGCGTACACATCACTGCGTTTCACTACTTCGCTTCTTGTTGATGGCGTTGATAACTTTCGAACTCCCGCTTTGTGATTGCTGACGACGTTGAATTGCCAGTTGACACTTGTTGATTGTTAGAATCGTGTTCGTGGAATACCAGTGAATTGTTGTTGTAATTCGTTTACCAGTTATTTAAAAGGTGAGTCATACTTTTAACTCGTTAATCGTGAAGATGCTTAACAAAAAGTAGCCATTGTTGTAAAATTGTTATCTAATTTAGACAAACATCAAATTGGTCGAACATCTGGGTGTTTTTGGATTGAATTTTCACCCTGGAGGTACACGTCTACTTATTCGAGAGCTAAAAATAGACTGTTTGTTTTTATGGAGACACCTGTCCATCCATTTCGATCACTTTTGGAAAACTTTCATTATTTTGAGCCGCACATCCGTCGTTTTGAAGAGTTCAAGTAAGACTGTAATTCTTCGGAGCTGCACGTCCGTCCATTTTGAGCATTCGAGGAAGACTGACTTTCTACTTGCGCCGTTCGTGAAATTTGGTCAAATTTCCTTATCAGTGAGTCGAGTTTCTCACCTTCATGAATTTTATGTTCACTAATTGACTTTAAATTTACAGGAGCGTTTCCATCCATGATGAGTTGATTAACTGTGTGGTTCCCCGACGTCTCGTGAATACAGTAGCACTTTTGTAGGCAAGTTTTAGCGGAGTTCTTCACCTTTTTCTTATCACGAAGCTCGTTATCAAATTGAAGCGAAAATGACCTTTATATACACTTTTGGAGATTTATAGTTGCAAATTATGACCATCAGAAAGAGTAGATCATTTAACAAGTTTTCATATAATTAGTTTTACACAATAATTGTTATTCATGGAATAAATTCCATTTTTCTACAGTACAATTTTGGTTATGTTCATTTGTGATAATATTCACAGCAATTTTACCATATTTTACCTAAACAATCCTTTATTACCAAATTTTGAGGTGACAAAAACTTCTGTGAAATCATTTTACAGCTTTTAATGTCATTTCCCAATGCTTAAAGATCTTTATTTGTTCATTATTTAGAGAAATTGCTAAATTTGTTTATCTTTCTTATCTTTTACATTTTAATGAGGTCAAATGCTATGTGCAATTTAGGTACAAGTAAGAAATTCAATGTTTTGCATCGACCTGGTGGCTTGAAACACAGCAATATGTAGTAAATTTTTATTACCAACACAAAAATTATAAGGGATTATCCTATTATGACCAACAGTAAGAAGAAGAAACGAGATAGGCACCCCTAAATCGCGAGGAAAACTATGATAAACGGTTTAGTACCGAAAAACATGTTCCATGTTAAAGATATTAGTCGGAGACTAAAATAGAAGGAACCCGGGGGTCCAGGGGGCGGAGCTCCTTTGCGAGGCGCGGAGCGCCGAGTTTTTCTTCTTTTGCGCCTGGCTCGCTTATTTTCAGATTAAAGTTTCGATTTTTGGGTCTCATTTGGATCCGCCCGAATTTAGATTTGCATATCTGCAAAAAAAACTGTAGGTCATAGATGGATTACGACCGCTAAGCGAAACGACGATTTTAATTACATTTTTTTTGCCGTTTTTTGCGCTACGCCGGGCGGCGTCGACCGGATCGAGAAAAAAATTACACCGTCGTCGAGCCGACCGTATGCTCGACAAAATTTGTAGAAATACTTTTTCTCGAAAAATGGACCGGTTTCGAGTAATCGTGATATACAAATTAAAAAACGGCAAATTTTAAAAATTCGTTTTAATTACATTTTTGCACGACTATGCTCTATTTGGTTGTTTACCGTGTCTGTTTCCACGACAGTAAGTTTTGTTTACTAGTTGCTAAGGATAAGACGACGGTAAGTATTTTTTTTGTGCGACTATGCTCTATTTGGTTGCTTACCGCGTCTGTTTCCACGGCATTAAGGCAACTTGATATAAAGAGAATAACATATTTTTATTTATTAAATACACATTTAAATGTTTTTTAATAAATTTAGTCGCGCAAAAAACGTCATAAGCATCTCGAACATTAAGGACTACCTATCTCAGACAATAATTGGAGTCGTCGCTTCGCTCCTCCTCCAAACAATTGTCTTCGATCGGTAAAATGTCCTTACTGTTCTTGATACTTAATATACTATTTGACGTCTCACATAATTTCGGTAAAATCGATTGGTCCGTGCCAATGAAATTTTGATGGAGCAAAAATGTGGAGGCCGCAGGCCGACCCATGTTCCTAAAAGCAAGTGGGAGGCCGTAGGCCGACCCGTATCCATAAAGGCAAGCGGGAGGCCGAAGGCCGGCCCGTATATACTAATAAGCAAGTTGAAGGCCGACCCGTACTCTTAAAAAACCGGGGGAGGCCGAAGGCCGACTCGTGTTTGTTTCATCGTTGTCGAGAAGCCAAAGCCGGACCAAACAAACTCAAGTCCTGCAGGTACGCCGACAACTTTGAATTGATTTTTTTTGATTGAGGAAGAATAATTTCCCAACAAGTTTTGCATCAAAAATTATTAAAATTGCTCGCCAAATCCGATTCCGACGTTAAAATTTTATATAAAAAAAAATTTTTTGCTATTCGGTTTTGAAGGCACTACCTTGGAAATTATTTTGGAAAATTACTTTTTCATTTTATAGCCGTACGGTGCGAGATACGAAAAAAAGCTATAAATGCAATTTCGTGCATCCCCGGAATCTGCCTCGGTTGCCGGTAAAAAATTAAACATCCTCCCGTAAATTAGGACCCTGTGGCCGTTTGAAGGATTCTCAAAATTTCCACCTTGATGCCGTCCTGGCGCGACGACCGCGAAAAAATTTTTAATTTCGAAAACGGTTTCGGGCGACATCTTTCGAGCCCCGCCTTTTCGAAAGTAACACTTTTTTTCGTTTCGGAGGTCCGATAAGCCGGCAATTGCGGAAATGCAAATTTTGAAAAATTTTGATTTCAAACCTGGACCTTTGACAAATTTGTTCCTAGATAAAGTATTCGACAGGTAACGAATAAGTAAGTTGTCGCTTTTTTTTTAGTCCACAAGGTCAAATGACGATATTGCATAATCGTGTGCAGATTTGATAGGCGACCCAGATTAGGTTTATGGATGTTTTTCGTGCGACAGCGCGGTGACGCTTACGTGTCCTTCCGACTCTTACCCCGGATCTGGGAGAACTTGAAATGCGCGACATCTTATTGCCCTTGCGCAGTTATTAAATGCACCATCATTTTGACCTTGAAATCTCTTTCGAGGGCGCAGTTACGGCCCTTAAGGTGAATTTTAGAAATTTTACAAAATTGCCCAAATTAAAGTCCTCGATAGACACCGTCGTTGGCTTTAAATTGTTCCAAGACACGTGACCTTGAAAATTATTTTAAAGGCCGAAATTTGTCGCCAAATCGAATTTTGAATTTGTACCGCGGATATGCAATGGGATGTCGGATCCGCAATAGTCGAAAATAAATCGGAGGCCAAAGGCCGACCCGTAACAGGAATAACAAGTGGGAGGCCGAAGGCCGACCCTTATTATTAAAAGCAATCGGGAGACCGACTCGGGTTCGCTTCACCATTGAGACGCCAAATCCGGACCAAAGAAATCCGAGATCTCACATGCAAACCAACACTCGACCATGGAATCCTTAAAAGTTCCAAAAACCGGTCGGTAAGCCCATAAACAATCGGGAGGCCGATAGGCCGACAGCGAAGCCACAGGCCGCGCGCCTTGCAGAGCTAGCAAGGCCGATTTTCAAGTGGCTAGTTTATTAATAAAATTGGTGTCAATCGTTTAAGCTTCAAAGGTTTTTACTAAAAATTCTATTGTTGGGAACAATTTTGGGGGGCGCTGTAGAAATGCTATAAAAGCGTCCCATCGCCATCGTGATGTTATAATAAAATTAATACTAATAATTGAAGGGGCAAGTGGATAAAGGGGCTATGTGACAAAAACCGTTTATTGAGTAAAAAGCCAATTAGTTAAATTTGTTGCTACTTTTTGATAAATGGCTGTAACCATTGCACTGTAACCATTACACTGCACATGGTTAAAGAGTGCATGAGTTACCTTTACACATTGCCCCTTCATTCACGACAAAATATCATAAAATCAAGAAATGTCACATAGCCCCTTTATCCACTTGCCCCTTCAATTATTACATACAATTAATAATTTATTGGAAAATTTACGCTGGGAAGAGGGGCTTGCATTTCTATACGCCCTTCCAAAATTGAGGTATTGGGAATTTTCCAAAACAGCAATTGGGAATTTGGGGTAAAATTCGCAAAATTAAATTCTTAAAGAATTTAATTTTTATTACGAACCTTTGAAGCAAGGGCGGATACAACCCCATTAATTTTCAAACATAAAAAAAAACGATTAAATGCACTAAAATTGCTGAAAACATTTAAAATCTTCGTCTAAAACTAAAAGATTTTTTTTACTGCTATTGTTTTTTTATTGCTGACAGTGCCAGTCGCGCTGGGACAGTGAGTTAGGAATTATTATCCAAGGCTTTTGCCCAGGCGACTATGCTCTGGATTTTGCTGCAGCTCATCCGGCCAGGTGTATTCAGTAATCCGCTTTTTGGAAGCATTTTCCGGGACGTCGTACGTAAGATCGAGCTTGTGTGTTCGAACATTGACTGAAGGCCTTTTTTATAAAGAGAAGACGTTCAATGCTGTACCAACTAGCGGCCACGGTTGTCTTCGTCCTCATCTTCTTCGATTTCGTTCATTTCTTCTCGCCTTGGGCATATTAAGAAAAGAGGGGAGAGATTGTCTAAAATTAAATTATTAATTGTCGCTGGTGTTTTTGCTGAGGATTTCCTTAGTTTTCTTCTTCCTAAGGAAGTCCTCTGGTTGGTAAGTAGTTACGCAACTATCAGACAAGCAGGTTATCGGATACCACAGAGGCTTGGTAGAATCTTTCCGCCGAGTGGCGGGCCGTCACTTGCGTCCTTTGGAGCTTGACCAAATGTATCTTGGTCGTGTAACTCCAAACTGGTGCGAGACTGGTAAATAATAATCTAGTGAAATTTACAGAACCTTACATAGTCCAGGCAACGAAGCCGAAAAATTGGCTCTAGCTTGCAAAAACTCCGGGCAAGCTGAATTTTGGCAGAGATGTACATTGGAGTGTTCTAATGAACCCCCCAAAAGTCCCATAAAATCCCCCGCCGGCGTCCCCTACAATCGGGGGTTTTAGCTCCTCCAACGCGATTTTTTGCCGATAACTCGCTTATTTATCCTTGTATGAAAAATTATGATCAGATCATAATTGAAGAGCATAAAATTCTCTATCAAATAGTTTTTTTTTCATATTTTTCCATGGCACACTAATACTTAAATTATTCACCGAATACACGACCCACCCTTAAAATGGCACAATATTGATTCGTTGCAGGGAGAGAAATGTTTTCGGGCACGGGAAATGCTTTTAATAATAAATTAATTGAAATTGTGGCAAAGGTTGGAAAATGAAGAGAAGAATAGATTTTTTCAAAATTTGCCCAAGTTATAGTATTTTGCAAGTAAAACGAAACCGAAATTTTGGTTTGAGCATACAGAAGGTCCGGGCAAGCTGAAATTTGGCAAAGATATTGCCGTGATAAGCTACTGCAATTATGTTTTTTTTTTCTATAGCGAGAGAAAAAATATGTACGGCACTTTTAAATGCTCCGGACTAGCTATGCATGACAGACTCTGTAAATTTGGGTCGTAACTTGGGTTCATGTAATTAATCAAAACATTCCAATACGTCACCTTAAGCCTGTGAACTTTCTTATAACGATAATTCAATCAAATTGTAACTTGCGTCTGCCTATCCTTCAATCGACCACTGCTATTTATAAATTAAATAAAACGCAACGTTATCAGAACCAAAAAAATAAAGCAATTTATTTTACACAATAAAAATGTACGACAAAATATTGGTATTCTTATGCTAAACAAATCAAATTTTACAAAGTGAAATATCATAATAAAATTCCCCAAAAGTTTATGCGCGCCCGAAATTTATAGAAACGATTCGTCTGTTTATCAATTAGTAAGTGCGTCACAAAAAAACAATTCTTACCGAATTACAGTGTTCACACGGAGTTTTCCGATGTAACTGCGATGATGTGGAGCATAGAAGTCGAAGGTTCTCGTTGAAGAACAGCCTCTGATCTTGACCCAAAAGACAGGTAGGAACGACCAGTTTATAATTCTCTCCTCCGAATCAGATAATCAACCAGTAAGTAATTTGAAAACTAATCTCTTCCAATATTTTTATATTCACCCAACCATAGACTATAACCAACAAAATACATCAATGGTTCCAAAACTTTTCATAAAATCTCTTGATTAAACGTACTATTCAATGCAAATCAACTCCAAAAATCTTCTTAATTGTCCATAAAATTAAGTCTTCACTTGAGGACGATTTATTCATAAAAAAATAACTCAGAGACCAAAACTAACTTTTCAAATCCCCATATAAAAACTACTTTTCTAAATATTCACGACCCATCCTCACACTTTTTGAAGGCCGGCTTGGGAATCTCCTATCCTCTTCGCTCCCTTATCTTTTTTGAACCCCCACCAGATTTCAACTCACGCGCATTTACGAATTTTACAAACCGTCACTTTAATTTAAACAAAATCTTAATTTCACAAATAAATCAAATCAATTTAACTTGTTTCTCATACTTTCAATTGATCAAATAACCACCAATATTTTGTCATTTACAATTTCCTAACTTTTATAGATCTAACAACGTCTCATCCTCTAAATAATTGAAGCAGAAGCAGTCAACCAATTTTTTCAACCAAAGAATATCCAGACACAATCTATTAACTGCCTGTTATGGTCTTATATTGAATTATTAAATCATGAGTGTTTTGATTAATTGACCCAATTACTTCATACCCCCTATCTTATAAACGTAACACGACAATATATATTGAAGTGTTCTAATAAACCCCCAAAATGTCTCATAAAAATCCCAAGCCGGCGTTCCCCCAAATGAGGATTTTAGCCCCCTAAATTGCGGTGTTTCGCCTATAGGGATAAAATATAATAAAATAATAAAAAATAAGAAGTTTAACCTCGAATTCATTTTTATTTTATCATCATCGTGACGTCAAATATTTAGTTGATATTACAGCCACCAGGGTGCGTACAATTAATATTTTTCCCCTATAGCTCACGTACTATTACAGTATGTATTGTAGTACTACCTACTGCAGCGCCACAAGTTATAGAGAATTTTATGTTCTTTAACTTTGCTTAATGGTAATTTTTCGTAAAAGTAAAAATACGTGGGCTATAGACGAAACACCGCACTTACGGGGCTAAAATCCTCATTTAAGGGAACGCCGGCTTGGGATTTTTATGAGACATTTTGGGGGTTTATTAGAACACTTCAATATACATCTTTACCAAATTTCAGCTTGCCCGGACCTTCTGTAAGCTCAAACCAAAATTTCGGTTTCGTTACTTGGAAGATACTATAACTTGGGCAAATTTTGAAAAAATCCATTTTTCTCTTCATTTTCCAACCTTGGCCACGATTTCAATTAATTTACTATTAAAAGCATTTCTCTCCCTGCAACGAATCAATATTGTGCCATTTTAAGGGTGGGTCGTGTTTTAGGTCAATAATTTAAGTATTGGTGTGCCGTGGAAAAATATGAAGAAAAACTATTTTATAGAGAATTTTATGCTCTTCAATTATGGTCTGATCATAATTTTTCATACAGGCATAAATAAGCGAGTTATCGGCAAAAAAATCGCGTAGGGGAAGCTAAAACCCCCGATTGTGGGGGACGCCGGCGTGGGATTTCATGGGACTTTTGGGGGGTTCATTAAAACACTCCAATGTACATCTCTGTCAAAATTCAGCTTGCCCGGATTTTTTGCAAACTAAAAACCTTCCTTGCCTGGACTAACAGTGGTACATTTGTGCCATAATTTATTTTTTGAATATATTATGGCACAGAATATCCCACAGTGTTGCATATCTTTCTTCAATTTATAATCAACGGTATCAAACAGCTATTCCCGAATTTTCAAAAACTAGTCAAGCATGAGATGCATCATTTCAATTAATTCTCTTAACATTTAACCCTGTTAAAATTTCTTGAAGGAAAACTGGTTTTTTAATCCTTTTATACTAATGTTTGACCTTTGTCTTCACAGTCCAATCATTTTGATGCATCATTAAATTTTATTCATTTTACGCTTTTCTAAAAATTTCTCTAAATATGTGATCCATAAAATAACTAAATTTAAATATAAACAGTTAAATTTTTCCTTGAAAAAGGATAGAAATTAAACAAGTAAATAAAAGTAACATAAAGATAATTATTATATTCTAATTGAAATTGTGCAAGTGACTGTGCATAATTACTAATTTGTGAAATAAAAAACAGCTAAAAACAATTTCACCTTGGTAAAATCATAGTTTTGGACATCTAATCTAGAAATCACTCACATTCCTAAATGGTGAAATTTGAAAAGCAAATTTTTAAAAACAATTTTATTGATGTTTTTTTCAATTTCATATATTACAATGGATGTTACCCAAACTTGTGGACAACAAATCATATTATACAACAAAAAATTTTTTAAAAAATAAAATAACAAATTGAAATAAGAGATGTTAATGTGATTTTGGAAAAATTTTATTCGACGAACAACCGACTGCTGAAATTTGTTAAGAAAGAAAAACTAAATTGTTTTAAATTGGAAAATAACCAAATTTTTTAGTTTCCTTTGAATGTTATTGATGAGGTATTAAATTGTTCTAGTTTTTCGTTTTTGGTGTTCACTTAATGCGAGGTTGTGGTGTGTTGAACCGAATGCTGATTTATCGAATTGATGTAGGCAGTGTCCTTCATGTGCTTCTCCATCTATGAAAATAACAAAGTTTACTGCAGTTTCTCGATACGTAACTCGTGCACGAGTAGCTAAACTTGAAGACTTACCACTTTCTTAATGTATCCATATTCTCTGCTGTCGACGCTCCCTTTAATATCGTCGAGTTGATATGGAGGACTAATGATCACTTGATGATCCCATACGACTATATCGGAATTTCTCCACTTAACTTCTTTTATCGTTTTTGAAATAGCTATAAAAAGACGTTGACCTTCTGGCGTAACGCTCGACGACATCGCAGTTAACAGGCGCCGTTTTTCATCGACTTGGTTGCGAATGCGTGTGTTTAGCCTTTGTAAATTTAGGGATTGTGGAACCTCCGGAATCGAAGTAACCTCCTTTTTCACTTGTAAATCGCTTACTAACGACAGATTTATCAAATGTACATCGTTCGCATTGGAATTTAGATTTCCACTTGAAGGTGGACATTCTGATTTACTGTTAAGAAAAATTTTGCCACCAAAATAATTCAACTACAAAATTCAACTAAAATTGTAAAAACTCAGCGTGACAACACACAATTAAACACAATAAAGGAGTTGGTTTCAAAAAAAAAAGAAGAAATAACGCAACAAATAAACAATAACCACTAGAAATTCCAAATTGTAATTTCGTTAAATCGACTTTTTCGATATAATAAAAAAAGGATACTCAAAATTAAAAATTTCGTTTGTGGATCGAACGCCAATACTTCGCCTTCATATTCTTGATTATAACATGTTTTACACCAAACTGTACTTCCTAATGAAAAACAATCCGACACAGCGGCCATGTCGAAAATGGCAACACACAATTCGCGATCTAGTTACTTTGAATCCAAGTAGGTGGTGGTACCGCTTTCATTAGATTTCTGCAAAAAAATCATACCAACTTCTAGTAGTTCGAATGAAGCATAGATTTGTGAAAACATAGGAAAGGGTTAGAGATTAACGTATAGGGCGTTTCATAATTAATTCAATTTACAATTGCAATTTTATTTTGTTGTTACAATCGATAGAAAAAAATTATTTTTACGCCACGACCTTGCGTTTAAAACGCTGCGACAATGGTAAGGAATACAAAAATTAGTATAGAAACAATCTTGTAGGTAATTAAATTTCCTACAAAAAAGTATAGTACAACGTATATATCTTTGATACTTTAGGCGTGGGAGGCTTCCGAATTCGCAGATCATTTTTAATTTCTTTATCCAACCTAGAGGTGCATTTCGACAACCCCCCCCCTCTCCTCTCATTTTGAATTTCGGATTCAAACTATAGTCCATCTGGTTTTGGATTGCAGTAGAGGTCGCCTTGAACGGCAAGTCAGATTTACACTGGAAAACGTCATATAATTAAAGTGTATGAGTGACAAAAACCAAATGTCACTTATTTGATACTTGAAATCGATGGCGTCACGGTAAAAAGGCGTAAGCGACAAAAATCTGAAATAAGGATTATTATGAATATTAAGTCGTAAGAGTCAAGCCACTCCTTTAACATTAGTGTTGTATCCACCAAAACATCGAGGTTTGTTAAAATTGAAGTTGAAGTAGCGTAAGCGACAATTTCCGTTATAGAATAAGTTAGGTTATTATGTATTAAGCGCCAAGTTGCATCAGTGTCAGTACGGTTACGCCCAGCAGCAATTATTGATGCCCTTACAAGGTAAACATTTTAATATATTGTAAATTTTGTTGTAGCAATAGTAAAGCTCAGTTTACAATAAAATTATTTGGCACACATAATTAAATTATGAAGAAAAATGCTCGAAATAGATTTTGTCGCTTAGGATTTTTACATGTTTGATTTTTGATAGGCTTAAGCGCCATTTCCCCATAAGTATCCTATGCTACTTTTGAACGCATTTTTCTATAAAACTTATGTACAGATCTCTAAAATGTTTAAACTAATTGATTAAACCTCTATTATAACGTTTAAAAAATTATTTAAAATTCAGTAGAAATGGAATGAGAGTCTGTAAATTGAGTTTTAAATTTCGTTTTGATATGTCGCTTACGACTTTTATTTTTCTAGATGTCCCGTGGCCAAAAAATTTTGGATTTGTTAAAAACTGCTACAGTTAATAATAATGTCGAGGTAATTGAGGCCATAGAGGTTAGAGCTTTTGATAATAATGGTAATACACTATTAAACCAAGCCTTGCAAAATGACATTTTCATTCTGGACAGTGATGTTATTCTGGAATCTGTTGCCGATTCTCACTGTTTTTCAACTGTAATAAAAAAACAAGACTGTAGATTATACAGACAGCGTAGAAAACTCCGAAACCTTCCAACATGGATCTTCTGAACCAGATGGAACATTGTACTTAGAAAAAGAGAATGATAATGAACGTAGTGATCGTAATTTAAGTGAAGATGGTAGTTCAAGTGACTTTCCTGCATTATCTAAAGCTCGTCTTACATCAGGACATTTCTGGCGTCATTTCTTGGGCCATTTCTGCGCACAACGGTATACGCACGCGCAAATACTATGAACTCGTCTCTGCGCAGAAATGGCGCAAGAAATGACGCCAGAAATGTCCTGATGTAAGACGGGCTTAAGAGCGGTAGTACTACTTCATATACCTCAAGTGGGTCAAGCGAAAAGATTAAAGGAAAAAGATGTAAGAAAAAGGAAAGCAAATCGAATAAATATAAAAGACGTCGACATTCAGGTCTATCGTATTTGAATTACAAAAACGAAAAAGTAGGAAATAAAAACATATTAAAAAATCCGTGCCTTAATAAAAAATGCACCAATGGATGCAATACATTTTCAGAAGATGAGAGAAAGCAAATCTTTTCATTGTTTTGGAATATGGGAAACAATTTGGAAAAAAGAAGTTTTATAAATGGTTGCGTAAACATAATTCTAGTCAAAAGAAAAAGAACTTTGGCTCAGGATTCTAGACGAAGCCTAACATATCAATATTTCTTTATAAAAGGGGATGTTCAAGTACGAGTATGTCTTCAGTTTTTTGTGAGTACCTTAAACATAACGCAGAAGCTGGTTAGGAACTCCGAACTTCCAGAAACCGACGTCGACGATGCTATAGAATAGTCATTTTAATTTTAATAATTATGTTTAATTTTAAAAAGTTTAAATATAAGTAGGTATGTAGTTTATGTTTGAAAATATGGATTCTTAATCGTTTTTTTTTTTAATTAAACAACTCTTTCTTTATATTCGTATAATTTTTTTAAAAAGGCGTAAACACCAACTATCTAAAATATAAATGACAAAAGTAGTAAGGCGTATGTGAGACTTAAGCGCCATTCCGAGCCGGAAATTTTAGAGAACAATCGGCTTAAGTGACAGCAAAGAAGGCGTAATCACCAAATACTAATTAAAAAAAGGCTTAAGCGACAAAAATATTAATAAAACCGACATTAGGTACTTAAATTTATTTTTTGTTATATAAAAATCACTATTATCAAGTTTATTGCTAGTTAAACAAAAAAAAGCGGAACATTGAATAACATTTCAAAGTTTTTCGCAATTTTTGTATCTCCTGAACAATATGGTAAAAGCCGCTTACGCCTTTTTACCGTGACGCCATCGAAATAATCGAGTTAAAAGTATTTTTTTATCAAATAGCAATTTATCTTGTACAAATTATTTAAATTTGCCAGAAACTTTTAGAAAAAAATATTCGTGAGTTATCAATCGCAAATAAAATTTTGGCAGTGTAAATCTGTAAAAATTTTAACCAATCACGTTCCGAGTTCACAATTTTAGTACAATCTAGTTCTGCATATTCTGCATAGTTCTGGGTATCCATCTTAAAACGGATGGACTATAGTTAAATGGTTTATACGCATTTATACCTCTTTCGTTTTTGGAGATATTTTAAAAATTCCTTGGGGTCTGGCGAAATGCTAACCCCCCCCCCACCATTTTGACTTTTGGATTCAAAATAACCTCAATGGTTTGTACCTCGTATGCACCTTTTTTATTTTCGTTTGTACCTCTTTCGTTTCAGGGATACATATTTTAAAACACTTTGGGGAGCGGGGGCTAGCGAAATGCTACCCTCTGCCCCATTGCGAATTTTGAATCCAAAATAATCTCATTTGTACCTGGTTTTCACCTGGTCGTACCTCTTTTATGTACTTCCGTTTCTACCTCTCTAATTATCGAAATATTCAGGAAAACACGATGACGCGCATGTTAGATTAACAAGAATTCGGTACGCAACAACTCGACGACCAACGCCACCGGTAAATTCTGGCAAAGAAAATGATCCATATCTGTATTTTAGTTACTCTGAAATACAAATATGGTTAATATCAATTTTATCAAGAAAATTATAATGTACTGTCTGTTTTTTTTAAGGTTATAGCAAATTTATTATTATTATTCATTAAAATTTTTTTTTTTGTAAAGGAAAAGGGCGGACCTTTTCCGCTCTTGCAAATATTATAATTCCGTCCATTTTGGAACTTAAAACACGCAATATTCTTAAATGAGCGCAGATAATAAAGCGTTTGAAAACGTGAAAAACCTCCAAATCGAACTATTAGAATGCGTTTGACAGAGCTTCAAAACGAAAAAAGTGCCAGACCGAATATGTCAAATTAATATCAATTGTTTATCTGTGACCAGCGCCGTAGGAAGCTCTTCGGGCCTCTTCGATAAAAGATTTTTACCATTTTGAAAATTTATAAAGGTTTAGCGCCCCCATTGCGATGGCGCTTGAGGCAAAGCCTCAGTCCTTGCTACGGCGCTGCAGCTTGCACATTTTAGTTTATCGAGTCGTAATTTAAATAAACAGCCGGTGTAAGGGTGATCACCAGTGCAATGGGAACAGTACGTCACTTCCTCAATGACATATGTACAGTCGAAGCATTGAAGAATGTTTACAAATTCCTCGATGTATATGCGACCGCGGTCCACATTAGCTTGAGTCTTATCTTGAGGCTTAGCTTAAAGCTTAGCTTGAGGTTTAGCTTAGCTTGAGACTTATAGCTTGAGGCTTAGCTTAAAGCTTAGCTGAGGCTTAGCTTAAAGTTTAGCTTGAGACTTAGGCGGTTATTCTGTAAGGACATATGTAGACTGCGCCGATGGTCAGAAATTAATCCTTTTTTTTGGGTAAATGACCATGGGCAACCTGTAGATTGCGCCGATGGTCATTAAGGGTAACATACAGATTGCGCCGATGGTGTACTGAGGGATTACAAAGTATTACCAAGGCATAATGGGGTTATTATTGTAAATCATCAGTTTATTAAATATTAATAAAAAATAAAAAAATTAAATTGCGGTACCTAATTATCATTAATGTGACAATACTTATTGCAAATACTTTTTATAAATTCCAACCGTGACATTGTTTTGCTAGAATACAAGTCGATCAAATGCTGTAGTTTAGCTTTTTTACTAATTGCATCGGTATTTTGCATCTTAGCCGTACCTATACTGTTTATGTTGATATATGTCTTAATTTGCATCATTTTCAATTTCTCCAAAAAGGTGTAAATCGCTGGGTGGGGGCTATAAAAATGTGAACTAAATACGTTATGAAACGACTCGCACGCATTTGTTGTCCGGCACATACTCGCTGTGTGTGCCCCCCAGAGCTTTGGTGGAAAAAGTGAGTTTGCATCGATATAATTATGAAATATGTAGTCGGTATACCTGTTCAGTCGTTCATCGTCTGGCAATATCGCTATTAAATCCTCACTAAAAGCAGCATCAATTTCGTGTGGAGGCAAATATTGTAACCCAAATGAGAAGCGCAACCATTTACCAATTTCGGAAAGTTCATCTCGATATTCCGTGACCAAGCCTAATTTTTGTATTTTTTTAAACCACGCCTGGCTTAAATGGAATCTACACCCAATAAGTTCCACATTTTCCCAAACATGTTTAATGCTCGCATGAATAGCAACTTCAAAATCGACAGTAGCGGTTTTCGGTTCAAAAAGTAAATTATTTCGAGAACAAATGTCTACTAACGTTTGTAGACAGTGTTGGTAAGTGAGCTGTTTTTTATCTTTCAAAAGACAGAATGCAAGTGGAATGTAGTATCCATTGTCATACTCATGAATGGTAAAGAATTGATAGAAGAATTTAGTGCAGTAATCAAAAGTACCATCCATGAAAATGTTCTCTGAAGAGCACAAACATCTTAAGTTAGTCAGACAGGAAAATATAATCAAATTGTTTTCCTTGTCGTTAACCATAAGAAAATTTTCGCCATTCTCTGTGTTAACTACTATACACAGTAAAAAATATAGAGTTAATATTGAACTCTATTTCACACTACAAATGGTTCATACAAGTCCACCACATATAGTGTACATTTTTACACTAACAGTTTTAATAATGTACAGTGTAAATTAGTTCACTAGAATTGGTAAAAATTTTAACCGTATTTCGAGTATATTGTAGATAAATATAGAGTAAAAATGTACACTAAATAGAGACTTTATTTACACCGTTGCGAGTGTATTTTAGATAAATATAGAGTAAAAATGTACACTAAATAGAGACTTTCTTTACACCGTTGCGAGTGTATTTTAGATAAATATAGAGTAAAAATGTACACTAAATAGAGACTTTCTTTACACCGTTGCGAGTGTATTTTAGATAAATATAGAGTAAAAATGTACACTAAATAGAGACTTTCTTTACACCGTTGCGAGTGTATTTTAGATAAATATAGAGTAAAAATGTACACTAAATAGAGACTTTCTTTACACCGTTGCGAGTGTATTTTAGATAAATATAGAGTAAAAATGTACACTAAATAGAGACTTTATTTACACCGTTGCGAGTGTATTTTAGATAAATATCGAGTTGAAATATACACTAAATAGAGAAAACCAACTTTTTTGGAAGGTTTCTCTATTTAGATGTAAAATTTACAACATTCCTAGGATAAAAAAAATACTATAGATTAATAAAATAAGCGAAGAAGTACAACCGTAACCTTAATAGAAAATAAAACATTAGTTATTAGAAATTTTTATATTTATTGACATCAATAATGAACTAAAATAATTATAATTATATACATTTAAAAAATCATAAAATACAGATAATATAGAACTTAGAAAAATAAAGTATATATAAGTATAAGAAATATTAAAAATAAAATACACTTAAATAATAATTACGAGTAGTACCAAAATAAATTCTAATATAATAATTATTTTACTAAATTGAGAAGCTTATGACTATTAAAATAATATAAAATATATATATAATGCACCATTACTTATAATAATAGTTATATAATTAGTACTAATAATAAAAATTGTAAAATAATAATCATTTTATTAAATTAAAAACTGTGCGACTGTTAAACACATAAGGGTTTCAAATTCAAGCATTAGTATAAAATTTTCTCACATTGTGAATTTTAATAAATGATAAAACTAGAAAATCGGATAGGGCAGAAGGCTAAGCAAATTTTATGTCTAAAAAACTACTTGCCATTGATAATATTTAAACTTTTTAATATTAAAAATGATATCAGTGAAATAGCCGGTTGCAGACTTTCGCTCTTGATCTTGGTTGTCAATTTTGGGCGCCGAAACTAGAGATCAAGAGTGACTGGGAAACTTTTTGTGCGCAAGAACTGCATCGTTTCCCGCGCTGTGTGGCATGTGGTCATTTGGACGTCTTGTTTAAAGACGGTGCCTGTGGCATGTGGACGTCTTGTTGAAAGACGGTGCCACATACTATACAGCACGGAAAGTGATGCGGTTATTGCACACAGATTTCCCGGCCGCGTAATAATGTCTAGTTTCGGCGGCCAAAATTGGCCGTCAAGATTGTGTGATATCAAGCCGTTGGATTTTTTCTTTGTGATTATATGAAGCAAAAGGAGTATATCAATCCCCCCCCCCCCAAATTATTCTAGAGTGAAAGTACTATAGATTCTTTTTAACATTAAAAATGATATCAGTGAAATGGCCGGTTGCAGACTTTCGCTCTTGATCTTGGTTGTCAATTTTGGCCGCCGAAACTAGAGATCAAGAGTGACTGGGAAACTTTTTGTGCGCAAGAACTGCATCGTTTCCCGCGCTGTGTGGCATGTGGTCATTTGGACGTCTTGTTTAAAGACGGTGCCTGTGGCATGTGGACGTCTTGTTGAAAGACGGTGCCACATACTATACAGCACGGAAAGTGATGCGGTTATTGCACACAGATTTCCCGGCCGCGTAATAATGTCTAGTTTCGGCGGCCAAAATTGGCCGTCAAGATTGTGTGATATCAAGCCGTTGGATTTTTTCTTTGTGATTATATGAAGCAAAAGGAGTATATCAATCCCCCCCCCCCCCCCCAATTATTCAAGAGTGAAAGTACTATAGATTCTACGCTTTATTTATGAACTACCACAGGACATATACAGCAAAATAATGGGAACTTTTATCAAAACAGCGAAAGTCTGCAAGGCCGCCAATAGCGACTATTTGACCGATATAATTTTTCATGTTTAATGTCAATGCGTTTAATGAGATGCCCTTAAATGTTTAACAGTATCCTCAACACTATTTAATTTAACTGAACAAAGAAAACAAGTCAGCATTATGGAATAAGTATAGTGAACGTTAAAATTGAATTTAAAAATAATTACTATAAATTTAACAAAAAACACTCAATATTAACTTAGCCAACTTAATTATTGAGCAGTTTAGTACGTAATTCTATCATTTTTGATGTAAACAAAATTTTTTCACTGTCTATATTAAAATAAAAACTTTGAATAAATTTATAAAAATGATCTAATTGCTCATCATATTGAATCCCAAAAGCAAAATGTGCCTTAAACAGAAGTGCAAATGCTGTTAAAACTGAACATGGAGAAGCGCAGCTAATACTAGACTGGTCAATAATTAAATTGTATTGACAGATTGTGGATTTAGTTAATCCCCCCGCTACTATAAATGGTTGACGATTTTTGCTTGCTGATATAATTTCTAAAATTGTCGTGTTCAGCTAATCATAAAAAAAGATGTAAGAATTCATAAAATAAATGTTAGAAGTATAAAATAACTTACAGGTTTAAATGTAATTAATCGATCTTCCAATTTAACGTTATTTTTGCATCTATTCTTTTTACTTGCAATAGGACGCACCATTTGCATTAATGCAAAGAGGGCCTTTGTTGCTGGATTCCAATCTAAAATTAATTATTAATAAATCCATAGTAGATAGCAGTGATAAATTCGCATACCTGATGATGCACTTTCATTTCCTGATATGATTTCCGGCTGTGGATATTTCACAGTACTAGAATAAATCTGAATTATTTTTTCTACGTCTTTCGAAAAAACTTCTTCAAAGTTTATTTCAGTTGGATACAACTGCTTAAAATCTTCTTCAATCTAAAATAGTATTTTATTTTTCAATATATAAATTCAGATAAATGAAGACAATAAAACTTACAGGCCACGAATTATCAAGAAATCTTGGAAATTCTTTTAAGACATTAATTCCCAAAGATCTCCTGTAAGGCAAAGTTAATAACATCCTACTCCTAATAGCGTCTGGGTCCGGATCAGTATTAATATTTTTTAAAAAACAAAGCGCATCAATTACATCAGCAGATTTTTCAACTGCTGTTGTTACAGTTGCATTTTGCTGAAGTTGGGCACCACGAAAATTTCTTTTTCTGGTTCTTCTATTTATATCTTGTTTATTGCGCGACAACGTACGAAGACGCCGAGAAATGTATCCTTCACCGCCGTTGCGGCACGAATAGAATGCTTCCTATAACAAATAATGTGTAAAAAATGTATTACACCTTCAGAATAACTCATGCATGTTTATAGATACTTACATAACCAAATTTTCCTAGAGGATCCCTGAGATTTGGAAAAATAGATATGATAGCTTCCCCCAAATTGCGCTTGACAAATTCTGGCACTTTCAGTCCGTATCTCTCAACTAAACTTCCCACTGTTATTTTAACAAGAGTCATTCTTTCAGAATTGGAAAGGTAGCCTGCCTTTTTGTAACAGTCAATAATATTTTCACCGCCTTTTCGTCTAATTATTTCTTCCCATTTCTACAAATCTTCCAATTTAATAAATGTTTGTAAATATTATAAACTAACCTTGGGAGCAAGTAAATCTGTGTGAAGGGCAGGTTTTGAATCCGAATCTGAATCCGAATCACATGAACGAGAATCAGACGATGTACCAGGAGAATCCACAGTTACTATGAATTCATTGAATGAAACAGTGTCCATCGATGATAACATGCAATGGTCTAAAAAAAAATACAATCGTTGAACACGAAGTACTAAGAATAATAGTTACTTACTGGTTTCAGTACGGAGTGTAGCAACAAGGATTTCAAGAGTACCTTCCGATGAATAATCATTTATAAAATCAATAAGTGTATCTTCCTCCAGTATTGTACCAGTTGGATCGGCAAAAAAAATCTTGTCTCCCAATTCGGGGAACTTCTTCTTGACTAAAATTATTTTCCATTTAATAAAAGGTGCAACATCGATCATCCGCATTATAATAATAATAATTTATGTAATAATATGTTCGGATTATTGCATTTTTCTGATTGTCTTTGGAAATGAATAAATAAATCTTATATATAAAAATGCTTGTATGTGGGTATGTGGGTATGTGGGTATGTGTGTGTGTTCCGCATAGACGCCTAAATCCCGTAACTGTGGGCGTTGAAACTTTCGCGAGATCTGGCGACATTCAATAGGAAACTTTTCGTCGTCTTTGATTTTACTAATTCGCCACCATAAGACGGTCATCAGCAGTTAAACGCTTCAGGTCACAGTAGTTGTCATAGTTACGATGCGATTTTGACGCTAAAAGATTAATTCAATGACATTGACATATTATAGTCAGTAGCGGCTCGACAAATAGGGGGCACAACTTTGACATAAGAATGTTAACCTTAAAAATGACAGATGACATATACTCAGTGGCGTTCCAAATATTTTTAAAATTAAATGACTTAACCTTAAAAATGACAGATGACATATACTCAGTGGCGTTCCAAATATTTTTAAAATTAAATGACTTTGACATATTATAGTCAGTAGCGGCTCGACAAATAGGGGGCACAACTTTGACATAAGAATGTTAACCTTAAAAATGACAGATGACATATACTCAGTGGCGTTCCAAATATTTTTAAAATTAAATGACTTTGACATATTATAGTCAGTAGCGGCTCGACAAATAGGGGGCACAACTTTGACATAAGAATGTTAACCTTAAAAATGACAGATGACATATACTCAGTGGCGTTCCAAATATTTTTAAGTCAGTAGCGGCTCGACAAATAGGGGGCACAACTTTGACTAACCTTAAAAATGACATTGACATATTATAGTCAGTAGCGTTGCACAATATTTTTAAAATTATCAAAAATCATTTTGCATATACAGGGTAAAACATAAATAGTGCGCGTTTTAGCAAGACCCTTTTCATAACCTAGAGAGTGACCCTGATAGTGTTGAATAGCCCCCATGGGCCCCCCGATAGTGTCAAAGTGACGGCATTAACTACATAACCTAAAAATCATTTTGCACATACAGATTTAACTTTACATGAAGATGTAACTTTACGTGAAGATTATGTATGTATGTGTGTATGTGTGTATGTATGTGTGTCTGTATGTATGTATGTATGACAGATGACGGATGACAGATGACGGATGACAGCTGACAGATGAGATGACAGATGACGGATGACAGATGACAGATGACGGATGACAGATGACGGATGACAGCTGACAGATGAGATGACAGATGACAGATGACGGATGACAGATGACGGATGACAGATGACGGATGACAGATGAGATGACAGATGACGGATGACAGATGACAGATGACGGATGACAGATGACGGATGACATATGACAGATGAGATGACGGATGACAGATGACCGATGAGATGACAGATGAGATGACAGATGACGGATGACAGATGACGGATGACAGATGAAGGCCGAACAACTTTGGCCTTCACGGATCTATTATTGTCCGCCCTGTGAGGCCGAAGGCCGAACAACTTTGGCCTTCACGGATCTATTATGGTCCGGTCTGTGAGGCCGAAGGCCGAACAACTATGGCCTTCACGGATCTATTATGGTCCGGTCTGTGAGGCCGAAGGCCGAACAACTGTGGCCTTCACGGATCTATTATGGTTCGGTCTGTGAGGCCGAAGGCCGAACAACTATGGCCTTCACGGATCTATTATGGTTTCACCCTGTGAGGCCGAAGGCCGAACAACTATGGCCTTCACCGATCTATTATGGTCTTCCCCCTGTGAGGAAGACTTTATATAGGTCGCAGAACTCGCCGGAATTGTGCAAGAAGACGCAAATCCACCTCTTCGTGGAAGATCCACCTCTTTGCGGAAGATTTAACTTTACCTGAAGATTAATTTGTTTTTAATTGGTTTTCTAAAGAAAAACTCGCCGGAATTGTGCAAGAAGACGCAGACCCACCTCTTCGTGGAAGATCCACCTCTTTGCGGAAGATTTAACTTTACCTGAAGATTAATTGAAAAGTGAAAATTGTGTAAAAACTTTGGACGTATGTAGCGCTCTTATTTACGCCAGAAATGGACGGGCAAACCGTTTTTGGGATTAGTTCCATCAAGACAAAAATTGAATTTAACATTGGAAGCATTTAATTACGACAAAAACTACGATTACATGAATCACGAGGATGTAGCAATAGGTGTTATGAACAAACTTTGCTTGCATTGTCGTGTTTCGAAGTTCGCTAAGGAATCACCAGGAATGTGTTGTTCGAACGGCAAAGTTGTTTTGCCACCGCTGCGCTGATTGATCCACCTGAGCCGCTTCTAAGTTATCTTACTGGCACCACTGCAATTTCAAAACACTTCCTGCTAAACATTCACAAGTACAATCATGCTTTCAAATGACTTCATTCGGAGCAACAAACATTTTCTCCAACGTCGGTTACATGCCCACAGTCATTTTAAAGTTGAAATAATAAAAAAATTGTTCATAATGTGTTGGTTCTGTTTACTCTACGTATGTCTAGCGCCGCAGGCGCTAGTCAATTTATAAATTTAATGTTTTTACCTTGTAAAATTTTTTTCGCAAATGATAACCTCAAATTTTTAACATCGGCAATGACTAAGATTTGAAACATTATACCTAGCAATATAAATAACCCTTGGTATACACACGATCGCTATAAAAAATGCTGCTAATCGTCGTACAAGTATTAAAATTTTAAAACTTGGCATTAATTTGCTATAATATGCAAAATTTTCTTCAACACGTGTAGAACAAATATTGACCGTGGATCACTAGTATACCAACTAGCACCAACTAGTCAAATGAAATAAACTACATTAAAATATTCGAATCTTTTGTTCGCCACGAGATAATATATAATTATTATTATAAAATGTAAGTTTTATTGTACTTCGATGTAACTCAATAGTATTGAAAAATCAATCAAAAATATGCAATACTAAAAACGTTACTTTAATTTATTATGCATAAATACCAACTAATACTTAGATATTAATTTCAAGGTTACTTACCCAAAATTTCCAATTCTTGGTACGTAAAAGTTGATTCAAATTTAAGCATCTTTTTTGTATGTATATGTTTTACCGAAATAAACATTATTTTGGAAAGTTTTAATTGAATTTTAAAAAAAATAAGTCACTTGAGCAAATAAAACTATTATCACTACACAACTGGAATACCATGGAATACTTATAGACGGATAGACGCATAATGAAACCAAAGAATAAATGAAACTACGCGCTTATACCAACGGTCATGCCCACGTCATATCTTAGATTATGCTGATAAGCTTTTATAATTATAGCATAATGAATTTTTACCATCAGCAATATTATTTTTACGTAGGAAGACCGTTACAAAGTATTATAATTTAATGTAATATGTGTAAAATTTACCTGATGTCGAGTTTATTTTAGCGTATAGTTGCAATTTACTTGTTTTAGAGTATATGTTAGTTAAAATAACGAATAGTGTTAAATTTTACTCTAAAATTTCACACGAATTAATTTACCATCAACACTACAATTTTTACACGAAGAAATTTTTTACTGTGTAGAGTCCAACGCGGAATGAACATCCATTATCGAGGTTGGTAATGGTGGCTGTTCTTTTCGCCTTACGTCATATTTATATAACTCTAGAGATCATCTCAGCATCACGGCGATCAATATCAACCCGAGAAACTTTCGTTTTAGCGATGGCGCCCATAAGAATGTCAGAAGGTCTTAGCGAAGTATCTTCAATCGCTTTTCGTTTGGCTTCACCACTAACAATTTGCCGCTTTAGTTTTTGCTCATCCATTTCGTGATTATGTTCCAAATTATCTTTCGTTATTGTCCTATGATTTTTTTCTCCCACGGTATACATATCAGCTGAACATTTTCGATTGCAGCAGCGCCATTTAATTTCTCCATTCTTTAATTCAATGTACTGGTAAAATTTGTACCCATCGCGCACCAACAACGTTTTTCCGCGCTCACTTAACATTTCTGTAATTGTTGACATTGCTAATAAATAATAATAATATGTTCTTGAATTTTTACTACATACTAAATATTTTTATACTTATATAGTAAATGTGAAATACCAACCCAAAAATTAAGGTGAAAAAAAGCCAAATAAAAAATATTAAAATATATTCCGCAAATATAAAATTGTAACCAATCAAATTTTATTGAAAAATTATAGACCAACAGAATCGTGCACAAATTGTCTCGAGATTACAAATTTCTCGTAGTTATAAATTTGTGTTATAAAAGTTTTTAATAATGAAAGAATCAAAATAATGCAGTTATTTAAAAATAACCTCGTCAAATTACTAACCTAATTAAAAATCGCACATAATGTATAGTACCTACTACCCCTGTAATAAATTAAGTACCTTAATCCTCTAATGGGATTTTCACTCCGTCGTTACCCAAAAAGATTACCTATTAATTGACCATCGGCGCAATCTACATACTTACCCTAACCGAACCCGGCGCAATCTGCATGCTAGATTATGAGACCCTTCAACCATCGGGCGCAGTCTACAACCTCCCTTCTGTAACTCGTCCTTTATTAAAGGATCCTTTAAAATTAGGTAAAGTTCGGTTTCCACTTAAAATATTATTTGTAATTCAATTGTTTACATCATAAACCGTACTTTACCTATTTTTAAAGGATCCTTTAATGAAGAACGAGTTACAGAATAACCGCCTTAGCATGAGGCTTAGCTTAGAGAGAGGGAGTATATTAATGCAAGTTGATACATTATAATAATAAATCTTAAACTTAACAATAACAATATGGTGAATGATGAGTGGGAGTGATTAAATAAATGATGATGGGTAATGATTAACAATGGTGAATAACAATAAATATTCTAGAGCAAAACTGCGGATATTTTGAATTTGAAGTTAGCGCCGTAGCAAGGGTGAGGCGACTGAGGCGTTTGCCTCAGGCGTCATTGCAATGGGGGCGCTAAACCTTGACAAAACCCAATAAATAATAGTTTAAAATTTTCAAAAAAATAAGAATCTTTGGAGGGGGGGAAGCGCATATATTCATTTAACTGAAAATTTGACCGCGATTTTATTTGTAACATCGCCTAAAATTCCCTGCCGGCCTTTTCCCCAAGTGGGGATTTTAATCCTCTACAGTAGTTTTTCGCCTATAACTCGCTTACCTTCATTTTTAGAGAAAATTATCATCAAATCAAAATTGAAGAGTACAAAATTCTCTTTAAAACAGATTAACAAAATTTACCTACATCATACCTTTGATCATACTAAGCATTTATGAAATAGAAAGAAAATCCAGAGAAAACAATTGAAAAAGGTTTTAAATAATTCATTTTCTGAATAATTATTTCGTACATTTAAACTTTACCATCGATGGCGAACAAAACAAAACAGGGTTTCAGGATTTACTTCAGATCTGAACTTCGTTTTGTAGAAAGTTTTCTCCTCTTCAGATTTGGTCCAACGATAAGACTGGGGATTTTAGGAAAGTTGATTCCATCCCCGCGTTCTTTTTCATTTTCCTTTAACTGACTGGGTAACCGGTAAAACTATCACGTCATCATCGCGACAGTTATTCAAATATATTTAAATTGAAAAGAAAACTTCCTACCGATAAAATAATTAATCTCCATATTCGGGGGGGGGGGGGTAAATCCGTTACGTTACCATGGAAACGCTGATTCTGACATACTAAGCGTATTTTATATAATATGATCTTCAGAAGTTCCCAATGATAAAAATCGATATTACATGACCGGGGGGTCTGTTTAATATGTTTAATATGTACATTACAACTACGGGACAACTCCCAAATGTTGATAGCAGAAAAAATCGTAACAAAACTCACAGTACACAAAAACTCAATATAAATATAAAGAAAAGAAAGAGAGCACCTGTAAGAGTTATATAATACACATAATCATTTCATACTTCATAACATGTTCGGATATCGTTCCCCTGAATTACCTGTTACCGCAGTGAAAATCAAATTCATGGTAACATTCATTAAACAATGTCATCATTGCACTGAGAGGTTCGTTCATGCCATACGTTGTACGATGCAACGGCACATAAAAGAAACGCACGCCTCTAGTTACTCTTACCCGCGCATTCACCGAAAGTAATTCCAAAATATTTGGGCAAATTGTGTTCCCTTCCAATACATTCGCGATAAACCGTACCCGATGTCTATCTCGTCTTATACTGAGCGGCTCAAGTCCGAACCTCACACATCTACTCATATAATTATTATTATTGCTGACAGTATTACTTTGGGAGATATAATCTAATTTCCTCGCTATATGCCTTGTAAATCGTTTCTGCACCCCCTCCACTCGCGATGAGTGTACCTCATAATAAGGGCACCAAACTTGAGAAGCATATTCCAACACCGATCGAACATATGCTTTATAAAGCCGAACAAGAACAATGGGATCCCGGAACTCTCTGCAAATACGTATAATGAAACCCACGAGCCTGTTCGCCCGGGTAACTACAAGATTTATATGCTGCGAGAATTCCAGAGAAGAGACAAACGTGACTCCCAAGTCCACCTTTTCAAATACTCTTATTAATTTCCAGTCGCCAATGAAGTAGTCCTCAACAAAGGGTGAACGCTTGCGATGAAACGACATAATGTTACACTTCCGCTCATTCAGAAATAGTTTGTTCTCATTACACCATCGGTATGGTATACCCCCCAGGTACACTTGCCATTATTCAGAACCATCAGAATTTATTATTTTTTATTGAATCTTTTGCATTTTTTTTTGTAATCCGGCAGGTGGGGGGTATTTTTGGTGATATTTTTCATAACTATCCCAGTACCGTTCCTCTTAATGCCGAGGGACGTAAAAGTGAAAGTTTTTTTATCGCAATAAATTAAGTGTACCTGGGGGGTATTCCATACCCCCCAGACCCCCCGGTCCCAGTAGCCTAAATGAGTTCCTGATAAGCATCCATTTGTTTTCATTGCTCTCAGCGAGCGCCGTAGCAAGGGTGTGGCGACCGAGGCTTTACCATAGGCGCCATCGCAATGGAGGCGCTAAACTTCGACAAAACCCAATAAATAATAGTTTAAAATTTTCAAAATGATAGGAATCTTTTGCGAGGGGGACGCATATATTCAAATTTGCCTCAGGCGCCAGAAGAACTCGCTACGGCCCTGTTTGAAGTGATTAATAAAAAAAAGTAACGGATGGCAGGTGAGTACATAAATCCGCAAAGTATTAAAGCTTAGCTTGAAGCTTAGCTTGAAGCTCAGCTTGAGGCTTAGCTGAAAGAATTTTTGGCGATTCTATCACTAACTCAGCCACTCGAAAAAAATTTTCGAGTGCTACACACTAAAGAACATGCTTATATCTGTCTATTAAAACAATAAAAAGTGTGAACGGGGTCAAAACAACCCCCAATATCGACTTTTGAAAAGTACGGGAAAGTCGCATCGAGTATGCGGCAGACCCCGGTCGATGTGCATCGTTCGCCCGTGGTCCCTTGAAAATGAGTAAAATTTTTTCGCTCCGATTTGAATTTTTCTTTGAAATTCGGATAGATGGGGGTGTGATTAGTGGATATTAGTAATAAATATAATCAAAAAATGGAAAATAACCCGTGTATTGTCGAAAAAGTGAAAATATTAAAACAATTTTTCCTTCGAATTTTGGGGTGTGCATTCGATAAGGAGGGTAATCCATCGTCAAAACCTACCCTTACGGGGCGCCGCTGCGCTCCGCTCCGCTCTGCACCCCTCCAGGGCGGTTTTGACTCTAGTTACTAGACTAAACATACGAGAAGCGCCACCCATCAAGAAAACCGGGATAAATGAAACCGGGATGTGAGAGAACCTTGAAATAGCATTAAAAAGTATAGTTGCGGTATGGGGCAGTAAACTATTACGTTTCACCCCCAAAAAATCGCGTAAAAACAAAAAATAATCGATGTTACATGTACGAGAGTCGAGCTGCATCAGCCGGTGCGAAATATTCTAAGTGTTAGGGTCATTCATTACGCACGGACCGACCACAGAATGAGCGACGCGCGGGAATCTCGTTAATTTTACCACTGAATTACATGAAAATTAGCTAAGTTCAAATTCGATTTTTTCAAAAGTTTGGACCCTATTTACATTTTTTATTATTACAATTTGCTAAAATAAGTGTGTTCTTTAGTGTGTAGCAGAAGAAATTATGTTTCGAGTGGCTGAGTTAGTGATAGAGTAACCGAATTTTTGATAACTGCCTTGTGCGAGAAAATGTAGTGTACTAATAAACTTTATAACAGCAGGTGTTTTCGTACATCTACTATTTGGAGTGTCTAAATCAAACTTCACTTGTTCAAAAAACCATCGAGTAACTTCTCTCGGAAAGCGTTACAATACCCTAACTTCTTCTTCACTTATGGAAAAGGGATCGCTGGAATCTCTCAAATTTCTTTTTAAGCCTGTACTTTCTTTCCTCCTGCGCAATTCGTCAACAATGGTATTCATTTTTGAATAAATACCAGGGTCCATTGGGAATGTATTAGCAGCTCTCTTGACAAAAAAGTCTGCCTCTTCGTTACTCTTATTACAATGGTACGCTTTTCTTGGAGTAATTTTATCGTGGCCATTCATTGTCATTTTGTATGCTGCTAGTAGAACCTCCACTACTAAATGTAGTGGATGCAATCCTAAAATCCATGGATGGCCATGGAAGGCCATTCACCTCCAGGCTCCACAGTAGAGATGAGAGAACTCCTCCACGCGAATACCAGCGAGGGTCAGAGACCTCCGCAGTCTCCTTCCCAGACTAGCGCTAATTATTCCGTCTATTAAGGTGGAGCTGATCCAGTTTGCTAGGGCAGGTTTACTGATGCCTCCTCTATGTCAGGAAAAATTCCTTGAGTTATTTCTAGGTTTCCGAGAGCCCTTTGAGGCAGGGCCACCCTAACCACAGAATTAAATGGGCTATAACCCCGGGACGCAAGTCTTTTGGGGGCGGCAATTTTCATACAATTTTGAGAAGCCATCGTGACCATAGCCCACGGGCGCCGAATATTTTAAGACGGCCCTGCTTTGAGGCATATAGTATAATGTATAATAATAATAAATAATAATAATAAAATTCTTTATTACAATTTGAGATTTAAATTTATACAAAATGAACAGAAAAATTAAAAATCCACTGATGTAAAAGGTGAAGATCAGCCAAGGCTGGTTTTCATCTCAACTGCAAAAGTATGAGGCTATTTGAGAAAGTCCTCTTCGTTGTATAAAACCCGTTCGATTAAGAGTTCCTTCATCCTCTTCTTGAACTGGGTTACTGGTAGGTGTTTGATGTCTTGAGGTATGGCATTGAATAGCTTGATACTCAGGTTTGCCGTCTCCGAACATTTTAATCTTTTCCTCTCCAAGCGAATTTCGTGTCGCTTCCTTGTATCATATCCGTGTGTTGCTGTTTTTATCAGTATTCCAGCATCACTTCTCACCTTCACTACACTGGCGTATATGTATGCCGACGGAAGTGTTAGAATGCGAAGTGAACGAAATATTGAATCGCAGTGTGTTCTACTGGGTACCCCTTTTATGGCTCGGACCGCCCTTTTTTGCATTATGAAAACCTTTTTGGCTTGCGTTGCCTTGCCCCATGCTAAAAGACCGTATATCATTCTAGAATGAAACATAGAGAAATATATGGTCCTTGCTGCTTGTTCTCCGGTAATTTCTCTTATTCGTCTTATTGCATAAGTAGCTTTACTCAAAGTGTGTAATAGGCTATCTATATGGTCATTCCACGTTAATAAGGTATCTAGAGTTACTCCTAGATATTTAGTGGTACCTCTGTTTTGTACTTCCGTTTTCCTATTGGTTGTAAACTTCATGATTTGTGTTTTGTCAGGGTTTAATAGTAGTTTGTTAGTTGAGAACCAGCTCGTTACCTCATTCTGTCTAATCAACATTTCACTTTCCTCCACTACGAGAGCAGTGTCATCTACATATACTTATAAGGCTTTTGCATTTCATGTTAGGGGGAAGGTCGTTTATATAGAGTACAAAGAAAAAAGGACCCAGAATGCTTCCTTGCGGTATACCACATGTGACGTTCATTTCTTCGCCAAATTCTTTGTTCCAGTAGACAATTTGTTTCCTGTTACAGAGGTATGATTTAACTATATCTAACGCTTTCCCTCTGATGCCATAATGTTGGATTTTTAGCCAGAATGTGTCGTGATCCATCATATCGAATGCTTTCGATAAGTCACAGAATATGGTTTGACATAAATTTGTTTATTTTCTAGCATGTCGTATATATAGGAAGTGAGGTTTAGGATGGCATCGGCTGTGTTTTTTCCACTTTGATACCCAAATTGCTGATTTGCGAATATTTTGTGATTGTTTAAAAAGTCCGCAAACCGATTGTATAGCGCTTTTTCGTATATTTTTGAAAATATTGGCAGTATTGATATTGGCCTATAATTTCCTAGTTCTTCTTTATCTCCTTTTTTATATATAGGAATTATTTTCGACTTCTTTAGTGTGTCCGGAAAAATTCCTTCCGACATGGATGCGTTAATTATGTGGGCAAGTATGGTGGATATTTCTTTTTTTATCATTTTAACTATTTTGGCATTTAGGTTGTAGATGTCGTATGAGGATGTTTGTGTTCTTCATTTTTGTAATGATGGTTTCTATTTCGGTTTCTGTTACTGGTTGTAGAAATATCGTGTTCGTTAAACTAGTGCTAGCGGATCTTAGATATTGAGTGGGTTTTGCTGTTACCTGTGGAATTTTCTTGTACAGATCTTGCGTTGCATTGGCGTAATGTATTCCAAAGATACATAGAGCTGGACTAGCCCTATATGGGGGGGGGGTAGACAATTTCTTCAACCCCTGTTGTAGTAAGGCGGTGACTAACGCAGGTCCCTGAGAAATCCGAGACTGTTGTGGTGTGGGGAAGAAGGAAGACGGATGACTCGGTCACCATTCTAGGCGTAGCAATCGACAAATATCTGAGCTACGTCACACATATTAGGGAATTGGCCGCAAGGGCATCGGCAGACACATCCATCGCACGCCTGATGCCCAACATCTTAGGCGGACCCAAGACCACCAGGAGGCTAACGATCGGCATGGTAGCCCAATCCATTAGGATATGCGCGGCTCCAGTATGGCACGAGGTTGTGAACGGAGAGCGCAAATAAACTGGCGCTGGCATTCATGTTGCCCATAGACCTGCTCGACTAAGAGACATCAGCGAACCACAAAGATCGCGATTCCGGTAAAATGACCATGAACCAGTGGCAGCAAAGATGGCAACCAGCAGAGCACGGCATCGGGACTAAAGAACTCATCAACGGCATCAACGGGTGGGTTTCCAGAAGGCATGGTGAGCTCACATTCCATCTCACCAGGGCCCTATTCGGCCACGAATGCTTCAAAGCATACCTGAATTGGATGGGGAAGATGGATGCTTCAAAATGTGACAACTGTGAAGACGAAGGTACCGTCACCGCAGAACACACCATATTACTTTGTTGGAGTTGGGAGCGTCAACGCATTAGCGCCTCCCTGGAAGTAGGTGAAAACATCTTACAGGAGAACCTGATCGGAAGGCGGATGGAGAACCATTACAAGGCTAATCACGACCACCATGAAAGCCCAAGAAAGGGCGGGGAGGCTCAAACAAGTCCTGTCACGGGATGCCTAAAATGGACGATGTGAATAAAGGACGCTCGACAGGAAGAGAAGTGCGAATACAAAGCTCACCCCCTCCCAGGGACAAAAGCAATGCCGAAGAGGCGAATCCCTGTTACCCTGGAAGGGGGGAAGGTTTTAGTGAGTAAAAGTTTTAGCAAAACAAAAAAAAAGGTAATCACCAATTGTGCTCCCCTGCTTTCGCAGTCCATCACTAGTTTCTCGACCTCCTTTATGGGGTGGTCCTGGTTAGTCATTCTTCTTCTTCATAGTTCCTCTCCACGTTGGAGGTTGGATATCATCATGGCTATCTTGGCTTTATCCGCGGCGGCTCTAAACAGGGACCTTGTACTGGTATGAAACCATTCTCTTAGGTTTTTCAACCAAGAGATTCTTCTTCTTCCCCAAGGAATCCACAAGGAAGATATTTATGCTGAAGCCACCATCAGGTCCCTCAAGCTTCCATCCACTGTAATTTTTATTTTGGTCACTATTATAAGTCTCTGGTGCGGAATCCTCGTAGTGGTAGAAAACTGTGCCTTTTTTTTAACAATAATACAGACACTCAGCTGATTGTCTCCTGGGCTTATTTTCCCAATGCACATACAATACTATGCTAAACACTTGGACATAATATGAAAATGTTTAGATTTGCATTACCACGATCATTCATTTTTATGTCACTTCTAAACCAGAAGCTCCCCCCCCCCCCACTCTGAAATTTAGTATGCAAGTAACCGAAAATGTGATAAAGATAACATTTTTTTTTACGATTTTTAAATTACACCATTTTTCCGCAGAGCTCACCCAAAGTCAAAATTTGGTCAGGGCCCTCATTTTTTGAGTTTATTTATTTACGCAATAATCTCATCGAAAAGGTGTATTCAATACCTACAATTTAAAAAAAATCGCGTCTCTGAATGCTACAGCTGATCCAAAATAAATAATTTATCGAAGTTCTACAATAGAAAAATTGGCTCAAGCTTACAAAAAATCCGGGCAGGATGTTTAAAATGAACGAAGTGAATAAAGGACGCTCGACAGGAAGAGAAGTGCGAATACAAAGCTCCCCCCCCCCAGGGACGAAAGCAATGCCGAAGAGGCGAATCCCTGTTACCCTGGAAGGGGGGAAGGTTTTAGTGAGTAAAAGTTTTAGCAAAACAAAAAAAAAGGTAATCACCAATTGTGCTCCCCTGCTTTCGCAGTCTATCACTAGTTTCTCGACCTCCTTTATGGGGTGGTCCTGGTTAGTCATTCTTCTTCTTCATAGTTCCTCTCCACGTTGGAGGTTGGATATCATCATGGCTATCTTGGCTTTATCCGCGGCGGCTCTAAACAGGGACCTTGTACTGGTATGAAACCATTCTCTTAGGTTTTTCAACCAAGAGATTCTTCTTCTTCCCCAAGGAATCCATAAGGAAGATATTTATGCTGAAGCCACCATCAGGTCCCTCAAGCTTCCATCCACTGTAATTTTTATTTTGGTCACTATTATAAGTCTCTGGTGCGGAATCCTCGTAGTGGTAGAAAACTGTGCCTTTTTTTTAACAATAATACAGACACTCAGCTGACTGTCTCCTGGGCTTATTAATTTCCAATGCACATACAATACTATATGCTAAACATTTGGACATAATGTAAAAATGTTTAGATTTGCATTACTACGATCATTCATTTTCATGTCACTTCTAAACCAGAAGCTTAGGTTCCCCCCTCCCACTCTGAAATTTAGTATGCAAGTAACCGAAAGTGTGATAAAGATAATATTTTTTTTTAATTATTATTATTTAGCGAGTTTTCTACAGCATGCGCCGTTTCTCGCAACCCATACGCCATTTCCTCCTATCTAATTTTAAATTACACCATTTTTCCGTAGAGCCCACCCAAAGTCAAAATTTGGCCAGGGCCCTCATTTTTTGAGTTTATTTATTTACGCAATAATCTCATCGAAAAGGTGTATTCAATACCTACAGTTAAAAAAAATCGTGTCTCTGAATGCTACAGCTGAGCCAAAATAAATAAATTTTCGAAGTTCTACAATGAAAATTTGAATTATTTTGACCGGCTGTACAACGTGAACGGCCTGATAGTCCAGTCATTATATCCAAAAAATCGACCCTACCCGTGAATAATTATTTAGTGAATTTTTTTTCCACAGCTGTCTCGGGGGGGTCACTGGGAGTGTAAATTCAAAATGGCGACCAAATCATGCTTATGCGTATATTCGAAAAATGGTTTTTTAGGTGAAAAACGGTTTTTCTTGAATAACTCGGCCGGTTTTGATTTTACAGAAAAACCATGAGGACAAAAGTTGTATAAATTTTGATTCTCTACAAGTTTAGTCCTCACAGTTTTTCTTCTAGGATCAAGATTTTTTGAATTAAACCTGAGAAAAGCGACAAATTCGAAATATTTCCATTATCTCGTTTATTTTCAACTTTACGGCACAAATGAAGAGGACCAAACATGTAGAGAATCAAATTCTGAACAACTTTGGTTCCCTCCTTTTTTTCCAAAAATCGATATTTTCGGAATTTAACCCGAAAATATGTACCCATTTCGAAATATTCGCATTATCTCCTTTATTTTCAATTTTACAAGTACAATCAATAGGGCAAAAGTTGTATAGAATACAATTTCTGAAAATTTTAGTCTCTACCTGTTTTTCCAAGAATCGATATTAAAGGTCATGGGACTTGATTGACCAGTCTGCCCCAGACGCTAGCGGCAGCTGTGCGAACAAAAGAAGGTGGCGGTTATAGCTTCCAACAAGCAAATGTGGATGTGGCTTGGAAATGAGCTGGACGCCACAAAATGGGGTTGGACGAGAGGTGCGAGGGGTTTGGAACCTCTAACAACAACCGCTGCACCCGCCCCGGAAGCGCTGCTGAACACAATTTCGTGCAAATGCACAAAGAATTGCGGGAATATGTGTGGGTGTCGTAAGGCAGGACTGAAATGTTCTGTCTTATGCCACAACTGCGCTGGGCAGAGTTGCGATAACGTCACGGAATTGCGAGGTGTTCTTGAAATAACTGATCCGTAATAACATAACAACTATATTTAACTAATAACAATATACATAACTTCACACACATGGGAATATAACCTTTTCTATTACCTACACCTGAATATATAGGTGGCGCTAGAGTTGTTACTAAAGATACGTTTACACATGTTCTTATTTAAATCAACATCCCCACTAGAACACATATGTAAACGTACCTTTAAAAAGAACTCCCCGCTATTCTACCCGGAGTCCCATCTTGTTACAACAAAAGATATGTTTTGGATAAAATGTTGCTTTTGTTAAACTGTCCGCTACCATATCTTCCCCACTAATGTGTTCTACTTTCAATTGGTCATCTTCAATCTTCGATCTTATAAAATGATGTCGAACATCAATATGCTTCGTTCTTGCGTTGTATCCATTAGATGATGCCAGAACGATTGCACTTCTATTGTCGCAGTATATGGTAATGGGTAATTGCTCCTTTGCCGGTAGAAATTCATTGTGCAACTGCCTTAGCCATAATAGTTCTTTAGTAGCTGTCGATAGCCCCATGTATTCTGCCTCTGTAGTCGACAATGCTACTGTTGGTTGCCTTTGACTGTTCCAGGAGATCGCCCCTCCACATAATGTAAATACATATCCCGTGCATGAACGTCGATCATCTTTATCATTGGCCCAATCTGCATCACAGAATCCAATAATCGTACTGTTGCTTGATTTTGAGAATTCTAATCTGGTGTTCGCTGTGCCTTTTAGATATCTAAAAATTCTCTTAACGGCTGCCCAGTGAGCCGGACCTGGATTGTTGTTGAATTTGCTCACCGTATTCACTGCATGTGAAATGTCGGGTCTTGTTGCTTGTGACAAGTATAGAAGTGATCCAACAGCTTCTTGATAGGGTATTCCTTCCATTTTATTGTCTTCTGGTGGGCACATATCCTTCGTTAACTGCTGACTGGGATCAAAAGGTGTTTTAACTGCGTTACATTCAGACAAACCA
Organism: Podabrus alpinus; assembly: GCA_932274525.1. Taxonomy (NCBI): domain Eukaryota; kingdom Metazoa; phylum Arthropoda; class Insecta; order Coleoptera; family Cantharidae; genus Podabrus; species Podabrus alpinus. The sequence goes on from OW026454.1 coordinate 67,537,990, forward strand.
AACTGTTTTAGTATTTCTTTCACGTATGCTTCTTGATCTAACCAAATTTTACCTCCTTCTTTATCCCTTGTTATTTTTAACCCGAGACAATGACTGGCTTCTCCGAGATCATTCATCTTGAAACATTTATTTAATTCATCCTTGAGTTGATTAGTTTCATTTGAATTATTTGAAAATATAAGCAAGTCATCGACATATACTGCTACGAACAACATTTTTTGGTCTGCCATTTTGTAATATATGCAGGGATCCATACATGATTGTTTTAATCCTATTGTCTTCAATGTAGTATCTAATTTTTTATTCCATTGTCGACTAGCCTGCTTTAGTCCATACATTGCCTTGTTTAAGCGACAAACTTGGTCATTGTTTTCATTAAACTGTTCTGGTTGTTCAATGTAGATTTCTTCATCTAAATCTCCCTGCAAGAACGCCGTTACGGCATCCATATGATTGATCGTAAGGTCATATTTCACTGCTAATGCCACTAAGAATCTTACAGACGTATATCTAATTACCGGCGAATAAGTTTCTGCATAATCAATATTTCGCCTTTGTGAACAACCTTTAACTACTAATCGAGCTTTATATCTGCATATGTTACCGTTACCATCCCTTTTAGTTTTAAAAACCCACTTGCATTTTAACGCTTTCTTGTTTGATGGTAAGTTAGTTAGCGACCAAGTTTCATTTTCCATTAACGATTCATATTCTGCTTTCATAGCCTTTTTCCACAGTTCGCTATTGTTGCTGTTTAAGGCTTCTGTTATTGTTAGAGGATCACTTTCTTCATTATTGGTATTCGACAAGTAAGTGACATAATCATTCATTTCTTTGGGTTTTCGTTGTCGTTCTGATCTTCTTAAATTGTTCGTTTCATCTACGTCAGCTTCTATTTTTTCTTCTGGTTTCTCTATTTCTATCATAACACCTTCCACCTTTTTATCTACTTCGACTTCAGCTTCTTCTTCATCCAAATTTTCTTCAACGTCATTATTAATAGAGCCTTTTGGAAGTATATTATTTAGCGGCATTAATTTGACTGACTTGTTTCTATTTTCAGGAATTTCAGAAAGCATGTCTTCCATGAATGTCACATTTCGAGATTTTGTAAGTTTTCTTGTTAAAGGATCCAATACACGGTAGCCTTTTGTTTCTTCGCAATACCCTACGAATATTTGTTCTTTTGATTTGGGGTCCCATTTTCTTCGCTTTTCACTTGGGATATGAACCATGCATCGACAACCAAAAATTTTCATGTGACTTAAATCTGGCTTCTTACCTGACCACATCTCTTCAGGAGTTTTGTTCAATTTATGTAAAATTGTGGTAGGTGAACGATTGGTGATATATGATGCGGTGTTGATCGCCTCTGCCCAAAAGCTTTTGCTTAATTTTGCTTCAAAAATCATACATTTTGCCCTCTCAACTAATGTTCGATTCATTCTTTCAGCCAACCCATTTTGTTCTGGAGTATAAGGATTTGTTGTCTGATGCCTAATTCCATTATTCACCAAGAAATTCTTAAAATCGCTATTGCAGTACTCGCTACCATTATCTGAACGTAAAATTTTAATCCGGTTTCCTGTTTGAGTTTCAGTTAGATTTTTAAAATCTTGAAAACTTCTAAACACTTCGTGTTTTGATCTTAAAAAATATACAAAAACCTTTCTTGTAAAATCATCAACGAAGGTTAAGAAATATTTGGCACCACCGTTAGAAATTGTTTCCATCGGTCCACATAGATCAGAATGAATAATTTCTAGAACCGTTGTTGTTCTACTTTCTGAACTTTTGAATGGAAGTCTAGTTTGTTTACCTTGACAACACGCGACGCACGTACTCACTTCTTTGTTTTCCACAAAATCAATGCCTGTTGCCGTTCCATTTTTCAATCTTTGTAAATCGGGATAATTGATGTGAGCTAATCTACGATGCCATGTTTGTTGTTCAAGTTTAATATTTACCATATAGCTAACGTTCTTCTGCTGATCTAACCGAAACATATTGTTAATTAAAGAACCAGTTGCGATTAATACTTTTTGATGCAGTATTTTACAGCCTTCATTGTTAAAATAAACGGTTAAACCTTTTTTTGCTAATTCGCTGACTGAAAGCAAATTGGTTGATAATCCGGGTACATATAAAACGTTTGAAATCTTTATAGGATCGCCATCTTTATTTTTAATATTTACAGTACCTGCACCAACAACTGGTAGGCTAGTGTTGTTTGCTACGTTGATCTTCTGTATTTTCGAATCTAGTCGGTCGATTAGCCAATTGTCATTATTGGTCATGTGAGTCGAAGCACCAGAATCTATGTACCAATCATCATTTTTATGTTCTACTGTAAATCCAGAGCAAAAACCATTGTACTTTGATTTAGAGTTATTGTTAATATTTTCTGTGTTACAATCATGCGCTTTGTGACCAAACCGATTGCATCTATAACAACGAGGACCTTTCCATTTGTTTTCATTATTCTTCCTAGAATAAAATGCCGGTGCCGATTCATCTAATCTTTCACTACCGTTGTTCTTAACGTCTTGAAGCAATTTCATTTTTATCGAATCTCCAGTGATGGTCACACCCGAACTTTCAATACCCATGATCATTGGTTTATATTCTTCCGGAAGACCTGCTAACAATAAGGTGCCTATCCATTCTTCATCGATTTTAAAACCAATACTTGAAAGTTTATGTGCGGTGGTGATTATTTTGTTAACAAATTCTTCTACATTGCTGCAATCCGATAACCGTGTACTTATTAGTGACCGTAGTAAACCTACCCTACGCGTTAATCCCGAGTCTTCAAATAATCTGTTCAGACTATCCCATACTTCTTTACCATTTTTTGCATTCTGTACATGCGGATAATTTATAGGGTCGATTAACAAGATTAACTTTGACTTGGCTTTTATTATCTTCGTTTTATCTGCTTCAGTACCTTGGATACAATCCCATAGTTCCTCGTGTTCCAAATACGCTTGAACTGCAAATTTCCACGTGCTGTAATTTTCCCTTCCTATTAGTTTGTCGATCCCGAGCACGCTTATATTTCCTGAAGCCATGCTTGAACACAAAAAAATATATCACCTTAACTTAATCAATTATCGTAAATAAGCATCGCTTGCCTGAGCCCATAACCTCTTGAAATAACTGATCCGTAATAACATAACAACTATATTTAACTAATAACAATATACATAACTTCACACACATGGGAATATAACCTTTTCTATTACCTACACCTGAATATATAGGTGGCGCTAGAGTTGTTACTAAAGATACGTTTACACATGTTCTTATTTAAATCAACAGGTGTCGCTGACGAAGACAGTGATGATGACAGCGACATCGACGATCCCGCACCTTCAACGCTGAACCTTGACGAACGTGAAACCGGACATGACCAATTGGCCGAAGAAGAAACCGAGGATATGGATTTGGCAGGACCATCAGCTAAGAAACCTAAAAAAAAATAGTTCCGGAACCATATTTTCAGGCCTACAGAAAAGATACCGATAGGCGATCGAATTTAAGATCGCAGCGCCAGTGCGGTAAGAATCGTACTAATTCCTCGGACATGGTATAGTTTGTTTACATGGTTTTCAATGCGAATACATAGAAGTTTTAATAAAATTTTTGTGATTTAGTGGAAGTATTAATAGTTTTTCAGTGTTAATGTTAAAATCATCGTATAATCTTAAACTTATTAAACACCTTTGAGGTTATACCATGTCCGAGGAATTAGTTCAACCGGCGACCGTTGGTGGCGTATCGCTTATCTTGAATCGCCTATACCTGCGCGAAATAACCATGTATCAGAGTCCGGTCGGAAAAGCAGCTTATGTCGGGGTTCGTTTTTAAAGGCAGGTAACTCAAAGTTAGCTGAAAAAAGCGGCTATCTCGCTCCCGAAATTGTTTCATCATGGATTTCATGAGATTAGAAAATTTAATGGGCGACATAGCCGCTTTTTCAAGCGGACTTTGAGTAAGCTGCTTTTCCAGCCGGACCTTGACATAGCTACTTTTCCAACCGGACTCTCAGATTACATTTCGTTATTCCGCGCAGGTATCGATACGTGGATTAGGCCCATAGGGGATACCACGTCATAAAAAAAACGCGCCTGAAACTCTACCTCTTTGGTGGTGCGGAAAAGAGTTTACGCTCTGTTTCTCCATGGTTGGCGTACGACCTTAAATATCGATTTTTGGAAAGAAAAGGTAGGAACCGAAATTGTTCAGAATTTGATTCTCTACATGTTTGGTCCTCTTCATTTGTGCCGTAAAGTTGAAAATAAACGAGATAATGGAAATATTTCGAATTTGTCGCTTTTTTCAGGTTTAATTAAAAAAATCTTGATCCTAGAAGAAAAACTGTGAGGACTAAACTTGTAGAGAATCAAAATTTATACAACTTTTGTCCTCACGGTTTTTCTGTAAAATCAAAACCGGCCGAGTTATTCAAGAAAAACCGTTTTTCACCTAAAAAACCATTTTTCGAATATACGCATAAGCATGATTTGGTCGCCATTTTGAATTTACACTCCCAGTGACCCCCCCGAGACAGCTGTGAAAAAAAAATTCACTAAATAATTATTCACGGGTGAAAGTCTATACTGACTGGACTATGACAAAAACTACGTAAATGATTATTTGAAACAAGTTAGAGCAAAATCGAAGAGGGTCATGAAAATAATTGTTTGTTTGTTGTCACTGTTGTAAACATTACGGTTATGGTAGCACAGTGGTGGGATTAGCCGTTCATTTGTCAACTAGAAATTTTTCGTTCCTCGCGGTTGGTAGAGAGGGTAAACAAGTTAGTAGTTGTCAAATTTCAACACCGTGTGTATCTGTAATAAGCATTCCGCTAATGCATTATCCAGTTTTTAACGTTATTTAATTTTAAATTTGTGTCGTTTATTAGATATAATACACTGTTCGTGAAGTTCTTTGTCCAATTTTAATTTTACAATGTAGTTTATTTTAAATTCACGGGCCCATCAAACAGTTTTTGCGCGCACTTTTACTACAATGGCGTTGGTAGTCAAGATTTTCGAAAAGTGTTTACATTACTGTTAACTTAATTTATTATTCTCCTACAACTTTTTTAGTCAAGCTTGACGGTAGGTGCCTTTCATAATAATTAATTATTACGCAACCTTTTTTTTTTAAATGTTCACCTATCAATTTACCAATAATTATCTCACCCATATGTTTTCTTTTTAAGATGGAATCTTATACCAATTTTTGGGATATCTCGGAAGATTCGGGACATTCAACATTGGAAGCGTCGTCGTCATCAAAATTAAATTATTCAGAAACGCCAGTGATGACCTCCAATAATACTCGCAAACGAAAAATGAGTAAACTCAGATCATTTAATGAATATAGGGAACCGTTAAGACACTCCACATCCGACTCGCCCGCAAATTTTAACATTAGCGCTTCGTCCAACTTTTTCTCCAGCACTTTAAACGAATCTCTGTCTAAAAGTTTGGAAAGTTGCAACTTATCTAATTTTACACCAAACCTTTACACTGACGGTTCGTCTGAAGAATTTCATGGTAAACGAATGAAATATCTGGACTCTTTCAAATACGAACCGAAAACAAGGTCAGCACCACCTTCGCCTATAACACATTTCGAAAGGGAAGAATTAAGAGAGAAATCATACAGCGATCACTTCCACGTAACACCTCGAAAGAAACAAATGATCGGCAAGTTAGGCTCACCGGAACGTGCGGAACTTTTATATCCCACAATATCAAGCAGAAAGTCGCCCAAAATAAAAACGCCAGAGAAGTTGCGCGATTTTTTAAGTAAAATGAATAGTTCGCCTGCTAAAAAGCGATTGTTTGACGGTGAAGGTATCAATAAAGATAAAAATGACAATAAATTCAAGAAGAAGGTTACAAGGAAGGTGAGATATTATGATCCTGTGTCGGTGTTTTGTGAGAAGAACAACTTCAGACATATCATTTCGGAAGTTTTTAGTTATCTTTCCGATAAAGATTTGTGTAGTGTGAGTTGTGTGAGTAAATCGTGGCGAAGGGCTTTAAAAACTGATAAAACGGCTCAACTGAGATATCATTTTTATGCTCAGCAAACTAACTTGAATAAAGAAAATATTTATGTTCATGCAAACTTTACTGGCTTTAGTTCAACGCCTGGCAGTCCTGTGAGAGATAATTTTCATAAATGCACCAAGGTGAGTTGATTCTTACCATTTTTGTTTGTTATTCTGTGTATCTTTTATAAATCGAGAAATACTTTCGTGATATTATATAGTAATTTTTTATTTTATTAATTTCAAAGTAAATTTTTATAAGGAAGTTCCACAGGAGTTTTATCGTGGGGGAATATGGTTATCGTAACCAGCGCCGTAGCAAGGGTGAAGCGACTGAGGCGTTTGTCTCAGGCGCCACCGCAATGAGGGCGCTAAACCTTGACATAACCCAATTAATAATAGTTTAAAATTTGCAAAAAGGTAAGAATCTGACTGAATTCGAAAATTTGACTACGATTTTATTTGCAACACCGTCTAAAATTCGCTGTCGGCCTTTTCCCCAAGTGGGGATTTTAATCCTTTACAGTAGTTTTTCGCCTATAATTCGCTTACTATTATTTTTAGTGAAAATTATCATTAAATCAAAATTGAAGAGTACAAAATTCTCTATAAAACAGATTAACAAAATTTGCCTACATCATACCAAGTATTTATGAAATAAAAAGAAAATCCAGAAAAAACAATTGAAAAAGGTTTTGAATAATTCTTATTCTGAATAAATATTTCTTACATTTCGCTTACATTTAAACTTTACCATCGATGGTGAACAAAACCAGGTTACAGGATTTACTTCAGATCTGAAGTAAATCCTGAAACTTTGCTTGGTAGAGAATTTTCTGTTCTTCAATTTTGGTCCTATGATAAGACAGGACATTTTAGGAAAGATGATTCCAACCCCGCGTTCTTCTTCATTTCCCTTTAACTGACTAGGTAACCGGTAAAAATATCACATTATCATTGCGACAGTTATTCCAATAATATATTTATTGTTCACTTTGAATATATTTGTTGATTTTGCCTTGGATACGAAACATGAAAACATATCCATTTCGCCCGCGCGGGCATAATGGATCCATTTCCCCCGCGCGGGCGAAATGAAAACAGCTGTTCTTATGTCAAATATAAAATATGGTATTTATTTTTTATATTATAATTTATTCAGAAGTTGAATATTATGTGGAACATTTAATCTGCTCTCTCAGCTATTATCTGTGGAATTTCTTCCATTTTAAATAAATGTAAAATTGCGTTTTACAAAATGTCAATATAGTTCATAAACAAATTGAAACAAAAAAAAACATTACCAACGCTACCCATGTCTATTTAAACAAATTGATATTTAAGCTTATCAATTTACTAAATATCAATAGAAAATATTCGATATATACAAATAATATAATATTCAAAGTGAAAAATAAAAAGCTGAAACTTGCATCCGCGGGCATAAACATACCTATATCGCCCTTGGTAGATAAATAACTATTAAATTGAAAAGAATTCAGGGGGGGGTATTCCGTTACCATGGAAACGGTGATTCTCACATACTATGTGTATTTTATATAAGGGGCCGTCCATAAATTACGTTAGGATGATTTTTGTAATTTTGGACCCCCTCACGTAAGGGTAGGTAAGATTGTGGCAACCCCCCCACATCTTACGTAAGGATTATTTAAAATTAATTTTGACCCCCCTCTCCACCCCTTATACTTATAAAATATGAAAAATAATATATAGATAATAATTTAATAATAAATACAAAAATTTAAATTATATTTTTTTACATAGACTATGAAAAACCGTTTGTAAAGATCGCCAAAGTTTGATGCCATTTTCTAAAATTCACACTATTATGCCACTATGTTTAATGATTTGTAAGTATATTTCAATATATTATAGTAGTATTTCTATTATACCTGGATATAATTACCTACATAAAAAGAAAAAATTATATTTGATTTTTAAATTTAATATAAAAAAATATTTTAAGAAACTTACGTAAGGAATACGTCGGACCCCTCCCCCCCTACGTAAGGATCCGTAAGATATCCAATACCCCCCTCCCCAAAAACCTTTACGTAATTATTAATGGATGACCCCTAAGATCTTTAGAAGTTCCCAACGATAAAAATCGATATTACATGACCGGGGTGTCACTTGCCATTATTCAGAACCATCAAAATTTATTATTCTTTTTGCAATTTTTCGTTTGTAATCCGGGAGGGGGGGGTATTTTTCATAACTATCCCAGTACCATTCTTCTTAATACCGAGGGACGTAAAAGTGAAAGTTTTTCTTTCGCAATAAATTAAGCGTACCTGGGGGGTATTCCGGGGTCCCGGCAGCTTAAATGAGTTCCTGATAAGCATTAAGTATCCATTTGTTTTCATTACTCTAAGCGAGCGACTTAGCAAGGGTGAGGGGACTGAGGCTACCCAATAAATAATAGTTTAAAATTTTCAAAATGATAAGATTCTTTTGGGAGGGGGGGCGCATATATTCAAATTTGCCTCAGGCGCCAGAAGAGCTTGCTACGGCGCTGATCGTAACTGCCTGACAGTTGGCAAAAATTTCAAATAGACAATAGATTATGAAATAAATTGAATTTAGTTGTGTTTCCTTTACATTTTAATGTATACAATTTATAGTCCAGTCAAATTAGACGAAAAAAGGGGTTCAGCTCGGAAAAATTCCCACCTAGCTGAATTTTGGTACACATCTTTATGACATCGTTGTAAACAATATGTAAAAAGTCGACCTCGATATCATGTCCGCGTTAAAGGTTATTCGAGGTCAAAGGTCAAGAAATCGGCCTTTTTTTTAATATCTCGTTTTTTATTAGTCGTACAATAAAAAGTTTTAGATACAATTTGTAGAGGAGGTAATTATCTACAAAAATGGTCTTATGACATTTTCACGTTAAGTTGATAGTTTTTGCGTTATGGCCAACAAAATGGACCCACCCTTAAAATGGCACAATATTGATTCGTTGCAGGGAGAGAAATGTTTTCGGGCACGGGAAATGCTTTTAATAATAAATTAATTGAAATTGTGGCCAAGGTTGGAAAATGAAGAGAAAAATAAATTTTTTCAAAATTTGCCAAAGTTATTGGCGATTTACATTACCGTTGGTGGCGCCACCAGCAACAACAACATGGCTGTGTTTAGACGTATATTTCAAAATTCAAAGTCATAGTCTGGTAAAAATTTGCATGCATTTCAGTATGCTGTTCAAGTTATTGTAATATGTTTTGTTAATTAGTTGATTTTGTTATGTTTTTAGCCTGAAGAACGAATTTTTATTTTCATTTAATAATAAACTAATAAACTCCCAAAATGACTCATAAAAATCCCAAGCCGGCGTTCGCTCAAATGAGGATTTTAGCCCCCTAAGTGCGGTGTTTCGCCTATAGCTCACGTATTTTTACTTTTACGAAAAATTACCATTAACTAAAGTTGAAGAACATAAAATTTCTATAACTCATGGCGCTGCAGTAGGTAGTACTACAATACATACTTTAATGTGCAAATTAAACTTTGTTTAATGGTAATTTTTCGTAAAAGTAAAAATACGTGAGCTATAGGCGAAACACCGCACTTAGGGGGCTAAAATCCTCATTTGAGCGAACGCCGGCTTGGGATTTTTATGAGTCATTTTGGGAGTTTATTAGAACACTTCAATATACATCTTTGCCAATTTTCAGCTTGCCCGGACCTTCGGTAAGCTCAAACCAAAATTTCGGCTTCGGTACTTGGAAGATACTATAACTTTGGCAAATTTTGAAAAAATTTATTTTTCTCTTCATTTTCCAACCTTGGCCACAATTTCAATTAATTTATTATTAAAAGCATTTCCCGTGCCCGAAAACATTTCTCTCCCTGCAACGAATCAATATTGTGCCATTTTAAGGGTGGGTCCATTTTGTTGGCCTTATAACGCAAAAACTATCTACTTAACGTGAAAATGTCATAAGACCATTTTTGTAGATAATTACCTCCTCTACAAATTGTATCTAAAACTTTTTATTGTACGACTAATAAAAAACGAGATATTAAAAAAAGGCCGATTTCGTGACCTTTGACCTCGAATAACCTTTAACGCGGACATGATATCGAGGTCGACTTTTTACATATTGTTTACAACGATGTCATAAAGATGTGTACCAAAATTCAGCTAGGTGGGAATTTTTCCGAGCTGAAAACCCGTGAAAACCTAATTTGACTGGACTATTAATATTAAGTAGGTGAAATGAGGTTACTGTGACATCCTCTATTAAATTTTCTTGAACTGGAAATAATAAATTTAATACTTGTATAATGTACAGTACAAGGGGTTATCCTACTGTGACCAACCTTAACACGCTTTTATTCATTTTTGGGTATTCCTTAATAGTCCAGTCATATTAGGGGTTTCACCTCGGAATAAAAGATATTAGAGAGATTTTGCAGATCTTACGCTAACGGTAACGCTAACGATAAAATCACGTGACCTGGTCCGATATTTTGTTTAACGGGACGGATAACTTTAGAGTTTTTGGAAATTAGCGTAACGTTACCCCGCTATTTTTATAGGTTATAGTTATACTCTACCGCCTTTTATTTTTTTCAAATTAATAATTAGAATTACCATGGATGAGTTAGTACTTCAATTGTTACTGGCAGGAGAAGAAGTGGTGTGAATATAGACAAAACTGAACTATAACCTAACTTTAGTTTTAAAATTGAGAGCTCATGCAATAACTTCTAGATGGCGTGGATTTATCGTAAACGTTAGTAAACGTTATTTCGTTCCCTTATTTCTTAAGAAATAGCGGGCCACGGTATTTATTTACCGTCACGGTATTTACTGCACGTGCGCATTAGTGCAAAAATAAGGTTAGCGTTATCGCGGGGGGTGAATCACTGTGGCAGTATAGTGTACACTTAAGTAGCAGTACAGGCAGTATCGCCAGTATAAAGCTGCATGCGGACTGATAAAGCAAAACGTTTTAAGACAAATCATTTTGTTTTATCTAAGAACAAATGTTTTGTTTTGTCTTACAGTGTTTTATTTTGTCTTAAAACGTTTTGCTTGATCTGAAAACAAACTGATCAAAGCAAAAAAGTTGTTTTCAGATCAAGCAATACGTTTCATGATTAAACAAAAAGCTTTTTAATGCAACAAAAGTTTTGCTTTATCAATCTGCATGCAGCCTTAGGCAGTATTTATAGCAGTATAGTGTACATTTTCAAACCCAGTGATTCACCCCCCGCGTTATCGTTACCGTTAGCGTAAGATCTGCAAAAACTCTCTAATAAGCTGAAAACTCGTATAGACCTTTATTTTGGCACTCTAAAAATTGTCTCAAAAGTCACCTAAAATCTCTAAAAAAAAAAAAATTAAGATAATCAAGGTCAAAGATCAAAGAAATCGGTTTTTTGCAAATATCTCGTTTCCTATGGCTTTAATGCTATTTACATTATTTATTACTAGCTGACCCGGCAGACGTTGTCCTGCCCAAATTTCAATTTTTGCCTACATGTATTTTTTAGATCCAATCCGCATAATGGCCTTGCGACTTATTTGGTCATCGCAAATACCAAACGTATTAAAAAAGGATTAAATAAATAAATTAATAAAAAATACAAATCAAGGTTTAATAAAAAAAAAGTTTAACAAAACTGTTTAGTATTCACAAAAACCACAATAATTTCTAATTTTACTTTATTTTATTTTTGCCAATTACTCTTGTTCTTTGTGTTCTTCCTTTTCCTCCTCCCCTTCGTCTTCTAATAAGGAATTTTCGAAAGCACGCAGCGATATTGCCAATTCCTGTTCTTCTTACATACATACATATATACATACATTGAATTTAATATATATAGATATCGTTCGTTAATACGTTGATCCGTTGAAACGTTGATTCGTTGATCCGCACTAACGTTGGTCAAGCTAATACAGCGCTTGACCAAAGTTCGCGGCAAGATTCTAAAGTAGCCTATGTTTTTTGTAGCATTGTAAATAGCTTCTACACCAAATTTGGTAGAGATTGGTCAAACGGTGTAGAATTGTATAGAAAACATACATACATACATTGAATTTTATATATATAGATATCGTTCGTTAATACGTTGATCCGTTGAAACGTTGATTCGTTGATCCGCACTAACGTTGGTCAAGCTAATACAGCGCTTGACCAAAGTTCGCGGCAAGATTCTAAAGTAGCCTATGTTTTTTGTAGCATTGTAAATAGCTTCTACACCAAATTTGGTAGAGATTGGTCAAACGGTGTAGAATTGTATAGAAAACATACATACATACATACATACATTTATTCAACCGCTTATACAGACCCGAAACGCCATACAGAACCGACGTTATGAGGCCAAAAACGACGTTACGAGACCCGGCTTCGGGTCTGGTAACGTTTACAATGTTTTTTGGGTTCCCTATACCTTTAGGTGTCATTTGGCAAGATGTAAGGTGGGTCTGGTAAGGATAGTTGAACGTATAATTACATACATATTTAGTTCACCGTTTCTCTCGGCAGGGAGAGCGCCATTAGTAGCGTATATAATATATACAACGTTGCTGATCCCGATACATGTACTCGACGTTGTCAATCCCTAAATTTTGCAACATCGCTTCAGTAACTTAATGTTATTAAGGCTATTTATAAAGTTAATTAGCTGACAAGTTTTGTTAAATAGAAGTTATTTTTTTGCATGTTTGATTTAAAACTTTAATTTAAATTAAAATTTTATAATCATTTAAGTTGTATGCAGTACTATTTACTGAAGTATGAAGCCTATCAAATTCTTTTTAGTACCCAAACAGAAGAATTTTGCAACAAATTTAAGTACGAGCTAGTGAGGACTAGTGTTATTAGGTAACTATTTTAAGAAATAGTTACTTAATATTTGAATTCAACATTTTCTTGAGTCGGGTTACAATTTTATTGTAACTTCGGGTAGTAATTTTAAATATTCTTGTCCGGTATCCGATATGCCAAACTGTTTATGCCACCGATTTGTATTAATAACATTTATTGTTAATTTATTTAGTGGAAGGTAGACATTTTATAACAAATTCGAAAATATTTAAGCTTCCATAATCATTATATGCTGCCAATTTTTAAAATTGACTGAATATTTATTAAAATTAAGATTGAATAAAATGAACTTTTAAAATTTTCTTTTAGCTCCGAGCCTCATACGTTCGGTCCCGCTAATTTAATTCAATATTAATATTAAATTAGATTACCAGATGATAAAAAAGATTTAATTCGGTAAAAAGTAACACCATTACAGCTCCATTTCACCGGCACCCCCACCACAAAACATTCAAATCGGAGACTTGGTGGAATCGTTTGTACTTCGTTTGTATCGGTTTGTACCGCAAAAATTTTCGTTTGTATCATAAAGACAAAAAATTTACAGCACTTTCAAAGTGGGGGTGCCAGAGAAATGCCAGCCCCCCCACCTCAAAATATTGAAATCGGACTTGGTGGAATCGTTTGTACTTCGTTTGTATCGGTTTGTACCGCAAAAATTTTCGTTTGTATCAAAAACACAAAGATGAAAAGCTGAAAACAAGTTAAGTAGGGAAGTTCGAGACCAACGCGCATACACCGCTTTTACAGAGGTGGCTTGAGTACACAATAAAAAACTTTTCTCCCCCCTCTATTAAGGAAAATAATGATGGATATTAATATTATTATTATAATAAATAATAATGTACAATCTATATTGAAGAAAAGTTTATACGAAGTTATGAGTATTTCAAATTTTAGAGAACTCCGAGCAAGTTACGCTTGGTTACATTTCATTCGGCAGAAAAGATGAACAAGAGTTATGTGAAGTAAATAATTTTATTATGTTAATATAAAAGAAAACAAACTAAATAATTAATAAAATGTACAATTATTAATATATTAAGTTAGTAGTATAAATCAAAAATTGACAATTAGTTGCTACTATTGATTGTCTCACTATTTTGGACCGATCTTGTAGGTCGTCATAACGTTCCCATTTTCCAGAACTGTTACGCCAACAGTAACAGACGTAGTGACCAATTGCATTCACATTCTTTAATGTTGGAGGTAGAAAACTAATAGCACCTTGAAAATGGTAAACCGTATCGTTGAGAACAATTTGAAGGGGAATTTCTTTTAAAGGAATATTTAATTCAATTGGTGAATTTGATGTAGATGGCCCACATATTTCAAACAATACTTGTTGAACAAAAACTACCTTTCTTCGTACTGGGATTTGCACATTTTGCACTGACTGAGGTTACCATTATTTTCATTAAACTTGAAATTTAATGCATTTTGAAGGTTTGGTACACTACTATCTGGAAAATTTACCACTGTCGAAGGATATCGCGTTTCAATTTTATGCTTACATTTAACACACGTACGGCCCTCTATAACTGATGGATTATCTTTGAATAATGCATTACATAAGTAATACGCGGTACTTGCAGCATCCACTTTGACGTGATTATTTGGTAGGTCTTTCTTATTGGTAATAATACCGATTAAAATAGAAGCCCGCTTCCTATATCGTCCCCCTTATGCCAAAACCACGAATGTGCAAAAATTGCCATTTTGACCTAAGTGCATTTTCTTTCCAAGATAGAAAATTTTGTTTTTAAATTATTGTTAGATTTCGATATTCAATATATTCGAATAACAATGAAAAAAATTGTCTGAATTACAATTAAAATTGATTAATTTCATTTACTTCATAATTTACTTCAAATACACTTGACTGAAAACTAGAAAATGCACATTCGTTGTTTTGGCATAAGGGGGACGATATGTTTGTGCGTTGTGCATTATGTAAATTTTTAATCAAATTAGTGATGTTCTTTTTTTAACCAATAGCCAATGAAATTACAGAACGTTTTCTGCATAAGAGATTACCAACCTTATATTTTAAAAAGAAGAAAATGTTGAAGAATACGGTCATCCGAGTTCCACCTTGTTAATTTAATAAATCGATGTTTTCCAATTTGGGTTTTTAATTTATATTGTAGATTTAATTTATATTGTATATCTCTGCTTGGACTTATGTAGGCTTTTTAATGTTGGTTATCAGATTATCCGATTACCGAAAACGTTGCATAAAATCCCTTTTAATCGGTATTATTATCAATAAGAAAGACAATATTAGTTTTCTACCTCCAACATTAAAGAATGTGAATGCAATTGGTCACGACCTCTGTTACTGTTGGCGTAACAGTTCTGGAAAATGGGAACGTTATGACGACCTACAAGATCGGTCCAAGATAGTGAGACAATCAATAGTAGCAACTCATTGTCAATTTTTGATTTATACTACTTAATATTTTAATAATTGTACATTTTATTAATTATTTAGTTTGTTTTCTTTTATATTAACATAAGAAAATTATTTACTTCAAATAACTCTTGTTCATCTTTTCTGCCGAATGAAATGTAACCAAGCGTAACTTGCTCGGAGTTCTCTAAAATTTGAAATACTCATAACTTCGTAAAAACTTTTCTTCAATATAGATTGTACATTATTATTTATTATAATAATAATATTAATATCCATCATTATGGTCCCGATACAAACGAAGTATAAACGATTCCACCAAGTCCGATTTGAATATTTTGTGGTGGGGGCGCCAGGGAAATGGAGCTCAGCATTACTATTGGAAAAAACTGGAAAATTGTTTTTCAAGAATAAACATTGGAAGCTCTACTATACGCAAACAATGACACTAATAAGGAGTGTTCATTTTACTAATTAATATTTTACTAAATTATTCTGAATTAATTTTTACAATATTTACTTCAAGTTAAGAATACAAGTTGTGTGACATGTTTCATCTATAAAATTCTATGTATGTTCACGTACGGCAGTAATTTCGAATTTTTATACGGACTTGCTCCATTCCAAATTTTTTAAATTTTTTCAGAATTTCAGCTTCCCGGGCATTCTTTCTTACATATCTTTTAATTAAAGCGCAGTATCTCTCAATAGGACGGAGTTTAGCACAATCTGGAGAATTTCTTTACTTACAAAAACGACATTATTCGAACACAAAAGTTCAAGTGTATAACATAAGCATAATGAACGGTGGCCAGATCTGGCCTAAACAACGGAGAGATATTGTGTTTACTATACAAAGGCTAAAATATGTTTTTGTAAGCATTCTTGCCTATAATTTTCACCGCAAATTATCCCAGTTTAAAACAATGTTCCACTTTCATTCGACAAAAACAAATCGCTTATCACACTCTTTTACCAAATTTTTCTCTCTGAATTATCTTCACTTCGTTAGCCACATCTTC
This sequence comes from Podabrus alpinus, assembly GCA_932274525.1. Classification (NCBI taxonomy): domain Eukaryota; kingdom Metazoa; phylum Arthropoda; class Insecta; order Coleoptera; family Cantharidae; genus Podabrus; species Podabrus alpinus. The sequence continues at coordinate 67,554,367 of OW026454.1, forward strand.
TCCTACAACAGCGTTATAATATTGTAGTCCTGGTGTCCATTTTTAGGTAAGTTTCGTCATCCATTAAAATGCACTGATTCTTTCTTTTTGCAATAAAAGAGTCTACAACTTTTCGGACAATTTTTTTAACTTTACCGTTGTTTCGCAGACTTTTCAGGCTTTTTTTTGTTATTTTACAAGTCTTAATATTAAGTCTTTTTTAATATTTTGCACCGTACTAACATTTAACTGCCACCTTTTTGTACAGAAAAGAACTTTTTGGATTTTAACAGCTTCAAAACGTTTTCTTCAGCTATACCGGGGATGAGCAACCTTTTTTTACAACGGGCCAGCTACAAATTAAAAAATGTTGTGTGGGCCGCATGTAAGGAACTTATGATCATACAAATATTGAATGATGAACTAAAATGATCTCTTAATTAACAAACCTATAAACCTAAATCTTAAAAGTCCAAATGTAAAATCTTGGAAGGGCCACACGAGAGAGTGTGGGGCCGCGTGTTGCTCATCCCTGAGCTACACCATTTATAGACCCTTATCCATGATGAGATTTAAGTAATTCATCAAGTGTATTATATACTCCCCAAGTTTTTTAATAATTTGGAAAACCGCTAGCTTTAAGTATTTAACAATATTTTCTTAGGAATAATTTTTCTGAACACTATTGCAAGATAACCTTCCGGGTGTCAATTTAAATGCGCTCCATGACGTTACATATTTGACAAAACTAATAACTAAAGGTGATGTGTGATAAAAAAACATTTCTTTTATAAATAATGCCTATTAGATCAAATATGGGCTGACAATTGTATTTATTACAGGTAATTCAAGTTGTCCACTTAGTAAAATGAACACTCCTTATTACGTACTCAAAAATTATATTTGGGGTGGCCATCGTACCTAATTCGCCTTGCTTGAGTAATTCATTGTTTTACGTTGAAAGATTTGTGATGTAAAGGTATTAAGAGTTTAACTAATCATTTTGGAAAAATATTTATGTTAGTCGAAAACTAATGATTTCCAATGAATTATAGGGATTTTCAAATTAATTCCAGAGGCTTCCAAGATATTTACCCCTCGATTAATTCTATTAAAATACAATATGCTTTCTTGTTAAGTTTTTGATCTTATAAATTTAAAAAATGGTAACGTTGACTAATTATTATAAGCTTACATCACATCACATGCAGTCTTGAGGAGCTTACCATTGCATTTTTTCCTTATCCAATATTTTTAGATGCCTGCGTTACGTGACATTTTAATATTTTATTGTTTTTCATATAAATAATTTAAGATAATCGTTTTGAACGATTGGGCAAGTGTTTCAGTTTTGTGGTCCACACGCTATAAAAAATGTAATATTACTTTATAAAAAAATTTAGAAACAATAAATAATAATAACACAGAAAACTTAACAACTTAATTTTATTTATTAGACAATTTGAACAGAATTCTAAATAGGTGCATATTTATATAAAAAAATTTTGATCTTGTAAATTTAAAAAATTGTAACCTTGACTAATTATTATAAGCTTAAATCGCATCACATTCAATGCAATCTTGGTATAAAAGCAGTAGAAAGACTGATAAGAATTAACGGAATGAAGTTATCAGTTCCTTAGAATTGACAACGTTGCTGGGATTAGAAACGTCGGTTTATCATAAAAAATTATATATACCGGGCTTGACAAAGATGTGCCAATGTATCGGGATTGTTAACGATTATTGAGTTAGGCAAGTTTTTATTTTTAAGATTTTGTTTCCCCTCAAGAGTTGCGCATGGTGTTATATTTGATCACTTCAGAATTTAATAACATATACGTTCTTAAAATAATAACTTGTGGTGGGTTTGAGGTTGTCTGTGCAATGTATCGGGTCTGGTAGCGACGGATGAACCAATATACATACATACATACATTGAATTTTATATATATAGATAAATAGTAGCTGGCACGGGCGGCATTCGCCGCCTTTAGCCATCTAGACCCAGAATAGATCCGAGAAGGCCATAGTTGTTCGGCCTTCGGCCTCACAGGGGGAGGACCATAATAGATCCGCGAAGGCCATAGTTGTTCGGCCTTCGGCCTCACAGGGCGGACCATAATAGATCCGTCACCATGGATCAACAAATAAATCACCAACCTCAACTTAGCAATAAAAATCATAAAATATATGAAAAAGTTAAAGTCAACAAATATCGGACTTTCCGGGAAAGCAGTTCGATGAGTATTCAACGTAACATTTCTTAGTCTTCTTGCACAATTCCGGCGAGTTCTGCGACCTAAAGTAAAGTAAATGTAAAAAACAGTTGTAATGTAAGAACTCGACGTATAATTGAAATATTTTTTATTTAAAAGTATAATTCAAAAATGAACAATTTTGGTAGTGGGGTTGCGCTGATGGTGCTTGTCGGTGGTTCTCATTACCACGACCACCTCGCCTCCAATTTAAAAAGTGTCGCAGGTCCCCCGGTACAAATATTACAAATTTTTCACTTTTCCAAAAGGTTATTCACAATTATGCCAATGTTTTAGACAACCGAAGAAGAAGTTTAGAGTACGTTTTTGTGTTATAATTCCCAAAAAGGTTTGCCCGTCCATTTCCGGCGTTAATATATAATTATCGGAGCGTAATTTTTTTTCGAAAAATTTGCAAGGCTATATCCCATTGAAAAAATAATTTTGAAATTTAAATTCGGTTTAACACCTTCGGCGTTGAAAATACGAAGGAATGTTATGGACGAACTATTATAGAGCGTCGCGATACGCTTCCGTTGCGTCTTAAAAATTAAAGATCGGTCGGTAAATAAGAGCGCTACATACGTCCAAAGTTTTTACACCATTTTCACTTAAATGGGTCTCTCACAAAGAAACGTCGGATAATTTAGAAAAAGCAATCGGAGCTTCGGATACGGTTATTAACGGTCTTTAATTTAGCACATGACGGTTGACGAAAAACGACAAATAACGGCAGCATTTGCAAATTAGTGTCATCAAAATCGGAGGCGATTTCGGGCAAAATTTAAAATATGCAAAATGTGTATTTTCGTTGCAAAGCAAATTTTTTTCGAGAAAATTTCATTCGACATTTTCGATTTATATTTGTCTCCTCGACGTATTAAAGGCAAAAATAAATTTTTATTTTCCAAATTGCAGAAATCATTTCGCCCTTTTACCACGTCAAATATTGAACCAATTACATCGTCGCGTTATGAATTAATTCTTACAACTTGATGCCTCGCGTATTGCGATGCTAAAATTTCCAAGTTTCGAAAGATTGCTGCAGATTTTCAAAAAAACGCAATTTTAAAATTCTTCGTTTTTGGGAAGTCGGAAGAGATGATTTTTGCTCTCTCTCCGTCGCCCCCGAACCCCCATCTCAAATATTTCGCCGTCAACGGATAGAATTCGTTGGAGCCGACATTTTAAGATGTCACAACAATTTTCACAACAATTTGATCGTTAAAAGTTCTTCATTTTTGAAAATTTACCGTGGAGTGCCGGTTCAATTTCAAGAAACTCAAATCAAACTTTGCACAATTTCGGACTTTCCGGGAAAGCAGTTCGATGAGTATTCAACGTAACATTAATTTCTTAGTCTTCTTGCACAATTCCGGCGAGTTCTGCGACCTAAAGTGCTCCGGTCATATTCGCGGCATTCTGTTCTTTGTAATTATTTGTATTATTTTGAGCGTTGAAATTACTAAATTCTAATATATTAATTTGTTAGTGGTTTTCATCATTTTTTCGAATTAAAGCCGCCATCCCGCCATCTGTTGACAGTATTTTGAATCACTGACAGTATATCAGAATATTTCGATTTTTGACAAATTAAATTTTTTGTTTGCAAGACTTGTGATTTGATTTATCGAAAAAAGCGAATAACTTTGTTCCCCGTGCGAATTTTTTCTCCATATATGCACGAATAGTTGCGCCTGGACCTACAAAATAACTGTGCAAAATTTGGTTGAGATCGGTCCAAGGGTCTAGGAACGTATAGCGAACAATCAAACAAACAAACACGCAGATCTTCTCTTTTATATATTTAGATACTGGGCCGTCCACTGTTGCCTCATTTATGCCCATCACAGTTGCCCTAATAATGCGAGAAACTATAATAGATCACGTATCTAAAAAAATTTAACTGTACGAAATGTAAACAATAACGCAATACTTTCAAATTATTTGTAAGATATGCGTATCTAAAAAATGTATAATCGATGAATAATACGTAGGTAAAAAATTTCTACACATTGAATGTGGAGTTTTATATTTTGAAGTATTTTGGAAAAACCAAAATTTAGGGGGGGGGAGACAAAGTGATATAGTTAACATTTGAAGGCTTCTCACATTTTGCAAAATGTTCCAAAAAGTACAAATTTATGCTCCGAAGCAAAATTTTACTTGCCTGACTCAATGCGAGCTAAGAGAAATTTCAGGATAGACAAATTGAAATGATTCGATAACTACGTAAAATCACAAATTTGTTGTTTTTTTATAAATCTAGATTTTCACATAAGAAAATACAAATCATATCTCGTACATATTGTAAAGTAAGAAAAAGATTAGCGAATCAATGATGGGGCTTCCAATAATTAGAAATATTCTTATAAATGTTTTTCCTTAGTTTCCTATACTTGTTTGACAGAATGTGGCCATACTATTTATCCTGAGGTACTTATGTATATAGGAAGGGGGTATTTCCTTTTTTTTATTTAATATTTTATGCTTTTGTACTGAAGTCAAGGAAATTAAGAATTTTCAAAATATTCTAAAGCCCGTCTTACATCAGGACATTTCTGGCGTCATTTCTTGCGCCATTTCTGCGCAGAGACGAGTTCATAGTATTTGCGCGTGCGTATACCGTTGTGCGCAAAAATGGCCCAAGAAATGACGCCAGAAATGTCCTGATGTAAGACGGGCTTAAGGGAGTGTCCATTAATTACGTGAGGGTAAGAGCAATATTTCGAATCCTTACGTGGGGGTTGGAACGAAAGTGTTCCTTATTTAATGTTAAGGAGAGTCTCAAAAATCTTATGTGCCCTTGCACGGGAGGCTCAAAAATGGTCCTTACGTAAATAATGGATGCTTCATAAGATGAATTACAAATAATAATACTGTCTAAGGGTGCATTTTTTTTCTGCACAAAATCTTATTTATAGTGTAAATCTACAATAATATGAAAAGCAAATAATTATTATCAAACATTAAAAATTTAACATTGAAATTCTTTAGAGGTTGTATATTAAGCCCGTCTTACATCAGGACATTTCTGGCGTCATTTCTTGAGCCATTTCTGCGCAGAGACGAGTTCATAGTATTTGCGCGTGCGTATACCGTTGTGCGCAGAAATGGCTCAAGAAATGACGCCAGAAATGTCCTGATGTAAGACGGGCTTTATAAATAAAAATTAAAACCGAATAAATAGAATTCCCAATTTCTTGGTTAAAAACGAAAAGCTTCTACTAGATCTATTTATTTTATTATTAATCCAGTACAAAAGTATTATAAAAATTGATAACTGTTGTTCGATTTCTAAAATATTAAATTTTGGGTTGTCCAAAAAACTTGAAAATATAAAATCTCACATTTAAAGCGTATACGTTTTTCGTGGAATATTTTACCTGTAGATTGTTTTTCGTTGGAATATTTTATCGATTACTCTCAGTTTTCTCTGTCACATCAAATTATTATATCATGTAAAAAGGAAGCTAAATTTATAAACCAGTAATCTCTTGCTTAAAAAAGCAGTTCGTGTAATTTAAAAGTTTCTCCATATAGAATAATATATTTTGGCATTTATTCATAAAAATGAACTTGCCTATGTAAATAATTTCGTTGACAGCCAGAGAACAGATTTAACATATTTTTCATCTTTACAAAGGTAAAACCTGTTTTCTTTCAAATATAATGCAAAAATATAGGTTTTTAAGTTTTGAATGCGATTTTTATTATTCACATGCTACTTTACATGACAATAATTTGTTATTTAATGCTATGTTTGTTCGGTTGTTCCCATTGCAATTTGAAAAGGCGAATTTTACGAAATTGTGGGAACTAGCTAAGATATTATTCTCTTGAAACAATATTTTTGAGTAGAATGGTACACTGCAGAAGTAATGTGGTGAAAAAGGAAACAAGATCAGGGAAATAGTATATTGTTTAATTAGGGTTTGTAGTTGGTACGGTTTGGTGGACGAGCGGAGGGAGTCCGATAAAAATTTAAATACAGTAGGCGCTCGGTTATGTGACTTCAGTGGTTCATGTTAAACGTTTAGAGTATATTAACATATTTGCTTTTCACTTTCTTCGCAGTCAAACTTTTCTCTCACACTTTTTGTCTGCATTTTGATAATACCAGTAAGTCATTAATGTTGAAAATATTTCTTCCGCTTCAAAGATTAGCCTTATTATGTGCTTCCGTGTGCTTCTATATTTACGAATGAAAATACTATACTATTTGTTTATTATTTTCAAACTTTTGGAATTATTTCTTATCACATCATCTTGATCTTTTTAACTGCATACTATCTAGGTATTTTATGCTTATTTTTATGAATAAACAAAAAACTTCCTAGATGATTTTCCTTCCTAGTCTTCATGAGAAGACTGCTTCTCTACCAACAGGCTGCAAGTACGCATGCTGTTCACTCTTTAGAACCTACTGTTTTAAAATTTTGACAGTTCACTATAGTAGATGGTTCATATAACCGAGCATCTACTGTATAATATTTGACAAATAGTAAACTGTGAAGTTAAAATTTACTTGGGCACCGGTGACTTAACAGGAAAACTTGTTATCTTTAAATGTAATGCATAATAATCCAGAAATGAGCTTCATGCGCTCAAAAAGCCTCAACACCTATTATTGACTTGCTGCACCTGGAAAGACACGGATATGGAGTTGAAGCTTTTCAGATTCTAAACATGAGCGCGAACCTTTCTTGGTTTAATGAATTGCTACTAGGTGGCCGAACGCGTTCAAATTATTGTAATTGCATTCAATATTTTACTCCACGTTAATGAACCACTTGTGGTATTTTATAATTTCTTTAGTTTGAAATCAGACACTTCATTCAAATATTCTTTTAGAATCCTTTTTCTTATTTGGAACCTTGATTATGTTTAAATTAATTAATAAAACTTTTCGTTGCTATTGTATGATATTTTATGTAGATACAAGCAAACATAGGACTTGTGACTTCCATTTTTCAAGTGAACTTCATCAAAGAAGCCGTCGTCTTTCGCGACTTGGCGCCTACATAAAATCATATACCATTACAAAATTAATTTGGAATATCTGAAACTAAAGCGGAAGGAACAAAAGAAAATATTCGGCATTTTTTTAACAATTCCTGGAAGCCATTAAATTTAACCGATTTAAAAATTATAAAATCAAGATACGCCAACGTAACGGCGCCAAGAGCTAAATAATTATTAGTAATTGTAGTCGTAAATAAATACTTTCTAGATTTGCTCCTCGACCAAACTTGAGGTTTAAATGTGTAGGAATTGCGTGTTTTTGAGGATTGCGTACAGATCCAAGCATAAATGCAATGGTTTTGTCAGCAGTAATTATTATTCTACATGTTCAGGATTTCCTTCAGAAATTATCTACAAGTAGTAGCAGCAAAACAAGAAATGAATGTACATTATTTTATATGTATATAATCTTGCCAGGAGGTATAGGGTGTTTTTTTTAGCTGCAGAGATCTTTCAATAGGGATAACTTTTGAATGAAGTTTGGTTCTTTGGCATTTGTGTTCAGAAAGGTTTACCATTTAATCATGAATTAATTAACACTTGAATAACGCTACCGTAGGTGAGCGAATGGCTGAAATGCTAGCGTGTTCGCTTTCAAGCCAATATTCACGGGTTCAAATCCTGTGAGTTGCTATCTATAGAAGAAATTTTCGCTCACCAAATGTCGATCTGCTGGCCCCAGATAACATTATTTATGGCTAAAAAACTTCCCTGATGGAGTAGGCGTTGTAAAAATCGTCTATTCCCGTGGTTCGGAATCCACGTTAAGCTGTAGGTCCTCTGTGCTCGTCACACATTTTCAACACGCAACGAGCAGAGACAGGGAGGTATCGGGAAAATGTCGCAAGACGTTCATAACCGAATATACATACATAACGCTACCAAATTGTGGAAATTTTTTTCCAAGTCAGTTCCGTTAGCGAAACTTATAGTAGAGCTCTTCGCCCATTTTATGGTCGACATAATCGACCTTCTGAGCAGGCTATTGGTGCGGTGATGGATAAAAATTTCGTACCTCTTCTTCATTGCATGATTTAAGTCCACCAACAAGACAAAGAAATGTGCGTACCGAAGAAACCATCGCTTCTGTGAGTGAAAGTGTGCAAGAGAACCCAAACATTTCAATTCGCCATCGTGGTCAACAACTTGGGCTTTGTCCGTCCACCGTGACATGGAAAATTTTACATCAAGATCTTGGTTTACATCCTCACAAGATCCAGTTGGTTCAAGAATTGAAGCCTAATGATCATCGATTGCGTCGTGCATTCGCAGATTGGGCCCAAGACTATACAAAATTAAATCAATTTCTTATTTTGCTGCAACTTGCAGATAATTTGCTGAATTTTCTCCACTGCGAATATAGAAAATACCTTCTCATCAGCCCTTAGATTGTGTATGGAGGATATGTAATTTAACGTCGCCGTCACGTCGTTTCTAAACGACTGCGACTCGTCCTGAAACCTGCCATTCATTCAAATTGCAGACATGTACATCAAAATTGCAGAGTGGTTAACTCCCTGTACTATATCTGATATTTTAAATAAAACTATCCAAATCAAACTTTGATGGAAGACTCCAATCAGTTCTTATATGTACGTTTGAAAGTAGCAGTTTTATATCCGCTTATCCGGTACTAATTTATATGAATTTTTGAATAAAATTTAAAAATCTCGTTATCAAACGATTCAAATGTAATTCGGAACACAACCTTCACAACATCGAGGCTGCACGATATTTTATATTTAGAGATTTTAAGTATCATTTTATGTCAAGTAGTTAGGTATTATTTATTTTCACTTTTGAAAAAGTTACATTAAATTTTTCCGGACGTTGACATTTCGATGAAATTTATTACCTACCTGGGTCTCATATAGTACTTCTTCATCAACCGATGTGATTTAATAGTGAATAGGTTCTCAAACATTGCTTTTAATTTATTACGTTAATTTTAGAACTAGGACGACACTCTGGTCAAAGTGTGAAAATGTAATATTCAAAATTAGTTTATTTAAGCTTCAAATGGCGAGATTAAATAATAAAACATAAATATTTATTCGATTTATTCCTTTATCATATAAATAATACCAATCTATTCTTTTCCTTGTTCTTTGTCCATTAACTAAACGACAATGCGAGACAAACAGGCGCCTACGAATTTATTATTTTTTGTGTTAACAATAAGGGCAACATTGTATATAATTATTGACTTCTTCAACTTATCAATCAACATAAACTAAAACTATTTTGTCTAAAGATTTTGGAATCTCATTCACGTGATAAATTATATTTTATGCAAACAATTGAAATAATAATTCCAGATCCTTGAAAAGTTTATTTGTTTCTAAAGATAATTTCCAACTTCCTATCGTAATGATTAAATCCAGTGGCGGGGTGCAGGAATACAATTTTCGCGTCACAACATGTCGAAAAAATTCTTTTCTGTTCTATTTAAGTTTTTAAGACTATTTTATTATCAATTTTTGCTGTTTTGGCTGTAATATAAAAAGCATTAATAATTTGTTTTTGTCCTTTAGATTGCTTCCACTCTACTGCCGAATCAAAGTCTCCTGAAATGTACGATTTGCTTGTCTCCGGCGATAAAACAAAAAAGCGTAAGCCAGTGTCAAAATCCAAACTGCGAATACATTTATTGTGTAAACTGTCTGAGTTTTTCCACGACCGGACCAGACGATTTTGTGGATAAGTGTAACTCTTCCGAACTCAAATTTAGCACTAACAGGAGAAACCGTTATAGTTTGTATGACAAATCAAATGGTGGAAACGATCCACCGTCGTTTTTATTGAACGATATGCACAACACTCCACAAACAACGTACGATTCGTCGGGATATTTTTCCGGGACTGACAACACTCCAATAATTAAAAAAGTTGTGGTTGTGCAAACGAAACCGAAGGACATTTGTATTGGTCCTTTAACAGATCATAATAATAGATACGATAGAATTTTGTATTGCCATAACAGTCGTAGATCGTCGTTGGTGCCTGTTGTTAGTCCTCAAAAGAAATATAAAAGCATAAACCAAGAGCTTATCGAACCGCCAAGTCCACCGCGAATTAGAGTAGTTGCTTGTTCCAAACAAAGCAAAAAGAATTTGAGGCGTTTACAACTTTGACTGTGATTTATGGACTATGTGCCGATAGATGAATTATTCGTTCGAGGCGTTGAAATTAAATCTACCTTATTTTTCTAAATTTTTGAAAATTTATAAGGTAAGGGCTGAGTGAGTAGAGAATCGAGAGAACTTCCCAGTGCGTTTAGATGGTAATAATTTTTATTTTTATTGTTCAACAATGTATCCTGTTATTATTTAAGGTGTACATAATTATTAATTTATTGTTAAAAATTTTAAATTGCGAATATCAGTAGTAATAATTTTGATGTTTTATGAAAACATTCCAACTACTTAAAATACGAAACACTTTGGTTTCCTTATTAGTTAATTATGTTATTTAACCAGTGTTTAGATTTAAGATTGCAACTTTCTTAGTAGACAACTTCGATTGAAATATTAATGTTACGAATGTGCATTTAAAAAAATGAAGAACAAAATTTATAAGTGCCTTGAAATGATACATACTAAAGGATATACACAAAAGTAAGCCAGAAAATATTAGTTTTCTTAAATAACTTTGTAAACATCCTGTATATCCGATAATTTGTACGTGTTATTCACATTGCGTGAAATATTTTACAACATTCCTTTTGTAATTTTTAGTACTTATAAATATATTTTCTAAATAATTACAAAAATGTTTTATTGAATATGTGCAGAATGAAAGCAAATAGTTTTTAAAAAAATCAGCTTGAAGTTTCAACATTTTATTTTAAAGTTTTCTGCTACCCCAAAGTAAAAGTGTTGCAGTAATATTCAAACTTGGTTAGATTTTTCTATCCACATTTAAATTCGTCGTTTTTTTTCCTTTTTAGACACTAGAAGTTCTTCCAATGCTTTTTCAAATAAAGCAAAACGGTGTTATTTCTTATTTGTTATGCGATTGGAAAACTATTTTTCAATATAATTCTTGGAAAGATTTTTCGTTATATTGATTAGTCATTTGTATATTCCACTGGTAAAATTTACCAAAAAACCAAATCGACCTAAAATTTAATATAAAAGAAAATATTTAATCCATTCTGATTATCTAATATTTAGATGACTTATGATTTAGGGAGTTATGTCGAATCCGTTCGGACCAATCAGCAGCATAAATCGTGGTGTTACGTGAAATTTCTTGCATAAACAAATCGCCTTGATGTTTATTATGTATAGTCAGTGGCGAACCGAGAATGAACTTTAGGGGGTTTCAGAAAAAAAAATTTACATCCTTATATTTTAATTATTTTCACTGCGATGACCTTTGACGTGAGGGGGGGGGGATAGTAATACCCAAAATTTGGTGCGCCACTGATTATCAGCATCTAGTCTTTATTATCATACATTTTACTGCTAGAAGTACTCACCACTGCAAAATTTTCAATTAACTTCCTAGTTATTTTGAAAAAATTTAATAATAAATGGACCTAATTTTAATCAAAATATTGTTGAGCAAAACTAATCATAGTTATCTGGTAAGTATACGACTACACGTAGAGTTTACAACTCGTCATCACGGATTTCTTTATGAACAAACATCAATAACTCAGAAATCAATGTTTTTGGGTTAAAAATGTCCGATGTTTTATACGAGGGTAAATTTTGCGATCAAGGTTTCAAAAACTCAAAATGTGGATTGACCGTTTACTACAACATCCTATGCCCAAAATATAGTTATTAGGGAATTGAAACCTGATAAAATTCTGTGTCGACAAAAAAAATATAATATTCTAGCCTCTAGGTACAGTTTTCAAGATACGGTCGCGGTCCTCCAAGAAACCTTTTTTATTTTCAATTTTTTCCCAAAAAAACAGATTTTGACGTAGACCTTACCACGCCGGGGGGGGGGGCTTAAAAATTGTGACCAGGGGGGGTAGGATTTGGACAAATTGTCTTCCACATAAAAATCCTACTTTTGGCATTGCTATGAAAATTGTGTTTGAATATTTTTTTGTGTAATATTTTGTAAAAATAAACGTGAACATCTGTCAAAAAACTGGGGGGTCAAATTTTGCCTGATAACAATACTTTCCTTCCCTAGGGGATTCGGAAAGTAAAAATGTATTTACTCCTTAAATTTCAAATGTGTCAAGTTCAATGAAATGATGGGGGGGTCGGATTTGTGACCATAGGACCGTTCCTGGGTCGGGGGGTTTGAAAAGCCAGAAAAATTGCTGACATCCTTTATGGTCGACTCCTTATTTCTTATTCATCTGAAGCAAAAGTGGTTCACAGATGAATGAAACGATTCTCAATTATCTACAAATTTTCGTATAGAATAACCTAACCCTAAAACTGCGTCCCCATCTGAGCATTTTTGAGCGCACGAAAAGTGTGCCTAATTTTTATTGCACAGCTTTTGTGCCACACACTTTTTTCTGGCTCCGCACGACTTTCGTGCGCTTAAAAATGCTCAAATGGGGACGCAGCTTAATAGGGCCCTAGTTATGAGCTTTCCAAGTTGATTGGGTTTTAACCTGTTGAACCACTTTTTACATTTTTGCAAATATTTAGCTAATTTTCAGTGCCAAGACAACATAACTTTGAGTAGTTCTAGAGAATGCAATTCTACGCAACACTAAATTTTAAGATATAAACATTCCGAAAAACGCAAATTCACTATTTGGTGATTTTTGGGACCTTCTTCCGTTTCGACGTTGAAAGCTTAGGGGTGTTTTCGATGCCAAACGAAAGGTTTTGAAAGACATGATGACTGAATTAGATAAGGAAATCGAAATTTCAGTTTTTTTTTAATTCTTAGGCATAACATAAAAATAAGTAGTAGCCAGTTGACCGTCCTAAAACGTAATATTTCCGACCGTTCTGCATTTTTCCAGGCTGTCCAATCCATAAGCGCCGAATACGAGGGACTCCGGGGTTCGAGCCCACTCAAGGAATTTTTCTGCTTTTCCACTTTTATTTAAAAATGTTTTCTTAAAAACAATAATTTCATGACAATTATTGGATTATTATAAATTGCATATTTATGTTGAATTCTTACCAAATCAATTTGCAAACAGTAATATTGTAATTTTTAACAAATAAAGCATCAGAAAACATTTTTCAAATGCAGTATAATTGAACATTTAACACAAATTCCTAACTATTAATTTAAAATAATTGACGGTTATTTTCGGTCAGGACGGATCAGGATGAAGACCAGAGTAAGAGACATACGTGAGATGGTGGCAACGCTGAAATGGAGATTTGCAGGACACAACGCAAGACAAATCGATAATAGATGGAACACTTTTATAGCAGTGACGTCCATGGCTGGGTGGAAGAGCGAGGGATAGACCGCAAATGAGGTGGACCGACGACCTGAAAAGGCATGCGGGACTACTTTGGAGAAGAAGAGCGTGAAACAGAACAAGTTGGAAGGAACTTGAGGAGGCCTACATCCAGAATTGGATTAAAAATGGCTGAAAGAAGAATTGACGGTTTAACTTGGAAAAATCTGAAATTTTCGCTTACGGTGCTTTATTTTTATTTACTTCCATAGTAATATAATTCGTGAACATTTAAAAAATTTAGGCTCGCATGCAAACCCCCCTTCCGTAGGAAATGTTTCTGTAATCTGCAGCGGCCCCACTGCTTCCAGAGTCGTACCGAAGTGACAACTCTTCGTGTTACTTTAAAAATATTAATGTTTATTGTCAAATTAAATTACTCAACTTAACAATAGAGCAGTGGCTGCTGGTGCGGGGAACCGGCGTCGCCCTTCCAAAACAGAAGAGCAAGTGCACCGCTCGCCCATGGTAGTTCCACCGCCGAATGTTGGATAATCCAACCGTTTGTGTTGTACAAGATTTACTCAAAAATGTAATTTGTAGCCTCCCCCCATTTAAATACAAACCGCGTACTTCCACTGATGGAGCAGGTTAAATAAAATTGTTTTAAGTTTTAACCCTCTCATAGAAAAAAGTCACGAATCGCTACTGCAAATGAAGTTCTAAAAATTGGTGTCTACAGGAACCGGGGGTCTGAGACGTATAGAATGATGATATTATAATATGATGAACAGGATGGCCATGACAATGAAAAGCAATAACATTTTCTATATAACTAGCGCACGCTGATTGGTCGGAACCACTCTAATATGACCCTGAGTGGAATTATCAATAGTATTTTCTTTTTTCTATAATGTAAATTTGGTAACATTTGAATATTAGAAATTAGAAGTCGCCCAATTCTATGTGGGGGGGGGGGTTCGTGATGTCATGTCACTTGCTGCTAAGGAGAAGGGTAAAGATCAAGAAATTCTTAAATATATTTTTTGTCGAAATACTTAATTAGTCATTTTCATATCCCACTGGGAAATTTAGCAAAAATTTGGAAAGTACAACATAATGTAAATGTGTTTAAAATGTGTAATAAAAATGCTAAAATATTCAGTAGAAATTAATATCACATAACATATTATACACAATATAAATAGTTAAAAGATATAGGAAGATATTTGGGACTTCCTAATTTTGATTTTCTCTAAATATTTTCATTGCCCTGCAGATTTTCAACCACCCCTTCATTATTTATTCATACTTTCTAAAGGCCGCACTGAAACTATTTTAGGTTGGTAATTTAAAAATAAATTAATGAGAGGTGCGTTATGAACAAATGGTGTTTTAAGGTGTTTGGTGTTTGTGATGGACTTGCCTAGGTTGTGCGGCCTACAGGCCGCACTGAGGGAAAGGATCATCAACTCAATTTAGCATTACAGATAAATTGACATCCAGGCCTTCGACGACCCAGGGCTCCTATCATTCGACGACTATATACCACAGTTGAACGCGGTCCTTGGTCCACACAAATAAATGCCTAATAATTTTGGTTATGTAAACCGTGTGGAAATTTTGGAAACCACTGGTTGCTAAATTGAAAGGCATAATAAAAGTTTTCAGCACAAATTCAAACAAAAGAATTACATGAATTCTAAAGCCTGTATGATACTATCACACTTTGGTTAAATTTTCGTTCAACTTTGTTGTCAAATGTTTGACGAAAACAATAAAGCCATATTACATTATCACATTTTCGTCAAACTTCTGTCAAACTTTGCTTCAAACAAAGTAGCGCATGTCACACTTTCGTTCAACTTTTGAATAATCATGCGCATTGCTGCAAAATTATACAATACTAACCTCAATTATTATTATTGAGTTTAATTATTATTGTTATGAAGTTTTTATTAAAAAAAACAAAGCTTTTAAAGGTAAGCAGCAGGTTATATTCATGATTACTTGAATTATTTTAATCAATTTATACGTTCGAACTTGGGTGGTTCGCTACGCAAATGGCGTAAAGTATGTTCTGAATTTAGTTGCCAGCTTCACTACCCAAAAATTTTCATCAAACTTCGAAGCCAATGTTTGACAAGAAAGTTGAATGCATATTGAACGAAAGTTTGATAGTGTCATACGGGCTTAAAAACATTGCTGTACAATGGAAGTCGTAATTCTAATCAGGCGTATAAGGGATTTCATTACGAAAGTCTCGGTATGCGTTGAGGGTTGCACCTCACTCATAATCCCAAACGGGATTATAATACAATACTTTGTAAAAGTATTTATGAAATAAAAAGAAAATCCAGAGAAAACAATTGAAAAAGGTTTTGAATAATCCTTATTATGAATAAAAGTTTCATACAAATTTACTCTTCAATTTTGGTCTAATGATAAGATAGGGGAATTTAGGAAAGTTGATTCCAACCTTGCGTTCTTTTTCATTTCCTTTTAACTGACTGGGTAGCCGGTGAAAATATCACATTATCATCGCGACAGTTATTCAAATATATTTAAATTGAAAAGAAAAATTCCTACCGATAAAAATAATCCTGTATTGGGGGGGGGGGGGGTTCCGTTACGTCACCATGGAAACGGCGAAACAGACATAGTATGCGTATTTTATATAGGTACATCTTCAGAAGGTCCCAACGATAAAAATGGATATTACATGACCGGGGGGTCTGGGGGGTATGAAATACCCCCCAGGTACACTTGCCATTATTCAGAACCATCAAAATTTATTATTTTTCGTTGAATCTTTTGCAATTTTTGTTTGTAATCTGGGAGGGGGGGGCAGCAGGTGATATTTTTCATAACTATCCAGTGCCGTTCTTTGTAATACCGAGGGACGTAAGAGTGAAAGTTTTTTTTCGCAATAAATTAAGCGTACCTGTGGGGTATTCCATACCCCCGAGACCCCCTGGTGCCGGCAGCCTAAATGAGTTCCTGATAAGCATCCGTTTGTTTTTATTACTGTAAGCAAGCGCCGTAGCAAGGGTGAGGCGACTTTGCCTCAGGTGCCATCGCAATGGGGGCGCTAAACCTCGACAAAACCCAATAAAAAAATAGTTTACAATTTTCTAAATGATAATAATTTTTTGGGTGGGGGAGCGCATATAATATTCTAATTTGCCTCAAGCGCCAGAAAAGTTTACTACGGCGCTGCGATAGTATGTCGTGCATGACGAGAAACAAATGCGACAGTTGAACATGTAGTTAGTCTTTTTGATTGACTACAATGTTATGTTTCGTGTTGACGCAGTGGCGGCTTGCCCTAAAGGGTACGTGGCCTTACATCCAAAATCGGAAATGACAACTATGTATGTCTGGGGGTTATGGAATACCCCTCAGCGTACGGATATCAAGATGGTCATGTTGATATGTTGGGGGTATTCTGTACGGAAACCCTACGCGTTCTGAGTTGGACCCATTTTCCCACTCCCTGAGCCGGGCCAGCATACAATTTATTTAATGTAATGCTTTTAAATTTTCACAAATTCCAGGAATTCGCATTTTGCATAGAGACGGTTATGATGGACGATAATTTTGTAAACTTACATAAACCCAAATATCATAATAAGTTCCTAGCGTTTTTGGTTTGCAAGGTAAGAGTGCTTTAGAAACAAATTTGTTTGAGATATTTTAATGCCATAGTGTTGTTTTATTGTATTGAATACTGCTTGAATTTTTCAATTTGTAGAAAGTTGGGGGTAATTGTTGGCTAAAGAAAATGGAGTGTCAAGTACCAAAAAAATGAACATTTCCGGCATGTCCTTTTGTTTGAGTTTAACCGAGGAGTTAAGGCATCGGAGGCGCTAGAACCGCTAGAAGTTCAAAAGTTGGGTATTTGGGTACCATAGGTTTTGAGCGAAAACAAAAAAAATTAGCGTGTTACCATTTGTGCTTTCTTGCTTGCTCATCGTCGTTTAGCTCGTCAACAACTTCGGCCCTTTTTGTCCCAAATTGTTACTGGTGACGAAAAATGGTGCCTTTACATCAACATCAAGAACAAAGGAATGGCTGAGCCCTAACAAACCAGCAAATCCTCGTGCAAATGTTGGTGTCCATCCACGCAAGGTAATGTTGTGCATCTGGTGGGATAAAGAAGGCGTCATCTCTTATGAATTACTTCTGAGGAATGTAACCATCATTTCTGCGGTCTATTAATTGTCAACAACATTGCGTCGCTTGGAGGCTGTAATTCAAGAAAAACCACCGGCAAGACGGCATCAAGTGGTTTTGCAGCATGATAATGGTCGTCCGCAGTGGCGGATTTAAGGAAAAAGGCCCGGTGGGCAAAATTTCATTAGGCCCCCCCCCCCCGTATTGAATTGTATACACAAGAATTTATTTTGGCTCAAGTGTTTCATTGGAAGTGATAGGTATATGTGTTTCAAGAAATGTATCAGTATAAAATGGTTTGAATTTATTTATCGAGCATTTTGAACGTTGGATTCGTTTTTACATTGAGAACATTTACATATTTTTAAATCCTCTTCTCGCTTTCTTCTCCGCGAAAACTTCGATAGTAGCATTCAAATCAACTTAATTGGCGACATGCTGTTCGATGAAAAGTATGCTGAAATCGTCCAATGCTGCTGCACTCATTGTAGAACGTTTACGATCTTTGACTTTCTTTAATGAGCTCATTGTTCGTTCGGCGCTGGCTGTGCTGACGGGAAGTGTCAAGAATAAACGCAATAAACTGCAGCACTCCGGAAAACTGCTTATCAAATTTTTTTCAACAATGAAGTTCAAATATTGCAATGGACTATGCCCAGTAGAATCTTGTTCTTGTGAGAAGTACAAATCCGCAAAGCTGATGAACTCATACTTCAGGGCAGTTGTAAAAAAAGTTGGATATTTCTCCATCAAGTTGCAAACATTTTTTTCAACTTTTTTCTCATCCATGTTTTTGAAGAATTCAGGTTTGACAAATCCGAAAAGTGAGTTTATCTCATGAAAACCTTTGGCTCTTTCTTGTAATTCGCTGCACATCCTGTCGAGAACTTCGTAGTATGCAATGCGATGTTTCGTTGCCATATCCAGAGGACTGCCGTCAGCTTTCTCACCGGGCATTTTTTTCGTTCGTCGTCGTCTGGTGATCGGAAAATCCGGATTCTTCCATCCCATGTTCTCCCATCCCATGTTCTCCCATTGAGATTTCGCTTTCGACACAAAAAAATCGTACTTGCTTTCTGCACGCAAGTTTTTCAAATTCTTCATTAAATTCTGAAGACAATTTTGGGCCATCAAAAGATCCACTTCTTTTTTCTGTAATTCCACTTCAGCAACGTCGATGAATGATAGGACCCAGAGGCGGATTTAGGACCTCGGCCGCCCTAGGCTACGAAAATTTGGCCGCCCTGTTTGAACTCTGAATAAGAGTTTAAAGGGTTTCAATAATGCACATTGGTAATTTTTAAGTATGCTTTATTCATTTTCATACTTGATAAACATGAGAAAAAAGTAGGCTGAAAATTAATAACTAAGAAAATACTTGTGTAATATATTTGCACTTATAAAATTGCACGTCTCGATTTTTTTGTAGCAAATTCATTTATCACGTCTTCGTAGTCTAGGGATTTTGACAACTGTGATTCTATACTAAGTACGACGAGTGCATTGAGTATATCCTCTGTCATTTTCGATCGCAAATAGTTTTTGACACGTCGCAACCAAGAAAAGCTGCGTTCTCCCGAACAATTTGTTACTGGGACACAAGCACACATACGAAGTGCGATGTCGACGTTGGGATACACGGACTGCAGATCTTCTTCGTGAAGCCACTTTAACAATTTTAAAGCTGTTCCCGATTTTTCGGGAATCAAAGAACAGTGTGCACCGAAATGAAGACATTCGTCAGCAAAACTTTCTTCCAGATCAGACGGGTACATATTCTGTAAACTGACTGCTTTTACTCGAGTTTCAGCTGGGTTTGAGGCAGAGAGGTTGGTCAGGAACGCAAATTTCTCGTGAAATTTCTCATATACATCGCGTCGTTTTTTGAACTCACTCAGCAGATTATCAATTATCGTCAAGAAAGTGTTGATTCGTAGATCCTCTCGTCCGTTTAGTGTAACTTCTTCACTGGTGGATTCGTCAGATTGTATCTTTCTTTTTTTCTGTCGTCTCATATCCTTCTCATACTCTTGCAGCACAGACAAGCTCAATGCCCTTTCCTCAAAATAGTTGAAGTCTTCGCGAGTATTTGTAAGAAGATTAATCAATGACTCGTAAAGCTGTACAGCCGTAAATATATCGATATCTACACTCTGCAATTTTTTGTTGGTAGCATTGATTCGGCTCAATATAAAACCCCAAAAAATTGTCATGAAGTCCGTTTCCAATCGTTCAAGCTTGAGTCTAATACCCTTAGCTTCGCACCTGACGATAGCTTTTACGTGCTTGTTATCTTCGATGGAGCGCAAAGCACGTAAAATGTTTTCCCATGATTCATACAAACTTCGACAAGCATCTGCGCGTGCTGACCATCGAGTTGCTGACAGATTTTTTATAGTAGCTGGGCCTCTTTTATCTCCTTCCAAATCACGTGTCAGTTGGATCTCATTTTGGAGAATTTCCCAGCGTTGAGTCGACGAAGTAAAGAAATTATAAATTTCTTGTGAAAGCGCAAAAAAACGGCAGGCCTCTTCGCAGTTTTCTGCAGCGGACTCTCCAACCAAATTGAGGGAATGTGCTGCGCAAGGCACATATTCAGCCGTTGATGAAAGTTTTTTTATTTGTGCCTGCAGACCGTTATAAACACCCGACATATTGGCAGCATTGTCGTAAGACTGTCCTCGGCAGTTCGCTATGTCGATTCCGAATTTATCCAATGTGGCCGTTACAGCGTCTGCCATCTTCTGCGCTGAGTGACCCGCGTTTGGAATGAATTTGAGGAAGCGCTCAATAGGTGAACCATCATCTTGCACGTATCGGACTACAAACGTTAGTTGGTCGACATGAGATATGTCGGGTGTAGAATCAACAATCATGGAGAAATATTTTGCTGACTTTATCTCATCAACTATTATACCACTAACTTTGTGCGCCATCATTTGAATGAACTCGTCGCAGATAGTAGAAGACAAGTAACTGGTGTGACCACTGCCTCGGTTGCCATACCGCGAAATGTGTTCTGCCAAAAAATGGATCGAATTCGGCGATTAACTCCAATGACATCAGGTAGTTTCCGTTTCGTTGAGAACCAAACTTTTCATCATGACCTCGGAAAGGTAGACCACGTGAGGCAAGAGCGATTACTGTGGCCACTACTCGCTTGAGCACATTTCTCCAGTAAAGTACTCCTTCTTCGAGTTGAGCCGTCAGTTTCCGATCTATCCGACCACAAATATTCCCTCTTTTCTTCAAATTCAATACGCACAACTTGTGGCCGGATGAATTTTCGTGGCATGCTACCCTACGCGAACCATTCTTCCAGTCGTTGAAGCCTTCCTTGCAACTAAATTGTGACCCACCATCGAATGCAGGACATGGTCCACAGTACACTCGGCCAGTACTCTGAGAGTAAATGAGCCAGTTACGAATGCATTTTTCACCATTCAAAAGATGACGCTCGAACAGAGATTTCGACAGATAACGCGTTTGGTCGTCGTATAAACGCTTGCTGCCCGAGAACTCTACACCAGCGTTTTGTTCAATGCCGTGAATCGACAGGTGATCTCGCAAACGATCGTTGATCACCCACTCGGCTGGATCTTTGCTAAGTGCGAATTGTTGTTCTGGTAACTTTTGTTGTTCTGGTAACCTTTGTTGTTCTGGCAACTCTTGTTCTTCAGGTAACGCTCCTTGCTCAGCTAACTTTCGTTGCTCAGGTAACTCCAATAGTTTTTCAGATTGCTCAGATTGCTGTTGAGCTGGGAAAGTATTTCCACTCGCACTAGAAGAAGCTGCCGAAACTTCCGGAACTGTACACCCATTTGAGTGAGAAGAAGTAGTAGACTCATTATTTGAACCACTTTTCTTTTCATTTGATTTAATAAGAAACTAGTCTAATTTGTGCGTTTGTTGTATCACCGCATTCTGGTGAGAGTTAGCTAACTCTTACTACTCGAAACAAAATTTCTTCTGCTACACACTAAAGAACACACTTATTTTAGCAAATTGTAAAAGTAAAACATATGAATCGGGTCCAAATGACCGAAATATTCGAATTTGAAAAGTACGAAAAAGTAGCATGATTGCATGAATTGCACCGGCAACCATCCAGCCAACTACAAAGGCTGCGCTTCTTTCCCCAAGCCCAAGAGGCGGGAATTATCAGCCCGAGAAGCAGCTTCCCGCTTCGCCGGCCACCCCACCTACAATTACCCTTCCTCCCAAGGCACTGGTCGACCATCCTACGTAGGGGTCGCCAGAATCCATGCCCCCCACAGGGAAGCTTCTCAAGCCACCCCCTCTCCCAGCACCTACATCGATGAGACCCCCCGTCAAATAAGAAGAATCTTAGATCTTCTTCGCGAATCCAATATCGACGAAGCAACCATGAGAGACATTGAGGTTATCGGAAATGTAAAAACCTTCAACTCCGCCGTTAATGCCCAATCCTAGACACCAACCCACCGCGCTGCAGATGGCATTTTGGAATGCCAACGGTCTATCTGCCAAACGCTACGAACTTCTCGCGTTCGCGTTTCTCCACGACCTTGACGTCATCATGGTCAACGAGACTCACCTTAGAGCCGCACATCTGGTCAAACTCCCCGCTTACACCCTCTACCGAAACGATCGGGACGGACGCGGCGGCGGAACCGCAATCTACGTCAAAACCTCCATAGAGCACATCCCCATACCCACTCCCGACCTCGAAGGCCTCGAGGCCACCTCGATAAGCATCCACACCGCTCTTCACGGTTGGTTGCAAATCTCCTCGATCTACAACCGCCCAGGTAGTCATTTCATCAAAACCGACTTCGAACTCCTCTTGGAAGGCCCCGACGCAAAAATCATTGCCGGTGATTTTAACGCCAAACACTCCACCTGGTTATGTCGCCACACAAATACCCAGGGTCGAGAGCTTCTTCAACTCGAAAACGAGCTGAATTTCACAATCATCGCTCCAACCACCCCTACACATTTTTCTCACGCAGGTACGCCGTCCATCCTGGACATTGCCATTTTCAAAGACGTACCACTCCAACACGACATCTCCACCTGCGAGGAGCTTAACTCCGATCACTACCCAGTCCTAATCACATTAGGGCAAATTCCACACAAACCCCCCCCCACAAGGACTAAAACCGACTGGATTTCTTTCACAGACAAGCTCAAAGAAAATCTGGGACCAATCCCCTTCATCGATTCCACCACTGACTTAGACAACTTCATTAACTCCTTTCAAGAAAAAATCATTCACTCAATCTCAGAAACTTCTTACGAAGTCCCCATCCTCGACACCAGAGACAAACTCTCACCCTCCCTCAAGGACCTAATCCGCTCCAAAAATCGCGCAAGGAAACTTGCACGTAGGACACGAAATCCCACTGACCACACTTCATACCTTCAACTCAAAGAACAAGTCGACATTAAAATTAAAGAATTTCACGATAATGAATGGTCCGACAAAATCAAATCCCTTGCTTTCCAAGACTTGTCCGCTTGGCGCATGGCAAGCGCGCTTCAAAAGAAAAAGCAATCCCTTAACTCAGTACTTCTCCGCCCCGATGGCACTCTCGCCAAAAGCGACCTCGAAAAGGCTGAAACTTTTGCCGACAGCCTTCAATCCCAATGCTCCCCCAATACCACGAGACTTGACCAAGACCACATCAATTCGGTCGAAAATTCCGTAAGCACCGCCCTTTCCACCACAGACAACACCACTATCAATCCCGCCTCCTTCACAGAGGTTGCAATAGCCATCAAACGCCTTAAAAACAGGAAAGCCCCAGGTCCCGACGGCATTACCAACCATGCCCTTAAGGTACTACCCAAGAAAGCAGTAACTGCTATCACCGGTATAATTAATGCAATCCTCCGCCTTAATTATTACCCACAAATTTGGAAAACCGCTGATGTAGTGGTAATCCCTAAACCCGGTCAAAATCTGAAATACCCTCAGAGCTACAGACCGATCAGTTTGCTTCCCTCCCTCGGCAAACTCGCCGAAAAAATCATTATCACTCGACTTCACGAGGCCATTTCCGATAACAACATCATCCAAAATGAGCAATTTGGATTCCGTGCTGGTCACAGCACTACCCACCAAGCCCTCCGCTTAGTCGAACATGTCACACAGGCCCTCAATAAAAAAGAATTCACCGGCCTAGTGCTACTCGACGTATCGAAAGCTTTCGATAAGGTCTGGCACGAAGCCCTCCTGTTTAAAATGCTTCAGTCAAACATCCAACTCCCACTAGTCCGACTAATAGCCTCTTATCTACATAATAGGAAATTCCGAATTAAGCTTACTAACTCCAGATCCACCACACGCCCCATTACCTCTGGGGTACCCCAAGGCTCAATCCTCTCAGCCTCCCTCTTTAACATCTACATGAGCGACATCCCAATTCCCACTGACCCAACCACTAAAATTTCACTTTACGCCGACGACGTCGCTATCTATTCGTCCTCAATCCACCCCGATTTTGCCACAAACCGCCTCCAGGAGGCTATCAACGATCTCGAAAGGTGGTACGAAACTTGGCGCATCGAGGTAAACTCGAGCAAAAGTTCCGCGATCATGTTTCGAAATCGGAAAAAACCTCACAATTCCAGCGTCTGGATGTTTGAGGAACAAATCCCTTGGAAATCCACGGTCAAGTACCTTGGCATTACCATGGATGAACGCCTCAAATGGAGACCTCACGTAAACGCCATTACCGGCAAAGCCAAAGCCCTTTTTTCAAAATTATACGCCCTCATGAATCGAGACAGCCCCATGGCTCCCAAAAATAAATTAAGGCTTTACAAATCCATCATCCGCCCCACCATGACCTACGCCTCCCCCGTTTGGGGCTACGCCCGCCACACATACATGAATAAAGTCCAAATTATTCAAAACAAAAACCTCCGCTCCATCTTCAACGCTCCCTTCTATGTCACCAACAGGCGACTGCACGCAGACGCCAAACTAGATTCCATCTCCACCCTTATTCGCAATCACGCCACCAGTCTATACAAGAAATCCAGATTTTCCGACAACCCGCTCATAGCTCAACTAGGTCAATACAATCCTGAAGACTTTTGTATCCCCCGACCTAAATCAATCCTGACTGTAGACAACCCATGACCACAACCCCCATCTGCACAGACTAACTCAGGTACACCGGTATAATTACACAAATTCTCTTCGAAAGTGGATTTAATTCACTAGATTTGTGTAACTCGACTTAATTTCCCCCCCCCCCCCAGATTCTAATTTAGTTAGCTCGCCAACGCCAATTATACGACGGTAGATGCAATTCGCATCAACCGTCAATTTTTTCAGGTAGGAGCCACTTTCTACGAGGATATCTTCAATCTTCGAATTAGGGATTCTACTATATCAATAACGTAACTTAAATTCTCTCTTTTCATATTCACTTACCACAGCCACAACCCAGGTATTTCCCAGTCAGTCTAGCTCAGCGCTATTCCGCGAGGCCCACCGGCCTCCATAATTTCCAATGTCACTAATGTATACTTTCAGATGAAGGAGAAGGCCGGCTACGCCGGGATGCTCCATTTTGGTCAGTCCAGAAAATCGAAAAAAATAGCATGATCGTGCCACACAACCGGTCGATGCCACTAGCTTCGCCCGGCCGGCGCGCATTTTGTTGACGGTACGTGCACTGGGATATACTCTTACACTTAGAAAATTTCGCACCGGCAGATGCAGCTCGACGCTCCTACATGTAACATCGATTATTTTTTGTTTTTACGCGATTTTTAGGGGGTGAAACGTAATAGTATACTGCACCATACCGCAACTATACTTTTTAATGCTATTTCGAGGGTCTCTCACATCCCGGTTGCATAGATCCCGGTGTTCTTGATGGATGGCGCCTCTCGTATGTTTAGCCTAGTAACCAGAGTCAAATCCGCTCCGTAGGGGTGCAGAGCGGAGCGGAGCGGAGTAATCCCCGGATGGATTACCCTCCTTTTCGAATGAACACCCCTAAAATTCGAAGGCAAAAAAAATTTTAATTTTTTCACTTTTTCGGCAACAACCGCCTTATTTTCCATTTTTTCGCGAATATTTATACTAATATCTACTAAGCACACCCCCCCTACCCGAATTTCAAAGAAAAATTAAAATCGGAGCAAAAAAATTTCACCCCATTTCAAGCGACCGGCCGACGATGTGGCACATCGACCCGGTACATCAGCGGGTGAGAGTTAGCTAACTCTTACTACTCGAAACAAAATTTCTTCTGCTACACACTAAAGAACACACTTATTTTAGCAAATTGTAAAAGTAAAACATGTGAATCGGGTCCAAATGACCGAAATATTCGAATTTGAAAAGTACGAAAAAGTAGCATGATCGTGCCACACAACCGGTCGATGCCACTAGCTTCGCCCGTCCGGCGCGCATTTTGTTGACGGTACGTGCAGCTAGATATACTCTTACACTTAGAAAATTTCGCAGCAGCAGATGCACCTCGAGCGTCGTACATGCAACATCGATTATTTTTAGTTTTTACGCGATTTTTAGGGGGTGAAACGTAATAGTATACTGCACCATACCGCAACTATACTTTTTAATGCTATTTCGAGGGTCTCTCCCATCCCGGTTGCATAGATCCCGGTGTTCTTGATGGATGGCGCCTCTCGTATGTTTAGCCTAGTAACCAGAGTCAAATCCGCTCCGTAGGGGTGCAGAGCGGAGCGGAGCGGAGCGGCGCCCCTGAGGAGTAGGATTTGACGATGGATTACCCTCCTTTTCGAATGCACACCCCTAAAATTCGAAGGCAAAAAAAATTTAATTTTTTCACTTTTTCGGCAATAACCGCCTTATTTTCCATTTTTTCGCGAATATTTATACTAATATCTACTAAGCACACCCCCCCCTACCCGAATTTCAAAGAAAAATTAAAATCGGACCGAAAAAATTTCACTCCATTTCAAGGGACTGTAACCCGATACATGTGCAGACCCCGGGTTCGACCGGCTACATGAATTTACTTTCCCTTCTTTTCAAAAGTCGATATTTTCGTTATTTTTACCATATTCACCCTTTTTGTTGTTTTATTAGACAAATATAAGCCTGTTCTTTAGTGTGTAGCTGAAGAAATTTTTCTTCAGCTAGTCAGAGTTACATAACTCTCGCCGGCGAGATTTATTTATATTTTTATTTGTCTTATATTTACTTATATTTGTCTAATAAAACAACAAAAAGGGTGAATATGGTAAAAATAACGAAAATATCGACTATTGAAAAGAAGGGAAAGTAAATTCATGTAGCCGGTCGAACCCGGGGTCTGCACATGTATCGGGTTACAGTCCCTTGAAATGGAGTGAAATTTTTTCGGTCCGATTTTAATTTTTCTTTGAAATTCGGGTAGGGGGGGGGGTGTGCTTAGTAGATATTAGTATAAATATTCGCGAAAAAATGGAAAATAAGGCTGTTGTTGCCGAAAAAGTGAAAAAATTAAAATTTTTTTTGCCTTCGAATTTTAGGGGTGTGCATTCGAAAGGGAAGGTCAGCCATCGTCAAATCCTACTCCTCCGGGGCGCCGCTCCGCTCTGCACCCCTACGGAGCGGATTTGACTCTGGTTACTAGGCTAAACATACGAGAGGCGCCATCCATCAAGAACACCGGGATCTATGCAACCGGGATGTGAGAGACCCTCGAAATAGCATTAAAAAGTATAGTCGCGGTATGGGGCAGTAAACTATTTCGTTTCACCCCCAAAAAATCGCGTAAAAACTAAAAATAATCGATGTTGCATGTACGACGCTCGAGGTGCATCTGATTTTCGATTTTTCGATTTTTTCGATTTTCTGTATTGACCAAAATGGAGCATCCCGGCTTAGCCGGCCTTCTCCTTCATCTAACCAATGTGGATAACTGGCTGTTGGATTTGTGGAGGCCGATGGGCCCCACGTAAAATTAGCGCTGGGCTAGACTAATTGGCAAATTTTGCCGGATTTTTGACGTTGGTTTTTATTTAGACGTGATTTTTATTTCCTGGTGGAAATTTTTAGAGTTTTTGAGGAGGGGAGAGGTTTAAATGGTAATTGTCTCAATGTTTGTTCGCGGGTTTTCACTTGCGCGGCACTCGCGTAGTTGAAATCTCGCATGATCTCTAGTTTGATTTTAATTGTCTGTATGTTTGAATGCGCGAGATAGAGCTCCGATACGGGCTATGATGGCTTCGTCCACCATGGCTTCGCGCAGCATCACACACACTGCGTCTAGTAATTTTACCAGAGGAGCTGTATCTTCGTTTATTGGTCTTGTTTGGTTTGGCCTTGAGGGTGGGTGCCTGGTGGCCCCACTGCTTGGTTGATTGTCGGTGTTGTTAGTACCGCGTCTTGTTGATTTGGATTTTGGTAATCGAGGGTAACGAGGACACCCTTGGAAATTTGCCGGATGGCTGCCTTCGCAGTTCGCGCACTTTGCGGGTTCAGAGCGAGGTTTGGCACACTCGGAGGTCAAGTGTTCACCGGCACATTTAACGCACTTTGGGATCGCGCGGCAGTTCCGCTGCATGTGACCAAAGTCTTGACACCGGTAACACTGGTTGGCATCTGGTTTTTTGTGAGGTTTCTCGATCTTTATGACAATGTCAAGGATCGAGGAGACGGTAAAAATGTTTTTTGCGTTTGTCTCTTTGCTAAGCGTAGCTAAGAAAAGAGGCATCGGCCGTCGATCGCGCCCGTATAACATCTGGTGCGTGCTGGTGCAAGGGAAACCTTGCGCCAGCAAGTCGTCTTTGATTTCGTTGCACTTGATTGAGCTGGGTAGTCCGCGTATGACTACCTTCACCGGTTTTTCGGAACGGGGCGGAAAAAAGTGAAACTGTATGGAGTTCAGCTCTAGCAGGTTGATTAATTCGCGGTGATCTTCTTCGATTTTTGGGAACACTGAGATGCCCGATCTGGATGATTTAATTCTAGTGAATTCAATGTTTTTGTTTTTAATTAACCCGATAACTGATTTCCAGTCATTCGTTTTAATTATAATCGGAGGTACGCGAGTCTTGATTGCTGGGAGCGCGTCGATGATGGGTGCGCTGTTGTTTTCGTCCTCGTGGGCGGAGGCTATGTCAGCAATCAAGGTAGCACTGGCAAAATCTGATAGTGGGGCGGAGCTAGTGTGAGCAACTGGGGAGGAGCCTATGTGCACAACTTGATCCGAGGGAATTGAAAGTGCAGGCGGGGGGGAGTTATCGCAAGCCAAAGCTTTACTAACCTTGACTTTCTTCCTCCTCGTCTGGTTTCCCTTCTTTTCACTCCCATCGGACCAATTGCCGTCTTCGGCGGAATCCACTTCAATATCATTGTCGAGTACGCAGAAATTATTAAATAGCTGCACCGCTTCAGGTGAGGAGTCGCTGGGGCTGGATTCGTCCGGCAGCTTCCGTTTCGTGACCCTCTTTGGAGTTATGAAGTCTTGCTCGGTTGAGCATGGTGGTGTTTCGACTCCTTGAAATCCAAGTGCGTCACGGATGTAACGCTCCTGTTCCGGCGAGCCTTCTGGTAGTTGAAGGGCGGTGTTGTAAACTGTACCGAGGACGACTTGTTGGGCTAATAGTTCTTTCCGTTCGGAGTCTATCTCAATTAAGCGTTCAGCAGATGTGATGAGTTGTTCTTCGACTATCTGCATATTTATATGTGGTAATGCTTTTAGGAGTCTCTCGGCCGTTCTCCTGTTGAGTGTTGTGGAGGACCCGTCTGGGTTTATAACCTGTACCATGTCTTCCGGATTGGGAGGTGGCTGTACAGGTTGTTCTTGTTTTGCAGGTTGTGCCGGCGGGGCCGGTTTCTTGTTTTTGTGTTTGCCACCCATCTTGTTGCTAGCAAAATGGGCAGTTGTCTCGATTTTCACTGCACTTTTGCACGATGCACTTTTGCACGACTGTTCACTTTGACTTTTCACTCGCGAATGCCTGTGCATCTGCTGCTGCGAAATTTTCTAAGTGTAAGAGTATATCTAGCTGCACGTACCGTCAACAAAATGCGCGCCGGACGGGCGAAGCTAGTGGCATCGACCGGTTGTGTGGCACGATCATGCTACTTTTTCGTACTTTTCAAATTCGAATATTTCGGTCATTTGGACCCGATTCACATGTTTTACTTTTACAATTTGCTAAAATAAGTGTGTTCTTTAGTGTGTAGCAGAAGAAATTTTGTTTCGAGTAGTAAGAGTTAGCTAACTCTCACCCGCTGATGTACCGGGTCGATGTGCCACATCGTCGGCCGGTCGCTTGAAATGGGGTGAAATTTTTTTGCTCCGATTTTAATTTTTCTTTGAAATTCGGGTAGGGGGGGTGTGCTTAGTAGATATTAGTATAAATATTCGCGAAAAAATGGAAAATAAGGCGGTTGTTGCCGAAAAAGTGAAAAAATTAAAATTTTTTTTGCCTTCGAATTTTAGGGGTGTGCATTCGAAAAGGAGGGTAATCCATCCGGGGATTACTCCGCTCCGCTCCGCTCTGCACCCCTACGGAGCGGATTTGACTCTGGTTACTAGGCTAAACATACGAGAGGCGCCATCCATCAAGAACACCGGGATCTATGCAACCGGGATGTGAGAGACCCTTGAAAATGCATTAAAAAGTATAGTCGCGGTATGCGGCAGTTATCTATTACGTTTAACCCCCAAAAAAGCGCGCAAAAACAAAAAATAATCGATGTTACATGCAGTCGAGTCGGGCTGCAACTGCCTGTCCGCAACCTTTACCTTTACCTTTACCTGATATGTATTTGATGGAGCATCCCGGCATGGCCGGCCTTCTCCTTCATCTGAAAGAATACATTAATGACATTGGAAGTTGTAGAGACCGGTGGGTCTCTGGGAATTGGCGCTTGGCGGACTGACTGGTTAGAAACCTGGGCTGTGACTGTGAATATGAGATATGTGAAGAAAAAGAAATTTTTTACGTTTGCCGATATAGTAGAGTCCCTAATTCGAAGAAAGAAATTATAATTTCTATTGATGACCTCGAAGTGAGTGGCTTCTACTTGGAACTAGTCAGAATTGGCGACTAGTGGGATTGTAGTGATACTATGGGGGGTGATTTATCGAAGCTTGTGGAAATTGATCGAAAAATTACACAAATCTAGTGAATAAATTCACTTTCGAAGAGAATTTGTGTAAGTTAAACCTGTGAACATACATTAGTCTGTGTGGGGGTGAGTTATGGTCAGGAGTTGTCCGTGGTCAGGAGTGATTTGGGACGGGGAATGAAGAAGTCGGCTGGGTTGTATTGACCTAGTTGATTTACTAGTGGGTTTTCTGAAAATTTGGATTTGTTGTAAAGATTGGTGGCATGTTTGCGGTTAAGAGTGTTAATCAGATCTAGTTTGGCGTCTGCATGTAGTCGCCTGTTAGTGACGTAATATGGGGCGCTGAAAATAGCTCGGAGATTTTTGTTTTGAATGACTTGAAGTTTATTTATGGCCCTAGGGCGTGCGTATCCCCAGACAGGGGAGGCATAAATCATTGTCGGGCGGATTATGGCTTTGTATAATCTTAGTTTGTTAGCGGGGGACATGGTACTTTTACTGTTCATGAGGACGAACAATCTATTGAAGAGGCATTTGGCTTTACCGGTTGCGGAGGAAATGTGAGCGTCCCATTTGAGACTTCGGTCCATGGTAACGCCAAGGTACTTGACCTTGGTTTTCCAGGGGATTTGCTCCTCAAACATCCAGACACTGGAGTTGTGAGGCTTGCAACGATTTCGAAACATGATCGCGGAACTTTTGCTCGAGTTAACCTCGATGCGCCAAGTTTCGTACCACCTCCCGAGATCGTTGATCGCCTCCTGGAGGCGGGTTGTGGCTATGTCCGGGTGGATTGAGGACGTGTATATTGCAGTGTCATCTGCATATAATGAAATTTTTGTTGCGGGATCTGAGGGGGTTGGAATGTCGCTCATAAAGATGTTAAACAGTGAAGCTGCAAGGATCGAACCCTGGGGGACCCCGGAGGTGATGGGGCGCTTTGTGGATCTAGTGTTCATGAGTTTGACTTGGAGTTTTCTGTCGTGAAGGTAGGAGGCAATAAGTCGGACTAGTGGAATTTGAATTTTAGATTGAAGCATTTTGAACAGGAGGCCTTCGTGCCAGACCTTATCGAAAGCTTTCGATACGTCGAGTAGCACTAGGCCGGTGAATTCTTTTTTGTTGAGTGCCTGCGTGACGTGCTCAACTAATCGGAGGGCTTGGTGGGTCGTGCTGTGTCCAGCACGGAAGCCGAATTGTTCGTTTTGAATAATACTGTTATCGAACATGGCTTCTTGGAGACGGGTGAGAATGACTTTTTCAACTACTTTTCCAATAGAAGGGAGCAGGCTGATTGGTCTATAGCTTTTCGGAAGTTTGAGATTTTGACCGGGTTTGGGGATTACCACTACGTCAGCGGTTTTCCAAATTTGTGGGTAGTAGTTGAGTCGAAAACATGCGTTAATTACGCCGGTGAAGGCAACTTTGGCTTTTTGGGGAAGTTCTTTGAGGGCAGTATTGGTGATGCCATCGGGACCTGGGGCTTTCCTCTTTTTGAGGCGTTTAATGGCAATGGTGACCTCCGGAAGAGAGGCGGGGGTGATATGTGTGTCATCGGAGGTGTTTAGGGTGGTGGTGACATAATTTTCGACCGAATTGATATGGTCTTGGTCTAATCTTGTGGTGTTGGGGGAGCATTGAGCTTGGAGGCTGTCGGCGAAGATTTCAGCCTTTTCAAGATCGCTCCGGGCAATAGTGCCGTCAGGGCGGGAGAGAATTGGGATGGTGACCTTCTTTTTCCCCTGGAGGGCGGCGGCCATGCGCCATGCGGACATGTCTTTAAATGATAGGGAGTTAATGGTGTCTAACCATTCATTGTCATGAAATTCTTTGACTTTAACGTCTACTTGCTCTTTGAGCCGGTTGTATGACCTTTGGTCATCAGGGTTACGAGTTTGCCGGGCGAGTTTCCTCGCTCGGTTTTTGGCTCTGATAAGATCTTTGAGGGAGGGAGTGAGTTTGTCTCTGACGTCCGTGGTGTTGACTTGAAAAGAAGTTTCGTCAACGGATTTTTTGATGTTGTCTTGGAAATTGACAATGAATTGGTCTAGGTCAGTGGGGGACTCAAAGAATGGGATTGGTCCAAGGTTTTTTGACAGAGTGTCTTTGAAAGAGGTCCAGTCTGTTGTCGTTCTCGTGGGAGGGCCCTTTGGGGGTGACAGCGGTCCGAGTGTCAGAAGGACCGGGTAGTGATCTGAGTTTAGCTCTTCGCTGGTGGAGATGTCGTATTGGAGTTGTACGTCTTTGAAAATGGCTATGTCCAGAATGGACGGCGTACCTGTGTTAGAAAAGTGGGTAGGGGAGGTGGGAGCGATGATCGCGAAGTCCAGCTCGTTTGCTAGTGAAAGTAGGTCACGTCCTACATGGTTTGTGTGTTTGCACAACCAGTTGGAGTGTTTAGCATTGAAATCGCCGGCGATGATCTTCGCGTCGGGGCCTTCAAGGAGGGTTTCTAGATCCTCTTTGAGGATGCGTTGCTGAGGGCGATTATAGACGGAAGAGATTTGCAACCAACCGTGATGTGCGGTGTGGATGCTCACCGTAGTGACTTCAAGGTACTCTAGGTCGGGGGTCGGTATTGCGACGTGTTCGATGGATGATTTTACGTAAATTGCGGTTCCGCCGCCGCGTCCGTCACGGTCGTTCCTATAAAGTGAATAGCAAGGGAGTTTTGCCAGTTGGCCAGCTCTGAAGTGGGTTTCGTTGACCAAGATTACGTCAAGGTCGTGATCGTGCGCGAACGCGAGAAGTTCATTTCGTTTGGCTGAAAGGCCGTTGGCGTTCCAAAAAGCCGTCTGCAAAGTGGTGGGTTGGAATCTGGGTTTAGACATTAACGGATGCGTTGCTAATGGCATTGAAGTTCGTGATTGATTTGAAATGGTCAATGACTTTGTTGCTGACTCTTTCTCTCTGAAGGAGATCAAGAACTGCTCTCATTTGTCGGGAGGGGGCCTCCTCGTAGGAGGTGGAGGGCGTGGGGGTGGCATGTGTTGCTTCCCTGTGAGGGGCATGTTGGCTAGCGACTCCTAGATAGGATGGTCGATTGGGGCCTTGAGAGGAGGGGTAATTGTAAGTGGGGCGGCCAGCGAAGCGGGAAGATGCTTCGCGGGCTGAAAGTTCTCGACTCTTGGGCTTGGGGAACGAGGCGCAACCTTTGTAGTTTGCGGGGTGGTTTCCCCCGCAGTTAGCGCAAGTGGCCGGGTCCTCTCGGATTTTTTGACAGGAAGGTGTTAAATGATCCCCTGCGCATTTGACGCATTTGGGTGGGGCGCGGCAGAGGGTTTGGGCATGCCCGAACCGTTGACAACGGTGGCATTGACCGACCTCTGTACGTTTGTGGGGGGTTTCGGTACGAGTATTGATAGACAGGACTGATGTCATGTCGAAAATTTTCTTGCCATCTGTGTTATGGGTTAGATGGACAAGGTATAATGGCATAGGTTTTTTATCGCGACCTTGGCGCATCTGAAAAACTGATTGAATATTGAAGCCTTGATATTCAAGGTCTTCTTTGACTTCTGCGGCTGTTATTGTGATTGGAAGACCTCGGATAACCACTTTAAGTGGTTTGTCCTGAGGGAGAGAATAGGAGTGCGAGGGGAGGGATTTTTCCTCAAGTAAACGGCTGAGGGCCCGGTAGTCTGTCTCGGTGGCCGGCTGGATTGAGATGCCGTCCACGAGCGTGCGGATTTTGGTGGTGGCAATTTTCCGATCGCGAATCATTTTGTTGAGGGCCGGCCAGTTGTCCTTTGTACGGAGGACAATTGAGGGGATTCGGCTGGAGGAGGAGTATGTGGTAGGGTCTGGGTGTGAAGCACCCTGGGAGTTCGATTGGGAATCGTTGATGTCGATTTGGGGGCTATTGGTGTCCATGCCGTTATCATCGTCGCGTTCGGCTTGGGTATCGGTTGGGGTGTCTTCTACCTCGAGACAGGCGAACCTGTTCTTGGTAGCGGGCCCGGAAGTTTCACTGTCATTGCTGACGTTGGAGCGGGCGCGTTTAAGATTGCGGTCGCTTGGGGTGACGAAGGTGTCACCGCCAGTGGAGGTGGAGGCTTGGATATCCATTGCCTCTGATGGAGGTTGGACAATGGAGAGGGTATGTGCAGGTATAACTGCACGGAGCGAGAGTCGCGGCTTAGGAATAGCGGATTCCATAAGGGGGCGCGGAGGGTCAGCTTTCTTGGTCGTGGCTGGTTTGATCGTTTTGGCCTTGATAGGGGCTACCTTTTTGGTGGAGGAGGAGGTCGGTAGAGGGGGGAAGGGGGTCTTCTCCTTCCTTTTCCCTGAGGGGGCGTCTGCGCGTGGTTGTGCGACCGGAGGTGGTTGCACGACCTTGGGAGGTTTGGCGTCTTTCGCGGCTAATTGGGCGGTAAGTTTGCTGATTTCAGCGCGTAAACCTTCGATGATGGCAGTTTGACTAGCAAATAACGTGAGGAGGGTTTTGAAGTTTTCAGGGGTCATGGTCATGTCGTTAGTAATCGTCATGTCGTACAGTTAATTTAAATATTAAAATAAAATTTTTTTTTTTAATTAAATTATGTTGCAAAATCTAAAATGATTAGATTAAATTTGAATAAATTTATATCTGTGAAGCAGCTGGTTTTAATTGAATGCAAGTTTAATTTTTAAATCTGAAATTTAATTAAGTGTTGTGAATCAACCTTTATTTAAATCTGAATGAACTTGAAAATTTGAAAGGAAAAGGAATTTGTTGACTGACAAAATATTTGTTAGGTTGCGATAAAATTATAATCTGAAAAGAATCTAGGTCAAGTTCAGTACACTAACCTTGTTTACGTTCGCTTCTGAACGTCGGTGATGACCTCGAAAGGGGAAGGGGGCAACAGAGCGCGCAACCGTTTGCTAATTGTGACGTAGCTAGCTACGTCACATTAACAAATGGCGGGTTCTTTTTTGCCGGGAAACTGGGAAGTCACTTATAAGCGTGTTGAAACGCTTTGACGACGAAAATTTAAATAGAAAGGGGTCTTGATGTAGCACTTTCACTTCTATATTAGATTATCGTTTAGAGAACAGTAATGAAAATTACTTTTTGAACTTAATTCGTGAAAATTAAAGAACGCAAAAATTGACGTGCGGTGTAGTTCAGATCTAGATCGGAACTGTTCGCCTGTCCGCAATCGGCTAAGTTTAAGACTAGTTCAACTTGCACGTACCGTCAACAAAATGAGTGAGATTCCACCCGTTTACATGTAAAATTATGTACTTTCAAAGTCGATTTTCTCTATCAAAAGTTGGTTTATCCTGCTATAGGAGGGTTGCCGATGTCATTTATTAACATTAAACTACCCGAAAGTCACCAAAAAATATTAAAATTCGATGCTGGAACATTGTCACCCGTCCCGCCGATCACTCATTATAAACACCCAAACTCACAAAACCTCTTTCACGATATTATTTAATAACAACGAGCGCGCAATAAAGACTATTAAAGACTGACGCGTCAAGACTTTTAATAAGGTCAAAAATAAATTAAAAACCAGGATATAAAAATCTCGGAGCGATTGCTTTCAGTCGAAGGATCTAGTAAGATTTTGCAAACATCGCGTTCAAGAGATAAATATCACGTGTTGGATATAATCATACGTAGAAAAAAATTATCTTCTGATTGTTCCCATTTTCATTCCTATAAATTACAGTCAGCATCAGGAATCTTTAAAAAACCTGATTTACCATGATATTTCGGTGTACCGTTATTTCTCTATGTTCGCATCAAACTTTTCTTAAAATTCATTCTTTTATGTAGTATTTTATGTGTGTATTTACAAACACTTTATTAATTGGAGAGATAAAATTCCACCCTACTTTAAATAAAACATGATGTTGTGTCGACGTCTCTAAAAATATTTAAAATAATATTATTTGTTGCTGTGTCAGCAAACAATTTTCTTAATGTACACATTTCTGCCAAGAAGCAAGAAAAAAATTTCTTAGCAAGCATGTTACAATGTTGTATATTGTAAAATTTGTAATTGCAGGTTTATTTTCACAATCGATTATTCTCACAATCGATTATTTCTATAATCGATTAATCGATTATTATAAATTATCATAATCGATTATGAAATAATCGCTTATTCGAATTACGGTGACGATTAATCGATTATATGCGCACCCATATCTATAATTCCATGATATGTAACTAAATTGACTTCTAAAATAGAAAAAAGATGGTGATATAAAGTCAATCATAGCAGTGCTGTCGTCTTGAAACGAAAATATAATTCAATTCGATAAGGAAGCGTGCTAATGTATCATTTAATTTTCGTTTGGTTACTTAGGATGGAAGTATTTGTAGATAAAATCGTACATGAATAAAACGGGAGTATTTTGATTCTGTAGTTTATCCTTAGTTATTGGAGGTAACAGGTCATATCGTTTGTAGAGAAAAGAACTTTTTTAGTGCAGACGGTTCACCGTTGGATTAAGAGGGATACCGAAAAGTGACAGTTCAACGCGGTATACCCGTGGGCAACGAGTCTAGCTGCCTCAGCGTGGGCCGGTTCAATCACGCCAGAATTGTTGTCCATGCATGTAGGATAAATAATATGGATGTGGTATGGATGTACATACTCGAGTACATACTACAGCTGGTACTCGCTATAATGACAATTAGTTCGATTATTAATTTGGTTCAGTTGGATAACATAAATAAATTCCACATGACAAAATGTTGGCTTTATTTATTTTTGTTTGGTAGAAGTTTGTGGCCTCGGAAAATTTCCAATAAAAAAATTGCCGCCCTCCAAAATCTGCCGCCCCCCAAAATTTTGCCGCCCTAGGCTATAGCCTACTTAGCCTAGTGGGAAATCCGCCTCTGATAGGACCATAGGACTGAATGCCACCAAGTTGCTCGTCAAAACTCGACGACTTCTTCACCTCCAAACCACCGGATTTCTTCAGGCGTGGAATCGAAAAACTGCCAGAACGTAGGGATTCAATCATAAACAATGCAAAAAA
This sequence comes from Podabrus alpinus, assembly GCA_932274525.1. Taxonomy (NCBI): domain Eukaryota; kingdom Metazoa; phylum Arthropoda; class Insecta; order Coleoptera; family Cantharidae; genus Podabrus; species Podabrus alpinus. Next base: position 67,592,192 of record OW026454.1, read on the forward strand.
ATATATTATTGATTTGTTTATGTATTTTTTATATTAAAAAATTAAATTTAAAAAATTGCTACGAACTTATGCATCAACCGAAACTTCGAAATAAAAAAAAAACCGCTAGTTTTTATTACTGGCCAGTCTAAATTATATTAAAAATTATGTAACTTTGGATACATTCTAATCGCTTCGATCCTGGAATAACAATCAACTTAAATACACGTCAGTGCTCACAGGATATCAGTGGAGTGCTTACAGGTAAAATCAATTTATTGTATTATATATTTTTATTATCGTAAATTAAAATCACTAAATTATTTTTAACGATAAATTTGAGAATATTTCTTTGAATGAAAAGTTGAATATGCAAGGAACGCAGACACTTCTTAGTCAGCGTCTCCACTTCCTTGTTTCGAGCGCAACAAAACAATTATTAAAAATAATATCGTATTACTTACACAACATCCATGTTTTCAATATCATTTTACAATAAATTAATTGGAATGGCGAGTTCTAATTTCGTAGAGTTTGCTTGTTTTACATTTTTGTCCTTCTGTACGAAAAAGCAGTGGGAGGGTGGATGCTGTCGTTTTGAAATCTGATAGGTGGTTTGATTGAATTGACGAAACAGAGTGTTGTCGCCTTTCAAACGCGAGCGATTGTTTTGTTTCATTCGAGCCTGCATGCGTTGTCATAGCGAAACAATTGCTCCTGAAATTTATTATTTTTGATTTTTTGGTTGTTAAAAATAACTTTACTGTTGATTTATTGTGTTTACTTTTAATTAATTTAAAATGCGCTTTTAAGGCATTTTAATTTATTAACTAAACAAAAAATAGGAATACAGTAGACTTTACGTATAATAAAGTTGTTGGTTCCAGAAAAATAAGGTAAGTGGCTAATTTTTTTTTGTGCGCTCGGAATTTACTGTAGGGGTTCTTTTTTCAAAATTATATACTCACCACGTTTGATTAGATTTTTCGCGCTTCGTCGGGCGCAAGCGTACCTTGCCCTGCGCCGCGATTGGTTGTCGCCATTTTACTAATGATTGCTTTGTAGCTAAAATCTCTTTAGTAGTTGTCCATTAATTTCTTAAAATTTACTGATGTATCAGTACAAATTTCATCTAGAATTACACGTAAGTGACGTATTGATGTTTATTTTAAATTTCACATTCAAATGCGGGCGGTTATTTTTGTGCTATGCTACAATTTCGGTTTTTGTTTATCGAAATGTTTAAATTTTTTTGCGTTCCGTTATTTGGTGCTTTTTGAAAAATGCCGCATAGGCTTTCGCGTCATTTTTCGGTTGTGTTTATTATTTTTTAAATCTGCTTTGTGTACGATGCGAAATCAATCGACGAAAGTAGGGCTCATAGTGTAACTTTCTGGGCCTGTAAAAATTGATTTGTCCCGTTTTTTGCTTTTCGTCGTTGGTGCCGAAATGTGCAGGTTTCGTTACATGTCATGCAATAATAAAAATAAAATCTGGAAATAGGACAATCCAAAAGTAGGTCAAACGACAGGGTTTTTTTTGCTAGGTTAATATTGGCAATGGTGCAGTTTTGTTTATACCCCCGCGCTTTCCACTTTGCTTTGTACAAAAATTGACAAGCGCCTGGCCAAATTTGTAACCTACAAATTAATTTTGTTTCCGCTAATTTCTCATTTTGTGTTCTTTCAGAAAATTATAATCACAAGCCGACCACCCTCCCAGACGTTGATAAAAAAGAGTGAAAAGTGAGTTTTTGGTGCTTAAAAATTACGGCCCCCGTTTTGCAGTAAAAATGACGGCATTTCAACAAGTTACAATTAATTGATACGTTGTAGGTAGTTTTGGAAGTGTTTTTTGTGATAACAAGGGCCGTACTTAAAATATCGAAAGATGTCATCTCAAAATAATGGCAAAAAAAATGGCAGCGGCAATACATCCCTTAATAATACGCCATCCTCGACACCAAACGCGATTACCTCGAATCCGGCTAATCAAGCAATGCACAACGCCAATCCTCCAAACAACGCGCCTAAATACGGTGAGAGTAAGAGCTTTTAGTGAATTTTCTATTAGAAAATTTAAACGGGTTAGAAACAGTTGTTAATGCATCTGTTTTTAGGCACTCTCGTTCCAAATCGCATCTTTGTTGGTGGGATTTCCGCAAACACTACAGAAGCAGAGCTTTTGGACCTCTTTAGCAAGCACGGCACGGTAAAGGCTGCCAAAATCATACAAGACAGAGCTGGAGTTTCGAAGGGATACGGTTTCATCACCTTTGAGACCGAAGAGGAAGCAAGGCGAATTCAAAGAGAATCTGATATTATTTTGAAGGAGCGAAGGCTCAACATAGCCCCAGCAATTAAAAAACAAGTAGGTCTCCTGTCGAGTTTCGATTAGTTAAATGTAATCTCAGTTTTTTCAGCCATTTAGCCGAACTTATGAAAGCACCAGCCCCCCGTCGATTAATTCAGCACCTGCTCAGTATTATCTTCCGACTAATGGATTACCATTGTTTTCGACAGGCGTAACTTATTATCCTCAACCACCACCTCCTCCACCACCTCCAGGTGATCCCAATACTCAACAAACCGTATATCAAGGTTAGTTTGTCTTGCGAATGTATTAGAAATTGGCCAGTGGTTTTAAGAGATTTTTTTATCAACACCTCGAAAGAGATCGGAAATGTACCAAACTCGGTAGTTTAGCGTTATTCTAATCAAGTAAAAATCAAATTTTCTGGGTCTTATTAGTTATTTATAATCACTTATGCTGCAAAAACTATGCAAGACGGTGAAAATATCAAAAGAAATTTTTTATAGAGCATGAAATTATCTAAAAAAAGTTCTGAAGAACACATCTCTAGGAAAAGTAGCTTAGGCATGAGAGCCTATCGAAGTTGTCTTTTAAGTTGATTTTGAGTAGCCTGCCTTCCTTTAAGGAATCTCGATAATACGGGACGCGCATGAATGGATTATCGAGATTCCTTAAAGGAAGGCAGGCTACTCCTCGATATGCCAACTTTAAGATGAAATTGAGATTTTCCCCGATGTTTAAATTTTTCTTAAAATTGTTTGAAACAACGTAAACACGAAATTAAAAATCTAAAAAAATTCATAGCTTATTAGAACAGCATGATCTAATTTTTATATATTCAAAATATTATTTTAACCTCCAATTTAATTTTTTATTAGCACGGTAAGACTTGACACTATCAACATAACATTTTTTGCTTCAATTCTTAATATCTCTGGAAATATAGCTATCCCTTATCATTTGTTCATTGTTGATCTAGAATGGATCAAAGTGGAAATCTCAGAAAATATACAATTTTCGAAAAAATCCAGAGATAATTGTCCTAAAAATCCTCATTTGAGGGACCGCCGGCTAGGGATTTTTATGAGACATTTTGGGGGTTTATTAGAACACTTCAATATACATCTTTGCCAAATTTCAGCTTGCCGGATCTTCTGTAAGCTCAAACCAAAATTTCGGTTTGGTTACTTGGAAGATACTATAACTTGGGCAAATTTTGAAAAAATTTATTTTTCTCTTCATTTTCCAACCTTGGCCACAATTGCAATTAATTTATTATTAAAAGCATTTCCCGTGCCCGAAAACATTTCTCTTCCTGCAACAAATTAATATTGTGCCATTTTAAGGGTGGGTCGTGTTTTCGGTCAATAATTTAAGTATTGGTGTGCCATGGAAAAATATGAAAAAAAAACTATTTTATAGAGAATTTTATGCTCTTCAATTATGGTCTGATCATAATTTTTCATACAAGCATAAATAAGCGAGTTATCGGCAAAAAATCGCGTTGGGGGAGCTAAAACCCCCGATTGTGGGGGACGCCGGCGTGGGACTTTTTGGGGGGTTCATTAGAACACTCCAATGTCCATCTCGGCCAAAATTCAGCTGCCCGGATTTTTTGCAAACTAAAAACCTTCCTTGCCTGGATTATAAATTTTTCTTAAAATTGTTGGAAACAACGTAAACACGAAATTAAAAATCTGAAAAAATTCATAGCTTATTAGAATGCCTCGATTACACAGAGCGACTTTAGACGCTAGACGCTGGCGAATTTAGACGCTGCGTCTAAATTCGCTCTGTGTAATAGACCTAGACGCTTACACGCCGCGTGTTGAACAAAGAGAATTTAGTCGCTGGCGACTTTAGACGCCAGCGTCTAGCGTCTAAAGTCGCTCTGTGTAATCGAGGCATAACAGCATAATATAATTTTTATATATTTTTTCTAACACTAATATCTTATACTGTTTCTATGGTGCATTTAAGCTCACTTGTTATGTTTCCTTTAAAATACGCCTTTCTCTATAAAATACGTTGTCAATGACAACGTATTTTATAGGATATTATAAAATACGCTGCTGCATAATTATTCAACATTTAATTTATAATTTTTACAATAATTATTTCAAAAGTTAAAAGTACAATTATTGAACTGAAAAATATGATCACTACTTGCGCTAGTATTACTTGCACAATCCACCTTAGTGCTCTTGTTTCTACTTTTTCAACTTCTGCTGCTCTTTCACTTCCGAAAACTTTTCTGGCAATTTTGACTCTTTCTTCAGACGATTCCTGTATATAAGATTCTGCCACATTTGACGATTCCCACCCTCCATGCCTCTTCAAAGTAGTAATATCTCCACCTAATGCAAATTAAATTACTTCGGATAATATTTCAGTACTATATACAGTACCTGCGTTAACCAAGAGAGTCGCCGAACTGCGGCGAAAAGAATGCCCAGTGTAACATGTTGGGTTTTCCAGCTTAAGAAAAGTTGCAATATTTTTAGGAATTGCTCCAAAGGTATTAATTCCTACATTTTGGCGGCTACACTTGCCTTTATGATAATGTAAAAAAACCTTAAAGGCGAATCTTTGGGGCGTAAAGCAACATAACGTCTATACAGGTCGATGGGGTTAACACCAAAACCTTCATTAATTAAACTGAATCTTCTTTCTTTGTGTGTTTTACTATCAGGAATAACAACATGCAATACATCGCCACAATCGGATATGTCATTAAATTTCAAAGAGCACAATTCGGCTTTTCTGCAGGCCCCAGCAATTCCGAAGATTAAAGCAACCTATAAAATCCCACACAGTGTACATTTAAGAATAGTATAACTTATATTATAACAAACTATACCTTCACAAATAGATATTCTCCATCATTTGCTCGTTTTAAAAATATTTCGATTTCTTCTCTTGTCAGAACCTTGGATTTTTTACTACGATAACAACATTTAATTTTTTTAAATAAGGAATAAGAGCACCAAATTTTTCAATATCTATGTTTTCCTTGGCCTTCAGAGTGGCTTTTAGCATCGAATATTCTGGCCATAAGGAAGATGGTGACAACTTTTCCGACTGGAAATGTAATGTGAATTAGCTTTTAAAAAAGTTCTACGTACCCATCTAACTACTACACCTTACCCTCATATGAAGAAAAGACAATATGACATCTTCGGTTACTTCCGTGATGTTTTTGTTATTCTTCCAGTCATGAAACGAAACATAGACTTTTTCGTAAGCACTTTTAGACTTTGTAGGTAACAAATTGCCCCGCAATTCGTTTCCTTTGTCGATTATTTCTTGTGGAACGTTTTCGCACATGTTAACGATGATTATTGTTTTTTTTTAATTTGTTGATATTATTAGATTACTATAGCAACCATGGCAATCTTCGCATTTTGTGTAGTTTAACATGATGATTATGACAGGTTCAAATAATTTATTAAAATTTCTGAATTTATTAAAAAATTTAATACGATATTTTAGTGTTAGAAAAAACATTGAAGACAACACGTGTTTTATAGATTAAAAATCTCTATCTATTAAATCCTCGCTCCCTACGGTCGCTCGGATTTAAACTACGACATCGATTTTTAAACAGTCTATAAAACACTAGTTGCCTTAATAGCTATAAAAAATTATTTTCACCTCCAATTTAATTTTTTTATTAGCGCAGTAAGACTTGACACTATCAACATAACATTTTTGCTTCAATTTTTACTATCTCTAGAAATATTGGTATCCCTTTTCATTTGTTTGTTGTTGATCCTGAACGGAACAAAGTGGAAATCTCAGAAAATATACAATTTTCGAAAAAATCCAGAGATAATTGTCCTAATTCTGTATTTTTCGTAAAAGTAAAAATACGTGAGCTATAGGCGAAAACCGCACCTAGGGGGCTAAAATCCTCATTTGAGGGACCGCCGGCTTGGGAATTTTATGAGACATTTTGGGAGTTTATTAGAACACTTCAATATACATCTTTGCCAAATTTCAGCTTGCGCGGACCTTCTGTAAGCTCAAACCAAAATTTCGGTTTCATTACTTGGAAGGTACTATAACTTGGACAATTTTTGAAAAAATTTATTTTTCTCTTCATTTTCCAACCTTGGCCACAATTGCAATTAATTTATTATTAAAAGCATTTCCCGTGCCCAAAAACATTTCTCTCCCTGCAACGAATCAATATTGTGCCATTTTAAGGGACCGTCGTGTTTTCGGTTAATAATTTAGGTATTGGTGTGTCATGGAAAAATATGAAAAAAAACTATTTTATAGAGAATTTTATGCTCTTCAATTATGGTCTGATCATAATTTTTCATACAAGCATAAATAAGCGAGTTATCGGCAAAAAATCGCGTTGGGGGCGCTAAAACCCCCGATTGTGGGGGACGCCGGCGTGGGACTTTTGGGGGGTTCATTAGAACACTCCAATGTCCATCTTGGCCAAAATTCAGCTGCCTGGATTTTTTGCAAACTAAAAACCTTCCTTGCCTGGACTATAAATTTTTCTTAAAATTGTTGGAAACAACGTAAACACGAAATTAAAAATCTGAAAAAATTCATAGCTTATTAGAACAGCATAATATAATTTTTATATATTTAAAAAATTATTTTCACCTCCAATTTAATTTTTTTATTAGCGCAGTAAGACTTGACACTATCAACATAACATTTTTGCTTCAATTTTTAATATCCTTAGAAATATTGGTATCCCTTATCATTTCTTTGTTGTTGATCCTGAACGGAACAAAGTGGAAATCTCAGAAAATATACAATTTTCGATAAAATCCAGAGATAATTTTCCTAATTCTGTCGTCAGTAGTAAAAGAGCGGTGACTACATTTCGTGAAATTTTCTGTTTTTGTTGTTTTTGGGTATGTAGGAGTATGGTGCGTCGCTCCACGAAGTTTTAAAGCCGTGAATCATCTGGAAATTCTTAAAATAATTAAAATGTGATTGCGGTAACTACTTGACATCATTATTTCTAGAAGAAAAAAACGGTAATTACCAAAATGAAGACATGAGTGGATGAAGGTGTTATGTTACAAAATCAAAGTTTTGAGTAAACTAATTTTTTCAATCAATTTTTTTCAGTTTAGGTCTATCAAAGTAATATTGTGTTTCTTGTCTGTTTCGTCCACTAAAGACTCATTGCTCAAAACCTTTAATTGTGCCTTTTATTTCAGTCGCTTAGATGCAAAACCCGACATGTCCAGTGAAATAGATAGCGAGATAATGCAGAAAAACTCATAAAATCTTTATGCGACCGAATTATGTAACAATTTTTTTTGGTATAGCTTGCTACTCATAGAGAAAAATATAGAAATCAATTGAAAAATGAGGGGCAGTCAAAAGTCTTCAAAAATTAATGTACCTAAATTCGTAAATATTTATTTAAAAAACGTCAATTATTACATATTAACCTTTGTTCTTCACAGTTTTATTGTTCTGTGGTTACCTGTGCGCTCTCCAAAACATTTTAGAAAACTTCTAAAAGAAATGAACTCATCTTCTTTTTCCCATTCACTTCCATACTGTTTTTCTAGTAGCTTTGCAATAATTTGCTTCTTATCTTTGTTAATAGGTACCCCAATTTCTAATACTTTTGGGGTCGTATGAGAAAAATGGTTTCCCCTCTGCATAAGCCTTTAGAGTGTACATAAACACTTTTATAAGTTGCTTCACCTCTTGCAAGTGGAACTCCACCTTTCACTTTAATAATTGTTAATCTTTTTGAAGGTTGAAATTTGAAATGCCAATAACAGGGTTGCTTCAAAACATTTTGAGTTTCGCTTCTCCAATCTTGAATTAATCATCACATCACTTCCAATTTTGTGAACAGTTGCAAACTTTTTAATTATATTTATTTAGTCATCAGGATGAACAACTACCGCATGTTTTTTATAAATCTTTTCAATTTGTCCAAAAACCCGATCAGGGGGAATACTTATATAGGTACTTTTTGAAAATTCAATGGTCACGGGTTATCAAAATGTCGAGCTTTGGAAATGTCGGTTTTTGCATCTAAGATGATATTTTAGTTTCGTATAACTCGGTATTTGTCGGGATTTTCTCTTATAATTTTTGATGGGTAATATACAGCGGTGTGAATTAAAATAGGTGTGACCAAAAAATATTCATAATTCTTTAATATTTTTAAAACAAGATTACCTTTAGTGATGCAACTTTTTTTTTGTTAATTTCTTTTTACTTGGAAGATAAAATTATACATATCAATGGAAAATTTCATTTCAATAATGTGTAATAAGCACTTGAAGAAAAATTAGGTGAGAATAATAATAGGTGTAAATTCAAAAAAATATTTATTTCTCTTATAAATTGAAATTCATTGAATGATATGCATGGTACTTTTAATATTTGGTCGTATAGCCTTTGTTCTTCATAACGGAGTGGCTTTGGCGCGGCATAGAATCAACCAGTTTCTAGCAACGTTCAACAGGTATTGAGTTTCATGTAGCAGACACAGCTTCCCACAATTGGGATTTATTTTTTGGTTTTACATTAGAAATTCTCGTCTTGACGTCTGCCCAAACGTTCTCGATCGGATTCAGATCGGTGATTGAGGAGGCCACTCCATAACATTCATGTTGTTCTGTTGAAACCAAGCCTTAGCCTTCTTTGCAGTGTGCTTTGGGTCGTTATCCTGTTGGAAGACCCACCGTAATGGCATATTTTCATCAGCATATGGATGCATTACATTTTCTAAAATGTCAACATACACTGCTTGGTTCATAATCTCTTTTATCCAGTATATCGGTCCAACACCATACCAAGAGAAACATGCCTATACACCATAATATTTCCTCCAGAATGTTTTATGGGCTTGATTGTATACCTTGGTGAAAATTCTTTGCCTTGAGGGCGTCAAACATAGTGCCGCTTACCATCAGAACCGAACATATTCATTTTGGACTCGTCCGTCCATAGAATATTTCGCCATTGGCTTTGAGACCACATAAGATGTTCTTTGGCAAACTTAATTCGTTTCTTAACATTGCGTACACTCAATAATGGTACTTTTCTGGAACTTCTGGATGGTAATTTCGCTTTCAACAATCTTTTTCTGATTGTAAATGTGTGTACATTAAGATTTAAGTCGCATTTAATAGTTGTAGACGTAACGAAACGGTGCTTCTTAACCATATTGATTATTTGTCGTTCTGTTACTGGCAATATTTTCATAGGTCGACCGCGATTTTCTTTGTTATTCCTCCATTTCAAGGCATTTGTTACAAAATTTTCAGATCTCCCAACTAATTTCGCATTTTCTTTATAAGTTTTTCCATTTTTACGTAGTGAGATAGCCAAATTGCGTTCAGTATCTGTGCAGTGCTTTTTGCGACCCATAACTGCTATACAAGTAAATTTTTTTATCAATAAATACCAATTCTACAATTAATTATGTACCCACCACTTATTTCATATAAAATTTTACTTTATTTTTTGTTTATTTTTAACAATTACAACACACACCTATTTTATTTCACAGTTGAATTTATCACGTTTACATTTATTTGGGAATTACCCTTTAATTTCCTAACATTTAACCTGTTGTTAGGTATTCTTTCCAAAAGTTACTTCATTGCTGATGTTCGGCAACAAATAGCGCCGTAATTACATTTAAAAAAATAAGTGTAAATTATGTTTATGTATTTTTATGGTATACACACCTATTTTAATTCACACCGCTGTATATGTACATTTTTTTTATCAATCTGCAATGGGGTTGTCCCGTGTTGTCAAAAATATAATTTTTACCTATAAAAATCGATGGCCCATAGCAAAATACTATATATAATTACAAATATATAATTTTAAAACGCTATACTAATTAACTAGAGTGCCTTTTTTAAACGTATACGTTTGAAAAGTCGCCATTCTGTGACGTACCAAAAGGTAGTCCAATCACAATTTGCAATTAAAATTGCATTTACCACGATGCCACGTTTATATGTATGCGAAAATGACATCCTTGAGTCTACCCATGTGATGTGTTTAAAAATTGTTAAAAATCCGTAAATTCAAATACTTATTATAACTTGGCAACCATGCATACATAATACGCCATCTACGTTCACTATGAAAATATGCAATTTGTAAATAACTTTTAAGGTTATAGTATACCAAGTGACATTTAAAAATAATTAACCTTCAATAGTGGGAGTGTATTGGGTTCTTATTGGCTTACCTTTTGATACGTCATTATTTACCGCGTTTTAATTATTTAAAAATATTTCAATTTTTGAACTTCAATACGATTGTTAAAATTGCTAAAAAAAAATTTTTTTTACGCAAGAGGGGTTTAAAATCACTTAAATTTTCGATTTTAATGAAAAAAAAAATTTGAGGGATTAGCCCATTGTCACCCCAAAATAGAATTTGGTACACATGTTGACTATGTTACGCGTAATAATATATATTAATTTTTAGGGGAAAAAAGAGACCCGTTTGGGGAAAGGGTGCAAAACTAACTACTATTAAAAAAATATTTGTTCCGGCAATCTGAACTAATAAGTTTGTTGAAAATAAATCAGCCCACTATGTTTATTAGTTCCAAAGTTATACACCCTGATGTTTGGGGGGTGTAAACTGAAAAATGTCACATTAAGCTGGCATTAACATGCAAACAGATTAAGTTCACAAAAAAAATCAAATGTATTTTTGGTTTAACTGCTGTGTTGTATTATGCTAAACTTTTTATCAAAATTATAGATGATGTGGTAAACTTACATTCAGATAATAAATATTTATGATGAAAATCTATACAATTAATTGAAAATCGATTCAGACTATTTTAAATAACTAAAACGGTGGTCGCGCAACTTATCTATACTTTGAGCGGTTATTGCTATGTTAATACGAATCTGACGAAAAATATGTATAGAAGTTTTTTTGTAGAGAATTTCATTAGCTCTAATTTTATATTAAACTATTTTGCCATAAAGTTCAAAGAAACTTGAGAAATCGGCGAAAAACTGATTTTTGTCCGTTTCGCGCTATAATTAATTTATTTTTACTAACCGAGCCCATGCTCATCCCATGATCAAATTTTGTGTGCATGCTCAGCACAATAATTGTACAAAACAACAGTGAAAAAATGAACTAAATAAAAATACCCTTTTATAAATAGGGGTTGAAATAGGGTTAATATTAGAAAATTAATCCAGTTACGGGTTGAAAAAATAAAATGTGGTTGAATATCTGAATAGAGCGTTCATTTACCTTTACAGAACATTTTTTATTTTTCAATTTAGACCACTGTGGATGAAGTTAAAGTCGTTTTCCTACAAGTCTATATACCAACTTTTTGACTTTTTGAAGGACCAAAACAAGGAAACAAATGCCTTTTTGGACAAATGCTTAAATTTGTATTTTTTATTTCTTCTAAGATGGTGTGTACAAAGTTTCGTCAAATTTGGTGGGGGTCGAGTCAATTTTGCCTATTTTTCAGTTGATTTGAGATGGAATGACCCTGTTGCTTTAAGTTTTTCATTTGTGAGATTGTTCCATATTTCTTATAGTAGAGTGCCCCCAGATACTTCTATCTTTTATAGTTTATTCTGTTCGCACTTTAATTTTAAAAGCTAAAAAACTAGCCAAGATGATTTTGCATACTCGAAGGATTACAAATTTTATTGGTCATACAAAATTCGTAAACCGAAACGTGTGTGTGTATATGGAGCTGCAAAACTTGAGATCAACATGATATGAAAATTGTGAATTACAGAATTCGTGTTTTATTTATCATACGAAATCTCAAAAATCAGTTGCTTAATCAAAAGTTACCCTTAATAAACTTGATACACTAGAGTTTTCCAATAGTAACGGTTGTTTAATTTGGAATAACAGTTATTCTGAAAATAACGACCCCCCTGCACCAAAATATTTTTATATTTATGTGATTGAAAACTTGTGAGTAATTTTTTTGAATGTCCGAACTGGATGGGTCTTCAATCTGCAACATATTTTATTTAAAAAAATTTTTAAATTGGCAATGCAGCTCACCTTATTAAAACAATACTGGCATCTGCTTATTCACTCATCTTCTAATTAACGGCTGTTGACAATTTCTTGTCTCATCAGTTGCATGAGGAATCTCATAGTTTAAAGGGTCATTCCATCTCAAATCGAATCATGAATTTACTTGACCCATGCCTAATTTGACAAAATTTGGTACACACCATCTTAGTAAGAAATAAAAAATACAAATTAAAGGATTTGCTCAAAAAGGCACTCGTTTCCTTGTTTTGGTCTTTCAAAAAGTTGGTATGTAGACTTGTAGAAAAACGACTGTAATTTCATCCACAGTGGTCTAAATTTAAAAATAAAAAATGTTCTGTAAAGGTAAAAGAACATTCTATTCAAATATTCAACCACATTTTATATTTTCAACCCCTAACTGGATTAATTTTTTAATATTATTTTAATATTATTTTAATATTATTTTAATATTTAAAAATAGCAAATAAAAAAATATTTGCAAAAATTGCAAATAAATAATTTTGTAGATCATAAAATTTCCTTCAAAAAAGTTCTATCTTTCTATATTCTATAAATATATTTCTATCTTTAATGGGTGATCTGAGAGAAGAACGAGTAAAAATCTTAATGAAATTGCAGTTACTTCAAGACCAACAATTGATCCAAGAGTTAAATACCTTTTATGACATAAGTAATCACTTAGCAGAATTCCCTTGTATACTCCACGAAATTGTCAATTTTGTGGAATTTTACTCTTCGTCTCCAGAGGAAGAAACAGATGAAAACGACATAAAACTGACAAAAATAACTTCTCTCGTGTAAACTATTCAAGATTGCAAATAAATAATTTTGTAGATTATAAAATTTCCTACAAAAAAGTTGAATCTGGCATATTTTTATCTTTAATACGTGATCTGAGAGAAGAACCAGTAAAAATCTTAATGAAATTGCAGTTACTTCAAGACCAATAATTGATCCTAGAGGGAAGTGCGCGAAGAATGGGGGGGGGGAATTAAATACCTTTTAGGGCATAAGTAATCACTTAGCAGAATTCCCTTGGTTATACCCCACGAAATTGTCAATTTTGTGGAATTTTACTTTTCGTCTCCAGAGGAAGAAATAGACGAAAATGACATAAAACTGACAAAAATAGCGTCTCTCGTGTAAACTATTCAAAATAGAGCAAAATTGCAAATAAATAATTTTGTAATCATAAAATTTCCTTCAAAAAAGTTGAATCTGGCATATTTCTATCTTTAATGGGTGATCTGAGAGAAGAACCAGTAAAAATCTTAATGAAATTGCAGTTACTTCAAGAGCAATAATTGATTCAAGAGGAAAGTACTTGAAGAATGGGGGGGGGGGAATTAAACACTCTTTACGACACAGGTAATCACTTAACAGAATTCCCTTCGTATACCAAAAAATTGTAACCCCATAATCTTGCCAACGGAGGTTGAGTTTTGAACTGTTTTCGGGAATTTTTTATAATTCCTTATAGCGTGTTGGCTGAATTTATTGATCTCCCCTTGTAAGTACAAAAATTAACATTATTCTTCAACCAATACTTCTTGAGATCCTAACAATTGAAGCAAAAAGTGTGGTGTTGATAGTGTTAAGTTTTACCGTGCTAATAAAAAATTTAATTGGAGGTGAAAATATTTTTTTGATTATGTAGAAGTTATATTATATTATTCTAATACGCCATGCATTTATTCAGACTTTTAATTTCATGTTGACATTGCTTCCATCATTCTCAAGTCAAATTGATGCATTGGTGAAAATCACGATTTCATCTCAAAGTTGCCACAACTTCAAAAGACTCATGCGTAAACTACTTATCTTAGATAATTATGTGTTCTTTGAGACGTTTTGTTACATAATTTTATGCTCTATAAAAAATTTCTTTAGATGTTTATGCTATCTCGCTTAGTTTTTGTAGCGGAAGCGATAATAGATAAACATGCACCATTTTTGCATTAAAATCTTCGGTTTTTAATTTTTTAACAAAGTTGTCGGGTGATATTTGTAAACCCAGAAAACTTTATTTCTACTTCTCTATATTATTTTACACTTGACTATCAAGTTTGGTCCATTTGCAATCTCTTTCGAGGTTTAATCCTAAAAGCACTGACCTAAAAGTAATTTAAACATTTTCAGCTCAAGCTGTGTATCAGCCACCGACTGGACCCCCGCAAACTGCGAGTTATCCACCCATGGTATATCCGACTCAACAAATCTACATGCCACAGCAGTTCCCGTTTCCCACTGTGCCGGTAAGCAAAACATTTGTTATGTGCTACCCGATTTTTGAGAAATTAATCCATTTTTCTTGCCGTTTGTCGCGTCTATTGTGTCTTTATTTTCAATGTGTATAACTAAATCATGTTCAGTCCAGCAATTACATATCGGAGGGACTTTATCCGGTGACTCAACCCGCGTACGTGTTGTTGGACGGCTTGCAATACTGAGGCCGCCTCGCCAACACCGCCACCACCACCACTGCTACATGTTGTCCGACCCCATTCTCAAGGTTTCTGATGAAGTTTTTTCAATGTGCTTGCATGCGTTTTGTTGTTTAGTCATTTGTTGCGAGCAAATTTTGCCTGAGTAACAAAACCGCAATTTTGAATTATTTTTTTGCCTGTCAAATTGTCTTTTGTTGAAATGGTAAACACGAACGTTTATTTCTTTTAGTCTGAAATTTTGAGCCAAGCATTTTCCAATATCTGTTTTTCTATTTCTTTTCATTTGATGATTTTTAATCAATCATTCCAAGTTTTCTTATATATTTCTTTGTTTTATGATTTTTAATATTATTTTTGACCACGGAGGCTGGTCAATGCATAATATTAGACTTAAAAATTCGATGTGATAGAAAGATTCAATTGAAATTCACAAAAATTGCATGAAATTCGTAAAAACTATGCAAGTGGCTATTTGGGAACTTTACATTTAAATTTCATAGAAAAGGTCTTAAATAGCGTATTATCCAGTAGCAATTTCCGCCTTGATCAAATTTTTTAAAATGTCAGGAAAATTTGTGTAAGAAAGGCGAATCGATACTGTTTTACTACAGAAAAACAAAAGATGTAAACTTTGAAATAGCTGCTTTTATATATTTAATTATAATCAAACAGCGTTATGCTGCTTGCTGAAGTGGGGCGTTGCGGGATATTTTGCGGGCGGAGCTCGCTTGACTCCCTTCATCGGGTGACATTTTATATAAAATATGTCGCATAAATACATGACTACTTAATTTATTTACAGTGAATATTTGTTTATGGTGGGTTCATGCAAAATATTTAACTGAAATTAATTTAATTTATTTTAAGAAAGTTCAGTATACAAAATCCCCTATGCAACACTTCATTTAATTTAACGTAATGTAAGAAAAAGTTGGTTAACTTGAAATGATACCGGTTATGCTAAATGAGATTGTATCTGCGCATGAGTGTAATGCAAACCACCTTTGCTGAAACCCCACAAGTAGTTTTTATGCATGTCTCGTTCTTGTGTTAAATATTTTCCATGAACCAACCAGACCTTAATATTGTCAATATAGGAACACTAATATTGACAATAAAGTTGAATATTAAAGATTAACAAACAGGAGGTTTTTAATCTTTTGGCTCAAAATCTAATGTTAGTGGCGGAATGGGGTTATGACCCCCCCCCCCCCGAAATTATACATACGGTATAACGGCTCCTTCTAATATCCCATTAAAACCATCAATATCCTCTGCAATGGTTGGTTTTGTCTCCAATCAAGTTGGCAGTGGTTTGAAGGGTTTGAAGGGTGCGATATTTTAGCGAAGACTTCTTTAAAAAAAAAAACTAAAAAAGTAGATGGAAATTAATATTTAAGTATCGAAATTTAGTATGTTTTTGCACTAATTTTAGAAATTTACAATAAGATTCTTATTCTTGCACCAATTTAAAATGAATTTTAATTACAATTTTTTAATGAAATTATATTAACCCTTTCACCGATTTTACCAAAATTTGGGGGTCCAAAATATTTATGCTTAAAGGCATTCAAAATGTTGGGTCAAGAGGTTATTTTATTCTTAAATTTTGGTAAGTTTATGGATTTATTTAGAATCAAGAAAAATAAATTTATGATTTCGAAATTTTAATAATAAAAAAATAATCATTATTTAAAAATTTTTAAAAGGGAAAATAAATTGATAAATCTTTAATTACGAGGACCATTGTGATATTCTTCGAAGAAAATTATGTCTTATATATAAAAATTTATGTGATTGTTATTGACAAATTTTTTGCATTTCTTTCTTCATTTTTTACCCACAAATTTGTGGGTTTCTGAAAATATTTTCTTCTTTTTTTACCCACAAATTTGTGGGTAAACCGGCGAAAGGGTTGATTAATAATCAATTTCAATTTTTTGTTTAATTAAATAGCTAATTTTTTAAATTTAATTTAAAGTTATTTTGCAAGAGTTAAAAATTCATATATTTTAGCGTTTAGTTATCAATTAAAACCCCAAACCAAAGGGGTGATTGCCATTTACAAGAAGTGAAGATGATATCATTACGGAAAGGGGGCGAGGGCAAAAATATTGAAAACTATCGGAAAAGATTCACTTTGAAAAAATAAAGTTGACTTGTCCGACGATTTTGACCGCAGATGATCGGGGAAGTTTTTATTTTGAACGTTCCACTTAAATTTTTCACACTGTATACCAACAGTTCTTTACAGAAAATAGGAAAATCTCTATGCTTAACGTCGAAAAACACTCACCCTTATTTACTCTGTTTAATGTAATAAAACACTACTCTGAAAAAATATCAATAAAAGCTTCATTGATTTTAAAGCAATGAAAATATTTTGTTGCATTTATGATGCTATTTTTCATGTCATCAATGAACTTTTTCATTAATACTATGAAGTTTTTATAAATCACTGAAATTTTTGTGTTGGTTGAAAATCAATCAACTTTTCATTGGCATTTTTTCAGTGGAACCTTTCAACAGTGTTTAGGTATTTATTAATTAATAAATAATTATGATTTATTGTTTAATTAAGTACCTAATTTTTAAAATTTAATTTAATGTTATTTTTCAGGAGTTAAAAATTCGTATGTATATTTTAGCGTTTAGTTATAAATTAAAACCCCAAACCAAAGCGGTGATTGGCATTTACAAGAAGTGAAGATGACGTCATTACGGAAAGGGGGTGGGGGCAAAAATATTGAAAACTATCGGAAAAGATGCACTTTGAAAAAATAAAGTTGACTTGTCCGACGATTTTGAGCGCAGATCATCGGGGAAGTTTTTATTTTGAACGTTCCACTTAAATTTTTCTTAAATCTCTTTTCGGAAAATAGGAAAAACTCTATGATTAACGTCGAAAAGCAGTCACCCTTTACCCTGTGTAATGTAATCAAACACTACTCTGAAAAAATACCAATAAAAACTTAATTGATTTTAAAGCAATGAAATTTTTTTGTTCCATTTATTGATGCTATTTCATGGAATGAAAAGGCATTCAAAATGTTGGGTCAAGGAGTTATTTTATTCTTAAATTTTGGTAAGTTTATGGATTTATTTAGAATCAAGAAAAATAAATTTATGATTTCGAAATTTTAACAATAAAAAAAATAATCATTATTTAAAAATTTTTAAAAGGGAAAATAAATTGATAAATCTTTAATTGCGAGGACCATTGTGATATTCTTCGAAGAAAATTATATCTTATATATAAAAATTTATGTGATTGTTATTGACATTCTTCATTTTTTTACCCACAAATTTGTGGGTAAACCGGTGAAAGAGTTAAATAATAATTTTAGGAATATAGTACTGTTTCACAAATTGTAGAATAAATTTAGGAATTTTGGATACTTTCGAATATGGGAATTTTTAGGATTATAAAATTGGACCACAAGTTGGGACACTCATGAAATGGAAATTATTAATCTCCAAAAACAGAAAACAAACATTTGTGCAAAGTTTTCTCAATATTATGATTAGAATAGCGATACTTGGTAAAAAGACTTTCTTTTCACAACGAAATCCTCATGTTTTACATTTTATTTTTATTAAAAATATTTGAATGATGTAAAATTTACAATCAAAATTTAATTTCAATATGTTATGGTTCGTGATAGTTTATGTTCTATGGTTTTATTATCATCACATACCTACCTAGATGTAAAAAATTTTGTATAATAATAATTTCTTCCATGTTAAATAGGTGTACAATTATGTCAAAGCGGCCCGATTGCAATGTTTAATAGCTTACCCTGTTGTACCTAGTTTTTTTAACCGTTTGCTTTTATGAGCCTCCTAACCGTCATAATATATAATAAGATGCATTTTTGATCAGCCCTGGTTGTACAGGATGAATATTAAATAAGGCTTCTTGTTATACTTTGTATAGAAGCCTAAAAGTGGTAAAAATTTAAAAATGTTATGCAAGTCTAGCAAATACATTATTTTTAATAGTAAGAGAATTATTCAAAAGGTTAAGGTAAGGGTTAAGATGAAGAACATTGCCTGTGTGTCCCAATTTAACAAAACATTCATTTCAATTGAATCTTGATTTTCTATCGAATGGTCTGAAATTAATTCGATTCCAGGGCTAAATTGGATTGCCTAATAAATGAAAAAAAAAAAATAAAAATGCCTGTTTATAAATTGGTTGCTTGTTATGTGAAAGTTGTTCTTGCTTTGTTTTTGTTACAGTTTGCACATGTTTTAAGGTACGGCGACAACGTGATGCATTTATTAACAGTGTTTGATGTTTTCAGTATGACTATGGGTACTTCCCAAATGGCAACGCTGCCCAGTATGTTGTGGGCAACCAAGGCGCACCACAACATCAACAACCGCCAATGCAACCACCAGGTAGTCCAACCAGAACATCCTGCTTTAATCCACCCATACAGTATGGCCCCGACACAGTATTCTTCAACATGCCCATGTATGGAACAGTGGAAGGTGCACCCATGTATTCGGATCCCATGGACATGAATAATGGAAATATGTCTGAGGTGAGCTTTTTTAAATTTTTGTAAACTGAGACGAACTTCTTGTCACGTTTTTCAATTAAGAAGGGGGATTTTGTTTTTAAATTTGTTGGAATTTTTTTTTTGAGTTTTTTTTTTGCAATTTAATATAGGATCAACCGCCAAATGCTTGTATTGGCAATCAGGAGCCGCAGCCAATAACTTATCAACCTAGCGGTTTGCCACCACTACCACCACCCTTGTCACATAGCAACTATGTATCATCACCATCACAACCATCGTGCAACTTCACCGAAATGACTGATTCAGAAAATTTAGTGATAAACAATAGGCAAGACGAAAATTATACACGAAGCTCTGCTACGCCAGTTGTTTCTTTATTAATGTTAGAACAACAACAAGAAAGAGATTATAGATCTATGCAGAGTGGTCGGAGACAGAAGGCCGTGGAAGGTAGTGGACCTGTTATGATGGACAATAATAATTGTAATACTTACACATCGGTACACGAACGTCATAACGATTATACAAATCATCGGGTTCCTCAAAATATGATTCCAACAGTACCGTCACCTAACATTGAAGAAATGCAATATGTGGCACGTCCACCTTCTCTACAACCACCAAATTTATCCGGTTTACAATCACACCACAATACATCCCGAGTTAATCATGAAAATAACAATAATCATGCCGAAAGATATGGTCATTACAAATATAACAATAAAAACACGGATAGGTATAATAACAACTTTTACTATCAAGAACACACTCAATCAAATAAGAATCAATACGAAGAAAGGTTTAGAAACAATAATACGGGATGGGGATCTTATACAAACAACAGGCATAATAATTTTTCTGCTAGTCGTCGTGGGGGTTTCAATAACAACCAGTCCAATTTGAGGAGATCTCAATATTATCACAATAATGACTATAGGCAAAGGAACAATGTGGAATATACACAAAGGAATAACAATTATCATGCAAACCACAATAAGGGTAATCATCGTCAGGGCATGCCGACTACCGAAACAACTTTAGAAAATTCCAATGACGTGGATCAGCAAGCAGCAGCTGTAGTTCCTACCTCTAGCAATACCAATGACGTTAATTTTAATAACACAACATTAATTCCTCCACAGATTCCTATTCCCCTGTCTTCTGGTGGTAATCAGAATTTTATTCCTCCTGCGAGAAAAAACAGACGCTCTGTACGAAGGAACACGCATTCTGGGCCACCATTGAGCGAAATTGGCGCTGGTGATGCACCGCTGCCTTCGTCAGAAGTTAGTGATGCCTGCAAGAAATTGGACAATTTGAAATTGTGAGTCTGACGCACCACTTCTTTCTCCTAAATTAGTGATTGTGCAAAAAACATGAACAATTTGATATTGTGATTCCTGTACAGCACTATCTTTAATTCAAAGTTAGTGATGTATAATAAAAAATAAACTGGACGATACAAAATGTGATTCTAAAAATTAAAAAAAAATTGTGATTTGTTATTACACCTCTTCGTTTTTGCTTGTTGCTATTTGATAGCCATTTATCTGGTGAGAGTGCGGTAATAACATTGAATGAATTGGAAGACATTTTTATTAAATTCCTGTAAAATACTATTAACAATTTAAATAAATTATTTAAAAATTTCGCGCTACTATTTTTAAAAAGGTTACCATTAGTGGTAAGTTGTGAAAAAGTATTACATAATAATTTTTCTTTTGTATATAAACTTAAAAAAAGGCAATATCATTTTAACGAAATGACAATATTATTGTTACATTATTGCTTATCGATATTCAGCACATAATGAAATATCGATTAAAATATTATATTTTTGTTATTTGTTTTTATTTTTTATTTTGTGAAAGTTGTACGATATAATAAGAATTATTTGAGGGTAAAGGAGAACAACAAGAGCTGTCGAATTGTTGAAAGGTGCTCTCGAGTTTTATTGAAAAAGTTTCGTCTCGATTCATTAAATTTTTGTTGTTTTCTTCAACCTGTTATTATTCTCTATGCCCTTTCATACGGCGTGATTCGCCGCGGCGAATTAACGGTTTACGGGCGTTTGATTACAATTTTTTTGTTTAACTGCCTAGTAATTGCAAATTTAAACGATTTTGATATGAAATATTTCTAATTAGAACTAATCAAGAACGCTGTACATCCATCATAAAATCGTCATGTGAATACAGAAAAAAATATGCAAAAAAAAGTCCAAATTTCTTGATCTACATTTTATTACAGAAAATTATAGTTTGAGAATTGTTTTACAATGCAGAAAAATCCTAAGTCCAAAATTATTATAAAATGTTATTAGAATTTTCGACTTGGGATTTTTCTGCATTGTAAAACACATCTCGTACTATAATTTTCTGTAATAAAATGAAAATCAAGAAGTTGTGACTTGGGTTTTTTCTGCATTCACATGACGGAATGTTTCTGTTTAAATAAATCAGTTTTGCAAAAGTCGAGGTTTTTTTTTAAAAATCCTTGATAATTTTATATAAGGATTAAAGGGATTTTATGCTGGGTTTACGTGGTTCTTCGTTATTTTTAATTGTGTTGCAGGTTTTATTAGTTTTTGAAATGGCAATTAGGCTCTAGGAAATCATTTTCCAAAAAATGTGTTTTAATTTGTTGTAATCCTCTAAAACTTATAATAAACCGATTTGGCGAATCACTCTGTATTGTAGTATAAGAAGGTTAGCAAATAATTTTTAAAAAAGTTGTTTGATAGTACACTGAATATAAGTTTGGGGTCTTCAATATGCTCTCTTAATAATTAACATACTCTTTTTTTTTATTCACTTATTGCATTTCTTGACAAAATTCACGATTTTACCTAAATAAGACTAAATTTCACTGCGTGACAAAAATGCACGATTCGCTATTTTTTTAAATTAAATTTGCATTCATTTTACCTTCAAATTGGAAACGCCTTGTCATTGTTTTTTTTAGATCACGAAACTATATACAGTGTCCTACTTACAAAAGTGTACAAATTATTGGTCACCTCTGAATCTGTTTTGTCACTCAGTATTTCACAATTGTTGTTTAAATCTGTATCTTAGAGGGTTTGCATTATTGTTAACTTTACATTTGATAAAAAAAAGTACCTAACCTACCTCTAAGGCACAGAAATTTCATGTGATAACTAATTTTTTAACAAATAGACTGTTTTAAAATTACTAGTTTGTAGGGCATACAACGGCTTTTCGTAGTTTATTTTACAAAATTGCATCCAACTGAAAGTGGTAATTTTGTTCAGCCCTTGCAGCATTTGGTTTTCACCGTTTTTTTGCTAGCACAAGTTTTTACACTGATGTAAATTTCAAAAATGAGGGTGCAAAATTTCCAATTTTGTTTGGACTTTTTTTTTTCGGTGCTCCAAACTGTTATTTCCCCTTTCCCACTTCTGGTTTTCCTTCTGTTTCGAGCGCCGAGCCTACTACATTGTATGTGTAAGTTTTTGAATGCCATATTTAATTTATAAAGTAGCAAATGATAGACAATTACTTTAGTGCTATAATAATTTATTGCTCACAGCTGCCATTGTTTAAAATTAAGTTGTTAAATATGTGAATTTTAATTGTTGTTAAAAAGTTCAAATTTTTGAAAAAGAAACTCGAAAATTTTTTAATTTTTGGTATAAGTACTAGCGTTGTCATGAAATTTTTTCAATTTTAGGCTGTGAAGATTTAAAAGTGTTATTTACAAATGTTGAATTTGAAAATTTTAAAATTTTTGACTAAATAAGTTTTTTGAATCAAAGTGTAACCGTTAAAGATGTAGTAGTTTTTTTGTTTTTGTAAAAATACTCACAAACACACCGTCTGTTCCAAAGATGAAAATTTGTTGTAGATGTTGTTATTAAGTATAAGTGAAATTATTTATGTTGTACATAAAACCTCGTTTGATAAGAACTTTGTCGTGTGTGCTACACTTTTTTGATTTTACTTGTTGCATATTTTACATTTATACATTTTTGTAATTACGGTGATTGTAACTCGAACAAAATTTGTTTAGTTATTTATAGCAATATTTATACGTTTTTTTTACTTAACGAAAAACTTGGACAATAATTTTTTTTCATTCCATTTTGACACCCCGGAGAAATTTGTGAATATTGCTGTAAATAGTGAGAATAAAGGTTTGTCGTTCTTTGGCCAAATTAGTGGAGTGTAGCAAGAACAATTTTAAAATGAGCAATATTGAAAATCTTGTCAATTTAGTTTTGTAAATAAGTAGTGAATGCTCTACTACGGTTGTGCATAACAAAAATCCTATATTTCTAGTTAGCTAGTTTAGAAGTCAAATTAAAGTGACATAAATGCTAGTGTTAAATTAATACTAAAAATATTGTTGATATTAATAAAAAAATGAATACTGTACAAGCAGCAAGGCCAGTGGTCTCGTCCTTTTTTTAAACTTATTTTTATGAATGGGGGCCCGTTGCTTTTAACGATAACAATTGTAAGGCCTAATCATAAATCAATGTCACTTTCTAGTTCTCGAACTACTTTTAGTGATGGATTGAAATATTTTGTGAACTTTGAGCGCATATTTTTGATGACTTGTTTCATTTTATAAAATGTAGGTTGTTACAGGAGAAGGAATAATATTAAGCCAAATTAATTGTGATAGCTTATAACAAGAAGAACAGTAAGTTAGTATTTCATCAAATTTACTGTAGATAGATTTTCTCTAATAGTTAGAAAAAACTACGGTGTTCATATATGTAATATGAATATGAGTGAAATATTCGTAGCTTCAAATTATCGACGTAATTTGAAATGCCCAAAAAGTGAGATTATAATTGAAATTTAAGTAAGTGTCGGTGTCAAAATTTGTATAACAAAATCTCTGATTTTATATCAACTTATCATTTAAATAAAAATAAATTTCAAGCAGAAATATTCGCGGGCGCGCGTAAACATTTTCAGAAAAAATTCGGCTTTGTAGTACACAAGTTTGACCCCTTTTACACCTGCACGCTCACGAATATTTGATAATGAAAATTGTCTAAAAAATTTTTCTGTGCTGCCAATGTTTACAAAATAAAAGTGGTGTTCAGAATAATATGTAAATTTATCAGAACTTGATGTGGTCACCACAAACTTTCCATCAGCACAACCGACTAAATTTTATTTGGGTACTAACCCTGGAAATTCTCAGCATTTTAAATTCATTTGTCCTGTAACCTGATTTATGTTAAGATTTTGCAAGCTAGCCTGCCTCTTTTTCTACCTCAAAAATTCCCGGGACGTTTGAATTTATCTTAGAATTATTGTTTTTTTAAATCTTTTTAATTTTACCTACCCAACGTAACCAATTCATCACCTCCACATTGGAATATTAAATATTGAAACTTAGCACCATACAAGTATTGTTAATTTTACATGCTATTCTTGTAACTATAAAAATTTGTTTGAATAAGAAATATGTAATGTGTACTAAACTACAATTTGGTGGAAGTTGAAAGTGGTAATATTTATAAATGCAATATTCTAGTGTGCGTGTGTATTATCTTGGTATTAAGAAAAATACAAAATGTGAAAAAATTGTGTAGGTAACTGTAGGATATAAAATCGCCTTAAGATTATTGAGATACCTTAAAATTATATTATAAAAAATGTAAAAATATCGACTTAAGTAGTACCTATATAAATTTACAATTTAAGCAAGACAGTGAGATTTAAAAGTAAAATATTACTGTTAAGATTCTGTATAAAGTATCTCAGATATACAATAAAATATATCGAATAGATACTTTTTTTTTTGGTTTGCCTACTCTTAAATTTACAGGAACATAATTGAAACGTTCAAGAAAATAATCTGTTTCAAACTAAAAGAGCAAGTGGTGGCATTTAATGACCTTTACTGCAAAGATGTAGCAACACTAATTTATTAATCAAAAAGTTCATTTTTAAAGAATCATAACATGAAGTCGCAGGCGATTTTTTGGAAGTTTTACGACCAGGTATGCCAATAAAACTCATGATTTAAATGTTCATTTTAAAATCTGATTATGATCTACTTAGTCCAGTCAAATTACGAAATCTTTAAACATAAAATTATGTAGTTTGGCGATTGTTAAGAATCGATAGGGGGGTGCATTCTGAGCATACATTTCAATTTGAGGGGTTCTCCGAAGGTCAGCTGTACCTCATTTCGCTAAAAACGCGTTTAATTCGATATCTCGAGAACGGTTAGTGTTAGGCAAAAAATTGTATAGACCTTTTCTCTTCTAAATTAAATTTACTAACTTTTTTATCTGAAACTTTTTTTTTAACATCAATATTTTTCAACTTATTACTTCCGAAAGGCAAAAATTTTCCTTTTTTTCTCCCTATTTTTCATTTTTCGCTATTTCCTCCCCACCCGTTCAATTTTATTAAAATTTTTCTATTATAAAAGTTGTAGATCTTTTAATTACGAACAACTTTTATCTAAAACTTTTTTCTCTACTACCAATACCTTCGGAGTTATACCTTACTTTACCGAGCGAAATCCGCGCCATTGTCACAATATCCTCGACATCAGTGGGTATTCAGTACTTGAAAGAAATATTAAAGTATTCCATGATCATTTATTAGCCAACTTACCTGTATAAAAAGGTGAATCGATTAAACCATTTAAATATTGTACTTCATTTAAATATTAAATATTGTAATCATTTGAATATCATTTAAATATTGTACTTCTTCAATTTGGGTATTTTTTTATTGCATTCAATGGGATAATAATGTGAATAAAGATTAGAAAAAGAAGCAAATGAACAATGTAGAACAATGTAGAAAGGCCGGCCTATATTGCTCAGTAATTTGTATTAATTGCCAAGAGAACTATTGTTCGAATATCGCTAATGTTGTTGACGCAATGGACGATAATATTGTTGACGCAATCGACGAGGACGACGTATGCCCCGATACCGTCAGGGCCTTTAGTGATACAAACGAATCACTTCCATCCACCTCGGGTGCTTAATTTTACGAATTTTACATTCTATTTTTTATCAATAAATGTGTGGAACAGTTTTAATTGTTCATTTGCTTCTTTTTCTAATCCTTATTCACATTATTATCCCATTGAATGCAATAAAAAATACCCAAATTGAAGAAGTACAATATTTAAATGATATTCAAATGATTACAATATTTAATATTTTAATGAAGTACAATATTTAAATGGTTTAATCGATTCACCCTTTTATACAGGTAAGTTGGCTAATAAATGATCATGGAATACTTTAATATTTCTTTCAAGTACTGAATACCCACTGATGTCGATGATATTGTGACAATGGCGCGGATTTCGCTCGGTAAAGTAAGGTATAACTCCGAAGGTATTTGTAGTAGAGAAAAAAGTTTTAGATAAAAGTTGTTCGTAATTAAAAGATCTACAACTTTGATAATAGAAAATTTTTTATAAAATTGAACGGTTGGGGAGGAAATAGCGAAAAATGAAAAATAGGGAGAAAAAAAAGGAACATTTTTGCCTTTCGGAAGTAATAAGTTGAAAAATATTGATGTTAAAAAAAAAAGTTTCAGATAAAAAAGTTAGTAAATTTAATTTAGAAGAGAAAAGGTCTCTACAATTTTTTGCCTAACACTAACCGTTCTCGAGATATCGAATTAAACGCGTTTTTAGCGAAATGAGGTACAGCTGACCTTCGGAGAACCCCTCAAATTGGAATTTATGTTCAGAATCCACCCCCCTATCGATCCCTAATAATCTCCAAACTACATAATTTTATGTTTAATAAACCCATTTTGAGCCGTAATTTGACTGGACTAACTCCAAAGATTAGTAGTGGGTTTGATTATATAGAATCAGATGGGCAAACCTTGGGGGGGGGGGTTGGAAACGCCTTTATGATTGAAAATGTAATCAACCAGATTGAGGTACTCAATTTGAAGTCTCCATTGACTAGCGCCATCTGTTGATAACCTCTTGAACTCGACCAGGTGTTTTGAAAACTCGTAGGCTTTGTCTATCCGATCTTCTTTCTTATAAAGGGTCTTTCATTAAGGGCGCCCCATTTTGTTTTGTAAATAAAACACATCATTTATTTGAAAATTATTTAAAATTTTTATTTCATTATAAAGTACAATGGATACCATTAGTTATGAAACAAAACATTTTTTAAATGTCCACCACGGAAACGCTGGCAGGAATGAAGTCGTTGAACCCAATTTTCCATGACTCGCACAAATCAGGTCATATGTCAGCAATTACTCGTTCAATATTGATCTCTGTAAATCGTCTAAATTTGCTGGATGATTGATGTAAATCAATGACTTAATGTAACCCCAAAGAAAGAAGTCCAATGGAGTTAAATCGCAGGAACGAGGCGGATAATTTATCGGTCCATTTCTTGAAATAATCGAATCACCGAATTATTAATTTTATAAATTTGGATTATTTGTAAACGTTGTTGAAGCGTGTACCTTTCCATGATTAAATGGTAGACATTGACAAATACAACTGTCAATGTCACAAATAAAAAATGGCTGCCGTGCGTGAGTAATGTCAATTTAAACTAACGGACTCGTGTAATTCGGTTAGTAATTACATAATTAAAATAGAAGCCTAAAAGTAGCGCACTGGGTACCCAGATCTTAGACCTCTATATACACAGAGTATTTCCAACACGATTTGAAACGCCCTGTATGATTTTGAATTATGCGGACAGACGGACAGACACGGAGCCAGATCATAAGGCTTCTTGTTATACTTTGTATAGAAGCCTAAAATGGGGCGTTCCCATTGAAACACCCTTTATATACTATAATATAAAACTGAATTTCTGTCTGTCTCACGGTGAATTTCGTAATGAAGTATTCTAGGGACACAAAATTTTTACTGTACGTTCTTCTAAGCGTTTCTAGGTCAATGTGACCATTTTCAGCGCGAAAGTTCGTCTGCCAGGTCCACGTAGTACATGTGGACCTCTATATTTCAGTTCGCCCTGTATATCTGCCATGTTAGGAAGTCTCAAACATATTGATTATATTATTGTCTATAAGAAATGGAGGGAGAATTATTTTTTGCTTTTTATTTCAAAAGAACGGTTTTTAAAAGTGCTAAGTGCAAAATAATCTAATTTGAAACTGAATGACTGAGGTACATTAAATTAGTGCACATGTGAACTTGAGGATCATTAAAGTGATTAAATAGAGACGTTCAATGGCATTGTGCGTTGACTGCGAATGTAGAGAACCCAGTTCTACTCCGGATTCAGTAACGACTTTATTGTGGAGAGAAGCGGCATTGTGCATATTCGGTCTTTTCTTCTTTTTCCAGCTTGTTTGTCCATGTCTTCGTTTCTTCCTCAGCCTTTCTCACCATAATGGCCGCTATCATTTTTCGATGGTTTTCCACTTCTCTTCACTTTCCAGCACGAACTCCGTCATGTTTTCAGGCTTCAGTTTGGCCCCACGTTGGAGGTGGGTGTCCTTGAAGATTGTATGTTTCTCGTCGATCTCGTCTGTGCTGTAGCTACAGATCGGGGTTGCAGCTCTCCTGAACCTGTGCTAGTATTTGTTAAAGCAGCCATAGTTGTCAGGCATAGGGTAGTTTCGTATTTCAAATGCCGTGTTTCCTTGTTATCCACTGCTCGATGGTTGGTATCAACTTGTGGGTCCACCTCCCATTCTCTGCTGTCTCATCTGGATTGCTATCTAGCCATAATTTTGAGATACATTACGTCGTACTCTTCCTTCGTCTCGGATCTAAACTTTGCCTTTCTCGTTCGTGCCTTTAGGTTAATTTGCAGCTGGGAAGTGAGGACCAAGAGTGCTTCTGTAGGGGCTCTCCTAGTTTTAGGAGATTCTTCCTTTGGACCTTTGCCAGTTTTAGTTGATGCATCTATTTTGATTTCATCCAGGGGGTCGTCCATAAAGGACGTCCGCAATTTTTACCCCCTCCCCTTTGTCACAGTTGGTCACAATCTTTGAACCCCCCCCATTTGTCTAAAATTGAACTTGACACGATATTGGGAATTGAAGGAGTAAATAAATGTTTTTAAAAATTATTATAAAAAAAATTCAAACAATTTTCTTGCAAATTCCAAAAATGGGAATTTTATGCGGACGTTACATTTGTCCAATCTCCCTACCCCCTCCCACGCAGGCGTGGACGTCCTTTACGGACGACCCATTATATTCGACATCAGCTTATGGACGGCCACCGCTGAGGTTGTTGCCTTAGCGGCCACTCAGGATATGTTTGAGATCAAGGACAAGAATTTATCGACGTCCACCCCCAGCACTTTTGTCGATCGAGATGTATCGATGGAGCAGTGGCGTAATTAGTATGGGTGACATCCGGGTCGGATTTCATGGGTATCACCCCCACCTAGGTTGATGACCTTTTTTTTAGGGGTTGCACCCAAGAAAACGACTATGAGGCATGGGGGTGAGATAATTTGAGGGGTGTTGGGGTCGGGTGTCACTCCAGATGGGTGGCACCCGGAGAGGTCCCCCCCTAGCTACGCCACTGATGGAGTTACCCTCCACTACAAAGGAAACCGGTTCCATCTTCCTTCTACCAGTCAACAAGACGGCCTCTGTTTTCTCGGAGACGATTTGGAGCCCTCTTGCTTTCATCCGCTCGCATATATCGGCTATGGTCGTATTTGCGATGTTTTAGGACGCATTTTTGACGTCTAGCGTGATTAATGCTACCGCTTTTCTTGTTCTCTTATTTGACTTCTTTATTGATGTCACCATTTTGTTGAGTACTTTGACAATCGATGTCCCTTTTCGGAATTCAAATTGGTGTTCTGCTAGGTCATCCGATCGTTCTAGTTCCCGTATTATTCTGTCAATGAGCAGTTTACCGATGTGGTCGAGCAAGCAAATCGGTTTGTATGAATTAGATTTCTCCAGTTGTTTGTTGCCTTTTTTAATTAATATTATAGTTTGGCTCTCTTTCAATCTTCGTGAAACTCGCCTTTTAACAGGACATTGTTAAAGAACTTGAGGAAGACGTCGGAACGGATGTTAAAAATCTCCTTTAGGATTATCGTGAAACGTTATCTGACCTCCCTATCTCTGATGAGAAGATATCCCTGATCAAATACGCTCACGCAGAAAAATAAATTTCTACTTATTTTGCGTGAAGCCCTGATGTTCGGTTAAACCAGCTCGTTGTAGCGGCAAGCGTGGATTCTCTCAAATGAATGCCCCAAAGAAGATCAAAGAACAGCTTTGCTATAGCAAAACAAAAATAGAGTAGCAACCAGATGGTCGTAGCTAGAAGGTGATAATATTTACGATGTCCGATAGTAACTGCATTAGCCGACCAGGATGTACAGGAGTAAAAACATTACCATCAAGAACCTCTTCCTGAATTAATTAAGAGAACGTCCGAGTGGTCGTTAAAATCCCAACAAATGATGGAACCACTACGAACTTCCAGATAACCAACCAATCGTAAGCCCCCGATGAAACCTTCCACCACTGTACTTTGTCGTGCATCGTTACCTCATATCTATATAATTCTTTTCTAATAAAAAGACACATAAATAAAAATAAACCAAAAAAAAAATATCAAGCATAAAAATTCAAATACGAGATTCGAAACTATGCCGATCACTTTGGAATCTCTATGCCTATGCATTAAGCCAGCACTGCACGATGGTAGAGCTCGTACCAAAGCTCAAAACTTATACAATCATCGGCGCAATAACGAAAACGCGTCCAAATACTAAAAAGCCCAACTAGAAAACATTAGTTGAATGTTTGATTTCGTTTTGACAGTTACACAAATTTCGCGTTTTATTATTATTAAATGGTTTATTTCGCCCTCTTGGCTCCTCCTCGCGCATTGTAGGGCTTTTGACAAAAGAAATCACCTCTACCTTAGTTAATTATAAGGTGTTTAAATGTTATTAACGCAAACACAATTCAAAAATAATGATTCAACAAATATAGCACTTTATATCTATATCCACGCGTGCGAGCGCAAAAGAGATAAGATTGCCTTAATCGATTTGATGCAGAAAGCATAAAACAAATCATATTCTTGGCGAAACTTGCCAATAAAAAAAATACATAAGGCAAGACACAAACCTGAAATATTAAAACACAAGCAACATATTATTGGCCAAGGGCAAATTTAAACGAGGAAATTAGAAATAATTTATTGAAACTTGAACAAAATCTGTTTCAATAGATAGTGATAACAAACTCCAGGTGGTCGAAGCAGAAATTGGCCGGGTTGATTAACGTATGCATCTGCGAAGTAATTAGCAACAAATTTTGGTGACTTACCAGTTTGAACGAATACAAATCCTTCAAAGAAAGTATGGACAATGGGATCCGAAAAAAAAAGTACGATACTGGAAAAATCCACCATCCATCAACAACGAATTTATAATCCCCGATTGGGTTTGGAAAATAAACAATATTCCAAATCATTCGCATCGCTGGACCACAATTCTCCCAAAATCGCAACCATATCTTGTTAAATTCGGAACCCCAAAAAAATCACGCTCACTTCACAGCACATACCAAAGTCGACCTTCTCGTTCGAGAGTTCACCCAAGACTCCCTTCGCGCAGTTCGCACAATCCTTCCTGCCGGCGCGGTTATAATGTGCTTTAAAAATTAGTATAATATACCAGATAGAACGTTGGTGATGGATTCTAAAATCCGTCACAATCGACGGCACCCCGTGATCACCAATCATCAATATTTTACATAATTACATTAAAACATGCAAAATACCTGTCTAATCCGAATTGCAAAGAGATGGAAGAAAATTTGATTTACTGTCAATCAAGAACGGACCGACATGATTTGGTGGTAAGAATTTTCCCTTAGAAGCTCATTAAAATTTATGGATATCAAAGGTGAAGTGTTCGGCACTGTTAAATATTGGGTTTATTCCGTCCATGAGCAAAATAAGTCTTCCACATGCACACATTTTAATTTGGCTGACGTATGGACTCGAAATAAAACAATTCGACGACATTATCTCAGCTGAAATTTCAGACCCGACAAGAAACTTCACGACATTGTCATTAAAGACAATCATGGTCTTTGCGGCGCTTTGAATAGACAGTCTCCATTCATGAAGGATAAGACGTTCAGCAAAAAGTTTCCGCGTTAATTCTCCAAGGAAACTTAGTAGATGGCTACCCAGTGTATCTTCGTCGTAAACCTGAAGATGGTGGACAAACTTCATCACAGAAGATGAAGAAATTGATAATCGCTGGATCGCTGTAACTTATTGTCAGTGAAATACATCCGCAAGTACGTCTATAAGGGATCCGATCAAGGAGTTTTTACTAGGACACGCGACAATGGCCGAAAGTTGGAGTACCAAGCAGGCCGATGTGTAAAGAGGTCTGGAATCGTTTGATCTGTCCAGAATTAGGTTTTTCTACGCGTTTACTTTCTTCCTTGCATTTGCTGTTAATTTTGCTGCAATGAAAAAACAATGGGTTCATTACTTCTAGCAACTAAATTCATTTTACAAAAATTAAAAATAGGTACCGACAAAAAAAATTTAGTAGTGTTTTTTTACATAAATACGATCCTTAGCATGTCCTTTGCTATATGAAATGTGGTTGGATTTTTATAAAATCGGCTCATTTCGATGTAATTAAAGATCTTGTTTAGAGATGGCGTGCAAAGCGGTATTGTTTGTATTGTGATTAAAAATATCAAATACATTTACGATTTATAAAGAGTTTCGAGTTCCAAAATGTGTAGAAATATGTCTGCAAAAAGTAATACAATAGTTTTCTTCAAGTTCCAAATGCCGAATACCGCAAAATATTATGATTCACAGCAGTCTTACAATACAAACAATACCGCTTTGCACGCCATCTCTAAGCAAGAACTGCTAACTAACGTTAGTGATGACGGCGACGGCACAGATTGAATAACTAATTCGAATTTATTTGAATTTCATTATTTAATTACATCGAAATGAGCGGCTATTAGAAAAATTTACCCACTACATGGCAAAGGACATCTTAAGGATCGTATTTACGTAAAAAAAAACGTAATAAAAATACATTAAGTTGGACAATAGGTCTTGGGATGTTGACTGCCAACTATCCCGCCATCTGGTGCGCGGTCTTCTAGAGGTCTTTGACCATTCACTTTTCCGTCCCTCACTATGCGCGTTAATCGGTTTTGGGCCATCCTGCTGATGAAAGAATTCCACTCCCTTCTTCGCTGCCTTCCCCACCTTACAACGTCCTGCACCTTGACATATATTCCGTTTTTCCTCCGACACCATCATATTCGGATGTGTAATGCGATAAATTAAAAGACACTGCAATCTCGAGTTTTTTATACTCTTTTAATTTCTAACAGTTATTTATACATTTCATTGTTGGTATTTTATCGTGTTTGGTGTACCTGAAGTTTGTATCAGTTTCGTGGGTTCAGTTTATCGTCTTTGTAATTATTTTTGTTATCAAATTTTTTGGGATCGCTGTTCTTTATCGATCGCTGTTGCTTAAAATAGTATATGCAACTCGAGATTGAAGTGTCTGCTAATTTCTTCATTCTCAAATTGCATAAGGTACTATTCCAACTTTCCAGGAATTATTTTCGAATTGGGGGTTATTTTATCCCCTGGGAACGTAACTTTTTTGTAGTTTTGCAAGGAACTAATAATAAATTAAATATCTGATCAAAAATCAAGTTTTACTATTCTAGAAAAGTCTTCTAGTCCAAAGTTTTCCACCTGTAAAAATTCTCGGTTTTTCTGTGCAGTCCGCAACGTTATAACTAAAAAAAGGTTTGATACTGTTTCAGGAAGAAAATATTATTTTGCATTTTCTGTGTTTTTCTTGTTCTTTCAATTTAGTAATTTTTTTTTGCTTTCCATTTGAACAGGTAACAATTGTCACATCCTGCCTTGCCACACACGGTAAGGCAGTTTTTCAGAGAAATATTACGTAATGCCTTATAAGGAAAGTTTGAATGAGGAATTGGAAAATGCATAAACATCTGAGGTGGAGTTCTATAGAGTAGACCATATCAGTTTTAAATACGAACGAAGAAAGAATTATTTCTGATCTGTTGGCAGTGGCTACGAGTTTTGGTTATCCATTAACAAGAAAAAATATGAGGCTCTTCGTTCAAGGATATCTGAATCGAAAGGGAATTATTTTTTTGAAGATTTTTTCGGGGAGGGGTAAAACATGCTTCTACTTTAGTCATATTTTGTGCAGCGGTCGATGGGACAGTTGCCCCATCATATCATATATTGTGTATTATAGGGTAAAAAATCTGTATCCTGAATGAACCGTGAATAGCTGTAAAAGTGGTTGGTCAAAGCTATAGGAATATTAAATCCTCCAAACCAAAGAAAACTGGTGATAAGAATTTCTGCTGATCAGACCACTGTTGACGAAAATTGCTGAGAAACCAATAACAAAAAGGTCTAACTTCTGAATATTTTGTATTATTTTTTGATAAACTTATTCAACAATATATATTTAAAACCATTAACAAATATACTATTATAAAATGAAACAACTTTTTATATATTCGTAATGGTGTTAATCCATTTGCGGAATGTCGAGACTCTCGTATATACATCTGGAATGCCTCCTCCACAAGTTGCAGACCAAGCCGAAATACCATGCTGTTCATTTCTATACACTAAAGGACCACCGTAAACTCCACACATTCCTTTCCCAACTCGTCCTATGGTACACATGTGAGTGTCAAAAATTTCAGTTGTTTGAATCTTTTCTTGACATTCGTGATTACCAATAGATAGCATAATAAGCCATTGCAAAACATTTTTCGTTCCCCAACCGGATACCGTAAGCGGCAAACCTACAGATGATGGATCACTATTAAGGCCAACAGGCCTAACATTATTAGACGTTACAATTCGTTCATTTACTCGAATTAAACCGATATCATTGTAGTAATTACTCGGGTTATATTCTTGATGTGGAACTAAAACTGAAACAGTGTGGGTAAAACCTTCATTATCAAGATATATTGATCCGACTACAAGCTTGATAGACGATGCCGTTTTCCTGAAACATAAGAAAACGGTTTAAATTTTATTTAATTGATTTTAAATAATTTTTCAAGTTACCCTAATATACAACGTGCTGAAGTTAAA
The DNA here is from genome assembly GCA_932274525.1 of Podabrus alpinus. Classification (NCBI taxonomy): domain Eukaryota; kingdom Metazoa; phylum Arthropoda; class Insecta; order Coleoptera; family Cantharidae; genus Podabrus; species Podabrus alpinus. The sequence goes on from OW026454.1 coordinate 67,627,611, forward strand.
ACCCAATCTGCACTAATAATAGAACCATGACAGAAGTGAACACCGTTATTATTCCATCGCAATGAAACTTGATATGGAAATTGACCTTCGTAAGCCGTAAATCCACCAATTATTCTTTGATTTTCATTGTTTATTGGATTTGCTTCAAATATTAAAATAATAATATAATGATTGTTTTAATTTAACTGGCTACTTATGGTAAAAAATATTTAACCCATTTTGGTTATAATGTTAAAATAATCTGGTGTATCCAGATTATAGGTCTAGTACTCGGGCGATTCTCGCCTCTAATGTCAAAATAACTTTAAAGGCGAGAATCGATTACAATTACTGAAATTTATATTTTGGCCGAACCGTTTAACTTTTTTGAGTGTTTATAATTTCTGGAACATAATATACAGGTGAAGCCTGAATTTAGAAACATTAACCTACTCTAGTTTTTCGGTAACCTACTTATTATAGCGTCTTTATGTTTTCGTCTTACGTGAATTAAATATATTTTACTTACCTATAGCATTGCAGATTACTAAAGATAGTACTAAGAACAACATGATAGATTTTACTATTTCTGCAACCACAAAATATAGCACTTATGTGAAAATTGGTGTACTATGTCGAGTATAAAGATAAACAATTTTATCGATTCATAATATTAATCATAAGTATTTTTGCAATATAAATACTAATTATATGAATGTATTAAAATTTTAATTAAATTAATTACAAAGCTAAGTGAAAATTATAAGTGCTGATAATAATAATCATGAAAATCTTGCCAACACTATCTAAAACTAGACATATTTGCGATGCAGTTTTGGGGAAACCCTTTGATAAAATTAATTATCTAACCATTTTGGGCCTCCCTTAAACGTATGTAGGTATTTTGCTTACTCAGATTAGTTGCGTAATTTTTGAGATCCCAAAAATTCTTCCGAGAACATTCTTCAAAATTACGGGAACGATGGTCTATTCTTCATTGAGTTTTGGTATAACTTTAAGTGTCATTTCACTTTTTCACTATAGGTTGATTATTTTCATTTTCTCTATGTCTTATTCATATTCATTGCCAATTTTCATTGTTTTATCTTCCTTGCTTCTTAAGAACTTCTTTCCACTAATTTTGCACTATTTCACTGGTTTAGAGCTCGCTATTTTCCTTTGTTGTTTCTTGGTTGACATTGCTTCCATTTTCAATGCCATCATTGAAGTGTTGGCTTATAAATATAAGGGAACCAATGCGGGAACTATATTTATACTCCTTTTCCTTGTGTTCTTTAAGAGCGACCTCGATTCTCTGCTTTCGCAGATTTCTCTGCCTATGTAGTTACTATCTCTGTCTGAAGCCGGGCGGAGTTTACTCTCCTATATTAACCTGTTCACGTATGATGGGTTCTATATGGTACCCATATTCGGTCATCTGTTCTTAACTAATATTGTATTTATTTCTGTCTCAACGAACGTCGCATTCTTCTTCTTCTTTTCTTTGACAATGCCCTGACATTGGGGATTTTATTTTTCGTTGCCTGGTTTGTGTTCCTTATTTCCTTATTTCATGATTTTATAATTTGTTTTCTCTCTCGATTCGGGAGGAATGCTGCTCTCTGCTGACTTTGGGTTTTGTTTACCCGAATGTGTTGGTTTTCTTTTGTCTCGAAAGTTGTGGGAATATCGATCCTACCTGTACCGACTCTGCTACTTGGCTAGCACATTCTGCTGTCCACCCTATGTCCTTTCCTTCCTGTCAACAGTTCGAGCTCTTGCCGCTCCGTTCTTCTATGCCTGCCTTGCTACATTTCCATTATGGTCTGCAGCCCAACACCTGTAACTTCGGTAACAAAGCATCACTCTGCATGCGTTTGTGAGGCCTATCATAATCTTGGGGGCCTCTATGAGAGTTCGCGCCCTCTTTTAATCAATTTTGACGTTTGCCGTTTTTGTGTTTCCGAATGGTTATAGTTTTCACTATAAGGAGCTATCTCTCAGTGCCAACAATCTTCTCGAATCCGCTCCTAACATCAACTTCTCCCGATAGGTCATCAATTCTCCCATTAGGACCATCAAGAGCTATGTCGTGGATCTGATCTTGTTGCGTTCTATCCTCTCCTAAAGCCTTACATGTAATTCTTCATCTTTTCTCTAGTTTTATTAGTACATCCTTAGTGCATGTCATTCTTATTCTGCTAATGTTTCCTCTAGATGCCTCGTCAATTGCCTTAATCTTCCTAAGGGCTTCGCGGCACGGGAGGTCCTCCGACATTGATTACTTCTTTCTTTCCTGCGGTCATTTTTGCTTTCATCTTTACTATTTTCCTCGCTCTTATCCTCCTGGCCTTTTGCCGTTGTACCGTCCAAGGGATGCAATTTTTTTCTTCAGTGTGGATGAGTTTATTTGCTATCTCCTTAACTTTCCTAATTGATCTTGCACTCCTCTGTCTTATTGAACTTGCTTTGTGTGGGACCTCATCTTCGAACCCGGTTATACTGGTGGATTGGTCGACCACCACCAACTTGTTTACTATCCTCTCTGCCCTTTCAGCTACTTGTTAGAGTTCTGTGACAATATCCCCAAATCTCCTCATCTGCGACACCAGATTTTGGAGTTGAGCCGTCTGATTGGAGGGAAGGAGGTTTCAAAATTACTCTCGTGTATGGTAGCAACCGCGTTTTCCAGCATTTGAAAGGCTGATTGTAGTTCCTCAATGTTTTTCCGGTAGTGCCAATTTTTTTATAATTTTTTCTATCTTGGCTTCATTCAGAGACCTATACGTTTGTTGTTTCGTTACCTTGTCTTTATTCTTCGCAGCTTGAACTTTATTTTAACTATTTCGTCGTTACAGGTAGAAACGTTAGTAACGACTTGGTCTAGGATTTTACGCGGGCTCTTCATTGCCTCCTTCTTCTTCGTGTGCCATATCCGGTCTCCCAGACGTTGGCGACCTCTCTCCTATGCATGTGTTATGCGTTTGAAGTATTAGCACACACATAGGGGACCTACTGCTTAACGCGGGCTCCGAACCGCGGTAAGTGTATGCACTTCATCTCCAGAGAGGCTGTACCAGGCAGATTACTCCTCGGTGGTTTGCCATTGCCTTCCGAGGGGAGACGGTCAGAATAAAGTTTTCACTGAGCCCGGAGTCGAACCAGGCATTCCGCATTAGCAGCAACGCACATAACCGCTTCAGCTAACGACCGTCTCCATCATCTCCATCATCTCCTTAGTAAAATCAGTGGACCCTGCGTGTGGTTGAGTACTTTCTTCCGATGAACCTACGGCTCTTCCAACTTCTTTTCCGTGTTTGCATGTTTCCTTGATTTTACTAATGTAAGACTAAGGTTATTTTGAATTCCCAGTTTGACTTCCATATATAGGTTCTACGGTTTTTCTTACCATGTAGTCGTGTCAGACCACCGATGTTTTTTTCTCTTGTTCTTCTTTGGCTCAGGGTACAGACACATCGAGAACTAGCCTAGCAAACTATCTAAGATGTGAAAATCATATATGCTCACGGAACCAATTAGAAAAAATTGGCAAAACACAGGTCCCAGACCTAACGTAAGAGGAAGAAAAAAAATCGTTAAACTTTAGCCTATCTTCGTCACTATTGATTATGGTTTTACCACCATGTGTAATGGTTGTAGATTTAAAGGGTCTGTAATGCTGTATAAGGCTCATACATTCCTCTCATAATAGTACCTAGACAAGTCAGTCTGTAGCTTAGAAAGTTTCTTTATGGTTTCCTGGCACCTTCCTTTCTTTTTGTCTTTACGTTATGCTGAGGAATACGTTATAGTGAGAATCGCTACCGTGGTGAACGATGAACTTCATGGCTTTTACAGAGCGACATTGCGTATCCCCCCTCCCTCACCTGGTTTATGGAAGTTGATGGTAGAATTAAGAGGCTTTCGACCTCTGGGTCAGCGCTGATGGCTGGTTTGCGTGAACCTGGTTATTACCTTGGTATACAACCAAAAATAACTCTTGATTTTGCCCCCCCCCAAATTACAAAAAGTAATAGATGCTACAGTATTTAATAAAAAAATAAGTGTACAAGTAGTTTCAAATATTTGTTACTTTTTTAATCCAATTACGATAGATTGATACTTTTGTAAACACGTCGGGAAAACCAATACCACAAGGATAGTATGAAGAAGATATGCCATATAAACGTTCCCTATACATCAATGGTCCACCGACATCACCTTCACAAATTCCTTCTTCATAACTTGAGAGTGTGCATATCTGTTGTCTGTAAATTTTGTGATCCGGAAACCGCTTTTGACAATCTCTCAATGATATCGTCTTTAACACTACAAATTGCAAAGTATTAGAGTACACAGTTGAACTTGGATGTTGAACTCCCCAGCCGGATACGAAACACGGTAAATCCACAGGCATGGTGTTACTATTGGCCAAAGGGATAGGTCCAATTACATCGGAAAAACTAATTCTTCCCTTAATTTCAATTAAACCTATATCATGGACATCTAAAAATGGATGGTAATCGGGATGAGAAATTAACTTCAAACTCTCGTAAACAACTCCTCCCATATTGAGATAGATCGATCCCACCATAGAGTTTACATCTTCCACGGATTTTCTACAGTAATTTTTTGATAATAATCGTTAAGAGCGGTAAATAATGTCTTACCCATAAATACAACGAGCAGCTGTCAAAATCCATGTGTCTCCTATAATTGAACCACCACAAAAGTGTGATCCGCTTTGAACCGACCTTATGGAAACTTGGTGAGGGAATTGGCCAGAATATGCGCTGAAACCTCCAACAATTCGTTGCTCATTTTCGTCAATGGGCGAAGCTATAAATTAATAAAATATAAATTTAACTTATTTTGTTTATTATAAAACACTTACCAAAATTGCTAATGAACAAAGTTGAAAATAATAATAATAATATCAAAAGCATTCTAAGTTTTTCGTTTGTTTTTAATTATTGATGGAAGCGGATAAATGTATTTAATTATAGACGGCGATAAGTAGCTTTATCACTAAAAAAACTTTTTAGCTAATTAATTTTTGATAATCTGGCATCAAGTGCAAAAAGTTTAGATAATTAATTTTTAAATAATAGGTGTAGTTAATGCAGCCACTTAAAACAAAATAAGTGTTTATTAAACATATTTTTGATTATTTGAATTGCGACATAGCTACTTTTAATATATAATTTTTTTATGAACATTGCTGCCTTTTCCTTTTTAATAAATTTTCGTTCTCGAAATACTCGAGAAAACCGTTAATCATACTGACGCGCAAGTTAGATTAACGAAATAATCAGTTTCTACGTTTGATGTGAATAAATGGATTTTGAATTTTTTGATATTGAGCTTAACAATAATTATTGAAACGAAGCAATGACTTCAAGAGACATTGCTAACCATATGCCAGTGTTCAAAACAAAACATCAAAAGAAAAATCGTTCTCAAAAACTTTGATAGCCCAGCCAAAATTGAATTTTGTTGGTATGACACATAGCTAACTTATCGTTATTTAATAAAACAGAATCTCAGTAATTGAAGTGATTATTAGGAAATTTACAAGATTTCATATATAAGATTTCCTATTTATTATGATATAATAAATACCTGATAGTTATTTATGATATATTATTGTTCAAAATTCCGTACTAATTATTTTAAGAATAGGGAAGTTTTTAGTAGAACTTAATCTAATTTATTAAATTTTAATAACAAAATATATTGTTGTGTCCACAACATCTCTTAAGATCCGCGATCAACAACGATCGACACGGACGGGATGTGTTTTCAACATGTCGTATTTTAGTTTAGTTATGGTAGTATTGTTTAGATTGTTGCATAGAATTGTATTTTAAAATTTTGAAGTTGTTGTTTATTGTTTGGTTGTTATGTTTTTAAAAGAGACTATGACATGCGCGTTTAGTAACGTTGATTTAAAATAAAAACAAAAAAAAGAGGAGGTAACGAGGGAGATGGAAAAATAACAGAAAAAAAACAAAGGATTCCGAAGTGAGTTTCCAAACAGAAAAGACGCAAATTAAGTTCGTCTAAATAAAATAAGAAATTTAAATTGTTTCAATCAATGCAAAGGAGTGTGGGAGATTGAAAATTGAATGACAAAAAGCTCTTGTATGAGAGAGATCGTGTTCTCAAAAAGTGAGGTACGTGCGAATATTTAAACAGAGGAGACGTAAAGTCTTCAATTGAGAAACCTAATAATTAAATTGGATTCTATCACCGGTGGGTGATCAAAGTGGACGAAGCCAAAGACATAAAAAATATTCGTTCGAACAGAACGTGTATAGTACAGTGCCGACGATCATCTTAGTGGGTGAATGATAAAGAATTGGAACCAACAAAAGCAAATCCAATTCCTCGTCTGTGACGAGAATCACTTGAACGAGGTCAATCCTGAAGGAAGGAGGTGCATTCATTAGAAGAAGTGCAACGTTTTAGTGCGAATATAAGTCTTCCAAACAGTGAGCGAGGTATTCGAATACGTACGCCAAAAAACTAAGGTAAATTTCAATTTGTAGTTTTGTGTGTTTCATTTTGTTAGTTTTAAGTTTGTTCAATAATTATGAATTTTGAAATTACATCTTTGTCTGTGTTGTTCTTTGTTCATCGTGACTCTTAAGCAAAATACTGACCCTGAGATTAAGTCAACCAATAGGTAGGTCTGCTCGTAAAAATGGCTGAACGCAACAATATAAATAAAAATTAATTTTTTTCAGGAATAAATAACTCAAATTTGATGAAATAAATTGATCTTTTTAAAATTCCAAGTAAAATAACTTACATGCATACAAAAAAGGTATCATTTGTATAATATAAACTATGACACTATGTTTCGCTTTAATTGAATCTTTTCAAATGATTGTAATATACAAAGAATAATTAATGCAATAAAAAAAAGTTCCTATTATGTAATTTTTTTATATCCTTTAAAATAATTTTTGGAAAATTATTCTTCAGATTTCGGATGCTACGATATGAAAAAGCTTGAGAAGTAAAAAAGAAGAAAATAATTCAGAATTGATATTGGTGTCACCGAAGTAAACAAAATATGCAAAACCAAAATTTTGATCCACAATTCTCCCCCTCTTTATATACTATATTATATAAAAAACCCTGCATTATTAAAATATTTAATATAATTTCAGGCAAATAGAATAGTTACACTTTATCAATTTTTCTACTATTAATTCAAAATTAATAGTTTATAATTTTCTAGACATTTGCAATAGCTTGAATCCATTCGCGGAATGTCGATACTCTTGTGTATATATCAGGGAAGCCTTTACCGCAAGGTATAGACCAAGCAGTAATACCATGTTGTAGACCACCATACACTAAAGGACTACCATAGTCTCCTTCACATATTCCCTGTCCAACTCTTCCATCACTACAAATGTGAGTGTCATAAATTTGGTATCCCGGCAATTTTGCTTGGCATTCTTTATTACTAATTGATGTGGTAGTAATCCATTGCAAGGTATTGGGAAAACCAGGTGCTGGGTAACTGGTCATTCCCCAACCAGATATCGTAAGAGGTAAACCCACGGATGATGGATCGTTAGTAAGACCAATGGATCTAACATTACCACCGAATGAAATTCGTCCGCTTACTCGAAGTAAACCAATGTCGTTCACGAATTGATCCGGATTATATTCTGAATGTGGATTCACAAGTAAAATATTGTGCGAAACTCCTCCAACATTAAGATATATTGATCCGACTACAATTCTCATAGACGCTGCTGACTTCCTGCAACAAAAATCCGTTTGATTAATAAAGTTTTGACATTTTTGTAAGTACTTTTTGACTTACCCTACTATACAACGCGCCGAAGTTAATACCCATTCTTCACTAATAATGGAACCACCACAGAAGTGGCCACCATTATTACTCCATCGTAGCGAAACTTGGTAGGGAAATTGTCCGGCGAAGGCTGCAGATGCACCAACTATCCTTTGATCGTGTTTTTCATTATCAATTGGATTTGCTATAAATGTTTTAAGTATATTTTTTAATAAACTTTATTAATTTTTTGAATGTAATCAAGGAAAATATTTTATGGTGAAATTAATTTTACTTACCAAGAGCACTGCAAATTAGCAACGGAAGTACCAAGAATAACATGATCGCTTTGAATACTTTTGGAGAAAAAAAATTACATTTATATGAAAATTTGTGTACTTCGATCAAGTATTTACGTAGGTATATCGATAAATTGTTTTATCGATTCAAAATATTATTGATCATGAAGTACTTGCGTAATATAAATTTTAATTATTAAGATTTTGAAAACAAGGAAATAAAAATAAAATGGGGCAATCTAAACCACTGCTTTTCAAAAACTAAGGCCTAAAGCTCCTGCTAAGGGCGGCAAAGTTTTTAAGCGTTTCATAAAAAAATTTCCTACTTTGTAAGCTTTTTTAATTTTTTTGAAAATTATTTTTCAGATTTAGGGGGCCAGGGTATGAAAATGCTTGATAAATAAAAAGAAGAAAATAATTTGGAATTCAATTTGGTATCTTCGAAATAAACCAAGTATATGCGAAACAAAAAATTTGACCCCCCTCTCTTCAAGGATATATTGTAAAAAAAACTGCATTATTAAAATATTTAATATAATATCAGTCAAATAAAATGATGATCAATTTTTCTACATATTAGGTAAAATTTACTACTACAAAAATTAATGGTTTACAATTTTCTATACATTTGCAATGGCTCTAATCCAATCGCGGAATGTCGATACTCTTGTGTATATATCAGGGAAACCTCTACCGCAAGGTATAGACCAAGCAGTAATACCATGTTGTAGACCGCCATATACTAAAGGACTACCATAGTCTCCTTCACATATTCCCTGTCCAACTCTTCCATCACTACAAATGTGAGTATCAAAAATTTGGTATCCCGGCAACTTTTGTTGGCATTCTCTATTACTAATCGACGTGGTAGTAATCCATTGTAAAGTATTGGGCAAAACAGTTGCTGGGTAACTGGTCAGTCCCCAACCAGATATCGTAAGAGGTAAACCTGAGGATGACGGATCATTACTAATGCCAACAGATCTAACAGCACCACCCAATGAAATTCGTCCGCTTACTCGAATTAAACCAATGTCGTTCACGAAAAGATTCGGGTTATATTCTGAATGTGGATTCACAATTAAAACACTGTACGAAACTCCGCCGACGTTAAGATATATTGATCCGACTACAATTCTTATAGACGCTGCTGACTTCCTGCAACAAAAATCCGTTAGATTAAAGTTTTGAAATTTTTGTAACCATTTTTTGACTTACCCTACTATACAACGCGCCGAAGTTAATACCCAATCTTCGCTAATAATGGAACCACCACAGAAGTGGCCACCATTATTACTCCATCGTAGCGAAACTTGGTAGGGAAATTGTCCGGCGAAGGCTGCAGATGCACCAACTATCCTTTGATCGTGTTTTTCATTGTCAATTGGATTTGCTATAAATGTTTTAAGTATATTTTTTAATAAACTTTATTAATTTTTTGAATGTAATCAAGGAAAATATTTTATGGTGAAATTAATTTTACTTACCAAGAGCACTGCAAATTAGCAACGGAAGTACCAAGAATAACATGATCGCTTTGAATACTTTTGGAAAGAAAAAAAACTGCATTTATATGAAAATTGGTGCACTTGGATCAAGTATATCGATAAAGTGTTTTATCGATTCAAAATATTCTTAATCAAGAAGTACTTGCGTAATATAAATTGAAATTATTAAGATTTTAATTAAATTGAAATTAAAGGTACTGATAATATCAGCAATAATAATAAATTAATTAATTAGATCTGAAATGTAATCTTAAAAAATGCTACTTTTAAGTAAAAATATATTTCACAAATAAAGTACTGAAATCAGAGGCGAAATAGGTTGTCCGAATTGTGTAAAAATAATAGGCGATGCATAGAAGTTGCGACCCAAATAAGTAGAGCCCCAATCATTGTTGCAAACATGTTGCTGAGTTATATAACAAAATTACAAACGTAACTTACCCCCTAGATGTTAAACAACAGTTCAGTTTACCACTACATTCCAAGGGATCTTGGGGTTTCTAAACTTAGTTTAAACTGTTGTTAAACTCGCACTATACTCGTGGCCCTAAAGTTAAATTCTCTCGTGCGGGACATTTTGACGGGTTTGTCAGTTTTGATTTTGTTTTGGGCAATAGACAAAGGAGTGTCGTTGCTGAGTTTGTTTTGCTTGTGTGTTTCACAGGTCAAATAGTTTTGTTTATTGAGTTATTTTATGCAATTTGTTGTTACACCGTATTGCGCATACGAAGTATGATATTTTATATAAAATTTTGATCTGACGCTATGTCTTAATGATAGGAAACGGGTAGACACATACTAGATGATTTTATTTGGTAGGCTAGGAAAATGTCGTTGGTGAGTGCCAGCATTCTAATTTTTGGGGAGTATGGTATTGTAATATTGCGTTTCAATTTTTTTAAATTTAGCGCGGGTTTCTTTTTTAAATTCAAATATAAAATACCAACAGGCAACGTCGGGAGAAATAGAAAGTTGAACGGTTAATTTGGTGTGGGAGAGGGTATGGGGGTAGAATGACAAGCGAAAAAAGTTAGGACCAACGGTCACAAAATAAGTTAGGGTGTTAATTGTGGAAGACGTGTGCTTAGTAACAAAAGAAATTTTATTTTTAATTTTCATCAAGATAAGATTCTTATAAAAAGAGATTATAGACGAATATTCTACAAATTAACTAAGGTACGTGTGAGTAACAAATTTTAATAAATTATTTTATGATATAATTTTGTGAAAATAAATTTACACGAGGGACGCCCACTGGAATTATCGATGGTTTTGTTCAAATGATATAAATATTGCTTCCTTCAATACGATCTTTTAAATATCAAGTCAGATCAATAATCAATCAATAATTATAATGCTAGATTGACGTGATTTTATGCGATTATCCAGGGAGTGATTCCACACAGTAAATTTAGCATGGTAAATTTACCTTGATTTATACACGGTATTTCAAAGAGTTCGGTTAGTTTATTCTATTAATAACACCGGCCGACAAATGAAAACTTTTTGAACGTTGTTTTGATTTGAGTGAAAAATATCACTAATTTATAGTATTTTGAACACAAAATTATACCTACATAATTACTCTATCACATCAGGTTTTTTTACAAAAAGGAAAAAACGTTTAATTTAAATTTTTAGGAAAAAATTAATTATTATGTTATAAATACATATATTTCAAAACTAACAAAGAAAATATCAAGTACAATAATTGCTACAGGGCTAGTTTGTGTGACATCTCTTACGTTTAGCGATAAAATTACGTCTGGGTGTAATTTTTTTGTGAGAATCATCAATAATATCACGTTTTATTGACCAGCAGTAATCAGCCATCATATTCACATTCCATCGACCTTGGTACCTTGTTTCCATAGTTTTTATGTCTTGGTGAAACCTTTCTCCCTGTTCTTCACTATAATCACCAAGATTATCAGGGAAAAAATCTACATGCGAATGTAAAAAATGGAGTTTTATACTCATATTACACCCCAATTTTTTATACTTATTTAATAAGTTTTCCACAATATTTTTATAGTCAGGGTATTTGTGATTTCCCAAAAAATTGTTGACAACATCTTTGAACGCCAGCCAAGCTTCTAATTCAATAGTATTTAGTATTGCATCAAATTTTTTATCGGTCATCAAAGATCTAATTTGTGGTCCATCGAACACTCCTTCTTTTATTTTGGCATCTGATAATCTTGGAAATTTTCTACTCAAGTATTTAAAACTATCATTTTCTTTATCCAATGCCTTAACGAACTGTTTCATCATACCGAGTTTAATATGAAGCGGAGGTAATAAAATTTTTTCAGGATCAATTAAATTTTCTCGTATAACATTTTTGATTCCAGGTTTGAGATTTGTACGAGGATTCCATTGTTTCTGAACATAATGCTTTTCTCGTGCTCTACTGTCCCACTCGCACAAAAAACAAGGATATTTCGTGTATCCTGACTGCTGACCTAACACCATAGTTATAATTTTCAGATCTCCACAAAGCTGCCAACCGTGTTCTTCATATTTAATTTTATCTAGTACTGTTTCCAAATTTTCATAAGTCTCTTTTAAATGAACAGAGTGAGCGACAGGAACAGAAGCATACTGATTAGTATTGTGTAAAAGAGCACCTTTTAAACTCCGTTTCGAAGAATCTATAAAAAGTCTCCATTCTCCAGGATCATATTGCGCTCCTAACTTTTCAATGAGATCAGGAATATTGTGGCAATAAACTAATGATTCTTCTTGACTGAAAATAGGTACAAATTCTTCTTCACGCTTCCTATACCAAGCAAAATGTGTATCAGGAGCTAACAGGTGTTTTGCATGAAGTCTAGACCCAAGAAGTTGAGCAGATTCTTTAGAAAGATTTAAATCTCTAATTAAATCATTTAATTCACCTTGTGTGAATTTCTGTGGTTGATTTAAAATTGGTTCGAAAACTTCATTTGACTCTTGACTCTGTGAATTTTGTTCTGACGATGTTGAGCTGAGATCAGATATTGAACTTGGAAGGGGCACTGGAATTTCTAGACCGTGTGTAATGGGACGTGTAACTGAGGTTACATTTGCGTAGGCTATCTTATTTTTATTTTTAGCATTAAAACCTTTCACATTGGTACAGCAAAAATAACAATGATCAATATGATTAACTTGCTCTCTCCAAATCATAGGTCTACCAAAAGGTAGAGATTGTTTTTTGCGGTATGTCCACTGCCTTAATTGTTCAACATAAATAGTACAAACTAACTGCGGCGTCCACGATTTTAGTTGTATTTTGAAGCCAAAATAAGCATTATACGTATGTATTTTCCACAAACTCAGTTATTTTCAGTTTTTGCTTTGAAGCCATAAAGTTTCCACAAATGTAACAAAATGTATCTGGACTACTATGACACTTTCTTGAAGACATTATGTTTTTTAGACGTTTTTCAACCACAAATCGTTAATTAAATACTATATTAAATACCAAAAGTAAAAGGTAAACAATTTTTTCAAATAAACACACTGATTTCAGTAAAAAGTTTGTAAACAAAGTAACTATAACGGTTTATTTCCATGTAACGCGTTTCGGAAGGGCGTATCGTTGTTCTAACTAATATATTTTCTCACGAGAGGTCGCTTAATTCAAGAAAAGAGCGCCAAAACTCGATAATTTAAATTATTTTTACTGAAAAATCGAAAATAGCGAATATATTAATTTTACTAAAAATCTGATGTGATACGATAAAATTAGGTCTGATTTCGTAATCAGCACTACAAAATTAGTGGAAAAAATTAATTATATCTTGGACAACGAAAATCATGTCGGCCGGTGATAATTTAATAGTCATATCTTACATATTACATAAAGATCATCAGTAATAATTCAATTATATTCAATTACAATATACAGGGTGGTTCCGATATTATTGGTATCATATACAGGGTGGTTCAAAAGAGGGTGACATGTATTTAGTGGTGGTTCAAAATAATTTAATCATGATGGTTACATAATATACAGGGTGTTTTCGAAAGGTTTGGCATTGCTTCAGATAATAACGTATAGTCTTAAGTCGTTCTATTTATTGGTGGTTAATTCTAAGTGATGATGATAAAGGACTGTGGTTATATACGGTTTGGTAATTTATATGAGGACGAATATCGTCTCAGCTAGGTAAACAAGGTGTTAAGAATATGTCGGTATAGCAGGGTCCTTTCTTTGAGGTATGGTAATATTTACAAGCTCATCGTATGAGTGTAAATTTAGTTAGTCCATGTTATGCAAGTCACAGCCGCGAAAAATTCCTCGACAAGCCAGAGGCCGGAACGTGATTTGTGTAAATTCCTTACATTGTGTGGAGCTTGAAGGTGTTGCTTTATTCAATAAGGGAGAGCTTTGTTATACTAGGGCGTGATTTTTCCAGATATTATAAACAAATATTATGGTTTCTTTCAGGTTATAAATTATATTAGTCGTAATTAGACTAATACTAATATATAAGTCGTAGGCGTAAATTAGTCCGACTTACAGGTATAAAAGTTGTAGGCGTAATTAGTCCAACTTACTTTCATCGAGGTCGAAGGCGTAAATTAGCCCGACTTACGATTCATCTAAATCCAGTCGTAATTTGACTGATGACAATAACAAACATTCTCAAAAGGGGAATCTAAATTTAAAATGATTATAATTAATATTTAATGATATTTACTGATTACAAATGTGGATCGGAGGTATGATTTTAGTTCTCAATCACAATCTAGGCTGTAGAATATTCTCTAAGAGAAGTTTATGTGTTTTATTATTAATATGAATTACCACTGATCTTATTATCAGAAATGACGAATGAATTACCAATAAATATGATCAAATTATTACAAATATCAAAATCCACTCAATAATGAGTTGTGTGCACTTGGTTTAATATCAATAGGAGATAACTTTCATTGCTATTTTGGCTTGTCGATCCTTCCCGTGATTTTTTTTTTATCTAAATATATAAAAGAGAAGATCTGTTTGTTTGCGTGTTTGCGTGTTTGTTCGCTATACGTTCCTAGACCCTTGGACCGATCTCGACCAAATTTTGCACAGTTATTTTGTAGCTCCAGGCGCAACTATTCTCGCATATATGGAGAAGAAATTCGAGCGGGGAAAAAAGTTATTCGCTTTTTTCGAAAATCAAATCACAAGTTTGACAAAAAATTTAATTTGTCAAATAATTAATTTGACGTACAGTCAGTGGCGGAGAAAAAAGTTATTCGCTTTTTTCTAAAATCAAATCACAAGTTTGACAAAAAATTTAATTTGTCAAATATATAAAAAACTACTAACAAAAAACCACTAACAAATTAATCTGAAAATACTGTCAACAGATGGCGGGGATGGCGGCTTTAATTCGAAAAATGCAAACCACTAACAAATTAATCTGAATGCCGCGAATAAGATCGGAGCACTTTATATAGGTCGCAGAACTCGCCGGAATTGTGCAAGAAGACGCAGATCCACTTCTTCGTGGAAGATCTACCTCTTTGCGGAAGATTTAACTTTACATGAAGATGTAACTTTACGTGAAGATTATGTATGTATGTATGTATGTATGTATGTATGTATGTATGACAGATGACGGATGACAGATGACGGATGACAGATGACAGATGACGGATGACAGATGACGGATGACGGATGACAGATGACAGATGACAGATGACAGATGACAGATGACAGATGACGGATGACAGATGACGGATGACGGATGACGGATGACGGATGACAGATGACAGATTAAAGTTGAAAGATGACAGATGACAGATGAAGGCCGAACAACTATGGCCTTCATGGATCTATTATGGTTCGGTCTGTGAGGCCGAAGGCCGAACAACTATGGCCTTCACGGATCTATTATGGTTCGGTCTGTGAGGCCGAAGGCCGAACAACTATGGCCATCACGGATCTATTATGGTCCGGTCTGTGAGGCCGAAGGCCGAACAACTTTGACCTTCACGGATCTATTATGATCCGGTCTGTGAGGCCGAAGGCCGAACAACTATGGCCTTCACGGATCTATTATGGTCCGGTCTGTGAGGCCGAAGGCCGAACAACTATGGCCTTCACGGATCTATTATGGTCCGGTCTGTGAGGCCGAAGGCCGAACAATTATGGCCTTCACCGATCTATTATGGTCCGGTCTGTGAGGCCGAAGGCCGAACTACTATGGCCTTCACGGATCTATTATGGTCCGGTCTGTGAGGCCGAAGGCCGAACAACTTTGACCTTCACGGATCTATTATGGTCCGGTCTGTGCATGAGGCCGAAGGCCGAACAACTATGGCCTTCACGGATCTATTATGGTCCGGTCTGTGAGGCCGAAGGCCGAACAATTTTGACCTTCACGGATCTATTATGATCCGGTCTGTGAGGCCGAAGGCCGAACAACTATGGCCTTCACGGATCTATTATGGTCCGGTCTGTGAGGCCGAAGGCCGAACAACTATGGCCTTCACGGATCTATTATGGTCCGGTCTGTGAGGCCGAAGGCCGAACAACTATGGCCTTCACGGATCTATTATGGTCCGGTCTGTGAGGCCGAAGGCCGAACAACTATGGCCTTCACGGATCTATTATGGTCCGGTCTGTGAGGCCGAAGGCCGAACAACTATGGCCTTCACGGATCTATTATGGTTCGCCCTGTGAGGCCGAAGGCCGAACAACTATGGCCTTCACCGATCTATTATGGTCTTCCCCCTGTGAGGCCGAAGGCCGAACAACTATGGCCTTCGCGGATCTATCATGGTCCTCTCTCTGTGAGGCCGAAGGCCGAACAACTATGGCCTTCGCGGATCTATTATGGTCCTCCCCCTGTGAGGCCGAAGGCCGAACAACTATGGCCTACTCGGATCTATTCTGGGTCTAGATGGCTAAGGGCGGCGGATGCCGCCCGTGCCAGCTAGTATTATAATAAATACAAATCTAAGTACAAAATTGGGTGTTTTAATGTTTTATTTAGTCAATTGGGTTTGAGAATGTGAACTTCGTTCACATTCTGCTTCGAACAACAGGGTATCTTTCTTTGAATCACTGTGTATGATGTAGGTAAGCTAATTATGTTTTAGAGGTAATGCAATCTTCACGAACCGGGCTTTCCCGTTCAATGAAAGAACTGAGGTGTACTACGGTAGGGTATTTACAACGTGTGGGTTGCTAGACAGATCACAGGCTTAGAACGATGGTATTTGAACTTCCGGATGTTGAGATTTGTAGGATGACAGCGGGAGATTTAAATTCAAAGTTCAATATTACAGTATTTTGAACCCATTTTGTTTTTTAATGCAATAGGATTCCTGAAAATGAGCAATTTTTATTTTATTGTCGGCTACTATTCGTTGGACATCCGCCATCGCCACCTTGCAGTTTCTGAGAAGTAGTCGTGATCAGGGCATGGGCAGATAATAGGATAGGTCAAAAATTATTTACCAATGCCTAAAGATATTCAAATTGGACAGCAATTGTTAAAAGAATTATAAAAGTTGCGATCAATTTAAAAAACTATAGGTTACGTAGGTTACTTAAGGGAAAGTACAGAAAAGTTTTGAGATTTTATCAAGACGATAACGTGCTTAAAATCTGAAAACAAATAAAAATATTTGTCAAGATGCCATTTTTGGTTTCGAATTCAAGCGTACTGTGTGGTGCAAAATAAAATTGCAACTTTAAACAAATGTGTTGAGTGTGGAAAAAATGATAAAAAGCTATGCAATTTGTGGTACAGTATCGACGTATTAATAGTTGCGGAGCCGGACAAATGGACGCGGCCGAAGCGTTTGGACGCAGAACCAAAAGGACGCAGACCCAAAAGGACGCAGACCCAAAAGGACGCAGACCCAAAAGGACGCAGACTCAAAAGGACGCAGACCCAAAAAGACGCAGACCCAAAAGGACGCAAACCCAAATGGACGCGGGCCATAAAGACGCAGACCCAAAAAGACGCAGACCCAAAAGGACGCGGCCAAATAGGCGCAGACCCAAATAGACGCGGCCATATAGGCGCAGAACCAAAAAGACGCGGCCATAATAATAAAACTAAATTAAAAACAAATAAATTTCTGCGTAAAGTTAAATCTGCCGCAAAAAGGTGAATCTGCCGCGAAGAGGTGGATCTGTCGTTAGGTTAGTGTTAGTTTTTGATATTTCTTTAGAAAACTAATTAAAATCAAATAAATCTCCGCGTAAAGTTAAATATGCCGCAAAGAGGTGGATCTGCCGCGAAGAGGTGGATCTGCCGTTAGGTTAGTGTTAGCTATTGATATTTCTTTAGAAAACTAATTAAAAACAAACAAATCTCCGCTTAAAGTTAAATCTGCCGCAAAGAGAATTTCACACAATTGCATAATGTAATTTTAATGTCAAACTTTGTATGAATAAAATTTAACCAATTGACACGTTGTTTAAGTAGTGCAACTCGATAGTAACCCTATCACCATTTTCAAAATATTGGTATATAATCAATATAAAATGTCAAAATAATTTTTTGCGTCTATATGGTCGCGTCTTTTTGGGTCTGCGTCTTTATGGCCCCCGTCCTTTTGGGTCTGCGTTCTTTTGTGTCTGCGTCCTTTTGGGTCTGCGTCCTAACGCTCGCGTTCTTTCGGTCGCGTCCTTTCGGCCGCGTCCATTTGTCCTAGACCCTTAATAGTTGTATATCGTACAGATTATCATTTGCATAGTTTTTTCGATTAACAATTTTTGTTCCAAATTTCGCCCCAACCTGAATCCAACTTCCTCTCTTGCTTGGTTGAAATGCATTTTGTTGGTTATATTAATGAATTATAATGAAAAAATCGGAAAAATAAACAAAACTTGTATAAATAAAAAATTATGTAAATATTTCAAAACATTTAATATATATTTCTTTCAAATAAAATTATTACATTTAAACAATTTGTGAACAAAATAATTATTATAAAATTTTCTATACATTGGTAATAGCTCTAATCCATTCGCGGAATGTCGCTACTCTTGTGTATAAATCCGGGAAACCTCTACCACAAGGTATAGACCAAGCTGAAATACCGTGTTGTTGACCACCATACACTAAAGGACTACCATAGTCTCCTTCACATATTCCTTGTCCAACTCGTGCTTCGCTACATAGGTGAGTATCATAAATTTGATATCCCGGCAATCTCATCTGGCATTCTTGATTGTTAATGGATGTCGTAGTTAACCATTGCAAAGTATTAGGGAAAATAGTTGATGGATAATTCGTCAGTCCCCAACCAGATACCGTAAGAGGTAAACCTACGGATGACGGATCATTGCTAAGACCAACAGCTCTAACATTATTAGACAATGAAATTTGTCCAACTACTCGAATTAAGCCAATGTCGTTCAAGTTAAGATTCGGATTATATTCTGAATGTGGATTTAAAAGTAAAATATTATACGAAACGCCTCCGACATTAAGATAGATAGATCCTGCTACTAGTCTCATAGACGATGCTGACCTCCTGTAAAATAAACACGTTTAATTAAGAATTGAAAATTTGATTAAACTCGTTGAATTACCCTGATATACAACGCGCCGAGGTTAGAACCCATTCTTGGCTAATAATTGAACCACCACAAAAATGGCCACCGGTGTTACTCCATCTTAATGAAATTTGGTAGGGAAGCTGACCGGCGAAAGCCGCAGATGCACCAATTATTCGTTGATTTTTATTTTCAGATAGATCAATTGGATTTGCTGTAAATATTGCCCGGTTATTTTTTTAATTTAATTGATTAGCGAATTTTTTTTATAGTGAAATATATTTTACTTACCAAGAGCACTGCAGATTACTAAGGAAAGTATTAAGTACAACATGATGGCTGCTTATGGATTTGCAAAGACAACAGCTTGCATTTATATGAAATTTGACGTACTTATGTAAATTAAGTATATCGATAAATAGTTTTATCATTACCAAATATTCATAATCTTGAAGTACTTGCGCAATATAATTATTAATTATTAAGATTTTAATTAAATTCTGTACTGTACGAAATTCTTTTAAAATTAGGCCTTTAAAATAAATTTGAATTATACGCACAGATGGACACGGAGCCAGATTGTAAGGATTCTTGCTATACTGTGTATACAAGTATGTAGAAGAAGTGTACACCTTTTCCAGCAGTGATTTAGAAATCGTCAACCGTTATTAAGATTTGTCAATTGATATTCTGAAGTAGGTATATATATCGTAGGTAGGTAGGTATATCGACGGACTGGCATATCCTCCATTGATAAAGCTCTTGCATGATGTATTGTGCAGTGTTGGGTAACACGAGCACAATCGCCTCCATTTACGGTGTACTTGGCGCGATTTATTATTTCCTCTAAGTAGACCAGTCTTTGTTCCCCAAAATTAGGCCCTGCAACATTGGGAACTCGAATGTTGCCTTTGGCTTGTGCCTTGATTTTCGACAGTTTTCAACAGAATAGAATAAAAAGACTAACTAGAAACTATAGTTATATAAAATGTATGAGTATTGAAACGAATTTGCTGATAATGTTGGAAAATATTTAGATGGAAGGAAAGGCCACTGCAGAAGTCTGGATGTTTGTGATGAGTTTGATGTCGTGAAAGAGTGTCAGATGAAAATTTCTCATGGCCTGGACAAATCGGATTTTAGCATGAAAATTTGAAGACTTTCTTAAAAATTATAATGAAAATTTAGCAGTCGTACCTGGATGAAGAGAATTTAAGAATAGAAAATGAAAAATTCAATTTGAAGTTTGATATAGGAGAAAAAACCACTAAAGATGAATAATTGATGATCAATGAAGTAATTGGAGTCCAAAAGAATTGGATCAAACATTTTCATTTTAACATCCAAGCTGGGATGATCTTTTTTTTGAATTTGAAGCCACGTGCTGTATATCTTTCATTTTCTTCATGCGACGTTCACATCGAGATCCAAATAGAACAGACGCAATTGTGATCCATTTTCATTCACGATAACCAGCAGGATGTTTAAAATTTGACCATTCTTATTTTTGAATGGAGAATTTCTTATTGAAATTTTTAAATTTGGTACCATGATCTGATTTGGGTCATATTAGCATAATTGAATTTTATTAAAGTTCGTAATTAAGTAATTTGGTTCAACTAAGGTGATACAAAGTGTTTATTTAATGTTAAAAAAGTGCGAGGATACGAATCCACAAAAAAGAAAGTCTTATTACCGAAATTGCGGACGGTGATTTGACTTCAAATTAAAAACAAAATGTGCGAAGGGGAAAGGTAAGTGAGGATTCGTTCTAGCGCGATCATAGTGAGTGGTGAAAATTGCGTATAATTTTGAGGATCTTTTGAGGATAATTTTGGGTCCATATCGTGATAATATTTGGATATTGTCCAAATTTTATTTTGGGAAATTCTCAATTAAATACACAAACCGCCTTTGTGGTCCCAAACATTGAGTTCGTATGCGCAAATGTTGAAGATTTTTGTTTCAACGAAATTGGTATTAGATGAAGATAAAATTGGTAACCGCATGTAAATTTTGGACATTATGTTTTTATGGGTGGAATTTCTATGGTACACGGATTCAAAAAAATTATTCATGGTCATGGTTGTATCACAAATTTTCGAAAATTTTGAAAGTTCATTTTGATCGGTAAGAAATCTTGTATTAACTTTAAAACCGATAGTGAGTTCGCATAGTTTTGACATTGAAAACGCAAATATTTAACAGTACAGTCACGAGCGGTTAAATGGGTTAATTTTGATTAAAACTTTTTTTTTTGTAAAATTTTGTCACAAATTTTAAAACTTTTTTCGGTGGTTTGAATTAGTTAAAAGGGTGGTTTGTTTTAAAGAACAAACAAGGTGTTTTTATGCTAGATTTGGTTTTTTAGATTTTACACTTGATTGTGCTAAATTTTGTATTTTTATAACATCTGTCTATTTAAATTTGAAAGTTTTGATAATAAATTCAAAGATAAAATTTAATTGGAGTATATTATTTATTTAGCATTAAACGTTAAGACTGACCGTGACTGTTCATTTAAAAGAAGGAATAATCCAGTTTCCCTTAAATTTATCCCATCATTGAATCTAAATATTTTTGTGTAATTTCATGTTTATGAAAAAACATGACAATACTATTGCTTGACCTTAGTTTTCCAAGTACCTGCAAACAACTTTATAGTTGAGCATAGAAGAGTTATTCTTCTGAAGTTTTCGGGGTTTGCCTTATGACCTTTATTGAAGATAGGAATTTATTCTAATGCTTTGGAGCCACTCCTTTGATAATATTAAAGTTTTTAAAATTTTGTTGCAGATTAGGGTTAGTTCTGTGCAGTCTTTGGCCCACCATATTTAAGCAACTCATTTGGAATTTTGTCTATTCCAGGAGCTATCCTATTTTTCAGATTTCTCATTCCTTCCAACACCTCCACATTGTGTTCAAATTGTGCATTATGCTTCGTTTCCAAATACTTGTTCATACCTGCATAATTTAATTAGAATTGCAACTATACAATGATTAAAACCTTATAATTTCTGTTTGTGGTTGAATTTTTTAAACCTTTTTGTGTTTATCGGTGACCTTAAGGAATAATTGATCAAATGGTAAGTTGAAACCGCTGTTTTCTTCCCAAATTACTTGAAAAAATCGAATTACATTGAAGTTATTGCAATTTTTATTAGATGCCCGAGGACTTTTTCGAGTCACATGTCTAAAAATGCAGCAGAATAGTATCCCATGCTGACCTCTGAAGCCAAATTACTGGTTTGGAATCAGGGAGTTTTCTTCTAAGATTGGTCTTAACCGTTTGAGGAAAATTTTTTCAAATACCTTTGCTAGCATTGGTAATAAACTTATTGGTCGATATGATGTTACCTCCTCAGGTTTTTTTCCTGGTTTCTGTATTAGGATAATTTGAGCAACCTTCCAATGGTTTGGGAAACATTTCAATCTTAAAACTGCATTAAAAATAAATATAAGCATTCTGTAACACTTGGGTTTTATTTCGTGTAGTACTTTTCTGGTGATTAAATCAAATCCAGGTGCTTTTTTAGGGTTATATTCATGTATAATAACCTATTTGACTTCTTTCACTTTGAAATTTTTTATTGGAAGATCTTCTATTGGTGATGTTTTGAGGAATATTTTAAGTTCCTTTGCGGTTTTATTAAATTTTGTTTTATTTTCTGGGGAACTCTGGGGAACTGCCAGCACATCAAATAAAGTCAAAGACTTTACTTATTGTTTATATGTTGTGTAACAGATTGTAAATATGCATCGGTAAAATAAAACAAAAAGTACATAATATTATGTTGTTTTACAGAAGCAATCTCTTTATTATGTATCCATCGATCTCTTAATATATGGTTTTCAATCCAAAGGATATTTTAAATAAATTGTAATACAAGTTGCAAATATCATATCTTTATGTTATGTCCAACCATAGGTGTAGTACATTTCAAAAACAATAAAATTGGCCATAATAGCATGGTGATCTCGGCGACCCCATCTTTTTTTTGTTCGCGTAGGTGAGTGCGATATTTTTGCTATTCTATTGATTTCCGTTCTGGTTTGTCGTCTCTTGACCAAATTTGGGCATATGGCTTTGTCTTTTTTGTATTTCTTACGCAATTACGTAATTTGTGCGTAATTGTTAATTTTTACTCCGTTTGGTACCGAAAATTATTTTCCTTGTGTGTGTAAATACAAGTTTGTTCTGTGTAGTAATTGTTGCCTCATACTGTATGTTTTTTTCGATCTAAACGGTTTGTTTAGAGCCATTTTTTTGTGTAGTTTTAATACTGCAATTTTGATTTAGGCGAATTTATTTGAATGGGAACGCTGATAGCACAAGATACGACCGCTTGGCCTGCCAGATAATAACGTTGTCGCTTGCTATTGACAATTCGATTACTTTTCCATGTTAAATATTTTAAGTAATTTAAAATATTTTAGCATTGTATTTTCTTATTGTATTTAAATTGGTTGGCATTGGTGTGATGATTGTGGATTTATATTTGCTTTTAGCAAATCACGTTTGACGTCGCATTAAATGCTCGCTTCTAAAAGGAGTTCTAGTCGATTGTTGGTGGTTGGTTTCTTTGTGTTTTCTGGAAGCGGTCGATCTTGCTATTTTAACACAGATGAGGTGATGTCGTTCGACGAGTCGTTATATATTTTTCCGGTCACGGGGGCATCCTCCAACCTTTGGTTATCTATTGTCGGAAGCACAAATTGTAATTTTTGTGTTTCTAAGTTCTCTATTTATACGGAGTGAATATAATTACATGGCGCCCAGACTAACACCTTTTTTCGCTAGGTTTGTGTATTCTTAGCGTCATCCCGTATAATTGTGTAACATCAACCGAGGGTAGGGGTGTTCCGTTTTCTTCATGGTCCGTGCTTGAGCTAGCACTTCGTGGCATTGTCATCTTTGTCCGGCGATCTCCTGAGTTATCAACAAAGATCGTCGGGGCAGTTTTTTTCGTTCCTTGGAGTGGCAAGAATTGTTACACAACATCTTTGAAGTCGCATATTTTCTCAAAATTTTTATAAAATAAAATTAGCTCAAAATTTGGATCGACAAAACCACTGTCCATTTTCAAAAATTTAATTGCTTACCTAATATGCATGAGATTGCAGTGTTGTATTCTTACGATAACAGTACATAATTATTAGAAATAAGTATAATTTTTTAGATTATAAAAGCCAATCAAATTAATCTAATCCTAGTACACTATTTTGTAAATTTCAAAGTAGTCAAATTTTGATAATATTATCAGCAATCATAATTTTTCCTTATACTTAGCTTGCTCTTAATTTAATTAAATTAATTAAATTATTGAATCTTAATACATTAATATTGATATTACGCAAATACTTCATAATTAAGGATATCTTAAATCGATAAACCATTTATCGATATACTTGATCTCTGAGTTCTAAGCACAAATTTTCTTATACTAAATGCATGCCATTCTCTTTTTCTCAAAAGTTTTTCTCAACTTCGATATTCAATGTAAGGATGATTCTATTATATTTTAAACTTAAAACCACAGCAATAAATTATAATTTGAAAATCCTGTAAGCCTTGCATTATCGTCGAATAATGCAATAATTCTATAGCTACATACCAACGATAAATAGTTCAATATTGGAAATTGACACTAAAATATAGTTTGTTCCCTACGATTCGGGATTTACTAGACTCCATTATACTGACGCGACGCCATCTTGCTTGTTTTTATTATTTAAAATTCATTGGTCTCCCTAAATCACTGCGATTTAACAACGAAGTTGTCCCAAAGTCCTCAAGTTTAGAGTTGAAAATCAATTGAAATCTTCATAGTCAGTACATCCACAATCGGAAGACCTCCTAGGTAACGTCCACAAAATATTTTTAATTATTTGAATGTTCGATCTTCCGCAGACACACACAGAATTAAAATATTGACCTGCAGATTCTATACATATGAGGGACCAAATAAGATAACATGATATATCAGTTTTTTTACTATTGTTACTTCCCACTGTAACGGTAATAACCGGAAAATTCTCCACACAACCGGATATTTCTCCACACGCTTTCCAGCAGTAATTTAGAAAACCTCTACTACTGTTCAGAAATTGTGAATTGTAATTCAGATTTGCAAATTGATAGTCGGAAGTCGTCAATCACAATTCAGATTTTTTTTTAGTGCTCTCTAATTTTAATTTTGACGGTTTCTAAATTGGAATTAAATGCTTATGAATATCAATTGATAAATGAGTTTGCAACTTTCAGCTCCTACTCGCTACAGATGACAAAAAGGGGCTTGATTCCACTAAACAAGACACCTCGGATTGAATATCCACTCCTTGTTGCAAGGTGAACAGCATTGTTGTGGTAAAAGTAAATATGAGTTGGTAATTTTTGGGTTTTAAAACTCAAAGTTAACAGCTTTGAACACTAAAATTTCCGTGTTCGAAAATTTGATAACACTATGTCACAAAATACCATCGGCTAAGCGTGAACACGGTCTGGAGTAAAATAAACCAATAGTCCAGGCAAGGAGAGCTTTTAGTTTGCAAAAAATCTGGGCAAGCTGAATTTTGGCAGAGATGTACATTGGAGTGTTCTAATGAACACCCCAAAAGTCCCATAAAATCCCAAGCCGGCGTCCCCCACAATCGGGGGTTTTAGCTCCCCCAACGCGAATTTTTGCCCATAGCTCGCTTATTTATTCTTGTATGAAAAATTATGATCAGACCATAATTGAAGAGCATAAAATTCTCGGGGACGGTCCCCTTACTTTGGCAACCCCAAATAAATTGAAAATTTCCTATTGCAAAGAGGAAGGTTTATATAGTATACTGTAAAAATTTCACTCGTGAATGTATTAGCAAAATTTCGAGAAAAATCAATTTGAAAAGTACGGGAAATTAGCATCGAGTATGCGGCAGACCCCGGTCGATGTGCATCGTTCGCCCGTGGTCCCTTGAAAATGCGTAAAATTTTTTCGCTCCGATTTGAATTTTTCTTTAAAATTCGGATAGACGGGGGTGTGATTAGTGGATATTGGTAATAAATATAATCCAAAAAATGGAAAATAACCTCTGTATTGCCGAAAAAGTGAAAAAATAAAATTTTTTTTCCTTCGAATTTTGGGGTGTGCATTCGATAAGGAGGGTAATCCATCGTCAAAACCTACCCTTACGGGGCGCCGCTGCGCTCCGCTGCGCTCTGTACCCCTCCAGCGCGGTTTTGACTCTGGTTACTAGGCTAAACATACGAGAAGCGCCACCCATCAAGAAAACCGGGATAAATGAAACCGGGATGTGAGAGAACCTCGAAATAGCATTAAAAAGTATAGTTGCGGTATGGGGCAGTAAATTATTACGTTTCACCCCCAAAAAAATCGCGTAAAAACAAAAAATAATCGATGTTACATGTACGAGAGTCGAGCTGCATCTGCCGGTGCGAAATATTCTAAGTGTTAGGGTCATTCATTACGCACGGACCGACCACAGAATGAGCGACGCGCGGGAATCTCGTTAATCTTACCACTGAATCTCGTTAAATTTGCTAACTTCAAATTCGATTTACTCAAAATTTTGCTAGTACATTCTCAGGTTTAAATTATATCAGTATACTATATAAACCTTCCTCTTTGCAATAGGAAATTTTCAATTTATTTGGAGTTGCCAAAGATAGGGGACCGTACCCAAATTCTCTATAAAATATTTTTTTTAATATTTTTCTTTGGCACACTAATACTTAAATTATTGACCAAAAAAACGACCCACCCTTAAAATGGCACAATATTGATTCGTTGCAGGGAGAGAAATGTTTTCAGGCACGGGAAATGCTTTTAATAATAAATTAATTGTGGCCAAGGTTGGAAAATGAAGAGAATAATATTTTTTTTCAAAATTTGTCCAATTTATAGTATCTTCCAAGTAACAAACCCGAAATTTTGGTTTGAGCTTACAGAAGGTCCGGGCAAGCTGAAATTTGGCAAGGATGTATATTGAAGTGTTCTAAGAAACCCCCAAAATGTCTAATAAAAATCCCAAACCGGCGTTTTCCCCAAATGAGGATTTTAGCCCCTCTAAGTGCGGTTTCTCGCCTATAGTTCACGTATTTTTACGAAATTTTAAATAACGTAAAAATAACGTAAAATAACGTAATTTTACGAAAAATTACCATTAAGCAAAGTTGAAGAATATAAAATTCTCTATAACTTGTGGCGCTGCAGTAGGTAGTACTACAATACATACTGTAATAGGCAAGTTAACTTTGTTTAATGGTAATTTTTCGTAAAAGTAAAAATACCTGAACTACATATAACCGAAAAACCACATCTAGTGGGGTAAAATCCTCATTTGGGGGAACGCCGGCTTGGGATTTTTATGAGACATTTTGGGGGTTTATTAGAACACTTTAATATACATCTTTGCCAAATTTCAGCTTGCCCGGACTTTCTGTAAGCTCAAACCAAAATTTCGGCTTTGCTACTTGGAAGATACTATAAAACTTGGATAAATTTTGAAAAATTCTATTTTTCTCTTCATTTTGAAACCTTGTCCACAATTTCAATTAATTTATTATTAAAAGCATTTCCCGTGCCCGAAAACATTTCTCTCCCTGCAAGGAATCAATATTGTGCCATTTTAAGGGTGGGTCGTGTTTTCGGTCAATAATTATTAGTATGCCATACTAATAATTATACATACAATAAGTATTAGTATGCCATGGCAAAATATGAAAAAAAAACTATTTGATAGAGAATTTTATGCTTTTTAATTATGGCCTGATCATAATTTTTCATACAAGCATAAATAAGCGAGTTATTGGCAAAAAATCGCGTTGGGGGATCTAAAACCCCCGATTGTGGGGGACGCCGGCGTGGGATTTTATGGGACTTTTGGGGGGTTGATGAGTACACTCCAATGCACATTTCTGCCAAAATTCAGCTTGCCCGGATTTTTTGCAAGCTTGAGCCAATTTTTCGGCTTCGTTGCCTGGACTTTAAGTATAACAAAATTTTCGGGATTTTCAAATGAAACGACTCCAACAAAAATTTGATGTCTGATCAATCTAAGCAATTAACCAAAGATGTTCGCTATTCACGTGACCTAGCCGATAGCACAATGGTAAAATTTATGTACCGAGTGTAGCAAAAATTATCCTGTAACGCAATGCAAAATTCGTCACATAGGTTAGGTTACACTGTGACAGCAGTTTGAATTTACCGCTTCTATTTTACTTCACAAAATGTTATGTTCACATACATACATTTGACTAGCGATTCTCGACTTGGTTCGTATGGTTTAGAATTATGACGAAAGTCGAAGTTCCGTGCAAACTACCATATTCTAAACATTTAATATATTTTTTTCTCAAATAAAATGATTACATTTAAACAATTTCTGACCTACTACAAAAATTATTATTATACAATTTTCTATACATTGGTAATAGCTCTAATCCATTCGCGGAATGTCGCTACTCTTGTGTATAAATCAGGGAAACCTCTACCACAAGGTATAGACCAAGCTGAAATACCGTGTTGTTGACCACCATACACTAAAGGACTACCATAGTCTCCTTCACATATTCCTTGTCCAACTCGTCCTTCGCTACATAGGTGAGTATCATAAATTTGATATCCCGGCAATCTCATCTGGCATTCTTGATTGTTAATGGATGTCGTAGTTAACCATTGCAAAGTATTAGGGAAAATAGTTGATGGATAATTCGTTAGTCCCCAACCAGATACCGTAAGAGGTAAACCTACGGATGACGGATCATTGCTAAGACCAACAGCTCTAACATTATTAGACAATGAAATTTGTCCAACTACTCGAATTAAACCAATGTCGTTCAAGTTAAGATTCGGATTATATTCTGAATGTGGATTTAAAAGTAAAATATTATACGAAACACCTCCGACATTAAGATAGATAGATCCTGCTACAAGTCTCATAGACGATGCTGACCTCCTGTAAAATAAACACGTTTAATTAAGAATTGAAAATTTGATTAAACTTGTTGAATTACCCTGATATACAACGCGCCGAGGTTAGAACCCATTCTTGGCTAATAATTGAACCACCACAAAAATGGCCACCGGTGTTACTCCATCTTAATGAAATTTGGTAGGGAAGCTGACCGGCGAAAGCCGCAGATGCACCAATTATTCGTTGATTTTTATTTTCAGATAGATCAATTGGATTTGCTGTAAATATTGCCCGGTTATTTTTTTAATTTAATTGATCGGCGTATTTTTTTTATAGTGAAATAGATTTTACTTACCAAGAGCACTGCAGATTACTAAGGAAAGTATTAAGTACAACATGATGGCTGCTTATGGATTTGCAAAGAGAACAGCTTGCATTTATATGAAATTTGACGTACTTATGTAGATTAAGTACATATATCGATAAATAGTTTTATCATTACCAAATATTCATAATCTTGAAGTACTTGCGCAATATAATTATTAATTATTAAGATCTTAATTAAATTCTGTACTGTACTGAAATTCTTTTAAAATTAGGCCTTTAAAATAAATTTGAATTATGCGGACAGATGGACACGGAGCCAGATTGTAGGGATTCTTGCTATACTGTGTATAGAAGTATGTAGAAGAAGTGTACACATTTTCCAGCAGTAATTTAGCAATCGTCAACCGTTATTCAGATTTGTCAATTGGTATTCTGAAGTCGGCAATCGTAATTCAGATTTCTTAATTGAAATTCATAAGCCGTCAATTACAAATTAGAAACCAACAAATGAAAATTAGAATGCATTGTAAAAGTGGTCCTTTTAGAGTGCAGAATAAGGCTTTAATAAAAATCAAAAAAAACAATATTTTAATTTATTATTTTTAATACACATATACGAGGGGTCGTTTTTATATTCCCGGACTAGGCATGAAAACAAAAGACTAGAGCAACAACAAAATTTTATTTTTCAATATAGTTCCCCTGCTTTTGAATACAGGTATAACACCGTTTCAATAACATCTTTAATCCAGTATAAAAATATTCATTTGGTTTTTCCGCAAAATGGCCCTCAACAGCTGCTATAAGTTCGTCATTGTCCCTAAATTTTGTCCCCCTTAGTGTTTTTTTGAGATTCGGGTACAAAAAATAGTCACTGGGTGCTAGATCTGGACTATAAGGCGCATGTTCAATTTCTTCGAAGCCACAAACAGCTACAGCAGCTTTTGAAAGTCTGGACTTGTGCACTGGTGCATTGTCGTGGAGCAACAAGACACCTTGCGTCAGTTTTCCGCGTCTCTTCACTTTAATAGCATCTCTAAGCCGTAGCATCAGGTTTGCATAATACTTTCCCGTTACCGTACTACCCTTGTTCATATAATCAATCAGCAAAATTCCCTGAGTCCCAAAAAGGGACTCAACAGGGCGCCCTGGACGGGGATCATCATCCAGTGATTCTCGACCATGTTTAAACAATTTTGACCACTCGCAAATAGTTATTTAGAAGGGCAATCATTCCCGTATACAGCCAACATTTCTTCAAGAATAATTTTTGGAGGTTTTCCTTGTTTT
Organism: Podabrus alpinus; assembly: GCA_932274525.1. Taxonomy (NCBI): domain Eukaryota; kingdom Metazoa; phylum Arthropoda; class Insecta; order Coleoptera; family Cantharidae; genus Podabrus; species Podabrus alpinus. Next base: position 67,658,259 of record OW026454.1, read on the forward strand.
GTAAGGAATTTTATAACAGCCCGGTATTCGATTTTATTCATTTCGATACATAATATACTACAACGCGCGACGACACAAACTGATAGATAATAAAATTAATAATGATGCAATTGTTTTGTAAATTGCCACACAGGTTACCAAGGCATATGTGATTAAAAAACAGCATAATGAAAAATTGCATCAAAATTCAAAACAGCCCAGTCCGGGAATATAAAGACGACCCCTCGTACCTATATTATAAGAAATTTCACAATATGTTAAACAAATTTTTACAGAATAACTTAGCGACCGACTGGCATATTTATCTTCCATTGATAAGGCTGTTGCATGATGAATTGTGCAGTGTTGCGCAGCAAGAGCACAATCGCCTCCATTTACGGTGTCCTTGGCCCGATCTACTATTTCCTCTAAGTAGACCAGTCTTTGTTCCCCAAGATTAGACCCTGCAACATTGGGAACACGAATGTTGCTTTTGGCTTCTGCCTTAATTTTCGACCATATTATATACCAATGGGATTTAGCATTGGGGAATAAGGTCTAAGTCGCAACAGAGTTGCTGTCGTCCCAGTAAAGACCATTTCCAGTTTTGAATGACTAGGCGCATTGTCCACAACGAGTACTAAATCGGACCGTTGATTTTCCATATCTTGCCATCGTTGCAATAATGTCCTTACCCAATCACATGCTAATTGTGAAGTAAATGAACCTCTTCTGCGTTCCATAGCTACAACGCCAGCTGCAGAAATGGCTCCAATGAAATGAATGTTAGGACCTCTTGAAGCTGGAAGTACTTGAACAGCTTTATCACCAACTCTTGAACGGCCCTGTGTTCGTCCACAACACAAATTAAAATTGGTTTCATCCATGCAAACAATTTGCTTCCCTTGTTGTATGTTTTTTTGAGAGTTTGAATATATTCAGCACGTTTTGTTTTGTTGCCGAGCGAATTCATAGTTATTGGTTCAGTGTGCACTTTTTTTACAGAGTACAACTTACTTTGTAGGTATTTCCCTAAGGTTGACAAAGATACCGATTGGTAGAAATCGCGCATCACATCTTGTTTTATTTGCTTCAATGTTATGCTGCTATCGTCTGCTACCCATGAAACAATCACATCGATTTGATCTTCTGTGAGAGATTTTGGTTTTGCGCCTCCTCTAGGAAACATTTCATCACATCCAGATTGCACACAGTGATATGCTGTTTTATATGCGATGTTTAAAGTTTTAGCCAAAACAGTCCAGTCGTCACCTGGGTTGGCACATTTTATAATTTTTTGACGATCTTCTCTTGAATTTGTTTGGTATTGTACCCTTTCCATCACTTCGTTGCCTGTCAGAGAAGTTTCGCAAACAGGACAAGTACCATCCGGCATATTAATGATATGATTTGCACATTTTGGGTGAATTAGATGTAAGCATGGTAGCAGTCGTATTACTGAAAGTCTTCTTATATTTAAACCACAAGTAGGGCAATTGTCTTTAAACTCCATTTTAATTCTTACCTTTTTGATTTATTTAAGAATGTATTTTTGCTTAGATAAGATTATTATTAAAATAATTCCTTAATCCAAAGATTAGGGCTCTTTATTGCTTTGCACTGTTTTGCAATCAACACAGAATCGTAACATTCAAATTAAAAAAAAACAATTAATGCTTTCATTGAGCTGAACGTCATGATCAACTGCTAACGTAAGACTCCCCGGTTCGACTCCGGGTACAGTCTAAAATTTCTTGACCGTCTTCCGTGCTTTCGGAGGGCACGTAAAGCTGTCGGTCCCCCTGTGTTAATGATTTGCCATCATAACAATGAAAAACAGGGTCGGGCACATTGAAGGGCAAGCCTAGCAAGCTACCTGAGATGTAAAAACCAAAAATGCTCTCAGAACTAATTGCAAAAATTAGTGAAGAACAGGTCCTGGACCTATATTAAGAGGGAGTTAATAAAAGTATAACAGTAGATGATTGAGCTGAACATTTGCCGCTTTCTGAATTTTATTTAGTGCTTTCTAATTTTATTTGACGGTTTCTAAATTGGAATTAACGGCTTATGAATATCAATTGACAAATCTGAATTGTAATTAACGATTCCTGAACAGCAGTAGAGATTTTCTTCTGGAAAAGGTGCGGAGAAATCTCTAAGTTTCCAATTATTACCGTTACAATGGGAAGTAGAAATAGTAAAAAACTGATATATCATGTTACCTTATTTGGTCCCTCATATGTATAAAATCTGCAGGTCAATATTCTAATTTTGTATGTATCTGCGGAAGATCCAACCTTCAAATAAATAAAAATATTTTGTGGACGTTACCTAGGAGGTCTTCGGATTATGCGTGTACTGACTACGAAGATTTTAAATTGCTTTGCATCTCTAAACCTGAGGACTTTGGGACAACTTCGTTGTTAAATCGCAGTGATTTAGGGAGACCAATGAATTTTATATAATTAAAACAAGCAAGATGGCGTCGCGTCAGTATAATGGAGTCTAGTAAATCTCGAATCTTAGGGAAAAAACTGTATTTTAGTGTCAATTTCCAATATTGAACTATTTCTCGGTGACCGGACAGGTGACCACATGACAAGTGAACGCACGACAAGTGAACGCATGACATCCGAACACATGACAACTGAACCCACGGACAACTGAACACACGGACAACTGAACACACGGACAACTGAACACACGGACAACTGAACACAATCTTAATTTTTAAATTTAAATATTTGTTATTTATTTTTATAATCATGACAGAGTAACTTTGAGGTTTACGATTTTATAATTATTATTTTATAAATACTGGCCAAATCCTAATCCGAAGTTAAATATTCATATTTTGAAAAAAAATTCAGTCGTCGAAATATTCGAAGAAAAACTTTTACTTTGATGTCTACTCAACGCCCCACAAAGATGGTCCATTTTAGCTAATTAGGTTCGAAACCGACTTTGCATTGTTCCTCGACAATTTTGCAACGAGATCATTCTACTTTCGTTCATTTTCGCCATCGATTTCACAACAAAGAGGTGCGAATTTCAGATTTTTTCAAAAAATTTCAGGTTTGAGGTCATTTTTTTTGGGCCGCGGAAGAATAATATTACTAAATTTTCTTCGACAAAAATTTTTAAAATTACTCGGCAAATGAGATTTCGTCGTTAAAATTTCGAATTTCGAAAAAAAAATTTGCAATTTAGTTTCAAAGGGGTAAAACCCTTCAAAAAAAATTAGAAAATTTTGTTTTTCATTTTAAAGCTTTGCGGTGCGAGATACGAAAAAAAGCTATAGAAGTAAAATTGTTTAGGCCCGGGGTCTACTTCCGATACCGGTGGAAAATTAAAAATCCCTTCGTAAATAAGGACGCTATGGCCGTTTGAAAAATTTTCTAAATTTCGACCTTACAATCGTTGTGGCGCGATGACTATGAAACAATTTTTAATTTTAAAAACGGTATTGGGTGGCATTTCTCGAGCGCGAATTTTTCGAAATGTATACTTTTTTTCGTGCGGCGTCAATTAAGGGGGCAAATTGCAAAAACGCAAATTTTAAAAATTTCGATTTGAAATCTGAACCATATTTGCATATAAATATTTGTGCGCAATTTTAAGCGAAACGAGTTGGTTTTTCGAAAAATTTTATTGAACACTTTCCGTTTTATTTGGCGAATTTAAGCGGTACGTGAAAATAGGTGGATCTGCCGCGAAGAGGAGGATCTGCCGTTAGGTTAGTGTTAGTTTTTGATATTTCTTTAGAAAACTAATTAAAAACAATTTAATTCTCCGTGAAAATTTAAATCTGCCGCAAAGAGGTGGATCTGCCGCGAAAAGGTGGATCTGCCGCGAAGAGGTGGATTTGCCGCGAAGAGGTGGATCTGCCGTTAGGTTAGTGTTAGTTTTTGATATTTCTTTAGAAAACAAATTAAAAACAAATAAATCTCCGCGTAAAGTTAAATCTGCCGCAAAGAGGTGGATCTGCCGCAAAGAGGTGGATCTGCCGCGAAGAGGTGGATCTGCCGTTAGGTTAGTGTTAGTTTTTGATATTTCTTTAGAAAAGTAATTAAAAAAAAAGAAATCTCCGCGGAAAGTTAAATCTGCCGCAAAGAGGTGGATCTGCCGCAAAGAGGTGGATCTACCGCTCCCTCGAACTTTTTTCAAAGTTGAACGGAAAAAGTGAGAATGGACTCAAAAATAATAATAATTACCCCGAAAAGCTAGATCCATTACGATTGTGTTCAGTTGTCCGTGGGTTCAGTTTTGTAGTTTCGGATTAGGATTTGGCCAGTATTTATAAAATAATAATTATAAAATCGTAAACCTCAAAGTTACTATTTCATGATTATAAAAATAAATAACAAATATTTAAATTTAGTGTTCAGTTGTCCGTGTGTTCAGTTGTCTGTGTGTTCAGTTGTCATGTGTTCGGATGTCGTGCGTTCACTTGTCATGTGGTCACCTGTCATAGAATCCTATTTCTCGTTGGTACGTAGCTATAAATTTATTGCATTATTCGACGAGGGGAAACTTGGTTGTACTGCGATGTTATTTTAATTGGCTTACAAGGTTTATGAATAACAATTTATTGCTGGGGTTTTAAGTTTAAAATATAATAGAATCATCCCTACATTGAATATCGAAATAGAGAAAAATTTTTGAGTAAAAGAGAATGGCATGCATTTAGTATAAGAAAATTTGTGCTTAAAACTCAGTGATCAAGTATATCGATAAATAGTTTATCGATTTAAAATATCCTTAATCGTGAAGTATTTGCGTAATATCAATATTAATGTATTAAGATTCAATTAATTTAATTAATTAATTAAATTAAGAGCAAGCTAAGTGCAAGGAAAAATTATGATTGCTGATAATATTATCAAAATTTGATTACTTTGAAATTTACAAAATAGTGTAATTTGATTGGCTTTTTTAATCTAAAAAATTATATTTGTAATAATTATGTACTGTTATCGTAAGAATACAACACTGCAATCTCAAGCATATTAGGTAAGCAAGTAAATTTTTGAAAAAGACAGTGGTTTTGTCGATCCAAATTTTGAGCTAATTTTGTTTTATAAAAATTTTGAGAAAATATGCGACTTCAACGATGTTGATTTAATTCGAGTGTTTGCACGCATTTTATTGTCTGAAAGCTACTGATTTAACTTTTCAAGTTCGTTTTTGTGACAGTCCTAATTAAAATTGGGTCTTTGTTTTTATCCACAATAAATTGTTATGTACTCCGAAGAATCTGAAAGGGCGGTTGCCCAGATGGGAACTTGCTTTTCAGGAGTTTTACTTTACCATGAAATAAAAGTTCGTAAAACAAAATTATATACTCGTAGTTGATTTTTCGCAAAACTATGAAGACGGGGACAGGGTCGGAAAAAACTTCAAAGTGCAAGAAGTCAAACAGGTTATTCTACATGAATGTAAACCCTAAAAGAGCACCTGGATTTGATTTAATCAGCGGAAAAGTGCTACACGAAATAAAACCCAAGTGTTACAGAATGCTTATATTTATTTTTAATGCAATTTTAAGATTGAAATATTTTCCAAACCAGTGGAAGGTTGCTCAAATTATCCTAATACAGAAACCAGGAAAAAAACCTGAGGAGGTAGCATCATACCGACCAATAAGTTTACTACCAATGCTAGCAATGGTACTTATTTGAAAAACTTTTTCTCAAACGGTTAAGACTAATCTTAGAAGAAAACTCCCAGATTCCAAACCATCAATTTGGCATCAATCGAACATCAATCAATCGAACGTCCACAGAATAATAAATCAGATCAATAATGACTTGGAATGGAAGAGAATCTGCTCTGCAACATTTTTAGACATAAGTCAAGTCTTTGATAAAGTGTGGCACGAGGGTTTATTAATAGCAGGAAATTAATGAAACACAAAAGATTTTAAATATTAATCGAATGTTCAAGTTTCAACAATCAATTTGAGTTTAACTGATAACTGTATAATAAATAAAGTCTCCAGTAACGAAGTTAGTAATAATTGGTGAATTTGGAAAAACTGAATTCCAAAATGGGATAAATTATTTTTATTTTTTTATTAACTTTTATTTAAAATTTGATTTTATTACTCAATAATCCCATACTCAGTCATCACCATCTGATCACTTCTTCCAAAGTGACCTCCGAACTAAAAGTTAAATTACACATTGCGATGCAATTTTTATGTTGTTTTATTTAACATTATATTATTTGGTATAAACTGTGAAGTGAGATATAGGAGAGGATTATAGCTTATCAGTTAAATGACTCAGTTAAAAAACTCGGTCTGCGGCAATAGCGGAAAAGCAATTAGAATATTATTTAGAAACGAAGCATAATGCACAATTTGAGGTGTTGGGAGGAATGAGAAATTAGAAAAATAGGAAAGCTCCTGGAATAGACAAAATTTCAAATGAGCTGCTAAAATATGGTGGGCCAAAGACAGCACAAAGCTAACGCTAATCTGAAACAAAATTTTAAAAATTTCAAGATTATCAAAGGAGTGGCTCCAAAGCATTACAATAAATTCCTATCTTCAAGAAAGGTCATAAGATAAACCCCTAAACTTCAGAGGAATAACTCTCCTATGGTCAACTATGAAGTTGTTTACAGGTAGGTAACAGTGCAGTCACGAGATGGTTAAATTTGATTAAACCATTTCTTTGTAAAATTTTGTAACAAATTGTAAAACTTTTTTCGGGGGTTTGAATTAGTTGAAAGGGTGGTTTTCTTGAAAGCACAAACAAGGTGTTTTTATGCTAGATTTGGCTTTTCAATTCCACACTTGATTGTGCTAAATTTTGCATTTTTATAACACCTGTCTATTTAAATTTCTTCTGGTTTTAAACCTTCATAATATAGTGGTCGTGGATGAACTTATTTATTTTCAAAATTATCAACATTTTTCGACAAAAATATCGTAATAAGATTTCTTGAAAATCGGTATAGTCTTAATTTTTAACGCGACTCCACTAGCGCGACGTGGAGTTACAAACATTACATCTTGCGTAAAGGTTAATGTTTAAGCAGGATCTTATAGGAAATGTTCATGATCAGAGGAGCATACTGAAAAGTAGATACAATATTTTCCATCATTAATTTGTGCCATTCTTATAAGAAAAATCTTTAAGCCTATAATTTCTACTTTACCTAATTATCTCAACAAGTGTTTACAAAATATGTTTACAATTAAAAAAATAGGCAATAAACTTGACATTCAACGATAAAATCTTGATAATGTGTTTTTGCGATATTATTATCAAACAAGAAAAAAATTTAATTAGACGAATAGGTAATTATAAAATTTCTAAAATGTCACAAGAGCAAATTATCTAAGGAAATTTCCATTAAGTAGCATTTTATTATTAAGATAACTCTAAATTATTGGAAATCGTTATTGCACTTCACTTGAATTTGATTTAATTTAAAAAAATATTAGGCAATAGATAAATATTATTAATTAATTTATAATAGGCACTCAAAATTACAATAATTCTCCAGCCAAGTTCTTAATTTTACAGTCAACTTTGACTACTTCCGATTGAACGAAAGGCAGCACCAAATTTAAAAAATCATCGAGTTACTTGTTTATTTGTTGTATTTCAAAATATAAAATAATCACAATAACATAGAAATTTGACAAATCCTTCAATAAAACATTAAATGCAGAATTTATAATTTACAATTTAAATATAATTTTTAATTTTATCTACTAGTTATACAGTGAAAGTGAGATGGAGCACAAAAAGAAACGGAAACGCATAAAAATGGAAAAAAAAGCTCCTTATAAATTCCAATTACCAGATTTGGACGGATTAATGCCGTCAACTATTACGAAAGAAATGGTCGAAAGTATGAACGTTTCCGAGCATAAAAAAAGACAAGTATTACAATTTTTTCGAGAAAACGTGGAAGAAGTCAAATTAAATGAGTACAAAGTGGTTGTGGAACCCGAATATCCACATATTGTCGTAAAAACATATCCTCAGATTGAATTATTTCAATATGCTTGGAATTTACCAACACCCATATGCAGTAAATATGTCGACCAACACATGCTAGGTTTACTTGACGTGAGTAAAATGAAAGACGTAAAAGTGGAAGAGTTTCTTCGACCTTTTATGGATGAAATTCATCAAGAGTATGTTAATATTACGCATCAGACTGGAGTTATTTGTGTCATAAAACCAGTTGACGAATTAATAGATGGGCATATATATTTAGAACCTTACAAATTTCTAGGCAAAACCAGCTTTTACGGTTCATTTTTACGGATTATAAGAAATTTTGAGCAACGATTGTTTATTACGTTTCCCTTGATGCAGGGTATTTTACGTCGCTGTGTCGAAGATCTTCCGCATTGTTTGGTTGGATTTACTAATTTTCGCGATAAAGCTTATTTTATTATGGAATTCAAAGAAATTATCGATGACGAAATATTGAAAGCCCAAGATTTGATACGCTTGTGGTATTCCGACGTGAGCAATTTCGTGAAAAGAGACAAGACCCATATTCCACGTAACATCAAACTGAGCTATTTTCAGTGTGGAACAAGTTTGATGTCAATTTATTTAGGAGAGGCAGTGATGACTACAATCGAACATTTATTGTATGCCACTTCTATGGCAACCCATTGCCCTTACCTAAAATTGACGATGACTTACAATAAACGGATTATCATAGTTCCAAGCCATATCCAAACTACTGCGATGTATATATCGGTAATTGAAAGGCTTGCGGAAATGATAAGTAACTTGGCATCGTTGGAATCGATGTGTCTAGTGGGTCACCAAGTGAACATTCCAATATTTATTCCAGACGATCGAATGGAATATTATAAATGTACAATTGCCAAAAATGTTAAGGAGCTGTATGCTCCAGTGGATAAATACGTCAAACGATTAAACAAAACCTTTTCTTCGATATATAAAGAAGACGACCAATGGGACGAAAAAGAGGATGATATAGGAGATCAGCTATTAGATAAGTTATTCTTAAAAGTAAAGGACTCGGAAGGCCAACAAAGTGAAAGAGAAAAAAATTTAATGAAACAGTACGAAGGTGACGAAGATTCCGAAGAAGAAGGATTAGTAAATGCTCTGGAACTTTCATGCCAAGAAGGATTTGCGAAAGTAGAATTTTACAAAGCTTATAGAGATAAAGTTGCCGTTTTGGTGGACAATGAAAATTACGCAATGGGACAGTTAGTGCAACATTCATGTCGAGATGCCATTAATAACGCCATTAACGTAATGATCGAAAAAGTTGCTACTCAACTTGTGAACCAACACATTTGGGAAAATGAAGACATATGTGAACTTTTCGAAATGCTAGTAGTTAGGGCACTTAAAATTCCGGAAACTTCAGAAGAATTAGTCGAGATGGGACAATATATGTTGTGGGCAAATACAGTACTTTTCACGTCCCTATCAGAAAGAATTCAAGGATCCCTTAAAGTACTTACTAATATTATAGACATAACCACCATCACCCAAGAACACATGGATTTAAATACTCAAACCGTGAGATGGGTAAAAGAAATAAAACCAATACTGGAAAGAAATGCCACCATATTCGAAACTAGCAAATCTGAATTCGAAGAACGGCTGCAGGCAGCGGTGGCAAAATTAAATCAAGGCATAGCAGATTTTGTTTTTCATCTAGAAATATTAAACGAAATGGACGATGTAAATCACGCTAGAGAATATGTTAATCGTCTGGCTAGTTTACTCGTTTTCGTACGAAGTTTTGATATGCAACAAGTATGGATAAATGGAGAGGAAGCGACGTTTAAAATCGCTATATCCGCATATCCTGAATTGAGAGATATCAAATTCCATTTATTTCCTTTTTATCGTTTGGTACGGGTTTGTTTCATGTGGCGAAGAAGCTACTTTGCTTGGCTTGATGGACCCTTCGAGTACTTGGACTTTTGGGAAGCCGAAAGTAAATTTGATGAATATTTTAAAGAGATTATGAAAACTTTTAAAACGTATCGTAATAAAATACGGGCAGCGGTTGCAGAAGAAGCTCCTTACCAGTTTAAAGGCATCTTGGAAGATGCAGAACCTTGCGAACTACCAGCTCCAATTAAATTGTCCAACGATGCGATGCAACAAATGAAGGATTTTAGGCCAACTTTGCAAATGATGAGTATCATGTGTAACGATGCTTTGTTACAACGCCATTGGGACGAAATGTCCGAAGTGGCCGGATTTGATATGACACCAACCGCTGGTACAACTTTAAACAAGATAATGCACTTGGGTTTGGAAGACGACGTAGAAAAATATGAAATGATCAGTAACGGAGCCATCAAAGAAAGAGATCTTTTACGAAGTCTCATTAAAATGCAAACCGAATGGGAAGTCGTATTTTTCAAAACAAACTTGTTTAAAGATACAGGAATTGCCATATTAACCGCCCTGGATGATATTCAAGTAGTGTTAGACGATCACATAATTAAAACTCTTACAATGCGTGGTTCAGTTTTTGTGAAACCATACGAAGCTCAAGTTAAAGCGTGGTACGAGAAAGTAATGCGAGTCAACGCTGTAATTGACGAATGGGGAAAAGTCCAATCTCAGTGGTTGTACCTTCTTCCTATTTTTTCTTCCAAAGACATCGTGGCTCAAATGCCAGAAGAAGGAGTTCTGTTTAAGGAAGTCGATTCGACATATAGACGTTACATGAAAGCGGTACAATCAAATCCAAAAGTAATTGATACGGCTGCTCAACCTGGACTCTTGGAAAATTTAAAAGCTTGCACTGCGATGCTAGAAAGAATAAACGAAGGCGTGACTGCTTATTTAGAAAGAAAGCGTTTGTATTTTCCAAGATTTTTCTTCTTATCTAATGATGAAATGTTAGAAATCTTGTCCGAAACTAAAAACCCTCTTCGTGTTCAACCGCATTTGAGGAAGTGTTTTGAAGGAATTAATAGACTGGAATTTGATGACCAATTACAAATACACGCAATGTATAGCGAAGAAAAAGAAAGAATAGAGTTTCGAACGATAATAAACACCGAGGAAGCAAGAGGTAGTGTGGAGAAGTGGTTAGTGCAGGTGGAAACGGAAATGTTATTTGCCGTGAGAGATGAAGTTTACAACAGCTGGTTGGATTATAAAGAACAAGAACGTCCAACATGGGTGTGTCATTGGCCAGGGCAAGTTGTTATTGCAGTTTCTCAAATATACTGGACAACGAATGTTCACAATGCGTTAAGTTCTGCTAAAACCAACTCGATGCGCGATTTTACCGAAGAACTGAAAAACGATTTAAACGACATCGTGAGTTTGGTACGTGATCCGAGTTTAACCAACCTTGCAAGAATCACCATTAAAGCACTGATTGTAATTGATGTCCACGCTAAAGACGTGGTGCAAGATTTGTTCGACAAAGGGGTTAAAAACGATTCAGAGTTTAAATGGTTATCCCAGTTGCGGTACTATTGGGAGGAAAATTGTATTGTTCGTATAATCAATGCGAGCGTTAATTACGCGTACGAATATTTGGGTAACAGTGACAGATTAGTTATCACACCGTTAACAGACAGATGTTACAGAACTCTTGTCGGAGCTTATCACTTACATTTAAATGGCGCCCCGGAAGGACCTGCCGGCACTGGAAAAACAGAGACTACCAAAGATTTAGCCAAAGCTTTAGCCGTACAGTGCGTAGTTTTTAACTGCTCCGACGGATTGGATTACAAAGCCATGGGAAAATTTTTCAAAGGCTTGGCTTCGGCTGGAGCTTGGGCTTGCTTCGATGAGTTTAATAGAATTGAAGTGGAAGTCCTTTCCGTGGTGGCCCAACAAATTCTATGCATAGTAATGGCTGTTCGAGCACACGCCGAAAAGTTTATGTTTGAAGGAACCGAATTAAAATTAAATCCGGCTTGTTACGTTTGCATTACCATGAATCCTGGTTATGCCGGACGTTCAGAATTACCGGACAATTTAAAAGTACTTTTTCGCACTGTTGCCATGATGGTACCCGACTATGCAATGATAGGCGAAATTTCGTTGTATTCTTATGGATTCAAACTAGCGCGAAAGCTCTCCGTTAAAATTGTCACAGTTTACAGATTATGTTCAGAACAACTTTCTTCCCAAAACCATTACGACTACGGAATGAGAGCCGTTAAATCAGTTTTGTCGGCTTGTGGTAACAACAAACGTAAATTTCCCACTGAAGACGAAGACATCTTGCTATTGCGCTCAATACTTGATGTAAATTTACCAAAATTTTTAAACCACGATGTGCCTTTATTCGAAGGCATAATTTCGGATTTGTTCCCTGGAACGGTACTACCAGAAGCGGATTACGTAGTTTTTATCGACGCTTTAAAGGAATCTTGCTTGAAACGTAATTTGCAAATTAGAGATTGCGTTATTACAAAGGTAATTCAGACATACGAAATGATGATCGTACGACACGGATTTATGTTGGTTGGTGAGCCTTTTGCCGGAAAAACGTCAGTTTTGAAACTTCTTGGTGATACGTTAACAAACTTAAACATACAAGGTTATCCGCAAGAAAAAGTGCAGTACCAATTCATAAATCCAAAATCCGTAACGATGGGACAACTTTACGGACAATTTGATCCAGTTTCCTACGAATGGTTTGACGGAGTAGTTGCCACGTGTTTTCGACGAATGGTAACGGATCCCGTGCCTGATAGAAAGTGGGTGATCTTTGATGGACCAGTAGATGCAGTTTGGATCGAAAATATGAACACGGTGTTGGACGACAACAAAAAGTTATGCTTAATGTCTGGAGAAGTTATGGCAATGACAAATGTTATGTCTATGATTTTTGAAGTCATGGATTTAGCTCAAGCGTCTCCCGCCACGGTAGGTTGCTGCTTTTATCTGATCAAATGTTTTAACAATATTTTTAGGTTTCTCGATGCGGAATGATTTACATGGAACCATCAACTTTAGGTTGGAGACCGCACATAGAATCGTGGATTCCCTCCTGCAGCGATGAGTGGTGTGGTCGTAACGAACCTTTAATTCTCGACATATTTGATTGGACAGTTCCGCCATGTTTATATTTTATTCGAAAGTTTTGCTATCAACTGTGTAATTCGGGCGAGATAAATTTGGTAAAAAATATGATGCAGATTTTGGATATGACTTTGACCACAGCATGTAACGAAAGTACAAGAAAAGAAGATGATTTTAAGAATATGATGGGCTGGATCCAAGTTTCATTTTTGTATGCAATTGTTTGGGGATTGGGCTCCATTTTGGATACCAATTCGAGAGAAAAATTTGACGAATTTGTTAAAACTATGTGGCGAGGACAAGACGAAGATCATCCCTATCCTTCTGCATTTGATAAATTAGATATTACTATTCCAATCGAAGGATTGATAATTGACTACATGTTCGTTTATCGAGGAAAAGGTAGTTGGAAATATTGGCCAGAACTTGTCAAATCTATGAGAATAGAGGATGCGCCAAACGTTCAACAAGTGTTAATTCCTACAGTGGACACAATAAAATACATGCACATAGCACAAATTCACATAAAACATAACTTTTCCTTTTTATTAATTGGTCCAACTGGAACTGGTAAAAGCTTTTATATGCAAGATCTACTCATGAATAAGTTAGACCAAGATAAATTTGAACCCGCTTTCGTAACCTTTACGGTTAAGATAACTGCCAATCAAACGCAAGAACTCATTCTTTCCAAATTGTTGAAACGAAGACGAGGAAATTATGGCGCCCCAAAAGGAAAAACTACCGTAATACTTGTAGACGATCTAAACATGCCGGTGAAAGAACAATACGGGGCTCAACCACCAATTGAACTGTTGCGCCAATACTTTGATCATAAAAATTGGTATGATTTTAAAGACACTACACCGATATATCTGCACGATATTTTATTAGCGGGTGCCATGGGTCCTCCTGGTGGAAGCAGGCAAGATGTTTATGCACGATTCTTGCGTCACTTTAGCATCTTTTCTATTAACGAATTCTCCACCGAAAGCCAATCAAAAATTTTTAATAACATCCTTTTATTGGGACTGAAAAAGAACGGTTTTCCGAGTGAAGTCATGTCATCTGTCACTCAAGTCGTTGCGGCTACATTGGATATATTTCAGCAATGCGTGCTGGTTTTACGACCCACGCCTGCTAAAAGTCATTACGTTTTTAATTTGAGAGACTTCTCCAGAATAGTTTTTGGATGTGGCATGTTAAGGAAAGAATCGGCAGAAAACAAAAGCATGTTTGCTAAAATATGGGTTCACGAAACCATGAGAGTGTTTTACGACCGATTAGTGGATCCAAGCGACAAAACTTGGTTGTACGAAAAACTTAGGTTATCGGTTAAGGATTTCTTTAGGGAACATTTTGATTCCATATTTGAAACGCTAGGACTAAACGAAGAAGGAAAAGTTACCGAAGAAGCGATGAAAAATTTGATGTTTGGAACGTATTTAGATTTCGATTCATCCGAAGAGGAAATAAAATATGAAGAAATAACCAACAGGAATGCATTTCTTGATGTATCTCGGGGTTGTTTGGACGAATATAATGCAACGCATCAAAATAAAATGGATGTTGTGTTTTTCGAATATGCTTTGGAGCATTTATCCAAAATATGTAGAATATTAGCAATGCCTTCTGGTAGCGCGTTGCTCGTCGGTATCAGCGGATCAGGTAGGCAATCTTTAACGAAAGTAGCTACGACAATTTCTGGTCATTCGTTTTTTCAACCTGAAATTACAAAAAATTATGGAATGAACGAATGGCGAGACGATCTTAAAAAAATTGTGAAAGAAGCTGGCGGACGCGGAAAACCATCGGTTTTCTTATTCACGGAAGGTCAAATAAAGGAAGAAGCCTTTCTATCTGACATCGATTGTTTGTTAAATTCTGGTGAAGTACCCAATATTTTTCAAATTGACGAAAAACAGGAAATATTAGAGTTGGCAAGATTATCAGCCCAAGGAGGAAATCGAAATGTAGACGTCAGTCCTTTATTTGTTTTTACGTATTTTATCAAAAGGACCAAAGAAAAGCTGCACATAATTTTATGTTTTAGTCCAATAGGATCGTCGTTTCGAAGTCGATTACGACTGTATCCTGCACTTGTAAATTGTTGTACGATTGATTGGTTTGAAGATTGGCCGGAAGATGCTTTAGAAAAAGTAGCGCATAATTGGATGAAAGAGGTAAATCTCGACGAGAAAGTGAAACTTTCGGCAGTCGTAGCATGCAAGTATTTTCACGTTTCAGCACGGATGGTATCGGCTGAATTTTTTAAAGAAACAATGCGTAAAACCTACATAACTTCAGCTTCTTATTTAGAACTAATAAGATCGTATACTCTACTGACCAATACAAGGCAAACGGAAATAATGAAAGCAAAAAAGCGATATATCGTGGGTTTGGATAAATTACAATTTGCTGCTACTCAAATTTCTGAAATGCAAGTTTCACTGGAAGCTTTACAGCCCGATTTAAAAAAAATGACCGAAAGGGCGATAGAGATGATGAAACAAATTGAAAAAGAAACTATTGAAGTTGAACGAGTATCCAATATCGTAAAAAAAGATGAAGAAGCCGCTTTGGTTCAAGCTGCAATCGCGCAAGCTTTGAAAAGAGAATGCGAGGCAGATTTGGCCGAAGCTTTGCCCATTTTAGAAGAAGCTCTTGCCGCTTTAGACACATTAAAACCCACAGATGTAACTCTAGTAAAATCCATGAAAAATCCACCAGAGGCTGTAAAATTAGTAATGGCAGCAGTGTGCGTTATTAAAAATATACCTCCCGATCGGCTACCAGATCCATCGACCGGAAGAAAAATTTTAGATTACTGGGGACCGAGTAAAAAGGTATTAGGGGATATGAATTTTTTACAATCCCTTAAAGATTTCGATAAGGATCATATTCGAGTTGATATAATGCAGAAACTTCGTAAAGAATATTTATCAAATGCAATCTTCAAACCACAAATTGTGGCTAAAGCTTCAAGTGCGGCGGAAGGTTTGTGTAAATGGATTATAGCGATGGAATTGTACGATAAGGTTGCAAAAGTTGTTGCTCCAAAAAAGGAAAAATTGGAACGTGCCGAACGAGAATATGCTGCCACAATGGCAATCCTCATGCAAAAAAAGCAAGAAGTTGAACGATTAGAAGCTAGATTGGCACAATTAAATGAACTCCTAAACGAAGCTACCGAAGAGAAACAGAACTTGCAAGATAAAGTCAATTTATGCGAAGATAAATTAAGGCGAGCGAAACAATTAATTGGGGGACTCGGTGGCGAAAAATCACGATGGACTCTAGCTGCTGGTAATTTACAGAACCAATACGACTGCTTGCCTGGCGATATCTTATTATCTTGTGGAATTATATCATACTTGTCACCATTTACAAGTCAATGGCGGATAGTTACAATAGATGATTGGCACAAAATGGTAACGCAGTTAAAGGTACCTGTAACTGAAAATTATGATTTCATGGTTACATTAGGTTCGGAGATTAAAATCCAAAACTGGTACATTGCTGGTCTTCCTCGAGATGCATTTTCCACTTCAAATGCAATAATACAGGATCAGTCGAGAAGATGGTCGTTACTGATCGATCCTCAGTTACAAGCAAATGCTTGGATCAAAAAAATGGAAAAAAAGAATGGGATCAAAGTAACCAAATTTTCAGACAACAATTACATGAGAGTGTTGGAAGAATGCATTCAAACTGGTGCACCAGCTCTTATTGAAAGTATTCAAGAAGACTTGGAAGCCCCACTGGACCCTGTGCTATTAAAGGCTATTTTCAAACAAGCAGGTGCTATTGTTATAGCACTCGGTGATAATATTGTAATATACAATCTTCAATTCAGACTATATTTAACAACCAAGCTCCGAAATCCTCATTATCTACCCGAGGTATTCAACAAAGTCACGATAATTAATTTTGCTCTCACGTTTGAAGGACTTGATGATCAGCTTTTGGGGATCGTCGTTGCTAAAGAGCGTCCGGACCTTCAGAGAAAACGTGAAGATTTGATTATAGAAAATGCAGCCAATAAAACTGCTTTGGCTGACGCAGAGGAACTGATTTTGAAAACTCTATCCGAGACAAAAGGCGACATATTGGAAGACGAAACTGCAATTCAAGTGCTGAACCATTCGAAAGCGTTGTCGATTGATATAATGAAGAAACAAGTAATTGCTAAAGAAACTGAAGGTAAAATTGAAATTTTTAGGTTAGAATATAAACCCATGGCGACGCATTCTGCGGGTTTGTATTACTGCATTGCGGATTTACCTAACGTGGATCCCATGTATCAATACTCACTCGGATGGTTTATTAATCTTTACATAAACTCCATCGAAACTGCGAACAAGTCACGAGATATTGACAAACGACTGAAATTTTTAAAAGAAGCTTTTACATACAACTTGTACGCCAATGTTTGCAGATCTTTATTTGAGAAAGACAAACTCATGTTTTCTTTCCTGCTCTGTATAAAAATTATGCTGTTTCAGCATTTAATAGACGAGAAAGAATTTCAATTTTTGTTAACCGGTGGAATAGACGTCGAGAATCCGATTCCTAATCCGGCTGCAGGGTGGTTAAGTGCTAAATCGTGGAACGAAATATGTCGCTTGGATCAATTATTTAAAGGATTTCAGGGATACAAGAATTCTGTCACCACAAGCCCAGATGCATGGAAAAAAATTTATGATCTTGATGAACCTCAAGACGCGGAATTACCTGCTCCATGGGATAAGCAGCTCAATTTGTTTCGAAAGCTGTTGATAATCCGAACCATCAGACCAGATAAGGTAACCGTTACAATATCGAAGTTTGTTGAATCGGAAATGGGAATTAAATTTATTATACCCCCACCTTTCGATATTGCAAAATCGTTTGAAGAATCGAGTTGTACTTGTCCACTTGTGTTTATTTTATCTGCCGGAACTGACCCAATGGGTGCTTTAAGCAAGTATGCAGAGGTGAAGGGATTTGCGGATAAGTTTCGATACATATCGTTGGGTCAAGGACAAGGACCTATTGCTAAAGCACTCATCGAGCAAGGTCAAGAAGAAGGTTCTTGGGTTTGCTTGCAAAATTGCCACTTGGCCGTGTCTTGGATGACACCCCTAGAAAAGATTTTTGAGAGTTTGGACGCATCGAACACCCACATGCACTTTCGGTTGTGGCTCACCAGTTATCCATCCGAACAGTTTCCAATATCGATTTTGCAAAACGGAGTCAAAATGACAAACGAACCACCTACAGGTTTGCAACAAAACCTTTTGCGATCATATTTAAGCGAACCGGTGAAAGATCCCGAATTCTATACCTCTTCCGTTGGAAAGGAACAAATGTTTTCTCGACTCCTATATGGTATTGCTTTTTTCCACGCGGTCATTCAAGAGAGAAGAAGTTTTGGTCCTCTCGGTTGGAACATTCCGTATGGATTTAACGAATCTGATTTCGAAATATCTGTGGTACAATTACAAATGTTTATTAAGGAATATCCTGATGATCCTTACGAAGGAGTTTGTTACCTTACCGGAGAGTGTAATTACGGAGGTCGTGTGACGGATGACTGGGATCGACGATTAATCGTGACAATACTGAGTTCATTTTTAAATCCCAATGTTGTTAAAAATATGAATTACGTTTTTTCGGAAGTTGGAAATTGTTATAATTTGCCTAGATATCCAGAATACGACGAATACATTGACCATATAGAATCTTTACCGCAAATCCATCCACCCGAAGTTTTTGGTTTACATAAAAATGCCGGAATAACTCGCGATTTGCGAATATCAACTTTACTGCTTAATTCCATTATATTGGTACAAGGTGAAGGTAGCAGTGGTGGCGGAGAAGAAGATGTGATGTTAACAATTGTAACAAACGACGTGCTATCCAAGTTGCCCCCAAATTATGACTTGGAAATGGCAAAAAGTAGATTTCCAGTCCAATATAGCGAATCAATGAATACCGTTCTGGTTCAAGAAATGGAAAGATTTACTAAATTACTCAACGAAATACGTGGCTCTTTGCAGTCTATACAAAAGGCAGTGAAAGGTTTGATCGTGATGACGCCTGCATTGGAAACGTTAGCAAATTCTTTACTTTTGGGACGTATACCCGCGCAGTGGGCAAAAGTGTCGTATCCCAGTTTGAAAACGCTCCCAAATTACATCGCAGATTTTGTGGACCGAATACTATTTCTGCAAACTTGGTTTGAAAATGGCAAGCCTAAGACATTCTGGCTTTCAGGATTCTTTTTCACCCAAGCATTTTTAACAGGAGCTAAGCAAAATTTCGCTAGGAAATATACCATACCTATAGATCAACTAACATTTGATTTTCATATCTTGAAAGTGTTTGATTCCGAAACTTCGCCAGAAAATGGGATATATGTCTATGGTTTATTTACGGATGGAGCAAGATGGGATGTGGAAGCATGTATATTGAAAGAACTACATCCAAAAGTGTTAAACGATGTTATGCCTTTGATGTGGCTCGAACCGATCACCTTAAATCAGTATGGCGAACGAGGCCGTTACGTATCGCCACTGTACAAGACTTCGGAACGTCGGGGAATTTTATCTACCACTGGTCACTCGACGAATTACGTCCTACCGTTTCTTTTGAACACCGATCTTCCACCAGCGCATTGGATTAAGCGAAGTGTTGCGTTGCTGTGTCAACTGAATTAATTTGGCAATTTTTTTGTAATTTGGAAGGTCCTTTGCAACTGAAATTCCATTTTAAATATTTATAGAATAACTTCAAGGTTGAAGAACACCAGTTTTTAAATTTTTTTCTAGCGAACTGTGGATTAATGGTAGAAATAAAAATATTGAAGATTTTCACTTTAACAAAGAATTAATGTTATTATTTTTAAGGAATAATGCAGTATTATTGTATAATTATAAAACGACTAATAAACGATCATTTTTGACATTTTTGGAGTTAACCTTTTTGTCTCACAAATTAGCAAACGTGATCTATTGCAAGTGAAATTGATAATAGTTTGGCGACTTTGATAATTTATAAATTGAAGGTCAAATAAGGCGTTCAAAGTCGCTCCGAAATTATCAATTTTACCCCGATTGTCCGTTTTTGTGGTAAGTTCTTGTAGGAATCGGCAGACGAGCGAAGGGATTGCGATAACCACTAACGGACCACAAAAAGTATTTTTATTTCTATTATTAAATATGCTATTTTTCTTCAATTGTAGTTTTATTTAATATAGCTTTAGTCCAATAAAATAGTTACATTTAAACAATTTATGTGCCATGGAAATTACTGGAAAAATTAATATTTTACAATTTTCTATACATTTGCAATAGCTCTAATCCAATCCCGGAAAGTCGATACTCGTGTGTATATATCAGGAAAACCTGCGCCGCAAGGGATAGACCAAGCAGAAATTCCGTGTTGCTGATTACCATACACTAAAGGACTACCATAGTCTCCTTCACATATTCCTTGTCCAACTCTTGGTTCACTACATATGTGAGTGTCATAAATTTGATTTCCTGGTAATCGTTGCTGGCATTGTTGATTGTTAATGGATGTGATAGTTAACCATTGCAAAGTATTAGGGAAAATACTTGACGGATAACTAGACAATCCCCAACCAGATACCGTAAGAGGTAAACCTACGGATGACGGATCATTACTAAGACCAACTGGTCTAACATTATTAGACAATGAAATTCGTCCGTTTACTCGAATTAAGCCAATGTCATTCAAGTTAAGATTCGGATTAAATTCTGAATGTGGATTTAAAAGTAAAATATCATGCGAAACACCTCCAACATTAAGATAGATTGTTCCAACTACAAGTCTCATAGACGATGCGGTCCTCCTGTAACATAAACACGTTTCAGTATGACCTTCCAATTTTTTAAGAACTCTTGAACTCACCCTGATATACAACGCGCCGCAGTTAGAACCCATTCTTCGCTAATAATAGAGCCACCACAAAAGTGGCCTCCGTTATTACTCCATCTGAGTGAAACTTGGTAGGGAAATTGTCCGACAAAAGCCCCAGAAGCACCAACTAATCTTTGATCTTTATTTTCAGATAGAATAATTGGATTTGCTGTAAATATTATAAAATTTATGTTTTAGTCTGTCTAATTCGACAAAAAGTTAGAGTGACATTGATTTTACTTACCAAGAGCACTGCAGATTACCAACGAAAGTACCAGGAACAACATGTTGACTGCTTATGCTTTGCAAAGAGAAAAGATGATATTTATATAAAACCTGGTAGATCAGTTATATCGATAAAGGGTTTTATCTATACGCAATATTGTTAATCATGAAGTATTTGTGTAATATCAATATTAATGCATTAAGATTTTTTAATTGAGGTAAGTATGCGGAAAAATGATAATTTATTGTTAATATTATCAAATTATGATTACTGTGCAGTTTATATAATATACGATATAAGGAGTACGAGAGACCGAGGTTATCCTGTCCTTTTTGAATTAGGAATTAGTGAACCAATAGTAAGTATTAAAAATAGTTTCATTGCCTTCCAAATGGATTTGTCTATCAATGCTATTGAAAGTTTAGCTCATATTGTTGGCATTTGACAATTTACAGATGTTTTTAGAGCAGGAAAGTTATTTTTACATTAAGTTATAAAAACAATTTTTTATTAAATTAAAGAAAGCATTAAGTTTCTATTAACACTTTATGTCAGTATAAACCATTTCTACATCTTCCAGATCGTTCAGATTTTCAAAATATGTACTGACAACTGCATGATTTTAGTATGTAAAATAACTTTATTTCTTTCTAAAATTAGAGTCTTCAATATTTATTTCGATAATATTGGTTGAAGTTCGGCAGACAATATTGGTTCAATATTGCACCAAGCTTCAGTCAATATTGAACCAATATTGGTTGAAGTTCGGCAGCCAATATTGGTTCAATATAGCACCAAGCTTTAGCCAATATTGGCGCAACATTGATTTACTATATTGGCCCAATATTGGATATCAATATTGGTAGAAGTTTGGCAGTTAATATTGGTTATCAATATTGCTTCAATATTGCACCAAGCTTCACCCAATATCGGTGCAATATTGATTTCCTATGTTGGCGCAATATAGGAAATCAATATTGACTGAAGCTTGCAATATTGCGCCAAGATTCAATATTGACCAAATATTTCCCCAATATTGCGCCAACATTGAGTCCTACATGGGTAATCCCTGATGTAAAGAAGAAGAACTATTGGAAATGCCACTGGATGCCCAAGAACAACCAAGAAATTCCAATGCACTAGAGATGATGAGATTTGTACAAATTACAAAATACTTTTGGAAATGCCAATGGCTGCCCAAAGTACCCACCAGATTTTAGATTTAAATACCAATAACCCGCAAAAAATTAATTAAGAATAGATTGATATAAATATAGATATATTGCAGTAAACTTTAATATTTAAATATTATTTGATTGTGGTGCAACAAATTTTGCAACGTCCTTCTTATTTTTCTGTTTTACCGCTATATTTATTTTTTTATTATTATTATGGATGATTTAGAATCTAAAATCTTCCGTGCTAGCTCTGGGTACACTATTTTTATTTTAGCATGAAATCTCTTTTTCTCAGGAGTAAGTTCCTCGACGGCTTACCTTTGGTTAACACTTTTATTCTGTGAATAAACTTATTGGTCTCGTCGAATTCAAAAAAATGCCAGATGGAAACATTAAACAGTGAACAAATTTTATTATAATAATTACGAACATAAATTATAATCAAATTGAATGTACAATAAAAATCAACGTTCATCAATAAACTTAAATTTACCCCAACCGTTTTGTTATTTTTCGCGACGTATTAATTTTTAATTTTTAAATTAGCGCCACGTTTAAATTTTAGTTAACTTTTTATAATGCAGGGTGAGCTCACCTATTCTTCGTCACGCCTCCTGTATTCTCTCGTTGTAAATTCTTTTGTATCCGGATTCATTAACCTATAAGTGACTCTTGCGTACTCGTTATTTTATTGCTGCAATTATCCAATTATTTATCATCGGATTTTGTGAAATTGGTTCCTTGACTATCCATAAACCTCAGTTTCTCGTATTGTTATCCAGGTAAGTCCAATTTTACTTTTTATTTTCAAAATAATAATTTCTCTTCGCCACACACGTGGTAAAATCACAACTTATAATCGTTCTTTATCTTTTCAGATTCTCCCGGATTGAATTAAACCCGTTAATTCTTTAAATTGGACGGCAAACGAAATTTCACGCGTTCACCGTTTCCCACTTTTTTGGAAGAACATTGTTTATTACGTAACCTGGGTTATCCTGGAATTTTCATCCCGTTTATGCAATCCTGATTTTATATTATAGTTTAAATTGAAACAACCTTTTTCATTGGTAAATTATTTTATTTGTTTCTCATTTGTAAACGTCAGTTTCCAAAAACACAATATTAATCAAGAAAGTTTATTTTATCAAGCCGCTAACTTGTAAAACTGACAGTTAACTTGCAAAATTTTTACAAGTTAGTAGTATTATTTACATTAGGAAATTTTGTTTTATCGTCATATATGTTGAAAATCATGGTACAATTGTTATTTCCAGTAACACAGATTTTTGATGATGAAAGAGTTGATACTGATGATGATGAACCATCTGTTGACTCAGAAACTGCTGAACTCGAGGACTGCAGAACATTTGTACTCTCCTTACTACCAAATAATTTGCTAGACATTTCGATTTTTTTGTTGACCGAATCATCGACATAACTCATCGAAATTTCGGTGCTCTTCCACCCTCCTGCACGCTTTAGTGCTAAAATATCTCCACCCGAATCCGCAACCATAGTGGCTCCAGTTCTGCGAAAAGAGTGGCCGGTGTATAACTCTGGGTTTTTTAAACCTAAATATTTCGCTATTTGCTTTGGGACACCACCAATAGTGTGCTGGCCAGCATTAAGGGAAATGCACTTTCCATGTCGGTATGTCAAAAAAAATCTTAGGCTTTCTGTTCCAGGAGGCCGAAGATTTACATATTTTCTGTATAACATGCAGGGCTTGAAGCTGCAGCCATCATCGGTTATGGTGAATCTTCTTGTTGTTAAATTTTTTGTTTGCCGCAATGTCACAATAACGTATTTTCCCATATCTTCTACATCATTCATGTTTAAGGAGAGAATTTCGTCACATCGACAACATCCAAAAATCCCAAATATTGTTACAATTTTCGACAGCAACCACTGGTCATCAGGAGCATGTAAAAGAAATTGTTCAACCTCTTCTTTACTTAATACCTTGGCCTTTTTTGGCGCATAACGCTCATTTTTTCGTTTCAGAAACGCTATTACCTTTTGAAATCTGCAAATGACAACTAAACGTCATATTTTTCAATAAATTTTTTAAGGAAAACAAACCTGCGAACAGGGGCATTTTCTTTCATTTCCAAGCAGCTTTTCAGCATAGACCATTTTGCCCATAAAGTATTAGGGCTGAATCTAGCTGATAGTTGATTCAAGTATACCAACAAAACATCTTCAGTTACCCCAATCACACTATTTTTGTTTTGCCACTTTTTGAAGTCGTCGTATTCTCGCTCGTACCTTGAAGGTGATTTTGCAGGTAATAAACTTGAAGCTACACTGCTGGCTGCCTCAATAATTTCTTTTGGTACATTCATTTTCGCTTTCGCCAAAACAAATGTAAAGAAAAATAAACAGACATGTTCATGGCAACGCTTCCATAGCTTACGACATTTGCGACAAATTATTGAGATTTTTTTGGAATTTATCTAACCTTTTTACAAATGAGAAACAAATAAAATATAAAACAATGCACGCAAGGTAACGGGTTTTACTGGCTCAAGGAGGTAACTGACTCGCCTGCGGCTCGTCAGTTATATCCTCCATTCGCCAGTAAAAACCCTCTTACCTTGCTAGTAATGTTATATACTATATGCCTTGTTGATTTTTTTATAAGTTGGTTGAAACCCTTTTGATTATTTCAGTTACATTTCCGATCTACGAACCCGTTTGATCAGTGGCGCACCACTCGTCCAACCCGGCTGTCTCGGATGAAACGTATTGCTGCACTTATCCCGTTTTTATAAACACGTAAAATATCCTTTTTTTTTTTTAATCAAAATTCGCCACTTCTTAAGATTAACAAAGTTATTTTATATTACAAAATTCTTATAACTAACATTTTTATTTATTAATTAAATTGTGAACATGTTTCTTAAAAAGATAATTTGTTTCATCTGGTATTTTTGGAATTATGTTACCCGTTTGTTTACCTTTAAAATTGTTTTACTTGCATTTTTGTAATGCTTTTGTGACCTCGAGAAATCTTCTCCTCAAGAAAGAACTTTCATGTGATTTGTCATTAGCGTACTAGCATATTTAATTATTAACTCTTTATCATCCATTTGTACCATAGCAATATGTATAGGCGGGGTTCCTACAGCCTTTGCCGCATCCCGCATTTCGATCGCCACACCTCTCTATCTTGACAGTCTTCCTCCTTTATTGCTCGATCCGCCATTGTCTCTCTTATCCCTTACATCCATGACATGTTGGGTCTTCCTCTTTTTCTTCTTTTGTTAGCTGGTATATATTTCATAGCTCTTTTTGGCCACCGATCCTCGGACATCCTCATCACATGACCATACCATATTAGCTGCCTAGCTTCTATTCTATCCCTGATTGTATACGTCCTGTTTGTTCGTCGTCTAATTTCTTGGTTCGGGATGTGTTCCATTCGGGGACTCTTCACGCTCGTCTTAGGAAATCCATTTCGGCAGCCTCAATAAGTCTCTTTTCTTTGCTCGTAAGTTGCCAACATTCTGCTCCGTATGTTAAAATTGGTTCCACTACTGCTCGATAGATGGTCATTTTTGTATTTAACTTTATCCTGTTGGACCATAATAAAGAATTTATAATCCGAGTGCTTTTCCGACCTTGTTGGGTTCTACTACGTATCTCTCTTCGTGATGTTCCTTCTTCTGAAATTATGCTGCCTAGATATTTGTACTCCCTACTTATAGTAATTTCTTTGTTGATTTGCAGTTCCGCATCGGGTTCTCGCATGTCGTTTGCTAGCACTAGGTATTCCGTCT
This sequence comes from Podabrus alpinus, assembly GCA_932274525.1. Taxonomy (NCBI): domain Eukaryota; kingdom Metazoa; phylum Arthropoda; class Insecta; order Coleoptera; family Cantharidae; genus Podabrus; species Podabrus alpinus. The sequence goes on from OW026454.1 coordinate 67,684,387, forward strand.
TTTTCTTGTTTATTTTCAACCCCACTTTTGGTATTCTTCTACTAGTTTTCTATACATAAAATCAACGTCCTCTTCATTATTTGCAATAATGATCTGATCGTTCGCAAATAAGAGTGTTGTCAAATGTGTTTGTCCCACTTCTAATCCCATACCTCGTGTTCGCCTCCTCCATGCGTCTAATGCTTCTTGAATGTAAATTTTAAACAAAGCGGGAGACAGACAGCAACCTTGTTTTAAGCCTTTAGTGATTGTAAACTCCTCCGATGTATTGTTTCCCCATTTAACCAAGGCCATTGCATTCCGATAGATGTTCCAGATATGGATAGAATATAAACCTCATTAATGCCAACTTTCGTCATAATTTCAAAGAGTGTTTTAATTGGAACAGAATCGTAGCCCTTTTCGAGATCTACGAATACTAGATGAGTGGGCAAATTTCTAGCTTTTCGCTTTTCAATTATTTGTTGCAATACAAACACGTTGTCCATGCATGACCTTCCGGCGCGGAATCCATTTTGCTCCTCTACTATGACTGAAAACTCGGTTTCAATTCTTTTCTTTAGTATTCTGCCATACAATCTCCCCACTGAACTAGTCACACTGATTCCCCGATAATTCTCACATATTTTCTTACTTCATTTTTTGAAGATGGAGCTTATATAAGCTAAATTCCAATCTTCTGGGACATCATCTCCATTTATCATACATTTATTAAATATTTTTGCTAGAATGTCGTGTAACATTTCTGGTCCGTATTTGACTAGCTCAATAGGAATGTTTCCCGGCCCCGCTGCTTTTCCATTTTTTATTTCTACTAGAGCTTCTTGGACTTCCCTCACTGTTATTTCCGGTACGCCTATCTGTCCTTCGGTATTCTTAATTTTATTTATGTTAAGATCCTTTTTATCGAATTCTACCCTATCCTCATTCAGCAGTCGCTTATAATACTCTCTCCATTGATTTATGTTAATTAAGCTGATAATACTTGATCGTTTCCCATCCGCTCTTATATTTTTTATTGCTTTCCAAGCTTGCGAGACTCTTGTGCCACCTATGTATCTGTCTAGTTCTTCACATTTCTTTTCCCATATTTCGTTCTTTTCTCCTGTTACTTCTCTTTTTACTGCTCTATTCCACTGCATGTAAACCTCTCTGTCTTCGTCACTGTGTGTGCTCAACCACTTCCAGTAAGTCCTCTTTTTCTGTTCTACTAGTTTTTTCAGTTTTTCGGAAAACCATTCGGGCTGTTTGTTTACCTTTTCTGTACATCCTAGGGCTTCCCTTGCTGCTTCTTGTACATAAGTTTTTACTTGTTGGTACATTATTTCTGCATTTGCGGTTCTTATGTTAACTCTTTGTAATTTATTTGCTAGCCTGAGTTTATATAGAAATTTCACAGATTCCTGTCTTAGGCTTTCTAGGTTATACTTGCAGCTTTGTGTCTTCCTTCCCTCTTTTTGTTCTTGTTCATGTAGTTCGTTTCCTATAATTGCCCTTCTGTGGTTAACTATAACCTTTGCCATGATTAAATAGTGGTCTGTTCCACATTCAGCGCCACGGTATACTTTGACATCTGTAGTTTTGAATTTTGACGTTGGATTATATAATCAATTATCGATGTGAGTCTTCTGGTTGGCTGCACCCACGTGAATTTATGAATGTCCTTATGGGAAAAGAACCCGTTCATTATTCCTAACGACATATTTTCGCATAAATCTCTCAAACGCATTCCATTGTCATTTGTTGTTGTTTCCCCATACCCTCCGACTACTGGGTGATTCTCTTCTTGTCCTACTCTGCCGTTAAAATCTCCGAGTAGGTATATTTCGTTGTCCTCTTTTATGTCGGATAAAACTTCTTGTAGTTGCTCGTAATATTTATCTTTATCAAGTTTATCAGCGTCCTCACTCGGCGCATACGTCCCAATAACTGTAATATTGTGACCATTTTTCTTTATCTCCAGCTTTATCATTTGTTCATCTATTTCATACCAGCTCTTTATTCTGTTTCTAAGGTTTTTGATCACTGCAGAGGATACCCCTCTCTTGGCTCTCGAGTCCTTACTTACTCCGCTATATATAATATGTAAATAGTCACCCACCATTTCATTTCCTTTTCCTTTCTTTTTAGTTTCCGTGAGTACACATATATCGATCTTCATCTTCTTCAGCTCCTCAAAGACTTCACTTTGTTTGTTCCTGATTCCTCAAACATTCCATGTAGCCAGTCTCATAGTCCGTTTTAGTAGCTTACGTCGTAATCCTTTAAAACCGTCCTGTTTCCGAGGCGATTTATCGAAATTTTTAGCGCATTTATTTTTTCCAAGTGCCGAGTTGCTAGCCCGACGATCAACCCCCAACCTGGAGGACCAGGTCAGTTTTTGTTTCACGGTGGGTAGTTTATTTCCCCACTACCCTTCAGGCAGGCTGGATTGCCTACCTGACGAGCGTTCCCCAACTCCAATGGGGACGCACCCGATGGAGGTAACTGACAAATCCCCACACGGGATTAATAATAGATGAGTAGTTCCATATAACCTATTAAAAAACTAGTGAGGTTTTAAACCTTCTTGAAGGAGAATGAAAGAATTGAATGGGAAAAGAAATTAATGGGCAGTTCTTGAATTCATAAGCTCCTTCAGGAATGCCACTTCACAAATTAAAATTTAAAATTGGTAGTATCTTTCAATACTGAACAACCTTTGTGTAATGGATCACGCCTTTTGGTCTGAAAAGATGACAATTTCGGTCAGAGTTTCATTTGCTATGACAATAAATAAATCTCAAAAGCAAAGGTTAGAATTTTTTTTCCATTTTTGATCTTACGATAAAGGTATAATTACAATTAGGATTTTAGATTAGAAAATCTAATTCAATTAATGTAGGGGAGAGTGAGGTTAACTGGTTCACTTTTTTGAAGTTGAATAAAACTCTAATATTAAAATCAAATAAAGTTATTTTATCTACTTCCGGGAGATAAGTGTGTACTTAGCGCCTCCAAATAGCGCGGCTATGACGGCAATTAATTTGTTTCGTGGATTAATGTTCTTTTAACTTCCTTAGGGAGTTAATATTGATTGCTAGGCAACTGAATAAAAATAATTTAAAATTAGTAACTTGATTTATTTTTTAATAATTATACATTTTTTATATGAAATAAAAATTCGCCGTCGGCAAGATTCGAACCTCGGATGTTCACATTGCAAACCATGTACTATCACCATTTCGCCACAGGGGGTGACATACAAAGTAATGCTTTAAATTGTCAAATCTGCTACACAAAACCATAGAAACACTACTTCAATTATATTTAACCTCCAAATTCTAATGCGTCTAATTTACTCAATTTGCTAGGCAACTGAATAAAAATAATTTAATATCAATGTAACCCTGTGTTTTTTATGTAAATTTTTTGAATTAGCTGTAACTCGAGAACGACGCTAGATATCGAAAAACTGAGCAAAAAAATCTCCCCCCCCGCCCCAATCTTACTTATTTAACCCCCCAGGGAATTGTCGGTAGGAAGGCATATGCAAAAAATCAGATCGATCGCGCGTAAAAAAATTTACTCATAGTTTACTCAAGTTTAACATATTTAGCACGGAAGTAGATAAAATAGTATATTAAACTTGGGAGATAACGTTGCATTACCGCACTCTTGTTTCAAAAGCCCTCGGGCCTTCGGCCCTCGAGCTTTTAAAACCTTCGTGCGGGTAATGCACCTCATATCTCCCGCGTAAATAATATACTATTACATACTGAAATCATGCAGTTGTCAGTACATATTTTGAAAATCTGGAAGATGTAGAAATGGTTATACTAATATGAAGTGTTAATAGAAATTTAATGCTTTCTTTAATTTAATAAAAAATTATTTTTTTTAAACTTAATGTAAAAATAACTTTCCTGCTCTAAAAACATCTGTAAATTGTCAAATGCCAACAATATGAGCTAAACTTTGTTACGCTGTCATGGATCCATAGGCGATTCAGAGTGTCACCCACTTCTCTTGGCATGAATTTTCTTTCCCAGGGGTGGATTTCTGCAAACTTACCTCGAGCATATGCGAAAGAATAAAGATAACATCGTCTCTCTTTTTATACATTTATTTAAGATGAATATATACATTCATATTTTATTTACATAGAACAAAATACGTTAGTTTCCTTAAAACTAAAATTCATTCATCCATTCATACGATTAAAATTATTACATCATATTAAACAAAATAAGAATTGAATTAATTCAATATTTTCTTTCCTGTTGTTCATTACTAGATAATTAATAAACAAAATACATACAACAAAATATTTTATTGTTTCACGATACCTTTTACTATTGTGTTACGACCGCACCTGTGTGGAATGTGCGAATTTAGTATTTTTATGCACATTTGTATGAGATGGTGAATCGTTGGATGGGTTAGGTAAACCACCTCCATCAAGTTAGCCCCCCTTTAATCGAATTTTTAACTTTTTCTTATGCCAAACGTTTGGTAATCGTTAGGTAAGATTTGGTAGTTCGATTAAAAGTTTTGGTAGTTCTTTGTTTTTTCGTAATTAACCAATCAAATTTTTTTGTCAAGTTAGCCCCCCTTCAATCGATTTTTTAACTTTTTTTTAGCTCATTTGATCGATTAAAATACGCAGAGGTTTGGTACCCCAATAAAAAGTTTTGGTAGTTTCTAATTTGGTGGTAAATAATTAATTAAGTTGGAAGTTTACTTATACGCACGCGCTAAACTTAACGTGTATACAACAATAATTGTTTATTGCCAATTTGGCCTAATTTAAACCATTTTTTAACCTTTTTTAATGCCAAGCGATAGGTCATCATCATGAAAGGTTTATTAGTTCGATTAAAAGTTTTAGTAGTTCTTTGTTTTTTCGTAATTAGTTAACTAATCAAATTTATTTGTCAAGTTAGCCCCCTTCAATCGATTTTTCAACTTTTGTTCAGCTCATTTGATAGGTTATAATATTATGTAGAAGTATGGTAGCCCTATAAAAAGTTTTCGTAGTCACTAATTTGGTCAAATAATTAATTAATTTTGAAGTTTTACTTATGCGATATATATTAAATAATAAAAAAGTTACAGCAAAAAATATGTAACAAAAATCTTTAAAATGCTCTCCTGTAAAATAAGCAAAATCGAGTTACAATGTTATTCATATCAAGTGTCGATTTATAAGTTCCTTCAAAGGTATGCGTGATCTCATTGCAGACGCGTTGGCGGTCATGTCAGCAAAGTTTACATAGCAACCTCTGTTATCATTTGTAATGCAACAATGGGGACCACTTTATGATAGTATTACTTTGCTATGTTTAAATGCAACGTGAAATATTCAAGGCTCATTATCTCGAAACTATCGTTTTTGAGTTATGTGGGATTCCCCTAAATGTGGATTTTAAATATACATTTGATTTTAAAACTTAAATTAAATTAATTAATTACGACCAAATTTGGCACTACCAAAACTCTTTATATGACTATACCAAACTTCTACACATTATAATCGATCAAATGAGCTAAAAAAAGTTGAAAATCGTTTGAAGAGGGGCTAACTTGACAAAAAATTTTATTAGTTAATTAGGCAAAAACGAAAAAATACCAAAACTTTTAATCGGACTACCAAACCTTACGTATCGATTACCAATCGTTTGGCATTAAAAAAAGTTACAAATGGTTTAAATTAGGCCAAATGGCAATAAATTATTATTGTTATATTCCTGTGAAATTTAGCGCATGCGCATAAGTAAACTTCCCACTTAATTACTTATTTACGACAAAATTCGGGACTACCAAAACTTTTTATAGGACTACCAAACCTCTACACATTATAATCGATCAAATGAGCTAAAAAAAAGTTGAAAAATCGATTGAAGGGGGGCTAACTTGACAAAAAAATTTGATTAGTTAATTACGAAAAAACAAAAAACTACCAAAACTTTTAATCGGACTACCAAACCTTACCTAACGATTACCAAACGTTTGGCATAAGAAAAAGTTAAAAATTCGATTAAAGGGGGGCTAACTTGATGGAGGTGTGTAAACCTTGGTGTTGATTCGAGGACTTGATTATCGATGCTCGATCTCTTGATATTTTCAAATAGGGCCATAACGAGTGCACCGTACGCACTTTCTATTTTTATTAATGTACGATCAGAAGTTTACACTATAAAAGTTAATTAAAAGATTCTTTCGACCAACAATTCCATAACACAGTCTTTGTTTCGTAGAACCGGCACGCACATAGTAACAATAATTGTAATCCTTGGAGTATTTTGTTATAACTTTTTGAGAAAATATTTATTGTTCCTTATTTTTGGGAGCATTTTGAATCGATAAAATTAATCAACATCGCGTTGTTTGTGATATTTACGTCGATGCAATTTGATAATAAACTTTTATTTAACTTAATTTTATTGCACACTATTAGTATTTTACTTAATTTGAATTTTAATAATTATTTTTATACACTATTACTACTTGATTATATTTAATTTAACTTAATCACTGAATATTTTATTAGATACTTGGCATTTTCTTAAAATTATTATCAACTTAAACTAAAATTGAGTGCATGTTCGAGTGGCCAGTCGAAGTAACACTGATTACATCATGCAATTTACATCCGTCTTTGCTTCAACGAGCATGCATTTTTCACGTGATATTTAAAGTAACCAATCACGTAATTTTAATCTTAGACAAAGTTTTGTAACACAGAAAGAGAAGTCTTGCATATGACGGAGATATCATTATTCTTGGCGGTTAAATATTATTATGTCATTCTTTGATTCATATTAAAACAACTGCATCGTAATCAAATTCTGTTACCAGGCGTATTCAAAAGTACAGCTAGGTAAAAATAATTACTTTTATATATAAATTTATTATATTTTTATCGTAACTTTATTTACTTAACCAAAATGAACGATTATATATTGCTTGAATTAAAATTTTCGTAACCCCGTCGCGGTCAATTAAGGGTAGCCGTAACAACTTTCAATAGCATTGATAGACAAATCCATTTGGAAGGCAATGAAACTATTTTTAATACTTACTATTGGTTCACTAATTCCTAATTCAAAAAGGACTAATTTGATAATATTAACAATAAATTATCATTTTTCCGCATACTTACCTCAATTAAAAAATCTTAATGCATTAATATTGATATTACACAAATACTTCATGATTAACAATATTGTGTATAGATAAAACCCTTTATCGATATAATTGATCTACCAGGCTTTATATAAATATCATCTTTTCTCTTTGCAGAAGCATAAGCAGTCAACATGTTGTTCCTGGTACTTTCGTTGGTAATCTGCAGTGCTCTTGGTAAGTAAAATCAATGTCACTCTAAAACTTTTTGTCGAATTAGACAGATTATAACATAAATTTTATAATATTTACAGCAAATCCAATTTTTCTATCTGAAAATAAAGATCAAAGATTAGTTGGTGCTTCTGGGGCTTTTGTTGGACAATTTCCCTACCAAGTTTCACTCAGATGGAGTAATAACGGTGGCCACTTTTGTGGTGGCTCTATTATTAGCGAAGAATGGGTTCTAACTTCGGCGCGTTGTATATCAGGGTAAGTCGAAGAGTTCTTAAAAAAATTGGAAGGTCATACTGAAACGTGTTTATGTTACAGGAGGACCGCATCGTCTATGAGACTTGTAGTTGGAACAATCTATCTTAATGTTGGAGGTGTTTCGCATGATATTTTACTTTTAAATCCACATTCAGAATTTAATCCGAATCTTAACTTGAATGACATTGGCTTAATTCGAGTAAACGGACGAATTTCATTGTCTGATAATGTTAGACCAGTTGGTCTTAGTAATGATCCGTCATCCGTAGGTTTACCTCTTACGGTATCTGGTTGGGGATTGTCTAGTTATCCGTCAAGTATTTTCCCTAATACTTTGCAATGGTTAACTATCACATCCATTAACAATCAACAATGCCAGCAACGATTACCAGGATATCCAATTTATGACACTCACATATGTAGTGAACCAAGAGTTGGACAAGGAATATGTGAAGGAGACTATGGTAGTCCTTTAGTGTATGGTAATCAACAACACGGAATTTCTGCTTGGTCTATCCCTTGCGGCGCAGGTTATCCTGATATATACACACGAGTATCGACTTTCCGGGATTGGATTAGAGCTATTGCAAATGTATAGAAAATTGTAAAATATTAATTTTTCCAATACATTATTTAAATGTAACTATTTTATTGGACTAAAGCTATATTAAATAAAACTACAATTGAAGAATACTAGCATATTTTTTAATGATAGAAATAAAAGTACTTTTTGTGGTTCGTTAGTGGTTATCGGAATCCCTTCGCTCGTCTGCCGATTCCTACAAAAAGTAAAATTGATAATTTCGGAGCGACTTTGAACGCCTTATTTGACCTTCAATTTAAAAATTTTATAAATTATCAAAGTCGCCAAGCTATTATCAATTTCACTTGCAATAAATCACGTTTGCTAATTTGTGAGACAAAAAGGGGGTCCAGTTATGTAACCATTAATGGCCTGAACAAAATTTCTTCAGCTACACACTAGAGAACAAGATTATTTTAGTCTATAGAAATCATATTTCTATATAGCGCTTTCGATCAAGAAAACCGGGATCCAAAAAATTGGGAGCTTAGAGACCCTTGAAATAGCATTAAAAAGTATAGTTGCGGTATGGGGCAGTAAACTATTACGTTTCACCCCCATAAAATCGCGTAAAACAAAAAATAATCGATGTTACATGTACGAGAGGCGTGCTGCTTCTGCCGGTCCCTAAAACGCTAAGTATAAGACTAGTTCTTTCTGCACGCACCGTCAATAGAATGAGCTACGCGCGGGAATCTCGTTAAGTTTACCACTGAATCTCGTTAAATTAGCTAAGTTCAAAATCGATTTATTGAAAAGTTTGGACCTAATTCTCGAAGATTCTTTTGGCAATTTGCTATATTAACCATGTTCTTTAGTGTGTAGCAGAAGAAAGTATGATTCGAACATTAATGTTTAGGTCACCCTAGCCCAAAAAGGTTAACTCCAAAAATGTCAAAAATGATCGTTTATTAGTCGTTTTAAAATTATACAATAACTAGCTGACCCGGCAGACGATGTCCTGCCTGGAATTAACTGACTTTGACATAAGAATATTAACCTTAAAATAATGACATTGGCACTCAAAGAATTGTTTATCCAAATATAAATTATAAAGTTGTATTGGTTTTATGTACTTTTTTATTATTTTATATTTTCTGTTTGCGCCCCCATATTATAGTAAACCAAGAACGATTTCAATCAGATGATTTTTAAAAATTTTTTTCGTATTATTCGTTTAGATGATTAGGGGGAATCAGATATCAATTTTGGTGATGATCGATGAAATTCGAAAAAAAACTTTTTTTGTGCGGATGATTTTTAAAAATTGTTTTCGTATTATTCGTTTAGATGATTAGGGGGAATCAGATATCAATTTTGGTGATGATCGATGAAGTTCCAAAAAAAATTTTGTTTTGCGGATAAATTTTAAAATTTTTTTTCGTATTATTCATTTAGATGATTAGGGGGAATCAGATATCAATTTTGGTAATGATCGATGAAGTTCCAAAAAAAACTTTTGTTTTGCGGATAAATTTTAAAATTTTTTTTCGTATTATTCATTTAGATGATTGGGGGGAATCAGATATCAATTTTGGTGATGATCGATGAAGTTCCAAAAAAAACTTTTGTTTTGCGGATAAATTTTAAAATTTTTTTTCGTATTATTCATTTAGATGATTGGGGGGAATCAGATATCAATTTTGGTGATGATCGATGAAGTTCCAAAAAAAACTTTTGTTTTGCGAATAAATTTTAAAATTTTTTTTCGTATTATTCATTTAGATGATTGGGGGGAATCAGATATCAATTTTGGTGATGATCGATGAAGTTCCAAAAAAAACTTTTTTCTCCAACCGTATTAAAAGCAGTACATTTTTAATAGCATTACCTCAACTAAAAGTTGACGTTTTTGTTATAAATATAAAAATGCGAACATTGCTAAGCAACACTTTTTTTTACGTGGACTAAAAGTACTTTTTTTTACGCCGGACTAAAAGTGAATTAAATATATTTTTTAATGTCAATCATTTATTGGCTATACATAATGTTACACGAATAACAATAATAATCAAACAATAATAATCAAAATAAATAATAATAATCAAAAAAAAACTTAACACCTTAATCCTTCAGGTTAATATTAATTGTACAGTTTACACAAGATTGGTGAAATGTAATTAAACCCGTTTTGTTACCGGCAATTCCAAATATTAAAACAACCTAAAAACGTATATAAAATTTAGGTGCTATTTCAATTTTTAATATTCTAAGTTTACCTTAATCATTAAAAATTTATCATCATTTCCTTTGATTAGAAATTCGTCCGCTTGTTCTTTTGTTAGAACTCGAGATTTTTTAGGTGTGTAACCGTTATTTTGCTTTTTTAAAAACGCACGTAATTTTGAAAATTTTCCAATATCTACGTTAATTTTTAGGTTCAGTGTTGCTTTAACCATGGAATATTGTGACCAAAGTGTTGAAGATTTCATTGTACTAGACAAATACGAAAAATATACCAATAAAACGTTCTCCGAACAGGATTTTAAATTTTTTTCGTTACACCATCGCAAAAAACGGTTGTATGCGAATTCATATACCTCTCTTGACTTGGATGGCAATAAGTCTAAAACCACATCTTTCGCTATTTCAATTATATCTGTAGGTGTATTAGAGGAATCGTCTTCAAACATTATAAAATAAACGAATTAAATTTCACTTTGATTATGTTGTAAACAAAATTATGACAACTTAATATAAAAAAACAAAAATTCCAGTCACTGGATTTTCATTACACGAATATTAAAATAAAATGTTTGAAGTAATTTAAATTTTGAATTTCGCATTATTAATGATGTACGTAGTATTTAAATTTTGGTTGGAGAAAAAGTAGTATGTCTCATTTGGATTAAAAGTGTCTTTGTTTGACGTGCGATTATTGCATTCGCTCGGCTCCGCTAGCGCTCCGCCTCGCAAATGCAAAAAATTGCTTGTCAAACAAAGTTTCACTTTTAATCCGAATAAGACAATGTACTATTGTTTTGCGGATAAATTTTAAAATTTTTTTTCGTATTATTCATTTAGATGATTGGGGGGAATCAGATATCAATTTTGGTGATGATCGATGAAGTTCCAAAAAAAACTTTTGTTTTGCGGATAAATTTTAAAATTTTTTTTCGTATTATTCATTTAGATGATTGGGGGGAATCAGATATCAATTTTGGTGATGATCGATGAAGTTCCAAAAAAAACTTTTGTTTTGCGGATAAATTTTAAAATTTTTTTTCGTATTATTCATTTAGTTGATTGGGGGGAATCAGATATCAATGTTGGTGATGATCGATGAAGTTCCAAAAAAAACTTTTGTTTTGCGACCCCTTCTAAGCTAATTTTAAAAATATTGTGCAACACCACTGAGTATATATCAATGTCATTTTTAAGGTTAACATTCTTATGTCAAAGTTGTGCCCCCTATTTGTCGAGCCGCTACTGACTATAATATGTCAATGTCATTGAATTAAGCTTTTAGTGTCAAAATCGCATCGTAACTATGACAACGACTGTGACCTGAAGCGTTTAACTCCAGATGACCGTCTTATGGTAGCGAATTACTAAAATCAAAGACGACGAAAAGTTTACTCTTGAATGTCGCCAGATCTCGTGAAAGTTTCAACGCCCACAGTTACGGGGTTTAGTCGTCTATGCGGAACACACATACATACAAGCATTTTTATATATAAGAAGATACTGCATTATTCCTTAAAAATATTAACATTAATTCTTTGTCAAAGTGAAAATCTTCAATATTTTTATTTCTACCATTAATCCACAGTTGGCTAGAAAAAAGTAATTAAAAACTAGTGTTCTTCAACCTTGAAGTTATTCTCTGAATATTTAAAATGGCATTTCAGGTGCAAAGGACTTTCCAAATTACAAAAAAAATTGCCAAATTAATTCAGTTGACACAGCAACGCAACACTTCGCTTAATCCAATGCGCTGGTGGAAGATCGGTGTTCAAAAGAAACGGTAAGACGTAATTTGTCGAGTGACCAGTGGTAGATAAAATTCCCCGACGTTCCGAAGTCTTGTACAGTGGCGATACGTAACGGCCTCGTTCACCATACTGATTTAAGGTGATCGGTTCGAGCCACATCAAAGGCATAACATCGTTTAACACTTTTGGATGCAGTTCTTTCAATATGCATGCTTCCACATCCCATCTTGCTCCATCCGTAAATAAACCATAAACATATTATATCCCATTTTCTGGCGAAGTTTCGGAATCAAATACTTTCAGGATATGAAAATCAAATGTTAGTTGATCTATAGGTATATGGTATATTTCCTAGCGAAATTTTGCTTAGCTCCTGTTAAAAATGCTTGGGCGAAAAAGAATCCAGAAAGCCAGAATGTCTTGGGTTTGCCATTTTCAAACCAAGTTTGCAGAAATAGTATTCGGTCCACAAAATCTGCGATGTAATTTGGGAGCGTTTTCAAACTGGGATACGACACTTTTGCCCACTGCGCGGGTATACATACGTCCCAAAAGTAAAGAATTTGCTAACGTTTCCAATTCAGGCGTCATCACGATCAAACCTTTCACTGCCTTTTGTATAGACTGCAAAGAGCCACGTATTTCGTTGAGTAATTTAGTAAATCTTTCCATTTCTTGAACCAGAACGGTATTCATCGATTCGCTATATTGGACTGGAAATCTACTTTTTGCCATTTCCAAGTCATAATTTGGGGGCAACTTGAATAGCACGTCGTTTGTTACAATTGTTAACATCACATCTTCTTCTCCACCACGACTGCTACCTTCACCTTGTACCAATATAATGGAATTTAGCAGTAAAGTTGATATGCGCAAATCGCGAGTTATTCCAGCATTTTTATGTAAACCAAAAACTTCGGGTGGATGGATTTGCGGTAAAGATTCTATATGGTCAATGTATTCGTCGTATTCTGGATATCTAGGCAAATTATAACAATTTCCAACTTCCGAAAAAACGTAATTCATATTTGTAACAACATTGGAATTTAAAAATGAACTCAGTATTGTCACGATTAATCGTTGATCCCAGTCATCCGTTACACGACCTCCGTAATTACACTCTCCGGGGAAGGTAACAAACTCCTTCGTAAGGATCATCAGGATATTCCTTAATAAACATTTGTAATTGTACAGCAGATATTTCGAAGTCTGATTCGTTAAATCTATAATACGGAATGTTCCAACCGAGAGGGCCAAAACTTCTTCTCTCTTGAATGACGGCATGGAAAAAAGCAATACCATATAGGAGTCGAGAAAACATTTGTTCCTTTTCAACGGAAGAGTTGTAGAATTCGGGATCTTTCACCGGTTCGCTTAAATATGATCGCAAAAGGTTTTGTTGCAAACCTGTAGGTGGTTCGTTTGTCATTTTGACACCGTTTTGCAAAATCGATATTGGAAACTGTTCGGATGGATAACTGGTGAGCCACAATCGAAAGTGCATGTGGGTATTCGATGCGTCCAAACTCTCAAAAATCTTTTCTAGAGGTGTCATCCAACCACGACCAAGTGGCAATTTTGCAAGCAAACCCAAGAACCTTCTTCTTGGCCTTGCTCGATGAGTGCTTTAGCAATAGGTCCTAATTGACCTAACGATATGTATATTACCGAAATAAATATTGAAGGCTGGTGAAATATAGCATCAAACTTTTTTTTTCACAAAGGTTTGTCCAGAATTGGTTTTGCGCCGAATTGGTGTTGTGCTGAATTGTCCAGGAGCCGAATTGTACTGTTGCCATTAATTCTTACGTTATAAGTTTAAGTGCAACCATGAATGCAAATAATTAGTCCGCGAAAATTCAAAAGAGGTTACTATCATCAAGGTATTCTAATAATTACAAACGGCAAAAATTCAAGGAGCTATTCCCTGGATTATTCTAAGAATATTACGTGCTTTGATTATTTTTAAAAAGCCGCTATGTTTCGAAGATACACATTTGCCAATTGATATTCTGATTTCTGAATGAAATCGTCAATCCTAATTCAGATTTGTCAATTGATATTCATAAGGCAATTTAGGAACCAATAAATGAAAATTAGAAAGTGGGTCTAAATTTCATTTGTCGGTTTCTAAATTGAAGGCTTATGAATATCAATCAATTGACAAATCTGAATTACGATTGACGCCTTTAGAATATCAATTGACAAATCGAATTACAATTCACGATTTCAGAACAGCAGTGGAGGTTTTCTAAAGTACTTCTGGAAAAGGTGTAGATAAAAGGTAACTTTATTAGAAAAAATGATATTATTTCGGAATCAACATGGTTTCACAAAACTGTAACCTACCATCAGGATCATCTTCGTTTAGTTCTTGAACACGAACCATTTTTTAGGGATGCCACTTTCTCAATTTCAAATATTTTATGACGAAACGAAAATATCGCGTTGTTTGTCGCCACTTGACGAGTGGATAAATGGGGATTTTCTTGAAACTCTAGTCAAATTATTTAGTTGAACATCTTCTTGAACTGGTGGACGATCCGATCTAGGACGATCTCTCGTATGATCCACTAGCAAATGTTTTGCTGTTTTGCTAACGGCGGCACGCGTAATTGTATTAAATAACCGATAATCATCAGAATTTAAATTCTTTGCCTTTCAGACAAGCGACGAACCATTTCAAAATATTTAAAAATTTAAAATAAAATCTAATTATTGTAATTTAGGCAACGATTTATTAACAAAATACTAGACCACAGAATACATAATTCTAATTACTATCAAAACCACAGTTATTTTTTCCTGCGCCTTCTTTATAAATAATTGCTATACCCAGTTATATTCTATGAAGTGCTTGACATTAGATAAAAGATACTTCCTTTGTCTAGTGCCAATGAACTTGCATTTCCATGGGAAATGCAATATTTGCAAATTGTTTAGTGTCTGTAAAAGTTCAACCAAAGAAATGATTTGTCAGTAGTAGTTAAACAACAGTAGATTAAGAACGTTCGTTCAAGTAGGATGTAGTTTTAGTGTTAGAATTCAATAAAGAAAATCAAGTTGTAACAAGTTTAATAAATAAATAAAATAAAAAGTTTTAAGTGTTTTTAAGTAAAATAAATTGGGTAAACCCCAAACAAAACTGGCGCAGTCGCTAAAGGATCCGAATGTTTTGGGAAAATTGGTACTCAAATCGTCTGAAATTTCCAAAAAACCACGGAAACTGCAAAACAACCGATTTCAATTGAAGTGAATTAAAAACGTCACAACATTTGGAATCAAACCTAGCTTAAGAAAAACTACGGATAAAACTGGCCGTAAAACAACCAATTGAAGCGAATTAAAAACGTCGTAACATTTGGAACAAAGTGGATTAAAAACGCCAAAAACCCTAGTTTAAGAAGAAATTGGAAAGTGGACAAAAATAGCCACGACCCAAAACCGATCAAGGATTGGAGATTAAACAAGAATCGTTAAGCTACAATCTGGAAATCGACCCTAGCTAAGTTACCAAATAAGAAGAAAGCAACCAATGAAGTTGACAATAATTTTGATGTAAGTGCTAATAATATAATTAATCCATTCCTTAAAAATTCAATTAAATAATCGTAACGAAAAATTTTTTTTAACATAAGCAAATATTTTAATTAAAGTAATCCTTTATTTTAAATTCACATTAGATTAAATAAATTAGAATTAACAAGCGCGAAATAGAATATTTAAAACAATTAAATTTATTACGTAGTTTAAATTTTAAATTTTGTATGAATAAAATTTTTTATGTTCGACGAATTAACGAACGCATTGCAAAATTTAACAATCGCAGAAGAGAAAGGTAACATGACGACACCAACCTTATCTAACCCCGCTGTTAGCTATCAGTTTATACGACTATATTTAGACACGATAACACCATATGATGGAAACCCATTAACTTTAAACATCTTCTTAAGCGCATGTGAAAATTTTATAGACAGTTTTTTAAATAATTCTAATGTAGATGACCCTATAAACCAATTTTTGATACGTGCAATTCTTGGAAAACTTTCGGGCAGAGCTTTAACAATAGTTGCTAACAGACCGGAAATCGATAATTGGAAATCGCTAAAAGAAATTTTGATGTTAAATTTTAGTGACAAAAGAAATATAGATAATTTAATTCAAGATTTAATTTTGCTAAGACCCCATAAAAACGAAAATCCTAACAATTTCGGAATAAGATGTCAAGACGCTCGCAGTTTAATTTTAACCAAAATTGACTCCAGTAATAGTATTGAACGAAAATTGCAGATCAAAACTTATGATGATCTGGCATTAAAAACATTTATTAGAGGTTTAACGGGACAACTCCAAAATAATATTAGGCTTAGAGATCCCAAAGCAATTGAAGACGCATTAAATTTAGTAACGGAAGAAATGAACTTCTTGTATTACACGCAACAAAACAATAATTCGCAAACCCAGAAACCAAATTTTCAAAATTATAAACCAAATTACGAAACTAAACAAAACTTCCAAAATTTCAACACGCCTTTCCAAAGTACATCAAACTTTCATAATTCTAACACGCATTTTCAGAATAAACCCAATTTTCAAAATTTTTATCAAAATAGATCTAATTCAAAATAATAATTATTATCGACCTAAATCAAATTTCACACCAAACGCTCAAAAGAATAATTCAAATTTTCAAACAAGAAATTCAGCAAGAACGTCAACCTTTAAACCTACACCTATGGATGTAGATAGTTACCGTACAACGATTAATAAAACGATGACACAACCTAATTTTCATTTAAACGTAAATCCACAAAATTTTGGAAACGAATACGAACAATATTTTCCAAATTGTGAACAAATACCACCGGATTTTCACTTGGAAGAAGATCAAAACCATTTAACGTAACAAAAAATTTAAACATAATCGAAAATTACCATTTGCCATCACACCCACATGATTTAATAAATTCTTTGAAACCCACAAATTTTAGAAAAAACAAAGTTTTCCAAAAAAGTAATTTAAATATTGATCTTATGAGCGAACAAATTGTAACATTTCCGACCAACCAAAATTTTAGACGAAATCAATTTAAAAATCAAGAATCAACCAAAAAATGTAAAATCCTAATAGTTGACAGTATTAATGAATTGCAAGCGTTGCAAAACCAAGTTTCAAAACCCAAACAATTAATTGAACAAAATTTAGAGACAACAAAATTGGAAATTGAAAATTCAAATAAAAATAATATCAATAATCTTGAACAACCAAAATTAAATTTTAATGAGATTCAAACAAATAAATTATTGTTGAAACTAAATAATTCAAAAAATTTGATCGAAACCATGATTAATCAAAATGATAAAAAATTAATATTGCTGCAAAAATCAATATCAGAAAATCAAAATCTAAAACCACCCGAATTAATTAAACCACCTTATTTAGAAACGACAAATTTCAAAAGACAAAATCTAAATAAAAACCACAAACGCGCAAATAAAAAATCAACTATTAATTATAAAAGGAAACATCTCAGAAATTGTCACCTTTTTATAAATAAATCACTACTAATTTTGAAAATCAATAATCGAAAGAGGAAAAAATTAAATAACCATTTCATCAATTGCTACTCATTACTGTTACCGCCGAAAGAAAAAAATAATTATTGTTAACAATTTTAAGTAATTAATATAAAGCTTGATAGTTCCAAATTCTAAATTTTCAAATTTTAAATATAGAACTGTTCAATTATACTAACAATCATATTTAACGATTATAGATGCATTTACCAAACTGGCACAAATATTTAAAGTAAATATTAAAACGCAATTAACAGCAAAAATTCAATTTTCAATTCAAATTTTCAAATTTCAAAAAATTCAAATTCAAATGAACAAATACGAAATCATTCATTTAAAAGAATTAAAAGGACCAAATTTCATTTCAGATTTCTAGTATGCTAGCATCAGCAAATGAACCAAATTACAGTAAATGGCAAATCCCCTATACCCAATATTACAAAATATTGGACAAATTAGGAAATGCATAAATCAAAATTCTCATCTTGGACGTTTATCCAAATTTTTGATATTTCCCAAATAGTAAACCATTTTAATGAACTATTACAATACTAGCACCAAACTTTAAATTCAACATTCAATAATGAACATAAAATAGAATTTTATAACTCCCACCAATTAGTCGAATATTTAACAAACTCGAAATTAAAATAACATTAGAACTATTGTTAAAGATCAAATAACATTAATGCAAAACACGATTTCAATTTTCAATCAAAGTTCAACAAAACTTGCACAAAATCAAAATATTCTAAATTCAAAAATCATGAAAATTTTATAAATTAAAAGTTACGATTATTTTCAATTGTATCCTAATTTTCACCAATGATCATTACAAATTAATCCTTCCTAATTCCAAATTTCTTATCCTAATGAGCACTATTATTCGAATTTTGGAGAAAAATGTAAAAGAATAACTGGAAACACGACTCTCCATGCGAAGTTCAACTCTTGTGATAATCCGAGAAATTCTCCAATTGTAAACAACAAATTGCAACATTCGTTGGTTTAAAAGTTCAAAAGTTAACACCCGGAAAATGGATAATTGTAACTACAGAACAAATAGTGGCCCATCAAAAAAGTGCTACGATGGAAAAGAAAATGTTTTTCTAAACGGTACATGCTATCGAACTGCCAAATTATTGTGAATTAAAAATCGGAAATTTTAAAAAATGATCACGATTCCCGACATCAACATTTCGACATTTAAAGAAGATCAACATAATAGTTCTACATCAAACCAATTGAACTGTCAAAATTGGACTTAGTGAATTTAAAAATATTCAAAGTGAATTTAGTGATAACAAAAGGCAATTAAATAAAAGTGCAGTGATTCGCTTCGATTCGACAAGTATTTGGACAATTTTGTATATGTATTTTGTAATTTTGTAAAAAAAAATAAATAATTTTTGTATTAATCATTTATAAAGTTTGTAAAATTATAATAGGATATAGGAAGTCTAAAGCAAAAAAGGGACAAGCAAAAACAATTCCAAATTCGATTGATTCAGAAAAATTAGAAACTGAAGTCCCAAATTTTTCCAACTTAGACGGGAGGAGTTATATTCTATGAAGTGCTTGACATTAGATAAAAGATACTTCCTTTGTCTAGTGCCAACGAACTTGCATTTCCATGGGAAATGCAATATTTGCAAATTGTTTAGTGTCTGTAAAAGTTCAACCAAAGAAATGATTTGTCAGTAGTAGTTAAACAACAGTAGATTAAGAACGTTCGTTCAAGTAGGATGTAGTTTTAGTGTTAGAATTCAATAAAGAAAATCAAGTTGGAACAAGTTTTATAAATAAATAAAATAAAAAGTTTTAAGTGTTTTTAAGTAAAATAAATTGGGTAAACCCCAAACAAAACTTACCCTAATAACTATAGCATGTATTTTTGAAACTTTAGGACTGATTATCTCAAAAACTTTTTTCTTCAACGTTATAGTTTTTACATTTTCATACTCTTTTCATACTTCTAGAAGAAGAGATACTCAGAAAAATGTGCTGTATCCAAATCCGTGAAGAAAAATAAGCATTGCAATTTAAAAAATTTACAATGTGGTCATAGCTCAAATAGAAAACAAGATAAAAAACTGTCAATAGCAGAAAAAAGTGCTCTTAAAACTATAAGGTTGACGTGATAAAATATATTTTATCGAATTTGTTCCAAAGTTTATAAGCTCATCACCATATTATGATGACATTGATAAACATGATTTGGATAATATCGACACTTTATAGGTCAATAGGCGTAACTCTCGAAATTTTGAAAATCGGGTATATCTGGGTTCCAAATGTCGTAACCCACCTTTTTTTCCTGCCTTCTGAAAAAAATGTAAAATGAGCGTTAAGCTTATTGACCTATGAAGAGCTGATATATTGGATATATAAATAAGCTCATATTTTAATTGTATTTTTGAATATATTATGATCATAGAATCTCAGTTTCACACTCCTAATTAAATGTATTAGTACTGTAATGTATCGTAGCCTTTAATTACCCTTAACGTTGGTACGATAAATAAATATGTAATGTTCCCCTTTAATTTATAAAATAAATTATGCTTTCAATAAAATTTGCCCTTACCTGGATTCTTATCCCACAATGATAACTTTTGTGGACGAAATTTTGTAGGTCACCACGGCTAGCTCTTAATTTTATCAAAAAAATTCTTTTATTGTTAATAACTTTTCTTGATTGCATTAGCTTATCATTAAAATGAACAAAATTCATAAATTTTTAATATTGATTTATTTGATTTTAAATTGAAAATAACATTTTCATGGCAATTTGATTTTAATGAAAATTTTTCATAAATTTTTATAAATGGTTGTTATGGAAACAATTAAATTTTTACGCACACGCCTTAAATTTAATGATAACAAAATTTCTTAATTATAAAATAGATTTATGCAAATAAATGTTTATTAATATAAGATTTCTGACCTTTTATTTTGTTTAAAAATTCCGCACTGTATAATTAAAGAATTTAACCTCACTTCCTGATTGCATCATTTTCTTTCTTGTATTTTGATGGTTGATCGTTCACCCACTAATTTTTCTCTACATTTATCGTTGTGTTCATCTGATTTAATTTTCGGCAAATCCAACGATATTCACCGCCGTAAATAACAATTTTAATATAAATTGGTGAGTACCCTGGCAAATTTTTACATTTATCACGTAATATCACTTCTTTTTAGGTTAATCCATTTTCACTTCCCTATTTCGGGTTATTTTAACACATTTTATTGTAAAAACTCTGGAGCAACCAAAATTACGTGTACATCTTCGTGAAATTATTTTGTTACTTTTTTTAAACAAAACTCATTACCAAGGATATTATTTTTGTTACAAAATCCAACGCCTGTCTGTTTTTATGTTATAAAGTATTTTATTGGCAGGTAAATTAATCGATATTTTCGTCACTTGATTTTTAATTCAAATATTGTTTTTATAGGAACGATCCGCAAATTCGAATATGATGCACTATAATTGTTTAATTTGAAGCGAATAATTGTCCGTTCAGTTTATCGCACCAAATTGTGATAAATATTATCGAGAAACCTTTTTTTTTAAGTTTGCATAACACACTAATCAGTAATTACCTAATTTTATAACAAATTTTTAACTAACATAATTTTTAACTAACAACTTATAACTAACAAATAATAATTATTTTTACATGATCTAATTTTAATTTCATTTACGATTTAATCGGTTTTTTTCATATTGCCATGATTTCTGTTAATAATTGCACATTTATTTAAATTTTGATTAACAACTTGTTCATCCTTTTAACTTGCTACTGCAGCTAAGCAAAGAACATTACAGTACCTATATTGAAGTTCATTTCAACAAAAGAAGTTACATGTTGTTATACTGTAACTCCAAGTTGTAATCAGCAGATCCTAATTTTTAAAGCTTCTCTATTTTGATAAATTTTCGGTGCACTAATTAATTTTTCAGTTACGGCTACTCAACTTTCAAGCCCTGCTCTTGACCAACGCAATTTTTTTTCCCAAAACTTCACGTCCTTACTTATCACACTTTAATCACTACCCAATCTAGGATTTTTTCTTAGTGTGCTGCCTTAAATGAATTCGTAAATCACTCTTATCCGCACATTGCAAACCACAAATCTTGCAAATATACTCATTATCATCAACATGACTTTTCAGATGTAGTTGCAAACTATTTCTAAATGAACATTTATAATCGCAAATCTCGCATGCGAATGGTTTTTCGCCAGTATGAATTCTGAGATGGTTTCGCAAGCTACGCTTCCATGCGCTTTTAAAGTCACAAATCTTACAACAAAATGGTTTCTCATTGGTGTGATTTTTCATATGTCGCTTTAAGTTGTCTTTACGTGCGCATTTATAATCACATATATTGCAGGAAAACAACTTATCGTCTGTTTTGGTGTGCGTAAGCAAATGACGTTGCAGACTATTTTTCTGGGTGCATTTGAAGTCGCAAATTTTGCAAGCAAAAGATTTCTCACCAGTGTGCCTCCTGATGTGATTTTCTAAGCCATTTCTTTCTGCACATTTCAAACCACAAATTTCACATATGAACGGTTTCTTGTCGTCGTGT
Organism: Podabrus alpinus; assembly: GCA_932274525.1. Classification (NCBI taxonomy): domain Eukaryota; kingdom Metazoa; phylum Arthropoda; class Insecta; order Coleoptera; family Cantharidae; genus Podabrus; species Podabrus alpinus. The sequence continues at coordinate 67,706,684 of OW026454.1, forward strand.
ATTCTATTATGTCGGGTTAAGCCACTCTTCCACGCACATCTAAAGTTACACTTATTACAGGCAAACGGTTTTTCTCCACTGTGGGTTCGCATATGCACCTTCAAACTACCCTTCCAAGCACATTTGACGTCACAAAGTTCACAAGAAAATGGTTTCTCACCGCTGTGAGTTCGAGCATGAAGTTTAAGCGCTCCTTTTCGTAAGCATTTAAAATCACAAATGTCACAAGCGTATGGTTTTTCGCCAGTATGGATTAGCAAGTGCGCTTGCAGTTGTGATTTTCGTTCAAATTTAGCATTGCAGTAATTACAGATAAAAGTTTTCGTTCGTTGCGGTAACGATGAACTTCCTTCGGTTTTAAATTCTGTTGTGGATTGGAAATCAAAAACGAAACTGTTTTGTTGAACCGTATAGTGAATATTTTCAACTTTGCACTTCACATCTTCCACTTCCATATCTGGGTTACGACTCGTGTTTTTGTCTAACACAAATATTTCTTCATCTGTTGGTTCTTCTTTTACCATGGTTCGAAGTATCTCAGTTTTTACTTTGTAATCTTTTGTGCTATTTTCCGTCATGTTCAAGTTTTTTGACTATTTCGTGTGAGCTTTGGTAAGCTGTCAAATATTTGTGAGGTTATGTTCGCAAGTGACGTTTGATTTATACAGGATGAATCAATGACGATGAACTTAAATTCAATTTATGACAAATCCAATTTCAATAAAAGATAAAAGAAAAAATTATGAGAAAATTTAATTCAATAACTTATTTATATCTACATATACTTACATAAATTTTTGGTATAATTCACTAAAATATTTCCCTTTGACTAGTTTTGGCTGTTCTAAGCATTAAACAATTTATTAAATTTTCTAATTTGTAATAAATATTTATAGGGGTAATATATTTTCTTCACAATTTATATCACACTTATATATTGCTCACATGAGTTCTTAAATGAAACTGTAGACTATTTCTTTGTGCACACTTAAAATCACAAAATTCACACGAAAATGGTTTCTCGCCGGTATGAGTTCTTAAATGAAGTTTCAAGTTCCCTTTTTGTGCAGACCTAAATTCACAAATACTACACGCAAATGGTTTTTCACCGGTATGAGTTCTCAAATGTCGCAACAAAATATTTTTCTGTGAGCACTTAAAATCGCACTTGCCACACGCAAACGGTTTTTCACCCGTATGAGTTCTTATATGAAGTTTTAAAATTCTCTTCTGTGTCGATTTAAAGTGGCACATGTCACACGCAAATGGTTTTTCACTTGAATGGCTTCTTAAATGACACTGCAAATTACTCTGATCAGCACTTTTAAAACCACAAACTTCACACACGTATGGTTTTTCACCACTGTGGTTTCTTAAATGAAGTTTCAAGTTACTCTTCTGTGCGCATTTGAAGTTACAAAATTCACAACAAAATGGTTTTTCACCCGTGTGAATTCTCAAGTGAATTTTGAGGTTACCTTTCAAGGAACATTTGTAATCGCAACGGTCACAATTGAACGGTTTACCGCCAGTGTGGGTTAGCAGATGTCTTTCTAATGCCGATTTCCAGTTAAACTTTGTTTTGCAAAATTTGCAAACCAATTGTTTAGGTTGGTGGGGTAGAAGCAAAGCTGAACTTACAACTTTTTGTGCTACTTCTGATGGATGGGAAGGAAGAAATATTTGCTCTTCTTTAAGTTTACCTGCGTTATTTATATCTTCTGGTTTATATTTAATATCTTTAATTTCCACTTTAATCTTCAAATTACAATTGACTGTTTCAATAGTTTGCACAATCTTTGAAATTGGCTTATCTTCTGAATCTATTTTAATGGTGTAATCATTATTTTCCATTTTTAAATATTGTAGTATTATCTTGGGTGATTTTGTTTTTAATTACTATATGATGTCATAAATTCATGGTCGAGGTTATGTATGCTCTACTATTATTATTAACCCCCATAAAGTCACGTGGGTTTGACATCTACCCTAAACTTTATTTTCAGTGATATTACAGGATTTTTAAAAGGGTACACGATTACTCCGAGACCACGGATCATAGTAACCAATTAAGGTAACCAATTCAATCATTTGCAGTGGCGGGTCGTGATTATTTTCAACAGGAGGGCATAAAATTATTATAATTATTAATGTTAGATAAGGGTGATTCAATTAGAGGTAAAAATTTAAATCTAGTACTATTGTTTTTCTGTCAAATATAAACAATTTATATTGTTTATTCTTTTGTTAAAACCCTTGAAATTCAGATTTGTCAATTGTATTTGAGAAAGCATCAATTGTAATTCAGATCCAAAAAAAAGACGGTCATTGGTCTAGTAGTTACAGTAATGTACTACTAATGCTATAGACCCCGGTTCAAATCCGGAGAGAGTCAAAAATTTATTTCTGACTTTATCTTCATCTATGGCCGTCTCCGACCACAGCAGTGGCCTACTGTGATTACTGGTTGAGTTACAGGCGGAGAAATTTCTGGTTCAGGAGCGGACTAGTGAAAGTTTCTTGGCTCTGCTCTCCAGTGAAAACATAAAGGCTATGTGGTCAAACAGCCTGGCATCTTCTTCGACCATGCAGACTCTGTGGATCGGAAGTTAAATCAAGCCGAACACATTCTGTAGCTGCGATGCCTTAGCCCGATCCAGGCTAAAAACATCTGGGACAAACCCAAAGGGTATAACAAAAAGACTCTCAGGAATATTCTGTGATATGCTAGATAGATGATATCCAATTTGAATCTTCCTGAATACCTAATAGTAGGGGAACAAAAGATCAAATACTGGTCGCAGTTCAAGAAAGGCCCTTGCGGCCAATCGACCCCTGAGTACATTACCATTACATTACCAATTCAGATCCACAAATTGTATTTTTTCTTAGTTTTACCTGACAGATTCATCGAACAACCACGCATTAGGTTGTTTGACTAATCTGAATTTCAATTGACTAATCTGAATTTCAATTGACGCTTTCTCAAATACAATTGACTAATCTGAATTTCAATTGACGGTTTCTCAAATACAACTGACTAATCTGAATTTCAATTGACGGTTTCTCAAATACAACTTACTAATCTGAATTACAATTAACGCTTTCTCAAATAAAAGTGAAAAAGAGAGCTCGTCTTTATCAAGAAAGGGATCAAACCGCCGGAAGATTCCAGCGCGTACAGGCCGATGAAAATTATATGAAAGCCTCTTGCTCAGCAGACTGAAGCAAGAAATCGAAAGGACCGGTAGACTCTCGGACAGGAAATATGGTTTCCGTAAAGCCAGGACAAGAAAGTTTTGCGTTCTGGTCACCTTGGAAGTCAACAACGGCTTTAACTCCGTCAGCTGGAACAAAATCTTAAACCGAGTAGAAGAGAGATCGCCCTGTACCTCACTAAAATAATGGAGAGTATTTCGACGGCAGGATCCTCCAGGTAGAGGAGCAGCTAGTCCAAGAAAACATACACATCACAAGCGTGGTTCCGTACGTGGTCCACTGTTATGGAACGTGCTCTACAATGGCGTCCTTAGGCTGTCCATGCCATCTGGAGTGGAGATGGTGGGTTTCACACAATGACCTGTTATTGGTAGTGAGCGCCAAAGCACAACACCAAATTGAAGAAAATGCTAACGCCGCGATCCAAACCATCGTGGACTGTGGATGGCAAAAATGGGACTGACGTTGGTCCCAGAAAAGACAGTGCTGGTCAAACTCATTGGGAAAAGGAAGAGCCGCTCCATCGTTGTCAACCTCACAGAGACTATCATCACGCTCAGCGTGATGGAATATTTCTAAATGATTCTATTGGAAATGTCAATGGTTACCCAAAGTACCAAAGGTAAGGCTTTGGGATAATTGTATAATTCTTCTTCTTAGAGTGCCGTGCCTAATTCCAGGCGTTGGCGACCCCTCCCAACGGGTGTTGTGCGTTTGAAACATTATTACAAACATAGGGGACCTACTGCTTAAGGCCGGGCTCTGAACCGCGGGAAGTGTATACACTTCATCTCCAGAAAGGCTGTGCCAGGCAGATTACACCTCGGTGGTTTGCCATTGTTTTCCGAGGGAGAGTCGTGGATCTATTACGTCTAATCCCTGTTGCTCCTCCGTTATTGGTATTTTTTCACACATTGTTCTTGCCAGCAGTGATGTGAATAGTTTTAATAGTGTACACAGTAGCGTTATTCCCCTGTAATTGTTGGGATCTTTCTTGTCTCCCTTTTTAAAGATTGGAATTGTGGTACTTGTTTTCCTGATCTTCGGGACAATTTGATTTTGAAGGATGTTTTTAAATAGTGTTGTTACTTCTCTTGATAATTTTGTTGATAATTTCATAGTCCTAGAATTACTCACGAGAAATAGAAGTTCCGCGCTACATAAACTAATCGCCTCGGCAGCGCAGTTGTTAAAGCGCGCGTATTCACAGCTAACACGACGACGCCTGGGTTCGAATCCAAGTTGAGGAACATATTTTTCAGCATACCATCCTGCTAAATATCCAAAACCACAATAATAGAAATGCTGTTTATAAACTGATCAACTGCTCAACCCAGTACATTTGTTTTTATGATATTTTTATTATAACAGAATTATATTGACAGATTGACTTCACTAAGGTTGTATTTATTTTTATATCAAATTAGATTAGCAAAATTTCTCATCACTATACGATATGACAAACAGCCCGATTATTCGACTCTAATGCATTACGGCGGCATTTTAACCCGGAAGCGGACATTTGATTCCGGCTATAATACCGCGCTCGAATTACTGCAAGACAGAATATCGCAGGGTCAAAATACCGCATGGTTAAAATACCGCAAATGTTAGGTAAAATATTTTGTATCACATCAAATAAATTATTCAAATGCCATGGTAGAGTGTCTTATTTACGGTATTACGCCCTTAAACAGAAAAATTAATATTTCATTGTAATGGACCTTTATTTGCTCCGTGGCTGCTCAGCTGGATGAGTGGACTTCGAAATCCAGCTCCTTATCTCAGGCGTGGATGCTTATTTAGAGTATTGCTTAATAGTTTCTTAGGTTAACAAAAAAAAAATCAAATACTACCAATATACATATTGTCATGTTTTGTTATGAAAAGCCAATGAAGAATTACCTTAACCAAACCAAGAATCAAATAATATCACCCAAATATTTCAAAAACAAGTGAATAAATAAATAATCACACTAAAGATGCGATATTTTCAACCATACTGCATGACATCTCATAAAAATTGTTTTGCATTGTAAAATAAAATTGTAAAAATGTATAAAAACTTATTTTAATCGAAATAACCATTACTTATAATTTGAATTATTATATTATTTGTATTGTTATAATTAAATCACATCATAATTTAAACAAAGTGGATTGTTCGCGTATTTACGCAAAACAACAAAAAGTGTATTTAAAAGCGACGAAATTACCTGAATTCAAATTCAAAATTCAACACATCATTGAACGAAAATTGATTCGTACGCAGGAATTATCAAAAATACGAAGAGAGACCGAAGAACAATTCGTATAAACAGAGAGTGGATATCCAGAGCTCCGTCAGATTGGACGTGAAAACCAAAACTAGAATAAAAATTAATTAGTTATAAAATGTGCGAAGAAGTTTAATTAAATTTGATAACTAAGAAACCTATCAATCCAGGAGGAAGAAAAATATTATGGTAAAACAAAACGTGCCTTCAGTGAAGTGGTATTTTGATTAATGGCGTTGCGAATTGAAGCAGATGAGGAACAAGAATTTTGGAACGAAGGACGTCAACTGGTCAACACTCAACAAAAAACCAGGTAGCAAATAAACTTTTCAAAAATTTTAGTGCGCTTTTTATAAAATTAATACGGGAAACGGACAAAATAAATTTATGATGATGATAAACAATTTAATTAAACAAAACTACATGCAATTGTTAACAAATAACGTGTTGATTTTATTTTGGATGATTTAATGTACCTATTATAAGCAATTAATCAATGATTTGAATGTAATATTAGAAATTAAAAATAACGCAATTTTAATGGTCGATTTTATTTTTGATAATTTCCACAAAGGGTTGATTCAAGGTGAAGGAAAAGGCAATTCAAATAATATAGGGAATCACCAGTGTCGTGGAACCTGCGAAATGCTTGATCTCTGAGAGCCCCTGATTGATTTAGAGTAAATAAAGTGGTGTGTTTCTAAGGGTAGAAATTTGTTTAAAACAACCTAAGGGAACATAGCAATATACAGTCAACTCGCGTTATAACGAATTTCAAGGGACCGGGAAAAAAGTTCGTTATATCGAAAGTTCGTTATATCGAAATTCAGTTTATATTCTATTATATAACGCGAGATTTTCAAGGGACCGGCAGTTTCTTTTTTTGATTTTATTATCTTTAACCTAAAATTACATGGGTTCTTAAAAGGTGAATTATTGTAAGAAATAACAAATTTTGTATGTTGGGAGATATTGTATTCTTTCTGAAATTCTTCACAGTGTCATTTTAATACATTAGGAGTCTGGATTTGTATAATCTAGTAATAAAGATCAAAATTCAGTGTAGTAGTGATAAAAAATGGAAGTGACACTCGAGTCTCGACGAAACATCTCAACAAAACCAGTGAATTCTGGAACATGAAACACTTTAAAATAGTTAGTTTAAAAACGCTAAAATTACATAAAGACTTACCTTCAGACGTTTAATAAATTTCATAACGTGATATTTGGAAAATTCGGATACAATTAAGATTTAGAAGTGGTACAATAGACACAAAATTTTGTAAAATTTCTCAAATATTAGTGGGAAATTTAGTCTGCCTTGGGCACTCAATCGATGAAGTTGCGTATGGTTAAACTGTAACCAATATTAATTTTGGATCCTTATGTTTGGAGGTTATTGATTTTGGATCCTTAGGAAGTTTTTAGTTTGCTTTGAGCACTCGACCAATGAAGTTCCGTACGGTTAAAATTTAACCAATATTGATTTTGGATCCTTACATTTGGAGGTTATGAAACTTTGGATCTCACCGATTGTTATGAAACTTCGTAGATGGAATGCAATAGCAAAGCTCACGCTTGAGATACCTTGCCACTATTAATTAATATCCTTTTTCTGAATGCATTGTTTTGGTGAAGTAGATGGAACATACATCTTTAAAGACACGTCGCTAGTTATTTTGCCATTTGGCTATTTTAAACAGTAGCACTTCGTTAAATTGGAGGTGATCACACCAGAAAATGTTGAGAATTTTTATGGATGCAAGGAACTAACGCGCACACCACTCGTCTCACTGAAGGAAGAAATTTTAACTGGATTGTCAATCCCTAATCCTGCGCAGATGCCTAGCATGAGTCATAGTGTAACTACGGGTGAACGAGTTTTAAAAGCGATAAGGTATTTTAAACATTCTTATTTAATTTTCATTAAAAATCAAATTTTTGAACTTTACGGCGTCGCACCTAACTCAAGGATACTGGTAGCGACTACCATTCAACATTTAAATAACATTTCATTATTTCACTCAATAATAAAGACAGTTAGTCAACAAATTTTACGCGAATTTTAAAAGAACATTTCACATCTGTGTTGGTATTACATCAACACAGCAAAAGAAGTAAAGAAGAGGAGGCCAACAAAATTTCAACGATTCTATTGCTTTGTAAGGGAATTTCCCAATATAAAATTTTGTACAACATTAATTTTTTTGTATTCTTAACTGGTACCAGGGTAATTTTGAAATTTATTAAACTAAATATAAAGATCTTCTTTGCAATTATATTTTATTTGTCACGTAGAAGTGAGAGATTTGAGAGAGATCTACAGCTATTAAAAAGTGGCCATTTGAAAAGTTTTGGTGAGTTATTTGTGGGAACATCTTCAGAGTTTTGCACTTTTGTTGTTTTTGCTGAGCTGAGCTAGGACCGGAGCAGATTGGTTGTAGGTATTATTTTTTTAAAAGGTGCTTACTCAAATTTAAGGGTGCTTTGCATGACATTTATATGGTCGCCTGGCAACGTGGGGCTTTGAATTGAATTTAGGGGTTGTTGTAGAGTACATTTATATGGCGATTCGCAACGTGGGGTTTTTTAATTAAAAATTATGACATTTATATAAGGTCGCACGCTTGACGCAAAGTTTGCAAAATAAATTAATTTTTAAGTTAATTTTAAGTACAAAAAAGTAATTGACAATCATTTATATGAACAAGGGATAATTTACACAGTGACTGGCCATGAGCTACTTTTCTACCTTATTTTTTTGTGGTTGAACAGCGAAGATGGCGTGATGTGAAGGCTCCAGCTGTTGATGGAGGGACGATTGGTGAAGTTAGTTGAATTGGTAGCTTTTGGCCCATTAGAAAGAATCCAACAATTATAATTGTTGTGTTGATCAGCATGGCACGTCGATTAACCAATTTACTACGATTTAGGTTTGAATTATCCACGGCTGGTTTTATATTATAGTACTATAACTTTATTAAATTGTTCTTTAACGTATTGGTTTATGTAAATTAACACACGTAATAAGTCGATCTTAGGTTATTTAACTTTCCAATATGGATGGGCTGTTAGTAACTTGACGATAATTGTTAAATTATTGCACTTTTTACTAGTCGCCGTATCTTTAAGATAGTTATTACCTCGATAGAATGTTATTGTTTAGTTTTGTACACACTTTTGTTAATTTTAGTTATTTGCACAAAACACAATGTTTACTCGTCCGTTAAGTATTTAAGTTGCCGGGTTACTGTTCAAATTTGTTAATTCGTTCCACCGATTGACGATTATTAAATGTTTATTTGGTTCAACTTTTTAAAACTTATTAATTCACTGTTGCTCAATTTCACAGTTGAAATAATGTTGATTTGGCAGTTCGTTAATTATTTATTCGAGAGTTGATTTAAGTTTATTCGGAAAATTAAGGTAATTAATTATTCTCTGGTAATTAGATATTAGAAAAAACTAGTTAGGTATGAGTTGATTATTCGTTTGCTGGGAGACAACTGATGGTTTTTCGTTCCCCTCTCGAATTATTTTACAGGGAGGAATGATAAAGTCATCCTTGACGAAATGCAACTTCGGGTTTATCATCTAAATATGGATAACTGCGTTGGCGTTATCAGTAGAATGTAGCGCGGTATTCCATTGATATTTACAAAGTTAAGAGACGATTTGTTACATTTTAATCTTTCCGTATGTTTTATGTATGGAAATTTACTTAGTAGTGAGCTTTATCTTATTTAAGTATTAACGCGCTATCATAGGGGTTTTTGAGTCGCTATTATAAGAGATTTAATCAACAGGATTGTCGATTATGTGTTTCTCGAGTCGAGTTTGTAATACATTTTAATGAGTGTATTATTCTTCGGGCTCACACTTTGTATCGATATTACATTAAAATTGTCGTATGCAATTTTTCGGTTAAGTAGTATCTACAATGGGAACTCGTTAATTCGAATTTATTTCTAAAATTTATCAATTACAATGCGATTTTGTAATTGCGAGATATAACTTCCTTATTTTAAGTATATACAGGGCGTTTCAATTAGAAACCACGGTGCACGCCGTAACAACGGTCAACCCCAAATAAATTGAAAATTTCCTATTGCAAAGAGGAAGGTTTATATAGTATACTGTTAAAATATTAAGTGAGAAATTTTGAATAAATCGATTTTGAAGTTTGCAAATTTACATGTAAAAACTTAACGAGATTCCGCACGTCGTCATTTTGTTGACGGTACGTGTGGAATGATACACCCTAACACTTAGAAAATTTCGCTCCGGCAGAAGCAGCACGTCTCTCGTACTTGTAACATCGATTATTTTTTGTTTTTACGCGATTTTTTGGGGGTTAAACGTAAATGTGAACTACCGCGACTATACTTTTTAATGCTATTTCAAGGGTCTCTAAGCTCCCGGTTTCCTTCATCCCGGTTTTCTTGATGGAAGGCGCTTCTCGTATGTTTAGCCCAGTAACCCAGAGTCAAAACCGCCCTGGAGGGGTGCAGAGCGGAGCGGCGCCCCGTAAGGGTAGGTTTTGACGATGGATAAACCACCTAATCGAATGCACACCCCAAAAATCGAATAAAAAAATTTTTATTTTTTCACTTTTCGTCAATACACGGGTAATTTACGATTTTTTTTGCTAATGTTTATTACTAATCACACCCCCACCTATCCGAATTTCAAAGACAAAATCAAATCCGAGCGAAAAAATTTCACCCGTTCCGAAGGGAACGCCGATGCATTTCATCGCGTCTGTCTGGGGGGCGTGGCCTATTCGAACGTTTTCTTCGCTAAATTTACGTACTTTCAAATTGATTTTTCTTAAAATTTTGACTATACATTCTCACATAAAATTTTTACAGTATACTCTATTAACCTTCCTCTTTGCTATAGAGAAATTTTCAATCGATTTCGAGTGAGCGGTAATAGGACACCCTTCCCAAATGCCATAATATTACATAATATTACAGATTGCATGGAATAAATGCTTACATTTGATTTTGTTTCCAACAATTTGTGAGTTTTTTTTTATTTGTTTATATAATCTCAAGAACCATTTTCGAGCCTTTTCATTAATAAATTGTTGATTTAAAAATTAAGTTTTGGCATGACGGTAATAACAAACTGCTATTTCAAATCTTTTAAGTTTTAAAAGATTAGGTTATTACCTTAAATATCAAATTTAAATATCAAAGTAATAATCAAATTAAAAAATTTGAAAACTATAGGGGAAAAATATTAATTGTACGCACCCTGGTGGCTGTAATATCAACTAAATATTTGACGTCACTAGAAGGGAAAATAAAACTTTTATTGTTTTGTGATTATTGTGATTATTGTTCATCCAGGTGAAATAATATTAATATGTAAGTATAACAAATTTTTTAATGTATTTTCATATTGTACGTAACCATATTCAAAAGTTAACCTTACTATGAGCGAGGTTAAGCGAGGTTATAACCTTAATGTGACGTCACGTTTGTTGTTGCTTACAGCGCGCCACCGGTAATATTTCTCCCCTATAAATGAACGAAATTGTTAGAATCCCAACCTGTGCCGGGTTATGGCTTATGCTTTCATTCCGTGAAGCATTGACTGAATAGGCATTGTAATGAAGTCCGCCACGCGTGCCTCCTTTAAAACAGAGCTTTCACTGTACAGAAATGTACTTTCAGTATTATTAATTAGTAAATCAAAATTAATTAAATTTACATTCTATCGTTTTCTTTACATTTTGTGTCTTCTCATTGAACGAGTCGATTTTGCAAATAAAGTTATTAAAAATTGGCGACTGCAGAGACCGGGGGGTATAGAATACATTCCAGCATATGGTGTTCAAAATTAATTATTAATTAAATTTTTCGTTTTTATTTAAATTTTGTGCCCTCCCTTTGAAAGAAGTCACGAGCAGCCACAGATTTTAAAACAAACTCTGATATAGATAGAAAATACAATTGAACGTCAATAAAATGGAGACCATTGTATTTTCAAGAAAACGAACAAAGACTAAGTATTTCAACGTTTGACTATCGAAGGACAGTAAATTAAACCACACATAACTGTAAAATATCTAGGTGGAACAATGGAAAAAAACTGAACTTACGAAAACGAAATAATGATCTACTCTCTGGTGAGAGGAATGCTGATGATAGCAAAAATTAAAATCATCCTGTACAAAATGCTATTAACTAAGACCAATCGTAACATGCCCATGCCCTGCATGGGCTGGGGTGTCCAATGGACTGCTGCGGCCCTTCCAGGTCTATCAACATCACCTCATCAGGGTACTGGATCGATAAACCAGACCACTTCACGAAGAAACTAACATTGAATTCATAAAAGAAAACTTTTATACAAAACTAACTCATGAATGAAACCATTAAATCTAACTTTTTTTTAACGTATTTGAACGAGGAATTTTCATCCTTTAAAATGATGTACCGCAAGGTAGGGGGTGGTATGTATTTAATATTTTAAAATAGGGATAGCTGGTGTGGAGCGTGCCCCTCGCTGTATAAACCAACGTGTTTTCTGCTTTTCTCAAATTTACTGAAAAAAAACTCAATTCGACTAGTTACATTTGAAAATCATCAACCGGTATAAAAAAGCCTACAACCTAAAAATACTACTAGACCAGTGCCGATAATTTTTGAAACCGAAAAAAATAGCAGTAGGATGAAACCCATTGCAAAAGGAAGAGAATATAACAAAAATGAAAGGAAAAACAATTTACGGGCGATCTGAGGTCGGGAAGTGGAAGGGGGTGAGTTTTAAGGGTAGAAAACTGTTTTTCTCGATTTCCGGCAAAACCACAAGTCCTATGGAAAAAAGTTAAATGGCAAAGTTGTAGGTAATAAAAAGATCTACAACTTTTGTATTTACACTTTTTTCACATAACCTCAAAATTTATGTGAAAAATTCAAATAACCAAGTTTTTGGTTTTTAATTTTTATCTTTTACAAAAAAAAAATTTTTTTCACGAAATTTGGTGAAAACTTACCTTTTTATGTCCCAAACACACTGTAATTTTTTTGATTTAAAATATTTATTTTTTCACCTTATTTTGGCTTAATATCGAAAAAGCACCCTAATTTTCAATCGAAAATTCTCGCGTCAAAATATCTGCTTTTTTAAAAAACTCGGTGGGCTTTTTGTTCGTTGATATCTCTACTTTTCGATAGTGTAAAAAAATATATACATTACTATGGTAAATATTCTCAAAAATGCAAAGAAACGAAAAAAACTCAAAAAAAATTAAAGTAAATTTGTCACAATTCTCTTCAAGTAACTCAGCCTGCACGTGTATTTTTATGAACGATGTTGTTTATTTCGATTTGCAATTTTTTGTTTATCAATGTAACACGGAATCTTACGTTTTTCGAGTAATTAAAGTATACATTTTAATAAATAGCTCAAAATTGTACATGATGATTTAAGAAAAAAAAATTTCTGATTCGAGTTGTTTTCGTTTCTTTGCATTTTTTGGAGAACATTTACCATAGTAATGTATATATTTTTTTTACACCATCAAAAAGTACCGATTTCAACGAACAAAAAGCCCACCGAGTTTTTTAAAAAAGCAGATATTTTGACGCGAGAATTTTCGATTGAAAATTAGGGTGCTTTTTCGATATTAATGGTCGGTTTATACTAAAAAAGTAACGTAACGTAATTTAACATTTAAGAAATAAAAGAGATGGACTTATGCACTTCCATATTTGTGTCTTTGTCGTTGTCTGACAACGACAAAGACACAAATATGGAAGTGCATAAGTCCATCTCTTTTATTTCTTAAATGTTAAATTACGTTACGTTACTTTTTTAGTATAAACCGACCATAAGTCAAAATAAGGTGAAAAAATAAATATTTTAAATCAAAAAAATTACAGTGTGTTTGGGACATAAAAAGGTAAGTTTTCACCAAATTTCGTGAAAAAAAATTTTTTTTTGTAAAAGATAAAAATTAAAAACCAAAAACTTGGTTATTTGAATTTTTCACATAAATTTTGAGGTTATGTGAAAAAAGTGTAAATACAAAAGTTGTAGATCTTTTTATTACCTACAACTTTGCTATTTAACTTTTTTCCATAGGACTTGTGGTTTTTCCGGAAATCGAGAAAAACAGTTTTCTACCCTTAAAACTCACCCCCTTCCACTTCCCGACCTCAGATCGCCCGTAAATTATTTTTCCTTTCATTTTTGTTATATTCTCTTCCTTTTCCAATGGGTTTCATCCTACTGCTATTTTTGTTCACTTTTTATCATTTTCAAAGGCTTCTGCACTGGTCTATACAACAATAATAGTGTAATAATAATAATAATGATTACCGATAGTACAATATAGCAAAAAAAATGTTTTAAAATCTAGATTAAATCCGCTATTTTTAGTAAACGCGTCAATAGAAATTTTTTTACTAACAGCTATTACATCAATCACATTAAATGATTATAATAAAAATGAACGAATTTGCATTGTATTTACATTTATCAGTACAACAGTATTGTGATTTTATAATTAACTAATTAGTCCAGTACGTGGGTATCAAAATGGGGTGTTTGAATGCAAAAGGTGGGGTAGTAGCGATTTTTTAGTATGTTGTTAGGCTTGGGGCCCTAATGAAAAATCCAAGTTTTCGACCTCGAGGCGCATGCGCTCGAGCCGCCATCTTGGATTTTAGGTACAAAAATTTGGTTTTTGATAATAACTCAAAAACGGTGGCTTTCACGACAAAAGATGTTCTATACAAAGTTAAAGAGGACAAAATTTCCTACATATTTTGTAGAAAAAATTTTTTTGTAGCAAAAAAATTTTGCTACAATTTTGCTTGTTAGGAGTTACAGCTCCGTGAAGTTCATTTTGGTTGAGTTTTATTTTATTATTCTTATTATCATTATATCATTATGTTTTATATATCATTATATTTATCATTATATCTTATCATTATATTTTTACATAATTATAAAAAACACTAAAAGGCACTTGAATATTATCATTTAACAGTATTATACTTTTCGTAAACAAAGTTAAAGGCGAAAAGTATATAGCATTTTTTTTTAAATTTAAGAATAGTAAATTATGATTTTAGAGCGTTAAAAAAATTAATTTCTACTACATTTTGGTACGTTTCGATGGTCCGGGTTGGTTATTGTCGGTGTCCTGGTCGTAGTTGTCTGTGTCCTGGTCGTAGGTTTGGTCCGTAGCCTGAAAAATGTCGTCATCCTCGTCCTCGCTTTCAATGCAGATTTCCGGTATATTTCCGCAAGATTCTCCGTTGCAGAAGCCACATACAACCGAACATTTAAGTCCAGCCTTTCGGCAGCTGAATGCCCCACCACACCCCTTTTTGAAGTTACACGATATCGATTTTAATAATAAATCGGGAGCTGGTTTTTCCGCCATTGTTATGGGAGTGAGCCCGTAAGCGCCATGCTTCCAACCCCAGTCTTCAGGATTTTTCTCTATGCCTCTCCATTTCTGTACTTGGTGGTACGTCCTAAAGGTGTGGAATTGCGCCGCGTATTTTGTAGGTGGCAAAGCGAGGCAAGATTAAATTTGCTTTTCAGCGTAGATTTGGCGAAGCGTTGGAAACGAATCTCTTCCAAACTCTCTTTATCCATGTTGCCACCATATAAAGCTACAAGAAAGCGTACTCCGGCCTCGGCAATCTCCTCTGGCGTGGCATCTTGTTGGTTGAAAACTTCAATTATTTCATGAACCGCTCTGTTCTTTTCTATCAGCGTACAAAATTTAGTTTTTCCCTGATTGAATAGGGATGACGTAGTGTCACAACCACTGAAGGCATGCAAGAACAGAATGTGCTTGGTTGCTTCTTCGTACGAGTATTTGAGGCTACTTGCTGAATATATCCTCTCAGCAGTTTTTCCTCTTCCAGGTTTACGGAAGTATATAGAACTTCCGGCTGGTGCTAAGGCTGTCAGAAGTACTAAAAGGTCAACGTCTTCCCCGACCACAAAAACAGCATCAAATATTGATTCACTGCATAATGAAATTGCAGTGTTGACAATTAGCACATCGGCATCATCTTCAGCTTGTTTAACTGTAAATGCAGCCAGCTCAAATTTGTTCTTCAGCATCGATATGAGACGAACTTTATTTGTTTCATTGGCTAAAAATCGCTCCTGCGAAACTTCCACCACCATTGTTTCATCAAAAAGGACATCGGCAGACACGTGCTTTTTTGATCGACGAAGTCTTTCTGCGGTCTTTGTATTTGTATTGCCACCATCAGTTGGATATCCATCAAAAACAACAATTGCGTGGGAACCAAAATGACGGAAATCTGCATTGAAAGCGAGGACGAGGATGACGACATTTTTCAGGCTACGGACCAAAACTACGACCAGGACACAGACAACTACGACCAGGACACCGACAATAACCAACCCGGACCATCGAAACGTACCAAAATGTAGTAGAAATTAATTTTTGTAACGCTCTAAAATCATAATTTACTGTTCTTAAATTTAAAAAAAATGCGATATACTTTTCGCCTTTAACTTTGTTTACGAAAAGTATAATACTGTTAAATGATAATATTCAAGTGCCTTTTAGTTTTTTTTATAATTATGTAAAAATATAATGATATATAATAAGAATAATAAAATAAAACTCAACCAAAATGAAGTTTCCGCATTTTTTTCAAATAGTGCAACTTCACGGAGCTGTAACTCCTAACATATGTGTGCTACAAAAAAATTTTTTCTACAAAAAATGTATAAAATTTTATCCTCTTTAACTTTGTATAGAACATCTTTTGTCGTGAAAGCCACCGTTTTTGAGTTATTATCAAAAAACCAAATTTCTGTACCTAAAATCCAAGATGGCGGCTCGAGCGCATGCGCCTCGAGGTCGAAAACTTGGCTTTTTTATTAGGACCCCAAGCCTAACAACATACTAAAAAATCGCTACTACCCCACCTTTTGCATTCAAAAAACCCCCACGTACTGGACTAAATAACCAATATCAAAAATTGTTCACAAATTGTCCAAATATTATTTTTAAATGCTTAACTTTTCCTGGTGGTGAATTTTTTCATAATTGTTAATTAATATCTTCTTCTTCGCGTGCCTATCCGTTACCGGATGTTGGCGACCTCTCTCCTATGTATGTGTTGTGCATTTGTAGTACTATCACACACATAGGGGACCTACTTGTTTAACGCGGGCTCCGAACCGCGGGAAGTGTATACACTTCATCTCCAGAGAGGCTGTTCTAAGCATATTACACCTCGGTGGTTTGCCATTGCCTTCCGAGGGGAGACGGTCAGAATAAAGTTTTTACTGAGCCCGGAGTCGAACCGGGCATTCCGCATTAGCAGCAATGCACTTAACTGCTTAAGCTGATCACCGATTAATTAATATAAAAAAGTACAATAATGACATTACAGAAATACCAAATAGAAAATTTTACGTGGTTCAGGAAATTATATGCAAAAATTTCGAAAATTATTGCATTATTTTTCTAATTTCATTGGAAAGTACGAATATGATACAAAATTAAAACAATTTCTTTTTAAGTTTGATACAAGAAGTAAAATTTGAAGGTGCACACTTGAAGGATTGTTTTGTAGATAGTATATAAGTTGTAGGGTGTAGGTGGAACAACATTATAGTACATAAATCGAACAACATGAAATACACAGTAAGTAAAATAGGTATTCTAAAGTGTTCGATAATTTTTATCCTTTTTTTTCCCATTTTTTAATAGGCCGCTCTTGTTTTGGTCACCATCTCGATGGTGCATGGATCTATCTTAGGTGGTCTTGGCACCCTGGTAGCACCATCATCCCTTGGAGCAGCCCTCAGAGGACCATCTGCTGCAGCTACTATTTTAGGACCTGATGGTAGTGCCATTTCATCGGGCGTTGATGGTGGTGCAGTTCTTGCTACATCCGGTCTTGGAGCCATTGCACCTGGAGTAGTGCTAGGAGCTGGTCCAGGATTAATTGGTGCTCGAAGTGTTGGTCTCGGTGGACTTGGTGCAGTCATTCAAGGGCCTTCCGGTATTGTTGCCACTAACGGAAATCCATTGGGAGCTTCTTGGGGTGTTCGCAGTGTTGGTATCGGTGGACTTGGTGCAGTCATTCAAGGACGTTCTGGTATTATTTCTACTAACGAAAATCAATTGGGAGTAATTGGTGTTCCCGGTGCAGGAATCGTTGGATCAGTGGGATCTCTAGGATTAGGATTAGGACAAGGAGTTTGGAGGCGTTAATTATTACAATTAAGACTGATATGTAAACTAGGATTGACAATGCTATTAATTAAATTTATTTAGAAAGACTGTCTTTCTTTTCATAATGTTGGTAAATCCAACTAATGGAGGGATTCTTCTGTCAGCAATGTATTTATGATTGCAATGAAATATTTATGTCTAGAGATACCTTACATTTAATTTAATTATTGTAGATTAATTTATTATTCCTTTTGAATATTCATAAGGAAGTTGACAAGGGTATTTGTTGTGGAAATAATTGGGGAAAGCTGGAATCAAGTTTATTATCTTTATTTAGACCGTTTCTTTGCCATTCTTTATTTCATTAATTTTTCTGTGCGTCTTAAAATATTTTTCATGGATTTATATTTAAATAACATAAGTATAAACATTTTAAAGAGCGGAATAGTAACAAAAGAGCGCGAAGTATTCGTGAAAGATGGGAAACCATGAAAACCACAATAAAGAAATGCACGATAAGAAATGTAGCGCACGTAGAGAAGAGAATAAATAAAAAATGGTTTGATGAGAAATGTGAAAGATACATTGAACAGAAGAGAAAAACTAGAAAAAATAGATAATAACAAAACTGCATACGGATGGAGAAGAATATTCCAAAATAAGAAAATAATCTGATAAGATGTGCAAACTAAAATAGAACAAATGGCTAGAACATGTGTTGAAAAATTGGAAGAAGAGAGCGGAGCAAAGAAGTTTCACATGAAAATCAAGGAATATACAAGAAACCCCAAAATGAAGGCAAGATCCATAAAAGATGAAGATGGAAATGTAGAAAACATTGAAGAGAAAATTAAACAAATAGGGAAAACGTACTTTGAAAATCTACTTGACAAGAATTACGGAAGAAATGAACACCAGGAAAGTATCAAAATAAAATATGGTGTGCAATTAATGTTGAAACTATTATATTTATGAAGAAATCGAAGAAATTATAAAAAGGAGAATATCCAAGTTGATTGATACGATCTGGAAAAACGAAGAAATGCCTGAGGAGTGCCAGATTGGGAAAATAACACCAGTGCATGCCTTATCTTCTTCCTTACCTGTCCTCCCGGGTGTCCGCAGTCTCAGGATGGAATTGTAGATCGTAGTAAGAAACCCGTTTGCCTTATCGTGTAGTTCTTTCAAAACTTTTGCGGTTATGAAGTAGAAGCCTGGAGTTTTTTTAATATCAGATTATTGTAGGTTGAAATCTAACTTTTTTGGAACGTCTTGATTGGTGGTATTATTTGGAGGGGAGCGTCGAGGAACGATTTGATATTAGCGTCTTCATGAGACTCTTCTACTTAGAATCTATTATAAACTTCAGCCAGGTGATTGGCCAAGTTATTTCTTTTCTTGATTAGTTCTTGCCCATTATTGTATTGAGGTTTTAATAGATGGAAATGATTATTGTTAAAAAATTGTTGTTTAAGTTCTAGTTAAAAAAAAGGTAACATGTAGAGATTCTTTGGGAAACAAGACTATTTGCGGTATGTGGGATGAGAGTATTTCCAGAAGAAGAGGAAATGAAATAACTTCTTGCCTTCCCAAATTGATCACTACATATTGCTATGACCTCCCCTAAGTAAATTATACACGTCTCAGTAAGTTGGGCGCCACATCCAGATTGGATGAAATAAAATTCAAAGATTGTAATCAAATAAATTACGTGCATAAAGTTACCAGAAAAGCTAGCACTTTAGGCCCTTCTTACTAGTCAGTCTGAGCTTCTCTCAAGGTATGGCAGGTAGTATGAAAAATAATTAAGGGTGGTTGCAAATAATTTAGATAAACTTGATATGATCTTGAAATGACTGTAAAATTTTGTTGTAATGGTGAATTTTGAGCTGGAGATAAATATTTTGCTCTTAATTGATTAATCGTCAAAATTTGAGAAATACCTTGCTGTAATTGATTAAAAATAAAAGATGTTGTTAATTTAGAATTAGTTTCTATTATATCAAAAATAATCGCAATGAGCCAAATAAATGTAAATAAAAGTTAACAAGAAAATTCAGACCAAAGCCTGTACCAGATTGGTTTACAATTAAATAACCAGAAATAAATCGAAGCTTTTTCTTTCTTCTTTCTTCTATGATGATGCTTAATGATGCATTAAGTCTTGTCGTTGTGATAACTAGAGATAAGATTTTTAGGTCGTATAAATGTTATACCAGAGAGCGTTAAAAGGTTAATTGATACACGGCCCCGTTCGAAAGTTATGCTGTATGAAAAAGAAAGAAGAAACGGGGCCGTGTATCAATTAACCCTTTAACGCTCTCTGGTATAACATTTATACGACCTAAAAATCTCATCTCTAGTGATAACGAATTAAATTGTTTATTTAAAATGTTTGTGATCGAAGAGTTTAAATTAAAATTAAAAATGTTTTGTTTATTGAATTTTACAAAAGGGCAGCGTTGAATATATTTCGATGAATTCTTTCTCCACGCCCTGTATTTAATTGTTGAAGACCTAATATAAATTGTAAATAATAATTCACGATACCTTGATAATGGTGTTAAATAAATATCCGACTAGGTAATTAGTCTTGTGTGAACGGAGCTTTATGTTGAATATCCCACTCAGCTGTTTGTTGGTTGATGATAAGTTGTGATGTTGATATAAGGCTGCCTACAGACTGATCAAGCAAAAACGTTTTGTCGCACAACGTTTTTGCTTGATCAGTCTGTAGGAAGCCTAACGTTGTATGCACTACACTTGTTTTATAAAAAAGCACTGGGTTTCACCAAATTTAAATTAATTTTCACCAAAACATTATTTTCCTTGAAGATATTCAGTAGGTAAGTGTGATTGAATTACTTGATTATCAGATATTGCTACTTGAGTTGCATTTTTACCATTCGTTATTTACAGATTTTTCAACTAATGTCGCCATCTTATATTTCCATTCGAATTGATTGCATATAGATTAAAAATTTGGATCACGTTGAAAATCGACCGTCTTCTTCAAATGCAAAACTACAACTAAAATTGTATGCGCAAATGGCCAAATTTGGTGACCTTTTCGGAATCGCTAGTCAAATTTGATCAATTTTGGAAAATTTTTGTTTAAGCTAAAATAATTTTATGTGCAGGTTAGTTACTTTATTTTATAAGACTGCGTGTACACTGATTGCTTCTTCATTTTGTTCACAGTAGCTGGATTCATACCACTTTCCAGGATATATATTGATTGTTTACCTTTTATCTCCGAACAAATCTCCAATTTCAAGCAATTCTGATCTTTACGCTATTACACAATTTTCTTACATAATTTTATGATGACCTTTTAGATGGATATATGGTCGAAGTTTTGGTATTACTCATTTTACACAAAACATGTTTTTAACAAAGATATTCTCATTACAAAACTGACAAATCGATAGGTTATGTTTCACATATCAACAAATTCATAAATTTACTTTTTCTAAATTAATTACTCTTTTTTGGAGATTTTTGAGTTGACAAATCTCAAGATTAATATTCTTAGCTAGTTTTAACATCATCTCTCAATCTTGGACGATTTTATTCAAGTCAGGGTATTTGAAAATAGAGGTGGATATTTATCTCTGGAATCTAAGTGTTTTACGAAAGCTTGTATTTCTTAATTTTTAAGTATTGAATGATCATTTTTGTTATGTAACCGACTATCGTAAGATGGTCTCATTTTGAAACAGCAATATGTACGTACTTAGCAATGTAGAAGAACCTAAATTCCGTGTTGGCTTACTTTACTATTTTGCGCTATGTTCCAACCCTCCCAGCTATCAGTCATAAATTTCTTCTTAAAGGGCATACGCACTTAGAGAAAAACCAAGAATGAAGTAATTTCAATTAATGACTCCATGGAATTGGGAGCAATTGTTAAGAACAGCATTTCATAAAACCCCTTTCAATGTCATATTATATGGAAATCTCCGATTAAAAAATTTTCAAGATATTGATTGACGGCCGAAATTCACCATTTATTTAAAAAAAAGCCTTGGAGTAGCAAATTTCAAAATATCGGAAGTAGTTGAAATTACGGTTTGCCATTTCCTGAAGAAATACCTGTAATCAAGGAAGGTCTGAAAAAAAATTCAAATAACCCTAGAATATCTAGGAAATTTACAGCTTTGCAGACATTTGCTTATACACTAAAGTTGTCGAGTAGTTAACCCCCCCCCCCCATTATTTTGCTAATTTTTGCAATAGAATATGTAATTGTTGTGATCTTTCATGATCGATTGCTTTATAGTTATATACACTAAATAAAACCAAGAATATTAAATAAATGCCTCATAAATTATTAAGTTTTGACTTCCGTTTTTGGTATTCAAAGATAATACAAATATTTCCATTATTACAGTCAAAATTAGTAGAAGCACAATTTTGAGGAAATATAATATTAGTGCAATATATCGACTGCTTAGAACCATTATGTTCAAAATCTAAATTAAAATAAAAAAATAAGAAAGGCAATTCACTTAAAATCACATTTTGCTATAATAGCGTTTAAAGTTTTTATTAAATATAAAATTAACCATGTACAATAATAATTTTTTTTATATTATTATTGTTTGTATAATTTTTTTTATCTTAATACCATTTTTGTTTCTATGATTCTTAAAGTAATTCCAACATACAATGTACCGATTTTTTCATGAAAGGCATAATGTAAAGTATGAAATATTTTTCAAGTATATAATAAGAATTTTTATATACCAGTGACTTGCTTGATCCAAGGACGATAAGAAGGTATACTAGTAAAAACATCTGGACTTCCTTTAGCGCAAGGAATGCCCCAAGAAACAACTCCAGTTTGTGTACTTCCAAATACTAATGGACCACCAGAATCCCCTTTACACGCCCCTTGTCCTATACTTGTAAATGTGCATATATTTGTGTTATATATAGGATATCCGGGTAACCGCGTTTGACATTCTTGTAGAGAAATTGTCCTCAGATTAATCGATTGTAGAGCATTTGGAAAAGTATTGGATGGATAGCTGGTCCAACCCCAACCGGATAATACCAAACCTACCCCTCCAGGTGTTGGATTAATAGCAAGCGCGATAATTTTAACCTTTGCATTTAGAGCAATCGATCCTCTTACATGTAAGAGAGCGATATCGTTTAGATTATTTTGTGGGTTATAACTTGGATGAGGAACGAATCTATCAAAACCATAAGCAAAACCACCACTATTTAAATAATTTGTTCCAGCGATCAATATTACATTGTTAACAGATTCTCTGAAAATATACAATCAAATTTTGAATTGTGAAGGTTATTTTTTTAAATTGTGTCAAATACCTTACAATACAGTGGGCAGCAGTTAGAATCCATTGAGAACTAATAATAGAACCTCCGCAAAAGTGACTGTTGCTGGTATTAAGCTGCCTTAAAGACACTTGGTATGGAAATTCTCCATCATTGGCTGGCCTCCCTCCTACAATACGTGGGTCTTGAAGGGGGTTGCCTAAAATAATATTGAGTTTATTGAGAAATAATAATTGTAAGCATTAATAATAATGAATTATGAAATTCTACTTACCAATAGTAAAGGCAACCGAGAGAGCTATTATTATTAATTTTTGTAACATTTTGATAACAGTTCAATTGTTTAAATTTTTAATTCTATTTATACTTATATTTTCGACACTCTTAATTTATTGATTAGATATGTTGGGATCTTATACACAATACCTATTAATTGCGAAGGTGCGTTCAAGTGCTTATTGTAGGTTTTTACAGATAAACATGTACATGTTTCGGGCGTACCACAAGGATTTGTTCGAATTCAGTATTATTCTTTCAAGTTCAGCGCTATTTTTAGACGCCTACATATTTATATGCCTAAATGGCAAAACGGAATTGCTTATGTCGTAAACAGAAACTTCTGTTTAGCGAGTTTTCATTGGTTTTAATTGCATTC
Organism: Podabrus alpinus; assembly: GCA_932274525.1. Lineage (NCBI taxonomy): Eukaryota > Metazoa > Arthropoda > Insecta > Coleoptera > Cantharidae > Podabrus > Podabrus alpinus. The sequence goes on from OW026454.1 coordinate 67,730,346, forward strand.
CGCTTCCTCGAAGCGTGGCAACAACGATGGTCCCATGTGGAGAAAGGAGCTTGAACGAAACTCCTTATTCCAGACGTCAAACCATGGGTCGAGAGAAGCCATGGTGAACACCCAAGCACTGACGGGATACGGGTGCTTCAACTCCTACCTCCAGCGCTTCAAACGACGAGAATCGCCGGAGTGCTTCTACTGCGATGAGGAGGAAGACAACGCATACCACATCATCTTCAACTACTCGAATTGGTCTGAAGTAAGAAACAAATACAGAATCGAAGACCTGAGCCCCGACACCCTAGAAAAAAAAATGCTATCGTCAAAGGATGATTGGGACAGAGTTGCTGTTGCCTTAACTGAGATCATCCGTACCAAGCTGGGCGACTAGAAGGTAATCGGAGCAGCTCTGGGTTCAGGTCACCAAGACTAAGAAATACCCTTAACGACGACAAGGCAGAAGCGGTACTCTCCCTTCATCTGAAAGCAGCAAAAAGTACCGAACGGGCACAAGAACATCGATAGTAGGTTGGAGTGGGTTTTTCCTATTTCAGCCGAACTAAGAACAAAGACCCAAAAGTACGGACAACAACATCGCAGGTTGACAGCTGAAGAAATACGGAAAGGTGAATCCAGCTGTCACCGGGGAGGGGGTTTTAGTGATTAAGAATCTCACACTACCATCCCAGATTGGGGTGGTGCCTATGAAGGTTCCCCACTCCCATCACTGGTAAAAAATGAAGTGCATACCTAATATTTATATCTAATGAATGCGTATGGATAATAATTGTTAGTTAATAAGTTTGGTTACCTGTACACCTAATGTTATTATCCTAAAAGAGTATTAATGTCTTTTGACATTGCCAAAGTAGGAAAAGGAAACAAAAAGTTGAAAAAATTATTTTTAACTTTTATTATTTTATACATCTGTAACACTCTTAATCCAACTCCGGTAAAATGAAACACTAGTAAATACATCAGGTCTACCCATGGCGCATGGAATTACCCAAGACGCAATACCATGCTGCATTCCATTCAACACTAAGGGACTACCAAAATCTCCTTCACATGCTCCCTGTCCAGCTTTCACATAAGTGCACACATGAGAATCAAAAACTGCAAGAAATGGTAATAGTTTTTGACACTCCGTTACTCCTATCGTTACTAAATTAATATAGTAAAGTTCGTTTGAAAATATGGTTGATGGATAGCGAGTATATCCCCAACCAGATAATACTGCCGTTTTTTGACTTGGCGTTATACTGGATGTAAGAGCAATGCTTGCCACACCTGGAGCTGCAGCAATGTGGGTCCTTAAATTTACAACTGCTATATCATTTATATTGTTTGCAGGATTGAAACTCCCATGTGAATGGATTGAAATAACCTTATGAGCCCATCCACCACGGTTAAGATAATTTGTTCCCACAACTACTTCAATATCAGCGGGCAGTTTACTGTAAAAAATGTCATATTAATTTCATATTATAACAAATTAAATTAACTTCTTACTCTGCAACACAATGAGCAGAAGTTAAAATCCACTCTCTACTTATAATAGATCCACCACAAAAATGTGTTCCATTATTAGTAAGTCTTAGCGACGCCTGATAAGGAAACTGTTCGGGAACTGCAAGACGTCCTCCAATGATTCGTTGTTGTTTTAAGCTCTCTAACGGATTACCTAAAATATCAGTAATATTAAATAAATTTTCTTTAAACTTTTTAATAACATGATGAATATTGTGTCGACTACTTTAAATAAATTATGTGTATATAGTATTTGTTTTTGATAAGCACAATGAAATTTTATTTATTGTAAATGGAACACTCTATATTATTTTGACATCCCCTCAAGTTACTTATCTGCTAATTTCTTTATTTATTTTTAAGTATTTTTTTTCTCTTAGGTACTATATGAATATTTATTTATAGTTTTCTATCGAGTTTAAGGTTTTTTATTATTATACAATTAATTAAATTATAAATTAAAAAATATAATTTTTTTCTGTAAAAATGTAAACTTACCGATAGTACCGCAAACTACAAGAAGTGTTAAAACAATCGGTAACATTTTGGTATATGTAAGTTCTGTAATATTGTAAGCTATACTAAAACTAAATACATTAATCAAGTTATTAAAAAAATACTTCCCAATATTACACGAAATTCAGTCAAAAATTAAGTTTCAATATTTCTATGTAATATTTTTATAGATACATACATTATATTCAAGTGGTTATGTACTAAGTATGTACACTAATCTTAGTATTTAAGTTGATTGACGATTTGTCTGTTATTTTCCTTTTGTGCGAACTGAAAGAAAGTTGACCAACATTGTTACTAGTAATAAAGTGTAAAGGCAATTATAAGTTCTAAACTAACAAAAAATAAATTATTATCTGTAATCATTATTTTACACAATGTGTGCATTAGATATACCATGTTCACACCTAAGGATATAAGTTTATATTGACTAATAATGAGTCAGTCAGATCTATTAGGTTTTATTCGGTTTTAAGTCCCCTCTAAACGTACTGCTATGATTCAAAATGATTAATAAAGGCTCCCGATACAAAAATGAATATTAAATTCAAAATAAGCATAAAATTCTAAATCGGTAGGCACTTTAAAAATTTTGCTCTACGAGAAAAATTTATTTTCTAAAATTTCAGTTTCACATCCAAATTTGAGTCTCTCAGGATAAGATTAAGATGTTAAATATTGCTAAGAGTAAATACATTGATGATTGTCACATCGAAAATAATGAAAAAGATTGAATTAGCTCAAAATTGAAAAAAAAAACATTTTATGTGTAAATAGTCATAACCTACAAAAATGCAACATCTTGTAAACTGAATTATTTAATAACTAACATGTCTTGTACAAAACTGTTCACACCAAAAATTATGTAATCATCTCATATAGTTGAAGTGAATATTTCAAAGTGAAAATCGTTAAATTAGTACATAAAGGTCAAATTTGTGCAAAATCCAAAAGTTGATATAAGATGGCAGATATGAGTCAAATAGCCGTCCAAAGAATGGCATAAAAACAGAATATACCAGTAATACAGCATGGGAGTCACATCAAAAGACATGGATTTCAATGCAGATCATGAATCTGAAATAAAAACGAATTAATGGAGACATAAAAAAATCCAATAAGATGAAAATTGACTTACTTTCAAGCAACAATGGTGCCAATTTCATCGATTCTAGATCGAATTTCAGTTGACCTCGTGCATTCGATCAAAGTGCACGCAATTCCAAGGCGCTCGAGAAAACAATGTTTACAAATCTTTGGAGGTTAACCAAATTTTTGACTTCGTGAATTCAAGTTGTGTAGACGTATCGAGATGTTCTTCACGAATCAATTGTTTACAAACAATTGATGGTTAAGATTTTTCAGCAAAATGGAAATAATTTCATAATTGGTAAACAACAATGAAAATGGCCGTTCGCACGATGCTTCTACAAAAATAACAATTCAGGGATTTAATTCAACAACAAAACTGGATCCAAAACTTACTGCAAAGAATATGCAACTTACCTTTTTCTCTATTTTAAAACCTCTACGACTTGGTAAACAACGCCAACAAAATCACAAGGAAATTTAAGTCAATGAAACAACCTCACTCAACCACGAACAGCTGATAACTGGTATGATTAATGCAAGGTCGATGACTCATCCATGTGATGTCAACTAAAGCTGGACACACACAAAATATCCTTTTTAAATAAAAATCAAAATTTCGATTCTGCTGATGTGAAAAAGGTACAGTGAAATTTATTATTTCGTTAATTTGATTATAAACTTTGCCTTCAGCGTATAAATACAGGATTTGAGAAAAAAGACCTCTACGAAAGTGCAAATTCTCGATACCCTCATTGATAGTTTTTCATTCAAACTTTATTATTTGATTTGTTCAGGGTTAAGCTTTAAATAAGCACAAATATTATTTAAACCATTTTACACGCTAATGTACAGCGAAAGACTTGTTTTAGTTTACAACTAAAACAAGCACGTCGGGACAAAGCGAGGAAACCGCTTTGTTTTGAAAACAAATTTTTGCATTAACTGTTTTTATTTAAAAATTTAATTAATGTTAGATCTGCGATCTAAAACTATATGTGTAAACATTTATTTATGTAAACATAACCATCACTTTTGTTTAATATAAACAATTTTTTTTTGAGACTATTGAAATCTTTATTTATTTTTCAATGAGAGAGCAATAAGTATCCCGAGAGAGCCAAATAACACCTTTAAAATCGCCTCTAATATTGAATGTTTCAAGGAACCCACCCTTGAGCGACTCATCACCGGGGCTTAGTGAGGAAGGGCATTTGTGTTTAACTCCTTGGTCAAGGAGAACATAGCAGTACGTTCAAGTTTGTCGGACTTGTTTGTATGTACTGTTGTGATACGCTCTATCCGCGTTACGGATATGTTGATAACCAACAAGGAGCGAACAACAGATTGGAAACGGTGGTTTCAAGCACATTGTTGTCATGTGTTTGTTTTTTTTGTTCGTTCGGTAATTTTAAGTTTGTTCGGGTTTTATGTTTTATGTAAACATTATGTACAGCATCTGAAAATCAAAGGTGCATATAACAGGCCGACATCCGTGAAACAAACCGGAAATATAAGAAGCTCCATATTGGAAACAAAAATGATTTTGGTAACGGAAGTTACGGAGGGTAAACAAAGTAGTAGCATCAAAATCACTGCAAGAGGCAGTCGATCGTATAATCACTCCACAATTACGATATAAATAGAATAAAATTATATTCGCGAGTAATAGCTCAGGATTGGTGATACATAGGGAGAATTAATTTCCCAGGCGAATTAAACTTCCCTGAGATAACGAAAGTCGGGCGTGTTCAGCAACCGAGAATATTGTTGTATGAAAATCCCTACAGTAAGGATAACGTACGCGAATAAATCCAGATAAAATCGATCAGGTCGAGTTCCAAAATTATTGGAAAACGTTGGAACGAGTGTGGATTTTGGAGTCCATATCTGAAGAAGACTGGAGCAGAGTTGGATTCAAGAGAGAAGAAGGAAGATTGTGTGCGACTGTGCGAAATAGAAGGTTAGCGTTTATTATTTATTTCACCCAGTGCGTAGTTAGAATTGTTGAATGTTAAAGATTATTGTTGAGTTGCGTTGTTCATTGAATGTTAAAGTTTGTTATACCATTAAAAAACTGTTAACTAGATCCAATCTTGTTTACTCTTTGTTGGTAACGAAAACTCGTCAAATCATAAGCTCGTCTACAATAGTGTCGTTTTACTAGAGTCACCCCGACGTATTTACCCTGAGATAATATTGAGTCAAAATTAAGGTAGGTGACCAAAAGATATTGTGTGTGTTCTCGTGGGTACTTGTCAAGGACACCAGGACACTACAGTACATACAAATTGCAGATTCAAGATTTAAACCTACACTGTACATGTTTGGAACAAACATGTCAACAAATACAAGTTTGTGCAAACTTACCTTCACGTGTAGGTATACGATTTGATAAATACGTTGACTTCCATGTTTGACATACAAATTTTTGCCTAGACGCAGCAACAAATCTGTACTACTTTTTAATTGTACTGTACTACTAAAAATTTAATACGATTGCATTTTTATTAATGAAAGTAACATAAAACTCCAAGCGATAAGGTTATTTATAAAGAACAATTTAAATCAGCAAAGGGAATATCCGCAAGCAAAACTTCACCTTCTAGGAATTTATTGGTAAGAATGTACGTAAGCATTATTAAGTAAACCACAAATGTATTACAATGCAAACTATATTTTTAAATACAAAGAGCGCATCAAAGCAACTATTGACCTTGAGAACAAAATTGTTTCTCCCTGCTCTTTATGAAGGAGCTACCCAGAAACGACCTTGCGACCCACGCTGGAAGGATTAACTTCCAACTTTTATTTGTGAGTTGCCCTGATGGTAAGGTATAAACCAGCTCGTTATAGCGGAAGCGAGGGTCGTGTATCCCGCTCAGTGCTTGGCTGAAAATTAAATAAAGCAACGCTTTCGCAGCAATAAAACAAACAACTAATTTAACTTGTTTAATCAAACTCAGGTGGAAGTTCAACCGTTGCTGTAACGTGCCACACAAAAATTGCGCGTAGCAAAAATAAATGATGTTGTCGTCAAAGGTGACTCCGTAATGTAAACACCAGATGGGTGCGTTGCCAAATAAAAATGATCGTAAGAAAATTACGATTTTCAATGGGGATACGAAAACACGTGAACTCCAATATATCCGCAAACACGATGAAGTACACTTGTTTGAATAAACTAGTTTCAGTAGTAGAAAACCGGTGATTTCGCCAAAATTAACGAATTTAAAAATACCGCTACTATAAAACATCGACCCACTTGAAAAATCTGGCACTAAAGCTAAAGTATTCATGCGCATGACTCTGATAAGGAATACTTCGTCGTAAAGGTAAATCTAAGATAGGCGTTAGGTGTGGCGTTAGTGGTATAGAATATTTAAATATTGGAACAAAATAGAAGTAAAGAAATTTTGTTACAACCTATGTAACATAATATCGACTGAAAATATGTAACATGATATACATCAATTGAAAACATCGTTTTCAGCAGATGTAGGATCATGTTACATTTTTTATCTTAGATTGCGCCAGAATTGCCGACTTTCAAAGAGATAAATTATAAAGAAAATAATGATTTCGCGCTATCCTGAAGAAAAATTAATTTTTGTAACAATTTATTTTTATAGTGAAAATTATATACCTACTATTATGTTATTTTGCACATTCTTATGTTCTTATGATCTATCACACTATTCATACTTTAGCGCACTCAAGATAACCAAGCACATGCAATAAATAATTTACAATCAGTAATTAAGTTTGATTTTATCTTTTGACCTTCTTGATCATTTTGTTCTATTTCTGAACAAATCATGACATAAATCAATCAAATTAAGCAAATCATAACATCATAAGAGATATCAAGAATTATCTTCTTCTGCACTTCAGCCTGTTCCGACTTCATAGTACATCTTTCCATCTTTTGCGTGAACGCCCGAAATTTCTTCCGTCAAAATTGATGTTAAAAGAAATTACTTAAGAATTAAAGTACACATGAAATGCAGAAATTATTATTTCTTATTATTATCTTTAATCGAAGGGTTATTTCAATAGAAATAATTGTTTCAAGAATGTGATCCCTGGAAACAACCCTTTGGTTAAAGATAACCCAAGATTGAAAAACTGGGCCTTAGAAATACGTCTAAAAAGATACAATAATTAGTAGATAAAATTTTCGTATTTTTGCGAAAGTGACGATGCACACTTGTGAAACGCAGATAACAGAGCAGTATGTACATATTTTAGGGAATCCCCGCAACTTTTTGTTATGCATAATAAATGTGATTCGTTTCACGGTTTTGTGAAACTGGTAGTGCTATTTTTATCTCTTTTCTTCCTTCTCTTATTTTTTGCGCAACTCTTGCTACCAATAGGAAACAAGCATAATGTATTCATCCGTATCAACTTCTCCTTTCACCTTCAGTTTCTTGCATTTCTGCTACATTGATCCTATATGTTGCTAACGCCCTCTCCATTTCCACCACTTCCACCCCTCTTTAGCATCGTTCTCACATTTCACATATTTTTCTTCATTTTTCACATATTCTCTAAATATTCAATTTTATTTTATCATCGTTGTTTCACACCTAGCCTTTTCATTTTTATTGCTGTACTCGTTTTCGTTTTCCATCGCATTTTGTTTTTCTAGTTTTTTAATTGTCATTATATTCATCTATCGGTACCTTTCTTTCTATTTCTGGTATTTTACTTTTATCCTGACATTTTATCCATTTCTCTTCTTTTTTCTTAGTTAGTTCTCTCAATTGACTTTATACATTCCTCTCTTCCACCGTTAAATTGTTATCAAGATATTGCTATGATATCCCTTAATAAAATGTAGGTTGGAAGTATTTGCGAGAAATTATCGTGTTCCAAGTTTTATTTTATTCATAACGAAAATTTTTAATTTATTCAATCTCTTCTTGCTGCTATCTTCATCAATATGCGCGTTTGCTTATTTTCTCCAATTCTTTGGAATTATAAAAACACATCGAGGAAGTCAAAAAAAAATTTAAAATTGTTTAAGTCTTTATTTCGTTTTTTATACACCACTAACAGCTCTAATCCAGTTTCTGTAAAATTGTATGCTGGTAAAAATATCGGGATCACCTTTAGCGCAACGATTTCCCCAAGAACTAATACCATGTTGCACACCATTCAAAACTAATGGACCACCAAAATTTCCTGTACAAGCTCCAAGTCCAATTGGCATATGAGTACATACGTGAGAATCAAATATAGGACGAACTGGTAACAAATCTTGACATGCCTTTATAGTTATTGTTTTTAAATAAGCATATTGAAGTGCATCTGAAGGATAGTTAGTAAGTCCCCAACCAGAAAGTATCGCTCTTTGTCCAATTGGCGTTACACTAGATGTGAGAGGAATAGTTGCCACCGTCGAAGATGCAGAAATTTGATCTTTTAATTCCAAAATTGCTATATCATTGATATAATTTTTAGGATTGAAATTTGCATGTGAATGAATTGCCCTAACATTGTAAGGCACTCCCCTATTGGCTAAACTTGTAGTTCCCACATGAACTCGTATTTTACTGGGTAGTACACTGTAAAATAAAATTAATGAAGTATACTTAACTGAGTATAAAAATAAAGAAAATACATACTGAATGACACATTGGGCAGTAGTTAAAATCCAATAACCACCAATAATTGAGCCACCACAAAAATGACTTCCATTATTTCTATGTCTTAGTGACACTTGATACGGAAATTGTCCATTGTATGCATCTTGTCCTCCAATAACTCGTGGTGCTTCCACGTTATCTATTGGATTAGCTAAAATGAATTACGGCATTAAAAATTTTACCGGGTTCTTATTATGGTTATGGTTTTTCAGGGTAATGTCAAGTACCTAAATTATCTCTATTATTCTTCTGAAAGATACAGAATACGATTATCTCGAAGTAGCAAATTTTAATATGGTTATATAATTTTGTTTCTATAGAAAAATTAACTTACCAATAGCTCCACAAACAACGAGGGCTAGTATAACTGCCAACATTTTGATTTGATTCGAATTATGTAACTAAAACGTCACCCGATATTCAAGTTATTGTAATTCTAGTATATTGTTGCACTATATGAAATTCAGTAAAAAAAAAATTTATTATCAAACCAATCGATCTTGAAATGCTTATCTATGGTGCTCATGATTAATTTATTATTTTTAAACCTTTTTTGTTTTGGATGGGCGGAAAACTTATTTAATAATTGATAAAAATGAAATGCGTCGAAGAGATACATTAATTACTATTATCCTATTATGGTCACAGTAAATGGGGAACCTAATATTCATCTATGACTATTTAATATAAACTCTCCAATGGTACTCTGCTGCGAATTTTTAGGTTAGCACAATTATCTTTATATTTAATTTCGCTCCATGAGAGAAGTTACCGGAGTTTTTTCATCGATGATCTTGACAATATAAACAATCTCAAGATTTTGGGATACTAAGTACTACGGACCTGAACCAGTAGATATCGAGTAGCGATTCTGTAATATATAATTCTAGTAATTAATACTATAATTATTATTATCTACTAATTTAGTTTCTGTAAAAATGTCTATGCTACAGGCGTAGATTAAATATTAAAATTATATTTTTTAATAGATTGTATCTATATAAATGTTCTAGGCGCGCGCTCATGATGAAATAATTATATCTATCAAATTCTAAATACATAATATTTTAGTAACTGATAACGATAAGTAATTTAAGTAGTGGGTACTTATGAGCCAGTCGACACATATTTTATTGCGTAAAAAAGGATGATAAGCTGGAATAAAATTTATTATCCTCATTAGTACTTCTAAAACAAAACATTCTAATTTTGCACCCTTTTACGACCCCGGATTTCGCCGCCGCAAGAGTGGAAAAACTACGCGAAGAATGACATTTTTATGAATATTCCTGAATATCTCTGTTTAAGTGCATTTTAGAGCAAAATGTCAAGTTATTGTTAAAAATATTTTTGGTCACCATAATATAATGTAATATCAGATAATCTGCACTAATATAATTTTTGCAGTTGGTATTTATCATTTACTACATAAGTAATAATAATCGAACTTTACTTCTCTGTAATGTACGGTTCATTTTTTAAGGTGGATCAATCCTCTTCTTTCTCTTTTATTTTTGGAAACGATTAGCGATTTAATAAAAAGCAATTTGGAGTGTTCCGATTGGCTTTGAAGTAGCCTGCCTTCCTTTAAGGAATCTCGATAATCCATTCATGCGCGTCCCGTATGCGGACGGACGGACAGACACGGAGCCAGATCATAAGGCTTCTTTCTATACTTTGTATAGAAGCCTAAAAGTAGAATAAATTATCCAGAGGATAATGAAATGATTTGAATTGATATTGCGGAATCTTTATTTTCAACATTATTGACGAGATATCGAGTTTTTATACGATTAAACATTACATATCACATAACAATGAGTAATTTATGAGTAATAATTTGTATAAAATGTTATCTTAAAACAAGCCTGTTGAGCAATTATTTGTCTGCCATTTTTTTGTAAGGAGCTGCCATATGGTACTCGTATAAAAAAAATTGGGATAAGCTGGATTGAAATTTATTGTCATTAATGGAACCTGCACCCTCCAGCGATCTCGGATTTGGCCGCCATAGAAAAAACATGTGAAGAACAGAAAAAAAAACATCTAGAGGAAAGTTCGGAAGTTTTGCTCTTGTTAATCCATCGGTTATGGAGCTACAGCTAGCACAGTGCGTGATATATATTTACCATCATTGTTCTATTTTTATTGTCACGCTTAGCTTTGGTTTTACTAAGTCGTGGATTTTTTGGGTGGTGTAGCTCATTTGGGATCACTAAAAGTGGGAGCGGCGTAGTAAATAATAAATTCCAAGTTCATAACAATTCAAGTATATTAAAATAAAGTAACATTTTTACAGATGGTTTACATTTACTATTTACACTGACCTTACAAATATTACTACGGGGGTAGTTTGATGTCCGTACAGCGCTGGCGTGCGAGAGGTCATTTTGGAGTAATCCTTTTATGAACTATTAACTTTTAACGATTATTAACTTTTAACTTTGAACAATTATTAACACTCCAACAAATCGCGGTACATTACTTGATCGAACTCCTATTCCCCGATGAACCCCACAACTAAGCTCTACGTTCCCCTATTTAATACCTTCTATTACCACCTCGCTCCCTCTGTACGGATATGAACTATGCATTTTGATAACATTGCATTTCCCATGACCATTGCAGGTCATGAAGTTCCAACTACCTTTTAGGCTTCTATACAAAGTATAGCAAGAAGCCTTTTTAATTTTGCAATAATGCATTTCACAGGACTGTATTCCTGCATCGCAAGTAAGCGTTTCCCACACCTCTGCTAGACATCTCGCATCGTAATATTATCTCTCACGTCCTGTTGAACGTGATTGAACTTTCAATAATATATAATATAAAATATGCTATGTTGTCACGTCTTCTAATTATTAATTATGAATTTTGATTTATGAATTTTCAAAGTGTGACATAACCCCCCTTGCAAAGAAAGGCTGTCCCAAGCCGTTTTTGAATGACGCATGCCTTTGTGAGAGTGTGAGAACGCCCAATTGCAAAAAATAATAATATATGGACAAAAAAAAAATTCTTACAATAACAAAATAACACGAAAATAATTGAACAGTATGCGACAGAATACACACAGCATATAACATATATAACATATTTATCTAACATAAACAAAATATTAAAAAAAACCTCGAATTTCCTATAATATTTGTAAGTCAAAATCCAAATCAAACCTTATTTTTCTTTTTAAATGGTTTAATTGTATGTCTACGACTTAAATTAGTAGGGTCGGCTTATAACCCTAACATGCTTTTATATATATTTTTTTTATTGTAGTTAACTTGAACTACCACTGGGGTAAATACCCGCCTTATTTAGACCACTTTAGGATAGACAAGACTTTTTTAAGCAACTTGATGCCGTCCTTAAGACCCTTTTGTCTTAATTTGTATCTTTTGTATTGTAATAACAAGTCGTTTTATATATTTTTTTTTCTTTAACCTACATTATTAACTATAATTTCAGTCTTGTGTGCTTTACCGTTAGGTCGTGTGAAAACGTCTCAGTGTGAAGAAAATGGCACACTGTGACATCTTCGGGCGATTACATTTAAGATATGATCAATATCCACGAATCCATCGATTATATTTTTGATAAAAATTAAATTAGTATTATAGATTAAAATTTCTAATACAGGGTGTTTTTTTTAGCTGCATGAGATCTTTCAATAGGGATAACTTTTGAATGTAGTTTGTCAAAGTGACAGTTCTTTGACATTTGTGTTCAGAAATTTTCAAAGTCATTCATTATTTTCAAAGTCAGAGTTCCGTTCGCGAAACTTATAGAGCTCTATACCCATTTTATGGTCAACATAATCGACCTTCTGAGCAGGCTATTGGTGCGGTGATGGATAAATTTCGTACCACTTCTTCATTGCATGATGTAAGACCACCAACAAAACGAATAAATGTGCGTACCGAAGAAACTATCGCTTCTGTGAGTGAGTTGATATACCGAAATTGTTCCAACTATTCAATTAACCACGTACTTCAACTTCTGCTAACAGTTAGGACTAAGTATACCGATGCTTACTATTAATTTAGCCCATTCTAGCGTTTTTATAGCATAGACTAGGAATTATTATAATAGGCCTAACGATCAAACACTGATCCTAAAAGCACATCTGGGAAGTTTACAAAAAGAGTTGCTAGAAGTTGTTTTAAGTCTTTATTTCAATTTTTTATACACCAGTAACAGTCCTAATCCAGCTTCTATAAAATTGAATGCTGGTAAAAATATCGGGATCACCTTTAGCGCAAGGATTTCCCCAAGAACTAATACCATGTTGCACACCATTCAAAACCAATGGACCACCAGAATCTCCTTTACAAGGTCCAAGTCCAATTGGCACATGAGTACATACGTGAGAATCAAATATAGGACGAAATGGTAACAAAGTTTGACATTCCTTTACAGTTATTGTTTTTAAATAAGCATATTGAAGTGTACTTGAAAGTATTCCCGAAGGAAAACTACTAAATCCCCAACCAGAAAATACCGCTCTTTCTCCACTTGGCGTTACACTGGATGCGAGAGGAATAGTTGCCACCGTCATAGCTGCAGAAATTTGTGTACGCAATCCTATAACTGCTATATCATTTATATAGTTTGAAGGATTGAAATTTGCATGGGAATGAATTAAGTTAACATAGTAAGACCATCCATCACCACTATAGAGTAAATTTGTTCCCACAACAACTTTCATCTGACTGGGTAGTACACTGGAATATAAAAATAGGTAACCTTAACTGAGTATAAAAATTAAAGAAAAATACGTACTGAACAACACAATTAGCGGCAGTTAGAATCCAATATCCACTAATGATTGAGCCACCACAAAAATGAGTTCCATTATTTCTATATCTTAGTGACACTTGATACGGAAATTGTCCATTGTATGCATCTTGCCCTCCAATAACTCGTGGTGCTTGCACGTTATCTATTGGGTTAGCTAAAATGTAAAACGTAATGGTATTAAAGATGAAACTGAATTATTATTATTATTATATTGTAGGATACGGTATGGTTCAGGGAGTAATGTCAGCTTAGTAAGATTTCTATTATCTCTCTGAGAGATAGAAAGAAAATTTTTTTGTAAGAAAAATTAACTTACCAATAGCTCCACAAACAACGAGGGTTAGTATGATTGTCAACATTTTGTTTTGACTAGAATTATGTTACTGAAAGCAAACCCGGTATTGAAGTTATTTATACCTGTGTACTGCTGCGTTATATGAAATTTAGTCGGAAATACTAATTAAAAAATTTCGTAGAAATATTTCAAACAAACTAATCAAGTGTTTATCTATAGTGCTTACGATTAGCTGATTATTTATGATTTTTTATGAACATAAAACTTATTTAATGTTTGATAAGAATAAAGTACATAGAAGATTTATATTATATAATACTACTTTTATTATTAATTGAGATGGTCATGAGCTTAAGCGGTTAAGTGCGTTGCTGCTAATGCCGAATACCTGGTTTGACTCCAGGCTCAGTAAAACATTATTTTGACCGTCTCCTCTCAGAAGGCAATGGCAAACCACCGAGGTGTAATTTATCTGGTATAGCCTCTTTGGAGATGAAGCCTATGCACTTCCCGCGGTTCGGAGCCCGAGTTAAGCAGTAGGTTCCTTATCTGTGTGATAATTCTTCAAACGCACAACACATAAATAGGACAGAGGGTGCCTGCTCCTTGAATCAGGCACGGTACTTGAAGAAGAATATTAAGATGGCAATAAATGGGGACTTTAAGATTCACCTATATGGTTATTTAATATGAACTCTCCAATGGTACTGATATGAAATTTTTAAAGAATATCTGCTGCGAATTTCTACATACACTAGCGCAATTGTTTTATATGTGATTTCGCTCGGCGGAAGAAGTTATTGCAGTTTTAAAATGGGGACATTTTAGCCATGAAATAACAAGTACGAAATTTCGAGAGGCAGATTTGAAGTGGGACCGGAGATATGTCGGATAGGAAATCTCAAGATTTTGGAATATCAAGTATGAATCTGAACTAAGCGAAGTCAAGTAGCATTCCTGTAATATTCGTATATCATAATTCTAGTAGTAATATATTATTACGATCTACTAGTTTGGTTTCTGAAAAAATGTAAACTTACCGTTAATTTCAAGTTATTATTCTATTCTGAAGCTGTACTATAAGAAAAGATTAAAAATTAAATTTATAATTCCAGTGAAGTATTTCAATTTTTCTGTAATACAGTAGAACTCCAATTATCCGAATCAATTCGAAGCGGACCCCATTCGGATAATCAAAAATTCGGATAATTGGATTTTTTCTGAAAAAAAGGGTACTGTATGGATTTTTAATTAATTAAATGAAGAGGCAACACTTTTATTTATATAGCGTACTTACAAGTGCTGTACATTAGTATGTATTGTAAATGAAAGTCATTGCTTGCTGAACATCTCGGCCAAAGCAAAGATGCCAAAGTAAGCTGTGTGACTGTCCGTTTTCGGGCAGCTAAGTCGCGCATCCGCTTGGCAGTGAGAAGTTGCTCGGGCTGACGCAAAATCATTATTTTGCGAATCGTATTACCTTGCCGTCTTAAATTTTTTTCTGAAAGCGATTCGGATAATCAGCGATTCGCATAGTCGGAGTTCGGATAATTGGAGTTCTACTGTACATTTAATTTGTTCTGTATTATGTAATCTATGTGCGCTCGGGGGATCCCCGTTCGGTGATGGAGGGTGAGATTTTAATGGATGAAGTCCCACACTAACGGTTTAGATTAGGGTGGTGTCTCGTACGAAATTTCCTTATCCCTGCTTAGTCTAAAAAAAAGTGGGAAAGATAGTATACATGCAAAATGTTATACTTTGAGATTTGTAGTACAGAAAACAGAAGATAGATACATAGAAGAAAGTAGGCTTGGCTCAAGAATATTTTTGACTATGGGCTAATGGTAAGAATTGTGCCTACCACGACCGGCGGATTTTCCGGTGCAAAATTTAGGGCATTAGGTACTAAGTAGTAATCATCAACATGACTATATTTAATTAAAAATATTCCGGAGTTTCAAATCCACCAAACAGATCTCTGGGGGTAGGGGAGGCGGTTTTGACTATAGCTGTGAACGGAGGAAGAAATGAATACGAGCCAATACTTAAAATTGGAAATGGAACATGAGACCAACGCCGGGCAGCTACATAATGCCATACAGGAAATGCAAATAATGAAGGTCCACAACATGGGTATTAGCGAAATGAGATGGCTAAGCGAGGAATGCTGGTGGGTTGAAGTTCTAAGGTATACTACTCTGGAGCATCGGATGGTACGCACCGGCATCGGAAGGGAGTCGGAATAATTGTTACCGACAATATCGAAAGGCACGTAAAGAAGTGCATGCCTATATCAGAGAGAGTCTGCTGGTGCAGATAAACGCGAATTCCCAGTCAATTTATTACCGAGCAAGGGTAATTTTGTGATTAAGTGAATTTATACGAACGGGTAGTTCGATTTTAATTGGTTTGGATTGGCGTATTTTCGATAGCAAAGTGATATCGAAAATATTAAATACATTATGCGTATGGGAAATTTGAATATTTACGAAATTTTGGAAAGTGGAAAGTGGAATGCATGTTCGGGAGATTAGAGATTTTGCAAGATAGACACCTACAGAAATTTACACAAGGTAAATAAATTGATAAAACTTTTATAAACTTTCAATGTATGCGATTATTGAATTTAGTTCGAAATTTGTATAGGATGTACTTAATCAATAAACATTTTAAATTAAGATATCATTTTGTAAACTTCCATTTTATTTAATTTAGAAATAAAATCTTCAATTATCAATTTCAGAAATTTGGATTTTATTATTTTAAAAAAAGAGAAATTTAAAATATAACGAAATTACAAATACTTTGAGGAATAAATTATTTGTTTGATCTAACCATTCCCAGAAAATAAAGTGTTGCATCGAGAAGGCAAGAAATATATTCATCATAAGGCTGCACTGTTCAAGAGCTTTGACGATGGAGACAAAGAACACAACTTTTTTAGTACATATATTACTGTATGTAATGGAGGCAAACTTCAAGCATTCCAAATGTGGCTATAATACCGAAGAACTTTGAGGGTTTCGTGAGTGAAGCATTCTGGAGGTTATTTGGCAAATTTGGAAGTTAGGTTAAGAAAAAATAAATTTCTTAAGGGTGCTGATTAGTAGCGCGAATACTTTCGAGGGTTTGACCTGGGTTTTAGGATTATTTGAATTGATAAAGTTGTTATTGATAAGTAACTTTGGTTGCCTAATTGCAACCAAACAGTAACAAATACAACAGAGAAAGGTAAAATAGTGAACCATCGATAAAGGAATACCTCAAAAGGAAAATAGGAGAGTTAAATACAAGTAAAGAGGAAGAAGGGACATTTTAAAGAAGTAAGCTAACCCCCACATCACCAAATAAAATAGTTAAGAAAGTAAACAAGGAGGAAACCATAAACGAATTGAACCAGATGTTGGCAAGTTTAGTAAAAATGGGAGACGATGGTTTTCAGGAAGGTAAAAAAGAAAGTAAAGAAAGGAAGAGGGATAGTATGAAAATAAAAGAAAAACTGTATACGATGGAAACATACTGGAATGATAAAGTCCATTAAATGGAACAGGTGATTGAGAATTTGGCATAGAAAACAAGTAAACAGGTAAACACCCTTAAAAGGAAAGTAAACTTGTAATTTTGCAACCAAGTATTTGAATTTCCCACTACCATTTCCCTAAGCGCCCCCTTAGGGGGCCCCCATCCGTAAGCTCGTGATCTAGCTAAAACACCCATGTAAGACACCCTACGTTGTGTAATTAACCATAAACCCGCTTGATTACAAAAATTACCCAAAGTTCGTTAGAAGTTCCCCATGTAGATAAATGAACACAAAGACAGACGATTTCGTGAGTCAAAGGGAAGAAAGAAAGTAAAATCCTTTACACAAAAAAAACACACACAGTCGGTTGTTAATTTGTTTTAATTCAATGTCTCGATTGTTTTTGTTCTGTCTTGTCATTTATAAATGGTACATATAATTTTTACCTCTTGGGCAATTTTTATACAATATAATTTCATATTAATTATCAATCATAATCATAGTGCATTAAGATTTGGTAACTTTGTTACTAAAATTCATAAACATTTTGTTTACATAATAATAATTATTCGTATTGGCTTGATCGTCTCCCTGGTTTTCAGCTAAGAAATGCAATCGCCATGTTAGAATTTCAAACAAAGCAAAAATTTCCTTTGTCGACTCGGTTACTACCTGACAAGGGTTATACAAAAGTGAAAGTCGGTAATTCGACCCTTCCAACCATAAGCGTTACTTTCACTTATTTTATAAAACGGAACACCAAATTTAATCAGATTCCCATCACTAAGAGGTGCATGTTATCAAGCTTGTGTCATCAAATTTACGCTATACGCAGCGAGATTAATTTAAATTAATGGCCACTCGCGTAACTGGACTGCCTGGCAGGCCTTTCAGGTAATCTGATTAACATTAAATACATATCTTAATAATATGCAGTAATTACGTTACCGAATTTGGAAGTGACGAGTTTACCCACTTTGAAATAAAATATACAAATAATATTCACTTTATTGTAAATAGCTAACAAAAGCTTGCACATAAATGAAAATGGTAACATTAAATTATTTCACTAATGACTCGAAACAAAACACAACCACTCTCTCGTCCCAACCCTAACGTAGTAATCTCGTTTGTTCTCAGCGTCCTTTCTCCCACCATAACTTGTCTTTCATTGGTTGTTCTTCGCTACGTTGCCAACTGAATTTTACCGCAGTGTTGTCATGCTCATAATTCGTTGGCGTGATATTTAAAGTAGGTCTATATCGTTACAAACTTTCCCTTTATTTTTCCAAAGAAGGGAAAATATAACCCCTGGAAAAGTAGAGTAATTCCTGAATCATAAGATGCAGATACAGATCGATGTTGTACATGCGTTTAAAGTGGGAAGAATCATCTAAAAACAGGTGATTGTAGCAAAATTGAAAAACCACACACAGAAGAGACTAATAATGAAAACAAAAATAAGCTTAAAGGTACTAACATTTACATGGAAAATAACTTAACCAGCAAAGAAAAGGAAATACAAAACCAAATATGGGTTTTGGCTAAAAATGGAAATGGAAAGAGAGTTAAGATCGGGTGCCAGAAGATGATCAAGTAGAATAAAGTATAGGTATAGATGGGACAACCGAATATATTCATAACCGAATATAGATAGATGGGACAAGAAGGATAATGTCCTGAATATGAAAAACGATCAAGCCCAATCTATAAAACCTGATGCAGGCGGAAAAGGAGCATCTGGAACATCCCAGACAGATGCCCCAGAAAGGAAGGCTGGGGAAGATACACGGACAAGGCATGGAACGGAAATTATCGAGACGGGACAATTGCAAAAAAAATTTAGGACAGAAAGAAAAAGATATGGTAAAGGAAGCGAATCAGTTAGAGTATCAACGTGGAATGTGAGGGTACTGTTGAGACCTCGAAGAATGAAAGAAGTTGTGGAGGAGATGGCAAAAGACACTATAGGATAAAGGTGGGATCAATACAGGAGACTAGATGGAAGAACGAGGGAGAAATAAGAGGAGTAGGTTTTGTATTTCTGTATTCCGGGAAGATAGACAGGGAAGAAATGGAACGGGTTTCTTAGTCATGAAAAGGTATATGAAAGGTATATTGTACTTTAAACCAATGAGGGGGAAGGCTGTCATATTTGAGAATTAGGATGAAACCAAATAATCTATCAATAATAAATACCTACGCACCGACAGAAGAGAGTGCAGATGAGGAGAAAGAAAGTTTTATCACGAATTGAAACTGCTGTATGACTTGGTGCCAAGATATGATACCACTAATATGATGGGAGACTTTAACGTACAGATTGGAAAGGAGAGACATGTGGAGGATGTAACTGGAAAGTATACAATACACACTAAAACAGGTGACAACGGAACGGACTATGTTACTATGTTACGTGGTTATTATTAGCACCAAATTCGAACACAGAAGTGTACACAAGATTAAATGGATGTGGCTTGGATGCAACAATGATGAGGAAACCAAATCGACCATGTGCTAGTGACAAGAAGGCAAGCTACATCAATAAGGAACGTAAGAACTTATAGGAGTGCCAAAGCTGACACGAATCACTTTTTGGTGGTTACAGAAGTGTAACAGAAAACAATGGTAGCAGACATAAAGCACGAAACAAAGAAATGGCTAGCAACTGATATGGATATTATGCATATGCAGTTATAGACTTCAAACAAGCGTTTAACTAAGTTAATAGATTCCAGATGATAAATATTATGCTATAGTTTAATATTCCATCTAAATTGATAAGAATGATATGGGGAAACCGAAAGAGGAACGATCCAGAGGAAGGTCAAACCTGAGATGGAGCGACGGAGTGACCAGCGACCTTGAGAAGGTGAGAGAAAAAATATTTCAAAAATTAATATAAAAAGGTTTTACTACTTAAGATGGACTTTTAGTCTTGAACCTGTCTACTCGCCCATTATTGTTTCTAAATGAATAAACTTTGGTATCATGGATTAAGTTTTTTATTACCTGCAACAGATTCAACAATCATACACATTTAATGGAAGGAAGTACAAACTACATACACTGCGACACAAAATAAAATAAAACTCGTTACCTCTAAAAGTTTAACTTGGAATTCCAAAATCCATTAGTTCAATGTAGTATCTGTTTATTTCAGCATTGTAGTTTTACACCTCTATATGCTATTGAAATCTCTCGGTGTTTATGATTATTGGACTTAGGGTGTTCCATATTAGTTGCTAAGTGTTTACTATAATATCTTATTCTCCACCACTTGATCGATCTTATCCAACATATTTGAGGTCGTTGATTGTTTGAATCGATCAAGGTGAGTATACAAAAAATTATTTAATTAGTAATTTAATTGATTTGTTTTATCTTGTTAATTTTTTGAAGAATATTTGCTCGAGCTAATAATTTATAATAGTAACAATAATGTTTATTCAAAGATAAACCTTTGTATGACATTTAATTAAAAACAATACAATTTTAATGGGACCATGGAAATATTATGCAATATAGGGTTTAGTTAATTTACTCAGGTATCAGAAATTCTGACGGTCAACTTAAGGAAAATTACTAGTCAGCAATAAATCTGACTTACGTTATAATAGAATACAAACATAATATGGTAGTTTAACATGTAATCCTAACCACGTCACAAATAATTTTTAAAAAGTTATTAGTCGTCTACAGCGATGGTTTGTGTAAATACGGGTTGAATTACAGAGCGGTAATTCCGGATTTGTATAACAGGCCTCGGGGAATTGCTTAGCTCGACCCTCTGGTAGGTATCATAATATCATAATGTTACGAATCAATCCTACAAAAAAATACTAACAAAAAACAGATGCTAATAATAATTTAGATGTTGACCAACCTTACGAAACAAATATAAAAAAATAAGTTGTTACAATTTTCGAATCTCTACACCTTTTCCACGAATAATTCAAAAATCGTCAAATGTAATTCAGAAATTGTCAAATGAAATTCAGAAATCATCAAGTGAGCGTTATCAGAATAAATGATAAAAATTCATAAAATCGGAAAACCGAAAAAAAGCATATTTTATTACGAGCCATCCCATGATAAAAGTTGTGTTTTATGGAAAATTAAAAATGTGATTATTTACATTCTAGTATTTGAAATAAAATTAATTGTAAGCCACAGAAATGATGCATTCTGAATTACATTTGCCACTTTCTGATTTACATTTGACGAATTCTGATTTCATTTGATGCTTTCTGAATTTCAGCGGACAAATCTGAATTACTTTTCAAAAAGTTTTCTGAATAGTAGTAGACGCTTTCTGAATTACTGCTAGAAAAAGTGTATTACCTTTACAATCAGAAAACAAAATGTATAAACTCAAAAAGTAAAATCACTATTTTAAGTTTAATAATTTATTCCTTTCAAAATCTACAATGATATATCAAATTTCTTTCAAAATAATTAATCCGAATAGAATTGTGTAACTTTGCTCTAATTTAGTGAACTTCCAATCTAAATCTTTTACCCGGAATAGAACTATAAATTTATTATTTCTTGAATATGAAAATAGAATATCAAATAACATAACGGATGATATCTCTGTAAGCACATAGGCAAACATAAAATACCAACACCATTCAATTGATAGTCTTAAGTACAAAATTTCAAAATGTTACCTTTGTATACCCCTATCTAATAATAATTTGTTGAGTGCTTTAAGAAACATATAAAAGGCTTGATCAATAAATCTACTGTATAGTTTCATCAAAATGTTTGCTGTAATTGTATTGGCCCTTGTTGCTTGTGGTGCATTTGGTAAGCATACTTCTTCTATAAAAAAAATTTATATAAAATTAATAAAATACTATAAAATTTTAAGCTACCCCTATTTTGAGAGCTGAAGAGCCTCGAATTATAGGAGGACGCCCTGCAGGTTATGGAGAATTTTCTTACCAAGTGTCATTAAGGGATTATAAGACCGGAGTCCATTTCTGTGGTGGCTCCGTTATCAGTAGAGAATATGTTTTGACCGCTGCTCATTGCGTTCCCAAGTAAGAATTTTGCATATTATATTGAATGATATTTTTTAATCTTACTCTTCTCTACAGTATGGCTATTTTTGATTTTGTCATGGTCGTTGGAACAAATTTACTCAACTCTGGTGGTAGATCGTACCACGTAGCTACAGTAACTCCACATGATGATTACAATCCAGAAACCTATGAAAATGATATTGCTCTTTTAAGAGTATTAGGTGTAATTGCTGGAAGTAGCGGTATGTCAATTGTGAACCTTCCTGAAAGTACAGTTCCATCTGGTAAAGATTTGACGTTAACTGGATGGGGATACACTAGCTATCCACCAAAGTCTCTGCCTAATCAACTCCAAGCTATTACCTTACGTTCAATATCTTTAGCTGAATGTCAAGAGCTAATGCCAGGATACCCAGTATACGATACGCATGTATGTACTTATATGGCCTCTGGTCAAGGAGCATGTAAAGGAGATTCTGGTGGTCCGTTGGTTATGAATGCAGCACAATATGGTATTGTTTCTTGGGGAATACCTTGTGCTAAAGGAAATCCTGATATATTCACCAATGTTGCTGCTTACCGTGATTGGATTAGAAGTATTGCTGAAATATAAAATTGTAACTTTTGTTAATATTAATTGTATTTACACATTTAATGTAATCAATTATATTAATTTTTTTATGATAATAAAATATAAAAAAATTTACTAATAATAAGAAAATGTTGTAGTCAGTTTATAATAATAACTTCCTCATCACTAACACATTGTACCTACTACACTTTACAGAGGTTGTCCTCGTGATCAGTGTGTACATTTTAAGTGGTAGTTCTCTTTAAAGTGGCACCTGACGCACGGAGCAATTCTGCTTGCTTATAACACTGGACGTGCACAACGTCTTCAACAACGCCGGCTGGACGCGCATCCTGGACGCCCTACAAGAAAGGAGGATCATGCCGGAGCTATTTAACCTTATCTCCAGCTACTTCCACTATAGACACCTGAGCTTGGGAACCGTGGACGACCAGAAGAGAGGGACCTAAAGGAACAGAGCCCGACTGCAACAAGTCCAGAGACGCATGGAACTCAGGGTGTGCTGTACATACAGAACGGTCTCCAACGATGCGGCGCTAGTTCTGGCATCAGTGCCAACATATGATCTGTTGGCACAAGACAGAGCTGCACAGTACGAAGGGCGTCACGCCAAACGTCGAGTACACCAGAGATAGTAGGCAAGATGGCAGTCACCTTCCAACGGTGCGTGGACAAGAAGACTCATATCCAGCATTTAAAAATGGGTCTCAAGAACACACGGCGAGATAGATTTCCATCTTTCACAGGCTCTCACCGGCCACGGTTGCTTCAATGTTTATGTGTGCAAAAAAGCCAGTTGGGAAACCATACTAACTTTGGTAAAGAAGATCATAAGGTAGCGTAAATTTGGAAGACACAACAACTTCGAACGGAAGTAGAGCCTAGAGGCGGATTTCCGTTCGGAGGTGGGGGGGGGTGAGGTTTTAGTGGGTGAAGTTCCACACTACCGGCTTAGATTATGATGGTGTTTCGTACGAAATCTCCTCATTCCCTTTAAAGCAATGTTGTTTAGATTTCTACCTTGGCAGCGATGCCAAGATTTCTACTTACGATGGCAGCAAAATTATTGATTTGAGCATTGTTTGAGCCTTAATGAGCGTCCATTCTATTAATTTCTTTGAGCTTCAATCGAAGCGAAGTTATTCACGAAATCTTTAGGGTGTGACTCTTGAAAGGTTTTTCTATTTTCCTTACCATTTTAAATTGTTGTGTAAAACCGATGCCAATTGATAAAAGTTATAGTTTGATTATCAATGAGCTTGAATAATCTTCATTACAATTTAGCCATTAGAAATTTTCGACAACTCCGAGCAACACGCGTTAATTTTGAATTTACGAGATTAAAATTTAGCAAATAATTTTATAATGATGAGACTCAAACGAAAAGAATGGAAGTTCGTTGAATTTCGAACTATGTTCAAATGTTTCGTCAATTTTTGGGAGAGGAAATTTTTGGGGAAGTTTGTGTCAACTTCCGTCTTCAGAATTAACAATTATGTTATAGGAAATTTTGCAGGAACTTCTTATTCATGGAAACACATTTTATAACATTTCTTCTACCTCTTTTCTGATCAATGTGGTGGAATGCTAGCTCTTTGATGCGGTGAGCGAGAGACGAATCCACTCGCAGAAAGGTGTGTTGTACTTCTAAATAAAATTTACAAAAACACAGTCATCGCAAATAAATGTTCAATGCAATTAAAGCGAAGATAGCATAAGGCAAGCTCAATATCACACACAATCTCGTACAGATGGTAAATGATGAAAATGAATAGTTTATACAATAAAATCCAGTATCCACCAAAACGGTATCATTTCAAACAAATTGTCTTCTCTAAATAATTAACACAATTGACAAGAAAATGACAAACTCACGATAGGTCCTGAACCTATATTAAGAGGAAGATTTCTTAATAAAAGTTGAAGGAGAAGATATTTTGTCGAGTTCAGATTACAAGAAGTTTGGATTATCACAGGTGGTTGTTGTTTCACTATCAGAAGTGCATAAAATGAATGGTATACTGTCACGCTAAGGGGTAGTTTCCCTAAGTCATGGAGTTTTTGGGTGGTGTAGCTCTTAGGGATCACTTTAAGTTTGGAGCGGCGTAACGAATAATAAATCCAAAGTTCATAACAAATTAATTATATTGAAAATAAAATAACATATTTACAGAGAGAATATTTACAGCAACTAATTAAACTAACCTTACGAGTACCAATATGATTTTGGTCACTCTGAACCTGTGCAGTACGAGAGGGATGGTGATCATTGTGGACTGATAATCGTTGATTATTAACTCACGACACCCACGACGTGCCCGTTCAACAAAACTACCGTTACTGTCTTTAGCGTCGCCCTGAGGGCGTATTTATAACGTCGTATCCCTCTCGCTAAGATTGCACTTCCCTTGAACTCTCTTTGTTTTAATTATGTCGACTTGGTGGATCTCACGGTTAAAGCCAGACTTCCCCGTATGTGATAATTATTATCATCTCGTATTTTGCATCTGTCATTTCCTATGTCAACGGCTTTAATAAAATCTAACATTTCTTCTAATTTCCAACGTTTTCTATTAATTAATTATGAATTTTGAGTTTTGAATTTTCAATATGTGACAATACTGTACTTGGGATTAAAATCTATTCCTTGACTCCCATGTAAAATAATATACTACTATACCGTGCATTGGTAGTTTTTAATTACTTTACAAATTATATTTTATCAAAAATTTTTTATTTTATTATAATGTAAGAACAATATAATTGATTATATTAATCGTGAAACTTCAATTAACATTAACTGAAGTTGTAATTTTATACTCCAGAAACGCTTCTAATCCAGGTGCGGTAAGCAGCAACACTGGTGAAAATATCAGGATTTCCTTTAGCGCAAGGTATTCCCCAAGAAACAACACCTTGTTGAACTCCATTCAAAACCAATGGACCACCAGAATCTCCTTTGCATGCACCTTGACCAGCAACCATATAAGTACATACATGGGTAGAAAACACTGGATATCCGGGCAATAATTGTTGGCATTGGGCTACAGAAATTGAACGTAAAGTGATAGTTTGGAGTGCATTAGGAATATCATTTGATGGATATCTAGTTAATCCCCATCCAGATAACACCAAATTGGAACCAGGTGGAGCTGTACTACTAGCAAGACGAATAGTTGCAACACCGGGAGCTGCAGTAATTTGGCCACTAATTCTTAAAAGGGCAATATCATTTGCATTGTTCTGGGGATTGTAACTACCATGTGAAGTTATTTGAGCTAGTCTGTAAGACTGTCCACCAGAATTGAGATAATTGGTTCCAACAACAACCACAAGGTCAGATGGAAGTAAGCTGTGAAAAGGTTAGATAGAAAATTATCATACAAAATATGCGAAAACTCTTACTTGGGAACGCAATGAGCGGCGGTCAAAATCCAGGTACTGCTAATGATAGAGCCACCACAGGAATGGCTACCGGTCCTAGAATCTCTCAATGATACTTGGTAAGGAAATTGACCAATACCTGCTGGGCGCCCTCCTACAATTCGTGCCTCTTCGGCGCTCGGGATAGGGGTGGCTAAAATATAATTTAAATTTTAACTATAATGCTTTTAAGCAGGTTTATGAATTTTTCATCTGTGAGAGTAATTTGGAAAAGAAGACTTACCGAATGCACCGCAAACAACAAGAGCTAATATAATTCCGAATATCATGATTAAACACTATACTAGCAATAGATTTATTGATCAATCCTTTTATACTATTCTTAATGCACTCAACAACAAATTAGTTGATAGGGTATTTCGTAGTATATTATTTTAAAAATTTCTATGTCCTCAAAGATATAATTATCTGCTGCATTTTTTTTGATATTATATTTTTAGATCGAAGGTAAAATTTATAGTTCTATACGGTGTGTTCAAAAAAGTTTATAAAAAATGTTGGGAAAATATATCACGATTTTTTTAATTATTAAATTTAACTTTTAATTTAGTTTTTCTATGCCTGGTTTCACCGTTAACTATTTTTTTCCTGTTTTTGCTCAAGTGCTTATTTTGCAACTAACTAAAAAAGAAACTATTTTAAGGGCACCTAGATATTTAATAAAACTAGCAAGAAACGGAAAACAGCATCTTAATTAAAGTTTGATCAGTCAGATCTCATTGGCCAACGCAAATGGTTAAGATAAAGATTTATCGACGCATCCAAAAGTTGGGATGCGAATTTGTGATGATAAAAT
This sequence comes from Podabrus alpinus, assembly GCA_932274525.1. Taxonomy (NCBI): domain Eukaryota; kingdom Metazoa; phylum Arthropoda; class Insecta; order Coleoptera; family Cantharidae; genus Podabrus; species Podabrus alpinus. The sequence continues at coordinate 67,757,606 of OW026454.1, forward strand.
GCTTTCTCATCTATAGCTTACTAATTACAACATAAAATTAGAATGCCAAACGGCTAAACAGTATATTTTGGTTTAAAGTACTTTGTAAAATTTATAACTTATGACTGAAAATTTTTCCCCAAAAATCACCAATCACAAGTCTACGTTATTGTACTGGTTGTAATACAAAACCAAAAAGGTTTTCTCAAACCTCTTGGTTGCTAATCTCGAAGACTAAAGGTTTTTAAACTATAGGTATTTTAGGCATTATAGGGTAGTGTATAACATGCTAGCAAACAGATTATTACATTACTGTGCGAAGAAATTTGAGATTGAATGCAGTTCACCGGAGCCCTTCTGTATTTAAGCTGTAAAGATAGAAAATGCTATATAGTAAATATGTATCATATTTACTGGTTAAAAGTGAATTTCAAGCAATCAGGACACTTGTTTTCTACTTTCCGCACTAGGGTAATGACGATTTTTTTTTGAGGAGGAATATTATGCATATATATTTTTTATATAGTATTTTCTATCTTTACATCTCATGTCTTTATATATAAATTCAATAAGGTTATTTTATTAGCAGCGTCAGAGATTTAAAGTAGAAGTAAGTTATGTTATCAATTAGCCCTAAGATTTAATGCTAAACTTTCCTTATCTCGACGATTATATTCTTAAATAAAAAAAGAATTGAACAGGTACTTGAACCTTGAAAATTGAATAATACTAGCAGCGGTTTGAATCAAGCTGTGTTATTCTTGTTAATAGGGAAACTCTTGATTTATGCATTTACAATCGTCCGTTACATATTGAAAATTTTCTTTCATACCATTTTATTACAGCTGGGGGGGGGGGGGCACGTTTACTTAGCGTATTCCGAATTTTGTTTATACAATTAAAATAACGTTAACTAATCATTAATTAAATATAATCTCAAAAAAAATATTTTCTTTCTACAGTTTCCAATGGTAAAAGATTGACTAATAAATTACATGCAATCTAATTTAGGATATTAATGCCTTGAAAATATTGTTAAAAGTATGGTTATAGTCACCGAATCTTGAAAAAGTTTTCAATGTTTTTTATTTGACTTTGTAAAATAAATAATATACATATTATCATTTTTCAATAACACTTGTATTGATCTGATTGTGATATTTGGTTCTTTATTTTCTATCGTCTGTTTGTAATTTAAATTCTCGAGAATGCTTCATTTTATCGAAATCATATAAGATTACCATTATTAAAAAAATATTAAAAATAAAAATTAGTGATAATACTAAATATACTAGCTATGCAATAATGAAGATTAATTTGGTTTGACGTTGTAATGGTGAACTGTGTTGTCGATGTATGTCTAGAATTGCTGCAAATCCCAAAAGGCTTTTAAACAATTTTTATATTAAAACCCAAGTTTTAGGATGAGCCGCCAGGTCCTAGAAGTCTACAAATTAAATAAAGACAGTTTTCGAATTTGTTACCGACGTTATTCTTTCTGCGAGCGTAATGACTCAAAAATAGAATAGTACAATAGCTTCGTTATCAATTTTCTGTTGAACAACATAAATAAATCAAAATTAACAGGAACAATAATTGATCTATTAGTCTTGGAATAAAAAACACTCTACTGAAGAAATTTTTATTAGTTACAGCCGACTAGTTCCTAAGGGAATATGATGCTCAACACAAGAGTCTCTATCGCAACTCCACTCTCACCTTCACGATGGTAGGTCTTGAAGTTGAGCACCTTTGTCGAAGATGTGGCTTCAATCCCAGCGGAAACAGAGTCAGAAAGCATATGAGAGAAGGGGGTCTTATAGAGGCCACTTCACATTAAGTTAAGGGAGGGCCCAGTAAGATGGGTATCTTCTAAAATAGGTAGATATCCTGGATTGGTGGTGAAAGAGTTCAATGAATCAACGGCAGCAACCACAGTCAGGGAAATATGACTACCAAATACTCGCCAATGCGTATTGGCAAGCCAGGCGCTTTAAAGCCTACTAACCTCTCAAATACTTCATGTTATGTTAACTTTTAAAATGAAATTACCTCAGGTCCGCAGAGGTCAAAGCTCAGAATCCCACACTGTTACACCAGTCAGCCTCATGGATTCAGCCGAAATTCGGCTAACTCGGACTATTTAGAAGCATTAAATGTGCCAAGAATCGATTCAAGATACTCACACCTCATAGATTACATACATACTGCGATATCGAGATACCACGTCAATGGAAGTACGTTATTTAAGATTCGGGAAAAAGTTGTTATTAATAAAGCATGTGACTTATCAACGTAATCAGAAAAACTTCGTCCGATACCAAGAAATTTAGTTCAAAGTCAAATGATTTGTAAAAAAGGACATAAAGCAGGTTTGAATAAAATAAATTTAAAATGTAACATTTAATAATTTTCTTTGTTGAAAAATGTTTATTTATAGTAAATGAAAGATTGTTTAGTAATAAGAAAGGTATTTCAAAAGTTAGAATATTGTTAATTAATTGATTAATGTAAAAATTTATGTTAGCGTTAAATTTAAATAAGTTCTTAAAATCATTACGTGAGTTCGACGTGTCACAAATTAATGAACTGTGAATGGAAATTTCATGTCCAGCATCTTTATTTATTCAACCACGAAGCAATTAGGAAGAAGTCAATCCAATCTGAAAATATAAAAATTTTACTTATAAAATTCCAACGAGTCACACTTGGCTTAATCCATACCTGTACTGTGAAACTTTCAATAATATTGATTTTCCGATCAACCAATAAAATGCGTCTACTCAAACATCGAGATTGCCATGAATTTCGAGATAGAAAATTATAAAACAATCGAAGAGGTCCTTGTGTTAGATTTCACACGTAATGGCGGCGAGTTTTGATCGTCCTAATAAAAATTAATTTTATAGTGAAAATAATTGGTGAAGGTATAAAATACCAGTGTAAAAATCAGCAAATTAATTACTTACCTACGTAAAACTAAAAATAAGTTGAAAAACGTAAAGGATTGAGAATATTTATGAAGAATTAAAAATCGACACAAAACGAGGTCAACAAACTGCAACTGGGAACCTTTTCATGGTAATAAACCCATCGAGTGAACTTTGGTGCGCAATTGTACCATCTCAAGTACAAGTAACTAGAAGATTCCTGTATTTTGCTAAGGTAACGTGCACATTAAGTACAATTTTAAAATAACTAAGTGAAATTTTCGGACACCATACGACACGTGTTTTTCTTTATTTAACGTTCAGAATTTTGATAATTAGATTTAATAATAGAACTTTTTAATATAACAAAACCTTTAATTACATTTTTGTGCTCAATAAAAACATTATAATTTTTGTAACGAAGGATATTTATTTTGACCTGTTCCGCGCCCATAAATTTATTTACAGTATTGGTCACGGAACGAACTCACCCTGTACAAGGTAAGACACATGCACTGCGAACCAGCTAAGCCGAGGTATAATATTTCCATTTATTTGTATTTACTAAATTTCACATACATTTCCATTGACGGGGTACATTTCTGTACACTCGTAAAAACATTAACAACCATACGTTTAGCCCTATTAGCGAGGGACATCAGAGCATATTTTGACTAGCCCAACGTGAGGCTCTATTAGTAACTACGACTACATTTATACATTGCATATTTTGGAGCCCAACGTGTGGCAGTATTAGGAGTCAAAGCACATTGCATATTTTGTAGCCCAACGTGTGGCACTCTTAAAGGACTCCGTATCACATAGCAATACATATACCAGAATGCTACACTACATGTAAAGATCCACAAACAAGATACATATCAAACGAGGAATTCGCTAGGGAGATACAATATCACCAAAATTGTTCACTCTGGCAACGGAAAATATATTCAAAAAACTTTCATGGGAAAATAAGGGTATAACTATCGACGGTACCTATTTGTGTTATTTGCGCTTTGCAGATGACATAGTACTCATACGCACGGACGAAGATGAAATAAAGTCTATGCTTCAGAATGAAAATTAACCCAAATAAGACCAAAATATTTGGCCTACGCGAAGGGAAGATAGATTTACATGGTCATAACGTCGGTAATAAATTAGGAAAAGAAAATCAAGCTGCTGAAGTAAGCAGAAGAATTCCATGGAGCTGGACCGCTTTTGGAAGGTTGGGATATATCCTAAAAAGCGCAGATGTTCCAATAAATTGCACATGCGTTCTTCATATCACCACATACGGCCTAGAAACTATAGAGATGATGGTAACAAATGCGAATCGATTAAGAGTCATGCAGAGATCGATGGAAAGAACTATGCGTGGTATATCGTTGAGGGATAGGATAAGATTAGTAGAAATCCTAAAAAAAAACAAAAGTCCCCGACGTAATAGCCAAAATTGGGCGATACACGTGGGAAAGCGTGATTCTACAAGATGGCCATATAAAACTATACACTGGCGCCCAAGAATGTGTAAACGAAGCTTGGGAAGACCCCAGAAAAGATGGTTAGATGGCGTGAAACGAATAACGGGGTGGGACTGGTTTAAGAAGACAACAGATAAAGAGGCATGGAGAGAAATGAGAGAGGACCACATTCAGGAGTGAATTTGCTAAGAAGAAGAAGATTTGTGTACTATCCCGTGCACCTTATCAGGGCAAGACCACTACAAATGCAAGAAGCTTAAGCTTAAGAATTGAAAACTTACATGTCAAAAACGTGGAGAACATGCATCCAACATTATACAAAAAAATGAACAAGTTGAAAACAGTTAGATAATAAGCCCTAATATTCTTCTCTTATATTGAAACTGCCCAAATTTTTACCAAATAATAACCTAAATTGTAGAGAGAAAATTCAAACCGTTTTAATATCCAACTCCGAATAGGCATTTTATCTTTTGTGTTATTTGAAGAATTTATGAGATTGTCCGAAGTTTTATGTGACATACCGATATTGTGTCCTCTTAATGCTCTTAAAATGCTCACATTTACGTGATCTTGGTATTTTATTGAAAAGTACGTAGAACAACATTCGACTTTTGCAAAGTCATAAGGCCTAGATGCGCTAAGAGCCGCCTCTTCTTATACCCAATTCCAATGGGATAACCATTGGAATATGCCTATTTCTTCCTCCTACATGTCGAACTTGAACGCTCTATTTACCACGTAGTGAAACACCGACAATATCTGTGAAATACTATAGTTGAAATGGAAAGGAACGATTAAGTCGCAATGTGTAGGTTTTCGGTGGAATCTCTATTCGACGCTCTTCTACTGCTTGCTTATGGTGAGATCTCAGTAATCAGTGCACTCGTGGAACCTTTGAATGACCGTGCAATAGAAATATCGGAGAGCACATGAAGAAGACCACTTTACGACGCTAACATTAAATACAGACGACTAGCACAAAAAACCTAATTGATCCCAAACATGGAAAAATCTCGGGTGGAATGAGCAAACACCCATCGCAACCTAGCAAGAACAGATTGGGAAATGGTAATTTACATTATTATATGCCCTAAAACCCACATTTTAAGACTACTGGCATTTTTCAATTTTGAAAAATTTCCTTATGTTCAATGGGTGATCTTTGGCGACGAAACAAGGTTAGGGGCGGTTACAGAAAGGTTTCAATTTGTAAGCAGAAGGCTCTTAGCGCAATTTTATCTAGATTATGTAGTATAAATCAACAAAAAATAATGATTTAGTTCTGTATGAGGAATGAAAAGCCCGGTTCAGTCCCTGCGTTAAAGAAATAATGAATACAAAACGCTACCAGAATGTTCAATTTCTTTATTTTTATTGTGCGGTGGGAGGGGAAATCTTCAAAAGGCACCTCGCTAGGCGGAATGAGTGGTAGTGTTAGATTATTACAGATTAAAACCCATGCTCGTAATTGAACTTCCGCTGGTTTACACGATGAGCACGTGGTACGTGGTACCGAACGTGTTTTCTCTTATCCTACTCAAATACTTCCTCGCTGGACTGCGTTAACACCTTTTTCCAATTAAGGGAAGTGGGAACTGAAATTAACGTTGTGGAGCGCTGCAAATATACACAAATATGGTCGTTTAAATAATATCACAGTCACTTTTAGATATCTCTTTTATCACGCGAAACTACGACGAAAACATACAAAAATTAAATTAAACATACAAAAGTAATAAATAAGCCCTTTTACTTTAACCACATTTTAACCATTTCTATTGCAGTTCCATAAACGGCATGTACTTAATCAAATCTAGTTTAAAAATTCCTGCTGAATTTTTCTGCATTATAAACTTTATATTGACTATACCAAATATATTTTTGATATCTTAGTATCGTAGAATTCTAGGAATTCTAAGCTGCAAGACCGAAGCTCGAGTTAATTCTCAATAATGTTTAATTTGATTTATATTTCATTTATTTATTTGTTAATTAAAATTTTTTATTATAATATACTACATAGATTTATGTTCAATCTGTCGCACTAACCTATCTTGTAAATCTATCTACGGTTCCCATTAAAGAGCTCGGTCTGCGACCTCGGATCCTAACTTTCTGTCAAAAGTCTTTCGATTTCGTGGTGGTCGACATATATTATTTATCTTGTCAACCGTCCGAACTGACTAATTTCTATAGGCAAGCAAGAAAAATTGCGCAACAGTTAAAAATAGAGAATATATATTGTTGCGTCTCCAACTTGGCTATTTGAGAAATGCCAAGATAAGGATGAACACTTCGAACACTTACCGTTAGTATCGAGAGACACTCTTCTACCTCAGGTGTATTCCTCTCAATACTTGATTAAACGTCTTATAAGCAAACAGTACAAAAGAAAACAATCGGATTGCATAAATACAGATTTAATAACATTAATATAGAAAAACGGAACAACAAAATCAGAACGTAAACACAAATTCAACAAACTTAAAATTATAACGAAATTTATCCTAACCTTTATTTTATGGTGACTCGTTGCTTATCACACAACACTATTTTCCCAGTCACTTTCTGCTCGTTTTGTATCTCCTGGTCCAAATTGTCGCCTACAATAACTAGACCTGCACCAATCCCAGTCCAATTATCTCCTGGTCCAAATTGTCGCCTACAATGACTAGACCTGCACCAATCCCAGTCCAATTGATGTACAATCTTCCCCTTAGGTCAAACACTTCGCAAGAATGGATTTCGGTAGAATTCATTCGAAATGCATTCTCGAAAGAAAAATTAGGTGTTATAATTTACAGATTACATTAAAATATTATATCAACAACCTACTTATTACTTACATTACAAATTTTTTGCTATGTCACGAGATTCCTTTCAATTTAGTTTTAATTTTTCTATTTATTTATTTATTTATTCTCAATTAACATCTCGATTTACATTATTTCTTCTTCTTCTTCGCTGGCATCATTAATTATTTTTGGGATCCCTACCAAATATAATTCATAAATTCTTGAGCTCATTCATTCGATCCTATTTCCTTACATTTATTTACGGTGCACCTTTTAAATATAGGATCATTCATACTCAGTTTCACTTTATGGACACAAATTACCGGCCTCTAATCTAGCCTAGACAATATTTTCTCTAAAGAAAAATTATCATTAGTAATGAGCCTTTTCAGTAAAAACCGGATTTACCACGTTTTCCCATTATTATCCTAAGATAAGTGGGCTTAATTTTTAAACTGGTAAATTTATTATTTCATCAGCAAATTGAAGTTTCGTAAACCATTGAGATCATCTTTATACTTTTAAAATTGTTAATTTCGTTGCTTTGGAATATCTGCGTGACATCGCCATTTTTAATTAGTTTAATTCAATATTATTGAATGTAGAAAAAAATTGTTAAAATTACGTTAAAATTATTATAATATCCTAACTAACTTGGCAAACTGATTGAAAAAAAATTACATTATTTTATTTATACCACAAATTCTTCATGTGGACCATACGGCTTCTCCATACCAGTTTTTCTTTCACGCCGCAATGTTTTTTGTAAACACTTATTTTATACCACGACACTAACACTGTGGTTAAAATAATCATCATAATCTTGATGTCTTTTTGTCCACTAACCACTTGTTTTTCCACAATAACCTTAGTCTTCATAGCATCCATGTTGGTAACTTCTACTTCCTTTGTGTTTAACGTCCCCATTTTACCATTTGTTAATTAAACTCACTTGCAATGTTAATTAAAACTCACATGCACTGTCCAAATTTTGAAATTTTCTTCTTTTTTTCCTTTTCATTTTGACACTTTTCACACAATTTACCAATAATTCGTAATAAGAAGATTCTTCTTAGGTCCGCTTCGCAGGATCAGTTTCGATTTGCAGGATCGCCATGTAGGGCAGGTTTGTCCACAATAGGGGTAATTAAGATGAACAACACTAAATATGATGAATACTTTTATTTATTGTAATCATTATTACGAAGTCCAACTACAATACCATAACAAATAATCTTACGACTACATCTGTTGACTATTGATTAATTACTAACTAACTTCTAATTGCAATACTAGCACTTATATTTATAATAACAATTGACTTACATTTTAATACACGCGTGTAACCTACATAAATCCTAGACGCTCGTCAGCTTTTACCTAATTACTTAACTATAATTATTATTGCAATGTTACTACATATTGGGTCACCACATCTTCAATTTAACCGTTGATCTGAAGATCTATAATTCTCGTTGCATTTTATAATGCATCACATCTGAATTCCATTTAATTAAATTGCTTGAATTAGTGGATTAATTCACCTCAAGAATCACTAACCGACTACACGAACGTCCGGTACGCTTTCAGCTTCGTAACGCACTACGACCGTTCGGTTCGCTCTCGAATTCGTAGCACACGTCCTATCTGGACGCTATCTAAATGGTCACTTTTTCGACTATGCTTGTCGCTTATTTTAATGGAACTTTATTTTAATACGAGTGTCTTCGTCGCTCATTCTTATTGAACTCCTGTTCTTATCCTCATGACTACCCTTTTTCTCTTGTTTTATTCTCATTTGATTTTCATTTAATGATTTTATTCTGAGTTGTGTATTGCCTACGCACTTATCACCAGGCGTTTTTAAAATAAACAAAAACTTAATTTAACAATAACTTAAAACTAATACATTTAAAATCATCTCCGATTGTTTCCCCTTGCATTGCTTGCCTATAATTGGTGGCACACGATGAACACAGCAATATCTACTACTTTACATATACGAGGTGAAGGAGTTAATTACCCCCTCCCATAAATTTTCAAAAATCTAAAAGATATCGGTTAAATAAACTAAACTAGCTAAAAATTACAAAAATGTAACTTAACTTTAGTAAATGATCCCGTTACCTACATGACCCACCTCCCTACCCTGAGCTTTGACCAGGCGCACTCTTGTAATAAGCCTTCCATCTCAACTCATATTCCATGGTCTGTACGTTCTTCGTATTGCTATGATCTCCCTTCTATTATAAATTAGTCACATCGTTTAATTTTGGGCGCCACATTCAAATGAATGAAAATTATAAAAAAATGCAATAATTAAAATTCGCGTGCTAAAATACAATTAGATAGTTCACCAACCTGTCCCTCTTGTTTAGCTCAGTCTAAGACTCTCTCAGACTATTGCAGGTATTAGATCAAATTAGGGGATGTAGCTTATTAAGTTGAAAAATTTTACTTTTAAATGATAGAAAAATGTTTGTTGACTTTGAATAAAAATGCTTAATTACTTTGACCAGACAAACTATCCACTTCTGTATTTGAATGATCTTAAAAATTTAGAGTACTGACCTGTAAATGTTTGATAATAATAAAAAGATTGGATTAATTTAGAAATGATTTTTATATTCAGAAATAAATATCGCAAAGCGCAAATAATCAATTTTAACAAAATTTGTACAGATATCTTATCTGTTACCAGAATGTTTACAATAATCAAAAATCAAAATAGTGTAGAATGACGATCCTTTTCTTCCTTTAAATGCTTAAATAAATTTAAGTCTTGCCGTTGTCCAAAACGGGTTAAATGTTTTTATATTTAAATTTGTTGCTCTTGGCGAAGCGTAGAAAATAAAATAATAAAAAATGTTTTGTTGATGAAATATTTATAAAATAGGGTAGCCGAAAATGCACCTGTTAAAGTCTTTTCTCAGCATCCTGTATGTAAAATGCTGAAGGCGTAAAGTTAATAAAAATAATAATGGTTTTCAAATACCTTTGAATTTTATAATCCTGCCTTTTTAATAAGTCCGCGTAGAAAAACACAATCTTGATATACACTAGCGCACTATGAGACACTTCCACAATCAGATGTTTAGTTGATACCAGTTGATATGACGCTTCAGATCTTCTCCTGTTTGGATTGAGTTGTTGTAGCAGTCTTTTTCTTCTTCTTAACGTGCCTATCCGTTACCGGATGTTGGCGACCTCTCTCCTATGTATGTGTTGTGCGTTTGTAGTACTATCACACACATAGGGGACCTACTTGTTTAACGCGGGCTCCGAACCGCGGGAAGTGTATACACTTCATCTCCAGAGAGGCTGTTCTAAGCAGATTACACCTCGGTGGTTTGCCATTGCCTTCCGAGGGGAGACGGTCAGAATAAAGTTTTTACTGAGCCCGGAGTCGAACCGGGCATTCAGCATTAGCAGCAACGCACTTAACCGCTTAAGCTGATCACCGTCTCAGTAATCGTAAACCGTTGTAGCAGTGATCATCCAAATTTGACTTTCTAATAGTGTTGTTTTATTAGATTGTATGTCGGTAAGTAATTTCAAATTAAGTAATTCTCGGATATTTGAGAGTTGAGTTGAAAAATAACATTTTTAATTTTCAGGTGATGCAACTAACTTTGCCATCTTGGATTTTTATCGACCAAAGATTGAATGAATTATCGGATCACGTTGCACACGTCCGTCCACTTTAAATATCAAAATACAACTAACTTTTGCTTGCGCAAAATACCAATTTGAGCTGACTTCAACGGATTTGTAAGTCAAATTTATTCCTTTTACGAATTTTATTTTAATGAAATTTTATGTAATTTTCAGAGTTGGTTCCATTATTGAATAGATTACTTATTCGCTGCTTTCCAGTTGATTTCCATCACAGTAGTCGATTTTGGAGCCATTTGAAGTAGTACATTTTACTATTTTCCTTATCACATTTCCTTTTTCTAAATTCAAACGTACAAAACTAAAACAGAATTGGCTTGACTACAAAACGTTGAGAAATTTAACCACTATGTCGGTTCGTGCCGATAAACGCGCTTACTTAAAATCTGTTGTAGAAAGTAGTAATTCTAAACAGTTGTGGAGAACTCTTAAAGACCTTAATGTTAAGTTGTCCCCGAATAACAATATTTCGGAAAAGTTGATGGATTGCGATGCTATCCAGTGGCGTAACTACCAGTGTTCCGGGTGTTCGATGGAACAAGGGCCCGAGACTTTACAGGGCCCGAGACTTCACTGGCGCCACGCTTAAAAACAAGTTTATTATTTTCTACAAAATATTTTTAACAAACGCGGCTTTTTTTCTTAGAAACAGAATGAGCCCTACAAAATATTATATTTGGTCAATAAATTGTCCCTACAAAAAAAATACAATAAATTCTTTAGTTGTAAAACTGTTACTAATCCAAATGAAAAGATAAACAGATGGTGATGACTAACAATATATACCTACTCCGGGTACCACGATTGATACCTACTGTTTCCAACTATTGTAAATAGTTTTAATCCCTTTTACTTTTACAAAATTGCAAGCAAATTTTATGCAAATACCCTTTTTGTTCTGTTACCGTTTCCGGTGGTAAATGCTATAATCTCACATTTTCAAAAATTTGCAATATGCCCTACGCATTTCTTGATAACAAGAGTACAAGTAAAGACGGATTGACCTATTTGTTTCGTTAAATTTTTTCAATTTTCAGTGAAAGTGTAGTTTTATAGTGTTTTTGTTTTGCTAATTGTTTCGGCTTAATTAAAATTTTTAAGTAAGTATTATATTACAATTCAATTTTAGTAGGTATATAAAAGACTTTACTGAACTTATTGTAGCATGAATTCTTATAAACATAAATCGGGTGCACAAAAGCGCAAAGACCGGGAAGACGTGGAGGAAAAAAGAAGGAAAATGCCAAAAATTACCGGATTTTTCAGTTCGCAGCCAAAAAGTAAATTAATTTAATTCACATAATAATTTTTTTATTCCACTTTGATTGCTATTTCAGTTGAAAATAATAATAAGGCATTAAATCCGCCAAACGAACAAGATCCTTTGCCTTCCACTTCAGGTTGTTACAGCATTAATCCTCCCGAAGACTGTGAAATCGTAGATTCCGGTGTAAAAACTACCGAAATAATAAATTATAGATAGTGACATGAGTAATAAAAGTGACATTATAACAAACGATAAAGGACATTATACAAGTGATTTAACGTTTGACCAAAAAAGGTTTTTAGTGGAATATAAACCAAGTCGACCTATGTGGGACCCTTTCCTTCTGACGATCAAGGTAGAAGTTTTTCCAGTTTTTATTACAATAAAACAAACAAGTCGGGATTAAAAATGGAGCGTTTGTGGCTATGCTATTCGCCAATATTAAATAAATGCTATTGTCAACCTTGCTGGTTGTTTGCTGATTCTAAAGACACTATGGCCAATGGGTTTAATGATTGGATACATTTAAATCAGGCAGTTAATAGACACGAGCAAAAACTCAGTCATAATGAGTCTTGTGCTACTTTTGATCGATGCAGACTTAATAAAACCATTGATCATGAACATGAGTCCAGAATTCGCCATGAAATATCTGTATGGAGGCAAATTTTGGAGCGTGTTATTGAAGTTACTCTAACATTGGCTTCCTGTAACATGCCATTTAGGGGACATAATGAAAGTTAGACTTCTGCAAATCCTGGAATGTTTTTATCGGTAATTAATTTGCTTTCTAAGTATGACTTAGTATTAAAAAATTTATTAGAAAATAAGAAAAAAAATACAGTAACATATTTAAGTCCTGCTATTCAAAACGAAATAATTGGACTATTAGGTACTGCTGTAAAAAATGAAATAATCAAGCAAATTAAAAATGCGCCATCATTTTATTCAATAATAATAGATACCACTCAGGATGTTTCAAAAATTGATCAGCTGAGTACTATTGTTCGCTATGTAACAATTGAGTATGCTGATCATAAGCCAATAAAGGTAATAATTAAAGAATCTTTTTTGGGATTTATTTCTATTGAAAGTCAAACTGGTGCAGCTCTAAAAAATAATATTTTAGAAATATTGAAAAGCAATGGGTTGCCTTTAGAAAAACTTCGTGGGCAAGGTTACGATGGGGCCGCGAATATGAGCGGAATATATAAAGGTGTTCAAGCCGAAATATTAAAAGTTGCACCTAATGCACCATATGTACATTGTGCTGCTCATAATTTAAATTTAATACTTAACGACTCGGTTAAAAATGTTGAGGAAATTCGTAATTTTTATAATTTAGTAGAGAGCGTTTATGTATATTTTGGGCACAGCATAAAGAGGTGGGCTCTTTTACAAGCAATTTTGAATGTAGCGCAAAGCAAAATATCGCTTAAAAAATTAACACCTACCCGGTGGTCATCAAGACACGATGCCCTAGAGGCTCTTCGGTTTAGATATGTTGATGTCTTAAGAGCGATTTCAAAAATCATGTTAACATCTAGCAATAAAGCTGAAATCGATGAAGCCAAATCGTTAAAAAACCAATTAGAAAAGTTCGAGACGGTTTTTTTAATTGTTCTTGAAACAAAAATTTAAAAAAATATTGATACTGTTTCTAAATTATTGCAAAGTAAAGAACAAAATATTGAGCAATCAACAAAAATTTTTAGTACCTCATATGAAAATATGAGGAAAATGAGGGAAGATTTTCAATTGATGAAAACCGAAGCAATTAATTTAGCTGAAAAATGGGGAACTACTGTCGAATTTTCTAAAAAAAGAATTTCTAGGCCTAAACGGTTTCTTGATGAAGCTAGTAATCATTTTGGAATAGAAACAAGCGAAGACTGGTTCAAAATAAATGTATTTTTCAAAACATTGGATATTATGATAGTTCAATTGAAAAATCGAAGTTCTGGACTGAATGAACTTTACACAGTTTTTCAAGTTTTATCTCCAAATATTTTATGTAATACTTCTGTGTCTGACGAAAACTTACATAAAATGGGTCGGGAGCTTTACTTAAAATATTCGGAAGATATTTCAGACACGATTTCTTCGCAATTGCTATCATTTAGACAATGTTTTAAAAATGATTTATCCAAAATTAATTCAATCATGGAATTAACTGAATTCATATTGATAAAGAATTTTTCTTCGTGCAGCAGTTTTAGTGAAATTTTAACTGCGGCATTCGGCAGAAAGGTCATTTTCTAAATTAAAAATAATTAAAAATTTTTTAAGAAGCACCATCAGTGAACAAAGATTGTCTGCGTTATCAATCATATCGATAGAAAACCAAATTGCGAGGACAATAGATATTTCTAGCATTATATCTAGTTTTGCTCATCTTAAAGCAAGGAAAAAAAATTTTAAATAAATTTATTATAATTATTTATAAGTTTATATATTTATAATAGTAATTTATTTATGTATAAAGTTTATTGTGCATCCTTTTCTTTCTCTTTTTGTATAGAAATGTAAGTCTACAGTATTTGGTGTAAGTGTTAAAAAATATTCGTTTTGTTTTTGTTTTCGTTTTTTTATTTATTATTTTTTATATAATTGTTTTTAATTTTTTAATTAAATCTATTTTATATTATTTGTTTTTTTTTTGTTTAAAACAACCAATAAATTGCCAAAATATTAATTGTGAATTTGATTTTGTTTTGAAAATATAATGCCCAGCTTATACCCATTAAAAAATTTTAGAGTTATTTTTATTAACTACTTTGGGGCCCGGTTTGTTACCAGGACACAGGCCCGTGGCTACCTTGTTACGCCCCTGATGCTATCAACAAATTTTTTGTCTCTGCTACAAAATCTACAGATGATGGTGCCCTAATTGATTACTTTAATAACAACAAATTCAAACCTAATAGTATATGTGACTTTCATTTTAATTTGGTCGAGGTGTCTGACGTCAGTCATATTTTTGCTTCTATTAAGTCTAACGCAACCGGAGCGGACGGATTTAACGTTTCTCTTCTAGTAGGACTTTGCTGTCCATATATTTACCCTTTCGTTACACATATCGTTAACACATGCTTACTGGAGGGTGTGTTTCCTGATGTTTGGAAAAAGGCATTAATTACTCGCCTGCCCAAGGTAAGGCCACCTTCCGAGTTATCTCAGTTGAGACCCATAAGTCTGTTAAGTGTACTATCTAAGATTGTTGAAAGGGTTATGGAAATGCAATTGAGATCATTTTTAGATCAAAATGATATCCTCCCTTGTGTTCAATCATGATTTAGACCGTTACATAGTTGTGCTACAGCCATGCTAAATGTATCAAATGATATAATTCACGCTGCTGATAGGGGTATGGTAACACTACTGATTTTATTGGATTATAGCAAAGCATTTGACACTGTCAGTCATAAGTTGATAATAGCTATGTTAAAGTTTTTTGGTGTTTCGGAGAGCGCAAATCGGCTCTTTTCTAGTTTCTTATCTAGTAGATGTCAGCAGGTTGTTATTTGACGCAGTATTTCTCATCCTCTACCTGTGTCGGCCGGTGTTCCTCAGGGTTCAATCTTAGGACCTCTGCTGTTTTCCATTTACACATCCAGACTTCCGGGGCTTATAAAACATTGTAATATGCATATGTACGCTGACGACACCCAGCTGTACTATTCCTTTTATCCAACTGATGTTTCTGAAGCCTGTAGAATCATTAACGATGATTTACACTCATTGTACAACGGTTCTGGTAGATATTCACTTATGCTTAATCCAAACAATCTAAGGTTGTCTTTTTTGGTAGGGGTTCTGATGAGTTTAAGGGGTCGTTGAGAATTAATATGGGCGGTTCAGCTCTTGCAATCTCGGAGGATACCCGAGTTTTGGGTTTGCACATTGATGCTAAACTGAGGTTTAAAACGCATGTTACGGGTTGCATTCAGAGGGTCTATATGAATTTAAAGTTGATATATCAACATAAGGATTTTTTATCTTCTCATCTTAGAAGGATCTTGTGCGACTCTCTGGTCTTATCGCATTTTAATCATTGTGATGTTGTATATGGCCCATGTCTCGATTCCATCGATGTTCGTCGGGTTCAGCGGGTTCAAAACAGTTGTCTTCGTCTAATCTATAGTATACGTAAATACGATAGAGTAACCCACACGCTTTCAACTGCAAACTGGCTCAATATGAGTAATCGACGTAAGTTACACTCACTCTCTCTATTTCATAAAATAATCACGACACATAAACCACCTTATCTTTATAATAAAATTACATTCCGTACAGATGTGCATAATCTGAACTTACGTCGAAAAATATATTTAATTATACCACGCCATAAACTGACTTTATTCAGGCGTTCGTTTGTTTATAACATAACCACTATATATAACAACTGCCCGGATGAACTTAAGGAGTTATCCCTACAGGTCTTTAGGAAGCGAGTCTGGGAGGGGCTTTTTGCTGAACAGAGTGCATGACATTGCATAACATTACTTTCATGGGAATGTGAATGAGTGCCATGATTGCCGATCGCGTTAGCTGCCGTTGGGGTCTCGGGGGGCCTTGAAGTGTACGCATGCCAGTCTTTTGGGTTGAGTGGAAGAGCAGGCGGCCTTCGCTATGAGGGTCATTCTGAACTCCGCCCTTTCCTCATGTGATAGCGGTGCCTTAACCAAATGCAAATCATGTCCTTCGGTTTCATTATCCTTAATGTATTTTTTTTTCTTTCATAATGTATAGGGGATGCTGAAGTATTGTTTTATAAAATTTTATATATATTTAAAAATGTGTTATGCTGAGCCGTTGTTCTATGAGGAATAAAGTCTATTATTATTATTATTATTTCACTTATCAACTTTTAATGGATTTTCACCCTTATTTACCTTTTTACAAATTTCGGAGATGAATTTATGGTTATCACATACAATCAGATATAATAGAATTTTTGTCATAAATAGATTTTCATATAACAAGTTATTTACAGAGATTTATCAATTTAAAGTTTATAAATGTAAAGGTTATGTTTTCCAGATAACAAATTATAACAAATTTCATCATTTCCAAGTTAAAGCATCTTATTGGAAGATTTTGACTTGTTCACCTTCAAAATGAATCTATTTAGCAGGTTTTGATATAGCTTTCATATCTTTAAAGATCTCATTAGGTCTACAATATCATAAACTAAGTTGGATGTGTTTATCTGTTCAATCTAAAGTTTGAAAATTAGCTTAATTTTCTTAAATATAACAATTAATTCAGATTTTTCAGATTCAGATTTTAATTCAGACTATTTCAAAATAGTCACCTGTTTGTACCTCTTTTATATTAATTTGTTTGTACCTCTTTCTTCGAAATATTTAGAAAAAATTTACAACTATTTGTGTTGTGTGGGGTCATTTTAAATCACAGCAGTATGTTCTTCCTACGTTCTTCTAATGGAACCCATATAACTTTTGAAGAATTAAAGTACCAGAACCAGTAACCAGAAACCTATCCAATATTTTGTACAATTTAGTTACTTTGTTATAAATATAATATTAAAATTTGAAAAAATCCGCTGCGCAATTTTTGAAAAGAGCACGAAAAACTTCTGAGTCGTATACCGAGAAACATTTCACCAGCCCCCCCCCCCCCACCTAGTTTAAAAACCAAATTAGTCTAAATTATTTGCACCTCGTTTGTACCTCTTTCGTTTTAGATGATGAAATTCTAGGGCCCCAATTGCAAATTTTGGATTCAAAATAGTCACCTGTTTGTACCTCTTTTATATTAATTTGTTTGTACCTTTCTTCGAAATATTTAGAAAAAATTCACTGGCTGGCATATTGGATTAGCGAGATTCTCCGCATGTTCATGGAAAACTTCATAAACTTTTAAAATAAATCATTTCCAAGACAATTTTTTGCTTATACGTATTATAATAAATCTAATAGGACCCTAGTTAAGAAAATGCTATTATGCATCTAATTGTTAATCAGTCTATAATCTTCAAATAAAAACATAGATTCAGGAGTTCGTACAAAAAATATTTATTTTCTTAGTTTAACAACATCATTTATCGGGATTGCTGGATTGAAGAGAGCCCACAATTATTAAAAAAATTTTTGCTATATTTTATCCCGAGGAAATCCCCCTGTACGATTCTGTAGTGATCCTAACGGTAGACTTCAAACATTCTTATAACCTAAAGTGTTGCTTTTTTGGAAAAGAAAGTCCTTTTATAAAACAACAAAATATATTATTTGAACGTTTTTCTAAGCCAATAAGCACAATTCAGATTTTTTCCCAAATTATTTTTTTGGGCTTGCAGTTTGAAAGATATTTTTCGAAGACTATAAACCCAACTAAAACTCTGACGTTTCATTTTAAGTCGTCTGACTTTGAAAAATTAACAAAATGTACTTGCGCCGCTATGTGGAAATAGAGTAAATCTCAAATTACCTTTTTTGGTTTCACGAAAAGCTGGTAATGCGAAATTTTAATTTTAATTCGAATTTTAAATTTGAAAGAAAATTGGAAATTTTGCTTTAAGTTGAATTTCAAAGTCTTAAAATTAATCATATAAAAATGACCTTACGGAACCTAGTCCACCAATGCTGGAACTTTCAATGAAATATTAAAAGGTCGATTTTGTAGAAATTGAAATTTTCTGGGAAATTATACTTCATTTTTGTACTACAGTTTTCGGGAAATTTAAACTATTAAGAGCTTCGTTTTGAGGAAAATAATTTCTTTTGATAACAGGATTAAATTGCCAATTTTCGTGTAAAATTTTTTTCACGCCATAGAAGTGTTTCCGTACATTATAGTTTAACCTTGAATTTGTTATACATTACTAAAGTACCGATATTGAATTTTGCAACTAAAAGTACACTGATGAGCAAAGCAGTTAAAAATGATTTTAAAAGTTTGTGACTTTGGACGCGCCCCACGCCTAAATTATCAAACCAATAAAATAATGATATACGGCAATGGACTTTTTTGTAAGAAATTTTGAACGCAAATTCGCATTATTTTCCGTTTTTTGGAATTTTTTTCCCAAAATAAATTTCGTAATAATTGAACAGTCGGAGACATCAAAGTTTATAAGGCTGAAGGTATAATAAGGCTGTAATTGGTATTACAGTTTTTCCATACCCTGTTCTTGTTCGAGTATCGAACTATGCAGTGCACGAAAATTATCTTCGCTACTGCCCTAAGGCTAAGACAACTTATTAGCCAAATAGGTATTTTTCCTGTTGCCTTCTCTTTAGTTCCTACATTTATATCTTGGGCTTGAGATTACTGAAATCCTTGCTTTTTATCTTTTTATTTCGATAACTCGAAAGTTTTCAACAAGGTTGTCGATATTGGGAATTTACATTAACCATGCGCCACCACGCGTCCATAATATTAACTACTCCGTTAAGTATACCCGCAAATAGTACTGCAGTTTTGACGTGTATTTGTTGATTAATTTTGTGTTAGAATTTCAATTTTACCACTATTACAACGCAATCGACTAGCTATATTAGTAAAACAAGAACATACTATTAATTTATCGTACACATTAGAGCAATATGTAAGTATGTAAGTATTAGTTTACTTTTTTGGTGGTTTAATGCTAACCTAAAAAATGAATGCTTATATTTGCATAACATTAATTTATTTTCTTTTTAGTAAAATTTTAAAAACAAGGAGGGTTTACCTCATCAGATTGAACAATTTCAGAAGGCAATACCTTTTCAGGAGTAATCTTTGTCACCCTATTTAAGCAACGTTGGGATCTACATTTAGGCTTTGGTCATGTAAAACTTTTTACTGGCAAGTTTTCCGAGGGTACTGCAGTCTTCTTCAACTGTGGCTTCTTGCTCTTATATTCTAAAAGAAATTAATAATAATTGTAAATGTAATTAAAAAATCAATTAAAGTATCTACCTGGTAATATGTAATCATCATTTTTAAAGTGCAATGAGCATACTTTCATGGAAACGGTTGGTTTTCCAATTAAAAGCTTCATTTCCCAAACCTTTCTGCGATCCATTTTTTCTTTAATGCCAA
Organism: Podabrus alpinus; assembly: GCA_932274525.1. Lineage (NCBI taxonomy): Eukaryota > Metazoa > Arthropoda > Insecta > Coleoptera > Cantharidae > Podabrus > Podabrus alpinus. The sequence goes on from OW026454.1 coordinate 67,777,794, forward strand.
ATGCATTGGTTATATAAACATATCTTTCGTTTCTCTTGGGAAATTGATGAAAACTTAAATGTTGTTCTCGCCTCTTCTTGGAATGACAATTATACACACAACAATTGATGTTACAAACGTTTTCCTTATTCATGGTTAATAATAATCGATAACGACTCGAATTAATACACAAAACCGAACAATACGCAAATAATAACTTATGTCAATATCGTGATATAGATACTAATTAGAACGGCCATTTTGAAGGCGACGCTAGCTCCCTCATCGGTGATGTAAATTCCCAATTATAAAATTCAATTTAAGTTGTTATTGATTGTTTTACAGTAAACTCCTAGATTATCGTTTAGGTAATAAATTAATCTGTCATTTAGATTCCCTACGTTTTTCCCGCTTTCGAGTTAATCGATTAATATGCATGGTATTACAATACTCATACTTTTGTTCATCAAAACGTTATTACTGCGAAAATTACTTTCTAATTTTACTTTGATTATTTTGGTACAGTTTTCTTTTTTTATTTTGGAAGGGGCTTGTCTTTGAGAAAAAATTACATACGTGATGCGCACAGGAACGATCCATTACGAATTCACACGCTATACGAACTCGTTCTTCGGATATTGTCAAGTTAATTTGTAATGGATCCTTTTCTATCGTTTATACGTAAATAACTATTTTAATTACCCACCTTTAAATTGTGTTCTAAGTGTTTTATTTTTATTGGGTTAATTTTAAACTTTAATTGCATTCTATTGGTAAATTTTATTTTAAATCATTGGCATACAAAATTAATATAACAATGGTTGCATTAAACTTGTAACTTTAATTAATATTAACCAGACTTGCAATTTTATATTCCAGAAACGCTTCCAGAAACAAAAAGTTTCGATTATCACAGGTGGTTGTTGTTTCACTATCAGAAGTGCATAAAATGGTATACTATATCTATATATATGGTATATAATATGCTAGTATATCGTGTATTGGTAGTTTTTAATTACTTTACAAATTATATTTTATCAACAATTTTTTATTTTATTATAATGCAAGAACAGTATAATTGATTATATTAATCGTGAAGCTTCAATTAACATTAACTGAAGTTGTAATTTTATATTCCAGAAACGCTTCTAATCCAGGTACGGTAAGCAGCAACACTGGTGAATATATCAGGATTGCCTTTAGCGCAAGGTATTCCCCAAGAAACAACACCGTGTTGAATGTTACCCAAAACCAATGGACCACCAGAATCTCCTTTACATGCACCTTGACCAGGAACCATATAAGTACATACATGGGTAGAATACACTGGGTATCCGGGCAATAATTGTTGGCATTGGGCTACAGAGATTGATTGTAAAGTGATAGTTTGGAGTGCATTCGGGGCAACAGTTCCTGGGAAGCTAGTTAATCCCCAGCCAGATAACACCAATTGGGAACCAGGTGAAGTTGTGCTACCAGCAAGACCAATACTTCCAACACCGGGGGCTGCACTAATTTGACCGTTAATTCTTAAAAGAGCAATATCATTTGCGTTGGTTTGGGGATTGTAGCCACCATGTGAAGTTATTTGAGCTACATTGTAACTTCGTCCACCGGAATTTAGATAATTGGTTCCAACAACGACGATAAGGCCACTTGGACTTAAGCTGTAAAAAAAGTAAGATATGGTAAACTAAAATTCAAAACATCACGTAAAAAAATCTCACCCAGGAACGCAATGAGCGGCGGTTAAAATCCAGGTACCACTGAGAATGGAGCCACCACAAAAATGCGATCCTCTACTGGAATCCCTCAATGATACTTGGTATGGGAATTCTCCATTGCGAGCAGGACGTCCTCCTACAATTCGAGCCTCGTCGGCCGAAGGAATAGGAGTGGCTAAAATATAATTTCAATTTGATAAAGGGTCAAGCTTTTACTTGGAATTATATGAAAAATCAAGTTGTTTTACAAAAACCGATTTTTTTAACTTAGCTAATTATATAAAAGAAGAAGACTTACCAAAGGCACCACAAACAACAAGTGCTAATACAATTGCGATCATTCTGATGAAACTGCAGTAGATTTATAAATCGGAGCTTTTATATGATTTTTCAACCACTCGACAATAATTAGTGGATATGTACCTATATTCAAGGTTACTATTTTTAAACCTTCTACTTAAAAATTTTGAGTTATCTATGTGCTTAAAGAGATAATAAAAAATATTATCATTTTAAATTTTGATGTTCTATTTTTATATTCAAGAGAAGATGTATGGAGAATTTTGAAATAGGCGCCTAATTTCAGACAGTGGTTTAATTTCTCTTTTATGTGGTCGCATAACTATACAAATGTTATCGAAAATACCTTTAAGGGGATCCCCGAGTGGTAGAAAAACAATAATATGTACACATGTACAGTGACAAATTACATTTTATTTCGAGTTTGGAGTTTTTGTGACGCATAAAAGAAACCCATAAATAAGATGATAAAGATAAGGCGAACATAATAATAGTAGTCTCTAGTTCATTATTTGCTACTGAAGTATCGATTGACGTTGTCCTTTTCCTGTTGTACTTAACTAAAAAAAATCTTAATTCGCGACACGTGTGAGATTGCATATTAAGGTAGAACAATAAAAATTTCCAGAAAATTTAAAAATATTTTACTGAAAAGCCCTAGCTTGACTTCAAAATGTTGAGAGAGCCCTATCTCCTTCCACCGTTAAACAAGGGGAACCTCTTCATCTACTTCACTATCGTGATTTTTATCATCAATACCAAGAACTGGCTCACAAGTTTGGATAGTACTTTCACATAATTCTTCATCCACACAGCTAACGCATTCCTCTAAATGGAAGTGAATTAGCTGTTTATCAGTAATCAAACTTTATTGCCTATCTTATGCTCTTAGCTCCAGAAAGTAAATTTTTCATATTGTTACTTAAAATGTCAAGTTTTATTATATTTTTGAGATATCTTTCCGATTCGTTCTTGCCCTTTGTAGTAGTAAATAATTGTAGTTAAAAATCCAGAAGATGGTCTTCAAAAAGTGCTTTGATTGTCTTCCAAATTTAATTTCAACATCAGGTAGAGATAGTTACAAAGGTCAAGAAGCCTAAAAATCGACGCAGAAGGCTCAAATTCGTATATGTATTTCGTCCTCTTGGCTCCTCCTCGTGCAGATTAGGGTTCTTCACTTTTGAAACTATCTCTACATCATTATTTTGGCGTACAAATTAATATTTTAGCCCACAGCAGTGGCTGGGTGTAATCAGTGGTTGAGTTATGTAGCGGAAATAATGGGTTTTAATAATTCTTAGTTTGGTCCTCCGGTGAACATTGACATTGACGTGTTGTGGATCAATCATCAAAAAAACTAATAGAGCTAATATAATAACCGAGATATTCGTGCGTCTAAATACAAAGCTAAAAAATGAATATTGTTATGTTTGTTTTGAATCTATCATAACTACAACATTTCCTTCTAACAAACAATTTTGCAAAACATTTAAATGCTTTTCTTCTTCTTCGTTTTTCTTTTTTTGCAGAGGAGTCGTAATCGTAGTTCGCACCCCCCCTCCTCTGTTCAGGGCTTCATGAATAATTCTGCGCCATCTACTCCGGTCCTGGGCGGTTCTTGTAGTTTGATGATTCGGGGATCTTCTCCTTTGTCTGTTTCCTTCAATCCTTCACTGGACTACCAGCTTCTCAAAGTTGCTACCTTCTTTGTGGGCTTGGTGACCGACCGACGATGGCACGCGCAGAACTCTCCTCCAGTATCACATTTCGAATTTCGTTCACTCTTCTTCTGTCTCCGGCCTTTACTGCCCAGGACTCCGCCCCATATAGCAATACTGAAAAAAACAATGTTTTGATTATTTTCTTTTTACTGCTTAGGGTAATATCTATGTCTCCTCATATTTTCTGGAGGACTTTCGCAGCTTTGCCGGCCATTTTGCATCTTTTTCTTGTTTCTTCTGAGCTACCACCTTCATTTATTATCAGGCAGGTTGGTTATAAGACTCCCCCCCCCCCCATTACGAGACCTCTCGTCCATCTTTTCATTACTCTTCTTATAATGTATTCTCCATGTAAGATAAAAAGAAGCGGGATTCACAGAAATTCTCCACGATCTGTTTTAGGTTTAAAATATGTTTTTGAGTGCCACGTTCTCTTTGATATTTTTATTTTCTTTTTGCTTTTGTTTAGTTTTTCTATCAGCTTGTATAGATCTCACGTATTATTATGGTCGGCGTGTGCTTGGGCTTCCTGACATATCTCATGTAAACACTTATTATTGTCTCTTCTACGGGCTCTTGCATTTTCTTGTTTGATTATGGGTATTTGTTTTATACCGTATGCAATTATCTCGCAACTAGCGTCTCTTATTCGCAAGTTCAAGAGTTCCATCAGTCATCCAGTGGTGGTGATTATGGGACCTTTACCTTTTCTTAGTTTCATTTAAAGTTTTTGATATGACTCAAATTATTATTATCTAATAATTATCCAATGTGTCCGCGATGTCCAACGCATTTTATATTTCCAATTCTCTCTCTACTATGTGTGTCATATCCATTTGCAGGAGTCCTCGGACATTCCATGTCCCAATGTTCACAGCGTTCAACTTTCGGTTACCTAGCCCTCTTTCCCCCTCAATGCCATCGCCCCTGGAGATCTGATTGGGAGATTGTTTTTACCTCCGGAATATTTAACTTTAAGGAGATCCATACGACAATCATGGGAATAATATCTATTCTGATATCTTTGTAGTCAAGGTGGTTTTCCGTTGCCTTCCTCGATAATTTAGTCCTGTCCTTAGTGGCGTTATGATTATACCGCCAATACTCGGCCGCCAGAACCTCGTTGGTTGATTAGCAGGACGTACCACGTGCAGGTGAGGTTAACAATTGGATGACTACAATGGTTATGAGCTGCTGTTATCATCCCTTACGCCCAATTATTCTTATTCTTTTAAATAAAACACATTTCGGCGTTTTCGAATAGATTTTTATATCAGTAAAAACACAACGTAAGAAAATTTAGGAAGAGTATATTTTGTATATAAAAAATTTATTGCTTTTCAATTTTAGTCTGATGATAATTTTCTCTAAAAACGAAACTAAGCGATTTATAAATAAAAAAACCTCGTTAGAGGTACTTCAATTACCAAGTGGGAAGAAACCGCCAGGGATTTTAAGAAACCTTGGGTAGGGGGGGCACTGAAATACACTTGTCTACCAAATTTTAACTAGCCCAGATTTTGTGCATGCTGGTGTCATTTTTTTTGGCTTCGTTGTCTGACTAACAGTCGCAATAAAACAAAACGTGTTGATGAGAAATATTGATCCGTGTTGGTGCTATTATCCTTGGTGTGGTTTATTTGCCACCTGATTGTAATGTAATGTCTATGATATGTGACGATTTTAATCTTTCAAAAGCGGAATGTAGTAAGCTAGTTAATGTGCTTACGTATTATTCGAGCGTTGAATAAAGAAAATGAATTCATTGGTGAAATCCACATTTTTGAAAGCTCTTTAATAATTAATTTAATCTGTTATATCAAAAATTATTCAATATTTTTAATATCACTTTCAAGAGTCGTTTTAAATGTTTTACTTTTATTGGGTTTTCTTGCTAATCAATTTTTAAACTAAAATTTTAATTTATTTTTGATGGTAACTTTTATTTTATTTCATTGTTATATAAAATTAATTAAATGGTTACATTAAACGTGTAAAATTAATTAATTACTTTTAACAAATGTTGCAAATTTATATTCCAGAAACGCTTCTAATCCAGGTACGGTAAGCAGCAACACTGGTAAATATATCAGGATTTCCTTGAGCGCAAGGTATTCCCCACGATACAACACCGTGTTGTACTCCATTCAAAGCCAATGGACCACCAGAATCTCCTTTGCATGCACCTTGACCAGCAACCATATAAGTACATACGTGGGTATTAAATACTGGATATCCCGGTAATAATTGTTGGCATTGGGCTACAGAGATTGAACGTAAAGTGATAGTTTGGAGTACATTAGGGAGAGAGCTTGATGGATAGCTAGTTAATCCCCATCCAGATAACACCAAATTGGAACCAGGTGGAGTTGTGCTACTAGCAAGGCCAATGCTTCCAACACCTTGAGATCCACTAATTTGACCGCTAATTCTTAAAAGAGCAATATCATTTGCGTTGTTTTGGGGATTGTAATTACCATGTGAAGTTATTTGAGCTACGTAGTATGACTGACCACCAGAGTTGAGGTAATTTGTTCCAACAACAACCACAAGGTCATTTGGACGTAAGCTGTAAAAAAAGTAAGATGTGGTAAACTAAAATTCAAAACATCACGCAAAAAAATCTCACCCGGGAACGCAATGAGCGGCGGTTAAAATCCAGGTACCACTGATAATGGAGCCACCACAAAAATGCGATCCACTCCTAGAATCCCTCAATGAAACTTGGTAGGGAAATTCTGCAACTCCTGCAGGACGACCTCCTACAATTCGGGGCTCTTCGGCCCTTGGGATTGGAGTGGCTAAAATATAATTTTAATTTGATAACGGTTTCAAGCAGAATTATATAAAATGAGTAAATCGCTGAAATGCGTTCTACTTGGTAAAAGTTAATACATAACATTGAGATGAAAGATGAAGACTTACCAAATGCACCACAAACTACAAGCGCTAATACAATTACGAACATTCTGACAGAACTACTATAGATTCATTGATCAGCCTTTTTATATGTTTCCCCATGTAGTACTCGACAAATAGTTTGTAGGGTACCTACCTAGTATAAGTTATTCAAGTGTATTATTTGTGAGTTTTTACCTAAAAATTTTAATAGAATAGTTTTAAGTAGTGTGTGTCGTAATTTTATTTTAATAATAGTTTAATCAGTGGATAGAATTTAGCACGTACCTACTTATAAATCATTATTTGTAGAAAAATAACTTAACAGGGTATCTTCGTCTTTTAACTGTAAGTTTACACACATGGAGATTTAAGCAAAATGCTATACAATGAAAATAAATATTGAAGATGAAAAATTGAAATTAGGATATGAATATTTGAATTTTTAATAATGGAGGGAGACATTAATTGGAAATTAATGAAAATTTCGAAAACAACACCTTACGACAATTGTCAATATTTCCGATTTCAATAATTAATTTTTTATAATGCACTTAATTGTATCTCAATTTGTTTTTTTTTTCACAAATTTCGCCTAAAAATTAATTTTTACATACGTAAAACATTTCATTTTCTCATGTACAACATTTTAGATAATTTGAGTTTGAGTTGGTTTTGTTTTATTTTTATATGCTATACCCAGATTAATCTTCCATCGAGATGTACACCCAGGTATTAGAAAAGTTCCTCTTTTTTGAGGATTAAAAGTGATTGATGTAGAACGACTTGCTCTCTTTTACTTTAATTTCTATAGTTCAAACAAGTTATAAATTTTCGCCAACTCAGGGTTTTTATTAGGACCCCAAACCTTAAAACATATCCAAAAATCAGAACCACCAGACCATTTTTAGGAAACTCTTCTTTTCGTGATTTCGAAGATGTTAAAAAAGTTTAAGTGTTATTAATATTTTCAATGGGTTATATGAAAACAATATAGCTAAAATAGAAATTTGTTTAAATATATTTTGCCAAAAAACATCATTTCACTCCTTCATAAAAAATTTCAATTTCCGACGAAGAATTCGGTAAGTATAGCTCAGGATTCTGACAAGAAGATTTTTAGTATGTTAAAGTACGAACAATTTTCTAACGAAATCCGTCGAAAAATTGCAGAAGACCAATTTTGAATTTTTTTATCGCAGTTTTCTTACACGATAACACAAAAGTGTAGAAGAAAGAAAGTACTACCATGTGGTTTTACCACTTACTGCGTGTACCTCCACTGCTGTTTCTACCGTTTCGAACTACGCGATATTTCCTTTATTAAAAAATATTAGACTATTGGCAATTTACATTAGCGTTGGTGGCGCCACCAGCAACAACAACATGGCTGTGTTTGGACGTATATTTCAAAATTCAAAGTCATATTCTGGTGAAAATTTGCAAACATTTCAGTATGTTGTTAAATTTATTGTAATACGTTTTGTTAATTAATTGATTTTGTTATGTCTTGGGCCTGAAGAACGAATTTTCATTTTCATTTAATACGTCACTTACTAATTTGAAATTCTCCCGCATGGTGGCGTTTGGTTAATGTAATTTGCGAATTGTATTTTTATGGACAGTCAAAATTTGGGTAAATTGATTAAAAAATAATTATTTACTATAATTCTAGCGTAAGTACCCTCAATAATTTTTTCACAATTCATTATAATAACAAAGAAGCCATGTCTTACTGTTTTGCTTAATTTTTCAAGAAATTCTTCATAAATATTTGTACAAAAATTTAAGGGCACAGAGAAAGGTTCATTGTACATACACTTCAAATTTCATAATATTTTAGCAAAAAATGTACAAAACAATTGTAAAGTTGTCCCTGTGTAAATTGTTGCTTAAATTATTCTACATTTTTATTTAATAATATATTACGATGATCAAGGGTACGGATGGACCCCGTCAATCGCAATTTAATAAAATTTTCAATGTTACTGATTATCACGGCTAGCTGGGTTCTTATTGCATGTAGACTTGCTTATCACAGTAGTGGTTTCTTTAGGAAATTGTATATTAAATCTTTTAGAGCTGAAAAATAAATAGCCGGGAATACAAGAATCCCCAAAAATAATCCGTTTTGTAATGATAATTTTTATTATGCTAATTATCAATAATTTTGATGAAAATAAACGTATACAAATATTAAACCGTTCCTTATTATTTAAATTCCCCACAATTAAATCTAAAAGCGTGGCGTCGTATTTTAAAATTCCGCACTCGTTGCACAGATATAAGTTTTTGTAAAAGTTTTCGCTTACCCTGTATAAATATTGTTCTCTCCTCCTTTTTGGTATAGCGCATGTGTAGTGGTCAATATTGCTTCCCGTGGATGATCTTGTATTCACATCGATTTCTCCAGATTTATCTTCGATAAAATTTTTAACCCTCGTGGCAAGATTTTTATCTTCTCAAAAATATTCACGATCGGTAAGTATTTTATATTTCTTTTACCGTATTTACATTCACATTTATGGTTAATCACTGTATTTTTGTAGATTTCACCTTTTGTTCATAATTTTCTGTAATTAATTAATTAATATTCGAGCCGCTAAAAATTACACGTGCGATCTCCATACAAAAGCAAGGGAGACCTTTTTTGTTTGTTATATCGTCAAGGTGATACAAATTCATCACTACTTGATTATTTAACCATAAATTCTGTAGGTGAGTGGACTCCATCTTTTTAATAGCGCGAAATTTAAAATTGTCTTTTAATTTATTTTTCTTATGTTTTTAGGTTAACCGTTGACTTGAAGCACATAATCTCTGGTTATCACTTGAATTGTCCACCGATGATTTCTCGGATGACATATCATTCTGTTTTTAATTAATTTTATCGACGCACACGTAATGTTTAAATTTTTATACATAATATTTTAACAAATTATTTCTAACACCTTAACTAATAAATTTTACATGTAGTTTATAAATTTCTTATAACTAAACAATTTTATTATATTATTTTTAACAATTTTTGTCATTACGGATTTTAAATTGAACATTTTAATTTAATTTGTTAACCCTTGTATTCTTTATGATTATGATTTAAATGATTCTATTTGTTTTGACTTTGTAATGATAATAGTAAACCTCCTATTTAAATTAACAAGTTCCATGCATTAATTTTTTTATTCAAGCAAAAATGAATGTTCGTGTTGCGAGTGACGTCTCTTCCAGATATCACCGTAATATGTTGTACTGATCTTTGATAAGATCCTCTACCACGTACCCTTTATGTTTACTTGACTAGCTCTCGTCGGAAAGGCTCTTTACCAGGAGCGAATTCTAAGGTTGTTTGAATTTTGTATTCGGTAGATTAATACTTAACTTTACTCAGTTGTCAAATCCTGCAAGATAACTTGGATTTTATTTGAATGAACGATTTTATTTAATCAAAAATAAGTTTATATTGTTTCAAAATTAATCGCAATGCGCACACAAATAAAGTAAATAAATGTTGACAACTAAAGTAGACAAAAAGCCTATACCAAAAATGGTTTACAATTTTATTAACCAAAACAAAACGCAGTGTGTTTCTTTCTTCCTTTCTTCCTGTTCCTATGCTTAGTGAATTTATCTCACTAAGTCTTTTCGTTGTAAATAACGACGTAAAATTTTAAATTGAAATTGTTTGTATTTAATAGCGTAAATAAAAAATAATAATGTTAATGAAATTTTATTAAAGAGGGTAGCGTCAAAGAAATCCGTAGACACTTCTCCACGCCCTGTACTTTTAAACGTTTAGGATCAAGTTTATAATTTAAATGATAAGCGATACCTGAGGTCAACAGCTATCCAGCTGTTAATTAGCTCGTTGTGAATTGACGCACAAAGTTGACTCATCCAGACAGATGGCATTGATGTAGTTGTGATGAGTTGATAACCACAGTTCACGTTAATTTAAGTGCACACACAAATTTCTTAAATCGTAGACAATTGTTGATTATTGTTGACGAAGCTGGTAAGTGAATGATGGTGTTTACTAATAATTCGGCATCGTAAAATTTTGAGTTGATTTTCTACATTTAATTTTGATAGATAACCTCTAACTTGTCCGCCATTGTTGTATCCAAAATGCCTTCATTACATTTTTAAATGTGGATGGAACCAATTAGCGTCCGTCGACAACTTGGTTTATTGGTGAGTTTATTTATTTGTAGGATGTTATTTCCACTAATTAATTTTGTTTTTTGTTTACAGGAGCTGTTTTTGTTTTATAAATTGGAATTGTCTTGACTGATGTCTCGTAATCTATCCAGAAATCTTTTGTGGTACCGGATATTAGTCCTTATGTTATTAGACACTTTCGATGCACAATTTTATGATGATCTTCTAGAGAAACACATGCTCGAATTTTAGACATAACTCAATTTACCCAAAACATGTTTTTTACATAGTAAATAGACATTGAAAATAACAAATTTTATAGGTTATGTTATGATGTGTAAACACATCATAAATTTTCCAATTTTAGATTAATTAAATGATTCTGGAGACTTTTGACATTACAAATCTCAACATGAATAGTGCTTGCAAGTCTTAGAATGGTCTTTCAGTCTTTGACAACTTTATTAAACTCACCAATTCTGAGATCAGAGGTGGAGTTGTAATATATGAAATTTGATGCTTCCCGAAACCTTACAATTCCTTCGTTAAGGAGTCTTACGATCATTAACTGAGTCATAACAGACCACAGCAGTATAATATAAATATATGTAAAATAAACTGTGTATCCCATAATTTTGAAATTCTATTATGTTATACAATAAGTTATTAAGTTCTGTATCTGCCGCTTTGTAGTGCATAAAATTTCATCAATAATTTTTTGAAACTTTATCCCCCATAATACACAAACATAATATTTAAACTTACAGTGTGAAATTAATTTATTTTAACGTTTTCATTACGTTATTTTTTTTAAATATTGATGATTTAAATCCACTTGTTAAAATTTTATTTTGATAAAACTTGGACAGATAAAAGCATTATCAAACAATTCTATTGAAATTTTGAAGTAGATCATTTTCTAAAATAGTACCAACACTTGAATCCCCATCAAGTAATCGTTCATTGCATAAAAAATATTATAAAAGGACTGATCAATAAATCTATTACAGATTTCGGTGAGGAAATCATTCCATTTTCAGTCATTTCCAGGAAATTCAAACTAAAACGCGCTATCAACAGTTGATAGATTTCATTTTATTTGTTTTGCTGCGGTCTTTCTTCATTTTCATCTTCTTCACGGTTAGGCTTTGGCCGGTTATGTCACCTTTAAATCTTCCACCTTTTTGGGTCTACCTACATTTCGTCGTCCTGTCGGTTTGAATGCTATGGTGTTTGTTTTCGATGTAAGTTTTCATGATATATATTATAGTTTGTGGAAGGCATACTGTAGCTCATCCTCATCACTTGCAATCTTTAGTTGGTCATCTATAAACAGCATTGTGAATATAAATTTTCGATTTTTTATAGAGTATCATTTCTCCATTTCCTAAATGCATTTCTTGCGTTTCCTATTCGGAAACTACATTGTTTCTCCATCAATATGTGCTCTGCTATTTCTTTCAATATGTTGGTGATGATCTTTGAATAAATCTTATAGGCGGTATTCAAGAGATTGTTGGCTCTATAATTTATTCTCCCACAATATTCTATCCCATTTCTTATAAATAGATTTAACGATTGCAGTTTTCAATTCCGATGGGGTCTATATTTTGCCAGTAGTATTTGTTCAACATCTCCAAGATGCGTAGTTGTATGCGTTCCGATGAATATTTGATCAGCTCACTATTACCATTGTCACTTCCCACTGCTTTTCTATTCTTAGTGTATTTAAGAACTACGTCTAATTCTTTGTATTGGATAGGACCCACCTCTCCATGCTTAGGTTCTTTATCTTTCATATGTACTTTTTCCCTGTTTTGCCAAAGTGATGCATAATATTCTAGCCATTCCCTTGCTTAAGTATGATATATAAAGTTGATCCATTCCGTTCTTGACAATTCAGATATTTCTTTTTTTTTATATGCAACTTTATTTTCGCGTGTGCATCGCTCTCAATTTTACTAATAAAGTCTTCCTAATTATTTTGTTGTAATTCTCTATGTATTAGTTTTACTTCTCTTGTTAGATGACCGTAGTGGTTTTTATTCTCTTCCGTTTTATTTTCTACAAGTAGCTTCAGGTAAGCAATTAATGTGCGTTCAAATTGTTTTCACATAATAATACATAGAGAGGACCTACTTGTTTAACGTGGGCTCCGAACCACGGGAAGTGTACTACACTTCATTTCGAGATGGATTTTCTTGGCAGATTACCTCGGTGGTTTGCCATTGCCTGCCGAGGAGAGACGGTCAGAATAAAGTTCTTACCCTGCCCGGATTCGATCCGAGCGTTTCGCATTAGCAGTAGACGCACTTAACTACCAAGCTATGACCGCCTCTAACAATACCAATAACACTAACAATAAATGGGAAAAGATGAAACAAATAAAATTAAAGCTCAACAGAAAATTTAAAAGCAGATGCTAGGGCGAAGAAAATGAGTTGGATAACTGACGAGATTATGAACTTGATTGGCGAGATAAGACAATATACTAAATACTATAAAAACTCCCAATAATATAAGAAATTAAACAGAGGAATAACAGAAAGATAAAAGCAGCAAAGGACAGTTGTATCGCGGAAAGGTGCAGCGAAATAGAGGAATATTAGAAAAGGTACGATACGTTTAATGTACATACAAGATTATGGAAGCTATTGAAGGGTACAAAAACAAGGGAAGAGGTGTGTTGCTAGACAAAAATGGAAAAATAGCAACGAATATAGAGGAAAATCGGAATATATGGATAAACTACATAGAAGAACTATTTGAAGACGATAGAGAATATGCTATTAGAAATGCAAAAATCAACAATGCAACTGGTCCAGATGAGATACCAATGGAAATATTGAAAATGTTGAATGATAACAACATAAACAATCTGGTCAAACTATTTAACTCTATCTACCATACTGGCAATATACCCAATGATTGGTTAAAAACGACGTTTTCTGTTGTGCTGCCTAAAGTAAATCATGCAAAGAAATGTAAAGATTATCGCACTATTAGCTTGATGGGTCACAACATTGAATTGGATTCAGTTACAACATCGGGAGTTAGCGGGATGAATAATCCATCTATAAGTATTGCTATGACCTCCCTTATATATAAATTCTAGACACGTCTTTTTGTTGGGCGCCACATTCAAATTGAATGAAAAATATAAAAAATGTAATCTTGGTTAAATTTGCGTGCTAGAATTTAAATAGAGAGCCCACCAACTTGTCCCTTTCTTATAGCTCAGCCTGAAACTCTCTCAAGGTAATGCAGGTATTGTGATTAAATAGGGGAAGTTGCTTATTAAATTGAAACTTTTGCTCAATGAAAGAATGCTTAATGACTTTGAATAAAAATACTTTACTGTGCTTATCAGATAAACGATCCACTTCTTTATTTTGAATGATCCTTAAAAATTGGAATACCTTCCTGTAAATGTTTGAATAATAAAACCTAGTTTTATTTCTTTCCCCACAACCCAAGATACATTCTTTATTATCAACGTTTGGGAAGTGATTACTGTTTATTAATAATAAAAGATTTCGTTAACTTAGAAATGATTTTTATATTGAATAATATCGCAATGCGCCAAAGTAATCAAATTAACAAAATACACAGATACACCACACCACAATGGTTTACAAATAAAATACCAAAAATGTAGATTCGAGATCCTTTTCTTTCTTCTGTTCTTCAAATGCTTAAATATAATTTAAGACTTTCCGTTATATTTGAACGGGTTAAATGTTTTTATTTAAATAGTTGCTTTTGGTAAAGCGTAGAAATAAAATAATAAATGTTTTGTTCTTGAAGTATTATAAAATAGGGTAGCCAAAAATGCACCTGTTAAAGTCTTTTTCCAGCATCCTTCATGTAAAATGCTGAAGGCCAAAGTTAAATTTTAAATAATAAATGTTTTACAAATACCTTATGAATTTTTAATGAATTTTTATTTATAATCCGGACTTGATAATAAGTCAGCGTAGAACACTTTATCTTGCAAAACACTTGCGCACTATTAGACACTTCCATTAACAGCTGATGAATGGTTGATAAGACACACGCTGGATCTGCTCTTCACTGGATTGTGTTGTTCTCCCAATGTTATACAAGTTTTATTTCCAATTGGTGTTGTTCAGATACATTATTTGCTAGTAAGTAAATTTAAGTACTCCCGAAGTAATGCCCAGAGGGCGAAACCGGGAGTCGAGGATAGGGGTGAGGTTTTAGTCAATGCGAGTCTGACACTACCGGCTTAGATCAAGCCGGTGTCTCGCACGAGATTTCCTCATCCCGGCGCAAAGCTAAAAAAAAAAAAAGTAAATTTAAGTAATTTAATCATCGGATATTTGTAAATTGAATTGATATTTCATGTCGATAATTTCTAGAAGCAACCACTTAGTTCGCCATCTTGATTTGATAATCAATTCCAAAAGTAGATAAATTCGGATCACGCAGCACACGTCTATCCAGTTTAAACATTAAAGACCAACTAAATTTATTTCCTTGCGCAAAACACAAATTTCCAACGATTTTTGTAACTTGTAAGTCAAATTTGTACCCTTTTGTGATTTTTGGTTTAATTAAATTTCTTGTAATTTCCAGAATTGGACTGATATTTGAAGAGATTACTTGTATGCTGTCCTCCAGTTGGATTTAATCACGGTAGACAATCTTGTTACAATTCGAAGAACTTTATTTGACTATTTTCGTTATCACGATTCACTTATCAATTTTTATGGAATTTTCACCTTCATATACCTTTTACAATTTTTGGACACAAATTTATGGTTATCACATACAATCAGATATAATAGAATTTTTGTTACAATCAGATTTTCATAAAACAAGTTATTCAAAGAGATATTTCAATTCAAAGTTTATAAATTCAGAGGTTATGTTTACAGATAACAAAGTATAATTTTTACCATTTCTAATGTAAAGCATCTTATAAGAAGATTTTGATTTGTTCACCTTCAAATTGAATGTATTTAGCAGGTTTTGATATAGCATTCTCATCTTTAAAGATCTTATTAGGTTTACAATATCTGAAATAGAGATGGATTTCTTATCTGATAAATTCAAATGTTTCGAATTAGCTCAATTTTCTTAATTCATGAGTTTTAAGATTTGCAAGTATTTATTATGATGTGAGGTCATTTTAAAACACAGCAGTATGTATATCAAGGTGTGAACGCTTTAAGACGATGATCTATTTATGAAAGAGTATGAGATTGGAGGATGTTTATACCATTCCTCGTGAGTCGAAGCAGGTATGAAGAGGAAAAGTGGATGTCAGTGATCCTCCCCAATACAATTTTTTAATAAAATTATTTATAAACCTTTGAGCATCGCCTGAGCTTCTATGAGCTTCCATTTATTTCTTTTAAACCTAAACGGTCAGGGAGTTATTTTCGAAATCTTGGGGAGGGGGGGGGGAGATGTAGAAATTATACATCTTCCCAAGTAGAATTTTAAACTGAAAAAATTACGGTTAAAAGATGTTGCTTGGTTGACGCTCAAATGAAAAGAATGGGAGCTCATTGGAGCTGAAATGATGCTCAAACCTTTGACATTAATTTCACCCAAAATTCGAATTAGCGAGGTATTAGTTACAATGGTAGTTTTTAAGTGAAGGATTATTTTATTCTATAAGCTTAATTCGTTGTAATATATAACATTGCAATAATATTCCAAATGATCCGCAAATGATCATAGCGCTTATGATAAGAATTGTGATTATTAAAAAAGTAATTTGAAGTTAATTTACTTATGTAAATTTTTAATGAATCTAATTTACTGAATAAAAAATGAATTTTGAATTTTCTTGAATTAAAATTTAAAAAAAAAGTTTGTGTTTGTAGAATGTTTGTAAAAAAATGTTAAATACAAAAGACTGAACTTTGAAATTAATATCCATCAGGTAAGACTTGTAATTGTTGACTCCAAATTATTTACAAACTCTGTTTTAAAAGAAAATATATGAATTTGAAAACAACCAAAATTGGGTTATTTAGTAATAAGACCTGAATAAGGAAATTTAAAAATTATAGGTGAGCTGATTAATTAATTGGAAATTACAGATATCAAATAATAGATAAAAGTGAGTGCTTTTAATTAATTGACAGCTGTGGCGATAAGAAAAAGATTATATTTTACTTCAAAAAGTTTAACTAGAATTGAATATTTCAAAACAAAATCGAACAAATTAAAATAATTACGACGATTCTGGTTATTTCGTTATCTCTTAAAAGCCTTCAAACTTTAAGGTGTTGATAAAGTGCGATAATTTCTTTTAAATATTTGCATCCTTCATTTAATATGGGCGAAAAATGCAAAAAGGGCGAACATATTACAAAGACTCTAATAATGTAGTTGAATAAAAATAATATTAAAATAAACACTAAAAATTATCATATATAATACCACAAGAGACTATCAAATTGTCGGCAATAATTTTTGAAACTGGAACTGAGTGTTTGTCGCTCTTAAAATCACCATGAGTGCTTTAGCACGAATGGTGATTTTAAATGGCGACAAACACGAAGATTCCATGGTTTAAAAATTAACCGACAATTTTATAGTATCGTGTGGAATTCGTTTGACAATTTCGTAAATAAAATTTCAATTTTTTCTGACAACAAATAATTTATAGTATGCGTTTACGTAGTTTCCATCGTTACTTGACAATACAGACCACGGTGGTCGTATTGCCGCGACAATACACCACCGTGGTCTGTATTGTCAAAGGAAGTAGATTATGATTGGTTCAAATTGATGAGATTCTAACATCCTATTGGTTGAATTATTATGAACGAAATTGTCGAGTTAAATAAACAATAATTTTTTCCGCATGAAAAAGTTCTTAACCTTTCAGTGGTCGCGCTATGAGCAAATCGCTCACATTTTAGTTTGAAGTGCTGATAATTTTGAATGACTCAAAGAGGAACCGCCTATCCGGGTCTAGCTGAGTTTTACACCTTTCCTTTACAATATTTGAACCCCGTTGTAAAAATTGAGTCATTTATTTTCCGTCTGTGACCTTCGTGTTAAGTGGTGTATTGAAGTGTGAGTGATTCCCTCACTGCGCAACCACTCGAGGTGCATAAAATTTTCACTAAAAATGAAATTTTAAAAAAAACTTTTAATGGAGGTAAATTTTATAAATATTTGCACACAAAATCTTCTCGTCGTAAAAGCCGAAAATTAAAAAAACCTATGCGAGTTAAATTTTGGACTTTCCAAATTAACTTTTTAAAAACACTAAAAATTTTTATTTATATTTATTATTAAATTTTACACAATTAATACTTTAATTCAAATTATAACTTGTAACTACTAATACACCAGCAGTGTGGCGTTAAGCTTACACCGGCAGACTAGCGAGCGGGAAACCGTGGTTCTATACCTAGTCGCGCCGGATATACTGCTGTGATCTTCAAGCCCAATATAAATCTGTGGGCTATGGGGAAGGCAACGGGAAACCACCCCATTAAATTTTTTTCCCTAGTTAAGTCATCTTGACTTCGGTCAAGTTGATAACCAACGTTCGCTGAGCGGATGCGGTACTTTAAGAAGAAGAACTACTAATATCTTCCTAACTAATAATCTAACATCTACTACTGAACTAATGATCTAATACTACTGAGTAATAATAATAATACAACTCTTTTATCATTTTTATGTAACTCGCGATTCTGCAGTTTTCATGGGAAAGTGCGGAATCGTACCTCACATGGGTGCAATGCTTTTCTTGACAAATGAAACGGGAAGAATTGATCATCTAATATCCAGTTTATGGGAAAATATAACTTGCGTACAATGAGGTAAATATTAATTTATGCAATGAACATGTAAACTGTATTTTTTGTTTAGTTTGTTTGGATTTTGCCAATTCAAAATCATCTTAGGTAATAAAATTAAATATTTAAGTGGTTTGAAAATAAGCAATTATTTCTTTACCAATAAACAAACTAAAAATATCGATGGTTTTCGGTTTATTTATTCTAAGTAGGTACCACAGCGATAAATTACAAAAATTTATGAAGCATGTCCGGATTGCTACAATAACAAATAATATACAACACAGGAGAGAGGTCGCCAACATCCGGTAACGGATAGGCACGTTAAGAAGAGAAGAATACAACACATTTTTGACACTGTGTCTCGGAAATGCAAATTTAGTATACTGAAAGTGCTTGACATTTACGAGAAGTTTATTTTTTTTAGCAAGGAAATACCTGTTGACAATAACTTTTTTTAATATAAACATATCTTACCGTTAATCTGCGTTTCCTGCACCCTTCCTCATGCTGTATATATTGAACTGTATTTCAATGCTAAGCCAATTTCGGAAATATTCAAGAAAAAAAAAAATTAACATGTTTAAAATTGAGAAATGTAACAAAAATTGTAAATTAAAATTAAAAGAAGGGGGAATTGGTGAATAAATATCCTTGTGCGCAGACAAAGGAACATTTTGCGTTGAAAGGAGAAGGAAGACAGTCAGCGCCAGGCAGTGGAGCGTATAGGACGCTTGATCTAGATCATTGTAAAAATTTTGTACAGTTAATTTTGTTGTAAATAAAAACGAAATTTTAAGTTTAAAATTGAAAGAGTGCGTTTAATTTAAAGTGGATAAAATAATTTGGAAAGAAAAATAAATTTAAAGAAAAAATTCAAGAATTCACGGATTTAAAAAAAAATAAATGGTTGGTCGTCTGAAAAAAAAAGACCACAATATATAATAAATTAAAATTTTCATATTTTCAGATTCGCAAGACATAAACTTTAAAAAATATCCAAATGCAACGAAACCCTTTAGGTTATTATTCTATTGACAGTTAAAATGCTACCATAAATATTAGACAGAGCTTGTGGAATTTATTGCATTATTAGTCTGTTTAAAGTGCTATAATACGAAAAATACTATAAATATCGATATGAGATTTTGACGCACTAATGATGTTGAACTATTTATTAAAGCAAAAGTTTCTTTTTTCGATTTTCAATTACCTTGTCAGTTTACAGAAGTTTAAATTTATTCATTAATATTATTGTTATTATCATTATTATTTACATAATTACGTGTAAAGTAAATACCCTAAATAATCTTTTTCTAAACTTATTTTACTTAAAATTGCGATTTATTGATCATAAAAATGGACATTTCCTGCCGTGAGAGAATCGCTCACGCGCGACCACTAGAGGAATAAAATCCATTAACGGGTTCTGGATTCTGGATTTTAGGTAGGAGGGTAGGGTCGAAGACCCCACGCGCACTTAGGCCAGTAGACCGGGCCCATTGTACTACCTCCAATTTAGTGGCCCCCGCCCCATCACTCCCCGAGCCATCCCAGCTGAAGGATGAACTCCAGGATTCTGGCAGGCGAGATGCCCCTAATTCCGGCCATATCAGGCCAGAAGTCCCCCAACATGGTACCTACCTCTTTTTGACGCTAGAGCTGGGCAGTGACAGAGCACATGCTCCGCTGTTTCGTCTGATTCATTACAGCCCCGGCACGTTGGCTCATCTACGATCCCCAGCGTGTTAAGGTGTTTGTTCAGTTTGCAGTGTCCAGTTAATATCCCTGCAATTATCCGTAGATTGACTCTGGACAACTTCAAGTAGTATTTTGAATGTTTACTGGAGGGTGCTTTTATCGCTGCCCTTGCTTGTCTACATTCAGTTTCATTGGCCCACCTGCTGCAATGCAGTTCTAGGGTATGATGTTTTAGAAGGGTATCTAGGGTTTTGACGGTTGGCACAATCATCGGTTCAGGGCCGCAGGGATGACAATTTAAGCCGGCTTTAGCCAGACCATCTGCCTTCTCGTTACCTTCATTGCCTTGGTGTCCCTTAACCCAGTGAAGAGAAAGGACATTCTGATTTGATATCTGATTCAGGGCCCGGATGCATTCAAGCACCAGGCCAGAGGTGATCTTGTGGCTCATAAGTGCCAGAAGGACTGCCCTGCTGTCTGTAAATATCTGAATGTTTTTGTCGTGGATACCTTTGTCCCAGACTGTTTTTGCACAGTGCAATATACCGGGTTAAATTTATTGCTTATTTAACTGGAAAATTTTTAAAGCTTACTTTAATATTAAATTTCAATAGTTAAAAAATCATATATTTTATATAAAAATAGCGGCAGTTCCTAATAAGCTTCTATACAACAACTTTTCTGGTGTGAGAAGTTGTTGTTAGCTAGTTATTTTTGGCCGCCATTTGATGTAATATCAGATAATCAGATAATTAAATTTTTGCGGTTGGTATTTATCATTTAGGCTAGCACTAAACCGGCATCTAAAACGCGGCGTGTAAAAGGCCGCGTTTTCCGCGCTCGAATGTAACCAATGTATTTTAATGGAAGGCACCAGACGAGCATTTAAAACGTCGCGGATCATCGGCGGCCGCGGGTGAGACGCTCGCTGTAGCGTTGAAAATGCTCAACTCCCGACGTTTTCTCCGCGGCGGATAACATGCTGGCTATGTAACGCATTAGTTTATATTGTGGTAACTACATGAGCGTTGAGTCTGTACACTGTACACCTACTATACAAAATGCTCGACATGAAGAAATTTATTTAAAAATAAATTTTAATCTTTATCAATTTTTTATGCGTGTTAAACAATTTTGTAACATGATACTACTATGGTTATTAAAAACCGACATATGAATACGTTTAATTAAATTATTACTGTTCATGATTATTATAGTATTTTAGTAAAAGAAAGGTAAATGTAACGATTTTAAATTTTGTTCGATTTTATTCTGATTTATTTATTGTTATATCAATATGATAAATTATATATTACGTTCTTTTTATTGATACAATACGGCCAGTTGATAATTTCTCCTTCTTTAGGTACCAAGTACATTTTAAACAAATCTACAATTTCGTTTCATGTTGATACAAAAACTAATTTGAATGAATTGCATTTTCATATTAACTGTACAACCGCTGGTTAAAAACGCCCGTGTAGTTGCTACATAGTTGAGCGTGTAAAACGCCGCGTTTTCGATGCCCGTCTAGTGCTAGCCTTACTGTATAATTAATAATAATCAAACTTTTCCATTCCATTCGGAATTTTACTTCTCTGTAATGTAAGGTCTATTTTTTGAGGTAGATCAATCCTATTTCTTCTCATTTATTTACAAATTTACTTCACCAATCACATCATCAAGCCACTGCTGTGGCTAAAATGAAAATAATAAAAATTGCCTCGAAAATAATTTGGAGCGTTCTGATTGGCTCTGAGGTGGAACAAAACCTCTTCTTTCTTTTTTAATTTTGGAAATTCCGCGCTGTAACTCGGCCTATTAGATCAAGCTACTGCAGTGAATGACATTAAAATAATGAAACGAATTCATTAGCAATTTAATAAAAAAAATTGTAGCGTTCTGATCGACTTGGAAACATGCGGACAGACGTACGGACACGGGGCAGATCATAAGGCTTTTCTGAAATTTTTATGACGTATTCTACTTATAAAATTTAGCGCACTGGGTACCCAGTTCTTAGGCCTTAATACATACTGAGTGTTTCCCAATACAATTTGGAGCATTCTGATTGGCTGTGAATTATGCGGACGGGCACGGAGCCAGATCATAAGGCTTCTTTCTATACTTAGTATAGAACCCTAATAAGATAGTGCACGTCCAATTTGTACTCTCCACATAGTACATGTATATTAGTTGGATAGAAAACCTAATCAAAATATGCAACAGATAATGGGAATGATATCAATCGTTAACATTGAAAATATCTATAGATTAGTTTTCATGTTTTTGCATAATCAATATCGCAATCTTCATCTCTACCTTGCAACGGAAAATTACTGCACGATGTGTCTGAAGTGCTTGGTAATTCTTAGTTCTAACCAGAAAAACCACATTACCATAGTTTGTTATCTTTAAAGTGATATTGTAGTCAAATGTAGTACAAATGTTTTGACATGAAAATTTAACCGATACATAGATTTCAAAATAATTTGATATTATCTATGGCTGTAATCTAAAAAGCATTTCAAAACCCTCTGCTATAATTAAGTCAGCAACAGAGATTTTTATATTATTAAATTGGAAAAATAATCAAAATGAGTTTTCTGTGATATCCAATAATGTTCTGCCACCATCGCCGTCGCTAAAAGTACGATTTGCATAGGAAAAACGCGAAAAGAAACCAACGATATTTAATTAATTGACACCGATAAGAGCAATTTAATAATCGTGTTATAAATAACAACAATTATCTACAATAATAATTTTATCAATAAATTTTACGATAAATTATTTCAAGTTCTTAATTCCACAAATTATTACGCTAATTGATTTTGGTAAAAAATTTCCTCGAGTAAATTTAACTCTAAAGCGGCCCCTAGACGATCAATATTTACGTCAATATATTGTACAATTTATTGTGTCAATATATTACACGTACGTGGCCAACCCACACGGTGCAATATTATTGCTCAATAAATTAGTTCACGGGTGATACTTGTGCAGTCAACATGTGGAATAATAAGAAGACACCAAGTTGTGTGGCTATAGCATTGGTTATAGCTTCAAAAAAGAAAGAAAAAAAGAAGCGCAGGTGGATGAAGGAATGGTTTAAAGAAAGAAATAAGTACACTCATGAAAATCTGAATTGAACTAAGAATTAGTGAACAAAGTGATTTTCAAAATTTGTTGCGACTAGATAGTGCATTATTTGATGAACTACTGAGAATGGTTACATCTGAAATACAAAAAAGGGATACTATAATGCGAGATGCTATCCCTCCAACACAGAACTGAACCAGTTTTGTGCAATATTGCCAACAGACGATGCAATATTCACTAGATTGCACAATAAAAATCAAACTGTTTTTGATTAACTCAATATATTGCGCAATCTTTCAATGTGATCTACAAACGCTCAATATTATTGTACAATGTCAATTATTGTGCAATATATTGAAGTAAATATTGATCGTCTAGGGGCCGCTTAAGCAACAAATAATAATAATTCAGTATATTGACTATTAATTTAAAACATTTATTTAGCATTTCTTTTTATACAAAATAATACATATATGGTAAATAATTATTATTAAAATTATGAATAAGTTTTACACATTTGTTTTATCCTTGATCCAGGAACGATGATAAGAAACACTTGTAAATACGTCAGGATAACCTTTACCGCAAGGTACTCCCCAAATAGAAATTCCATGTTGTTCATTATTTACTATTAAAGGTCCACCAGAATCTCCTTTACACAATCCTTTTCCAGAAGGAAGAAGAGTACACACATGAGAAATGGTTAATGGAAAAATTCCTCCCAAATATGCATTACATTCCTTAAGATTAATTGTCTTTAAACCAATATAATTGAGTGCATCAGAAAGACTATTGGATGGATAGCTGGTTGATCCCCATCCAGAAAATATTCCGTCTAATCCACCTTGTGTCGCAAAATTTGAAAGAGGTATAATTTGAACACCAGAATTAAGATCGATCGAATTACGTGTACGTAAAACTGCTATATCGTTCAAATTTCCACGAGGATTGAAATTTTCGTGATTCCTTACATCGTCTACGTAATAAGCTGCTCCACCAAGAGTAAGGTAATTTGTTCCAACAACCACAATAATTTCTGAAGGATTTAACCTGTAACATCGAACAAAAATAATCCTTTTCCTAAATATATTAAAAGAAATTAATCTTACATGTTAACGCAAAGAGCTGCAGTTAAGACCCAATTTCTACTAATAATAGAACCTCCACAGAAATGTTGTGCAGTATTATAATACCGCAATGACACTTGATGTGGAAATTGCCCATCTTTTGCAACTTCTCCTCCAATTATACGTGGAGCTCTTCCATCAGTAGGATTAGCTAAGATTTAATTTTAGTGAATTTTTCTTATGTGTTTTTGATAATATGTTGTAATACATGAAGTTGTGATTGAAGAGCTTTAAAATATTTAGCAAGTTAAAACTTACCAACAGCGTTGCACACCAAAATAGCTAAAATAATTGCCAACATTTTGATTGCGCTACGATTGATCTGTAATTGAAGCCGTTTAAAATGTGTACTGATTGTTCCTGTAAAAATTCAATTTTTATATCTTTTAGACAGAATTATATTTCAATATTGGCGATAAAGAGTTTCTCGGTATTTTATTTTTATATTAACCTGAAAAAGATTTTAACGATTACTTTTAGAAATGCGGAAGTTAAAGCAATGAATGTTTTTCAAATTTATATCTTACCTACGTGTACATGTATATACATCTCAATGTGGTACTTTAAAATTATATAACTAGAGTATACCACATAAGTACCACGATAAGACTTATTTTGTAAGCGCAAATTACAGATAAACTTTGGTTTTCGGTCGCAAGGCTTTTAAAAATTAACGTATTGCGGTGATGCAATCGTTCATAAAGAAATTAATAATTATTAGGCAGGCATTTAAATTATTACAAATGGCATGAACATTCTTTCATAACTTATGAGGTTTTCCGAAGTTACAAAAACTTAAATGAATTCGGGTATTGATAAATACAGGTAAGGAATAGAAAGATTCAAGAATGATATTTCAAAATATAATTAAATCTCCACAAATTAGTTCATATAAAAATTGTTAGTTTATAAGAAATCGTTATTTAAATAAAAAAATGTATAATTAGATTATATTAAGTTGTGCGTTAGAAATCAGAAATTACGTGAGTATTAAAATTCGGTTGAACAATAAAGCAATGATGCTTCTTCAAAAGGTTCGAAAGATCGGCACGGCAACACGGGTGATAAAGTTGAACGCTAAAACCAAAAACAATAGTGTAAATAATTATTATGACAATTAGCAAATAAATTAATTATCAAAAGTGCGATCCAAACTTACCAGAAAGGAAAGATATCAAAGTAGGGATGAAAAAAAGGAATATTTTTCAAAAAGCCTAGCAACGATGGAATAAACAATGCTTCCCACACGAACGCCGAAGCGTGGAGCACGTGAAAATTACGGCTCCAGAAAAATTTTCTTTATTGATCACAAATCAATAAGAAAAGTGTGCAGAGCTAAAAAAGTAAATGATTATTAGTAAAAGTGACAACGAAGTTTAAGTGAGGTTAATAAAAAAGTGAATGGTACTTACCTGGAAAATATTGGTGAACGATGATATGTGATTTGGATAAATCAATCTTATAATGGTCACTGGAGCACAGATGCACAGATCCAAAGGCGATAATTAAAGAAAATTTATGAAAATTAGTGGAGACTTGGACAACGTGATTCCAAGAGAGAATTTAAATCAAAAAGAGCGACATCTACGGGTGGTAAGAGAAACTTTGATATTTATAACAACGCGAGTGCGAAATTTAAAAACATTCATACGGGTTTTGCGACACCACGTAATTAACTTTGGGGGACGCGTAGATTTAAGGATTTGTTATTTTTTATTGATTGTTTATTTGTTTATTAGCATAAGATTTGTTTTTGAATTATTTTGATGTTTAATAAATTAAATTGGTATTTGTTAACGAACATAGGCGTATCATTCGGGAATTTTTGTATTCCTGTAAAACGTTTAATTTTTCAGAAAGAGCAAAGAACTGACTACTGAGGTAAGATTATTCATGCCAGGTAAAATATTTAAAAGAGCTAGCATTGGGAAATTAATAATTTCAATAAAATTAAAAATCAATATTCAATTAAACATTACCATTTATAAAATATGCGATCACCGTAAAGGGAACGGGACATAGCAGTATGTACAAAAAATTTTAATTTGTTTACTTGTTATTAGAATGTATAAACTGTTAAAATTCAACCAGAGACATATTTCGATCTTATTGTCATCATTTTGACAGTAATTACTAATTAGAGTGAATACTCAGATGCCACTATGGTTTGTATGTTGCAGGTTTTAGACCCATCCAGTACGGACACTGAAAAATATTACTTACAAGTTTTTTGATATGAAATTCAAGGATTTTGAAAGGGGACTCGCGCCAAGACGATGCAACGAGATAGACGTGGGTCGCGTAATTGATAGACAATTTTTGTAATTTTCAAAATGATTTTTGATTTTGTATAAAGCCCGTCTTTTTTTTTTTTCCTGTTTCCTCCCTAGGTTAACCACCTAGAGAGGGAGTATATTTATGCAATGGGATACATAATAATATAATAAACAATAACATAACAATTAAATGACACAAGAATGGTGGTGATACATGGTGGTGAAAATAATGTTGATGAGTTTTTATAACAATTTTTATTAAGTTAATAAAATTAATAAAGGAACAAATGAGCGCTACTACGGCAGCGGCGAAATAGAGAGAAAATGATAATAAAATTTAAATATGAATGAGTGAATTGAATTAATAACTTTAACATAATTTTTTTATTTTATTTTATTTATTTATTTTTTTTGATTAATTTAGGTGATGCATAAATCCATTTTAGGCAGACTAAGGGGGGGTGTTAAAGTGTTTAAGAGTGTTAATGATAGACTTACAAAAGGTTATGAAAAGTTTAGTGATAGATTTATTTGCAATGATTTCTGAAATGACAAAGGGTGATATATTTACTAGCGAACAATGAGAGGTGTAGGTGTGGCGTTGCTGGACGTATTTCGGGCAGCAAGACAACAAATGATGTAGAGTCTGCCTACTTTTTGAATCGCAGGGGCACACATCAACAGGACTGATCTTGAATCTGTATAGATACTCGCGCGCAAACGAGTGACCCGTCAATACCTGCGTCATTTCAAAGGAGGTATCAACGGCACTTCGGAACAAGCGAACATCATGTAGCGTAGGTAAATGCTGCCGGGTGGTCGAACCTTGGACGGCATTTCTGTACTCGGTATCCCAAGTACATGCCGACTCAAGGCGGATCACCCTTCTTGCGTAACTTAGAGGGAACTGGTTGTATGCCATGCGACTGTGTGAAACAGCCGCGTCTTTGGCACATTGATCTGCAACCTCGTTCCCTTCAATGCCGCAATGAGCCTTTACCCACGCAAATCTGATGATCGTTTGGTCCTTCAGTTTGAGCAGTGAACGATGGATGGAGGTGACCAAAGGTACGGTGCTACTCCTATTAGCGATGGTAACAAGCGAAGAGAGGCTGTCGGAGAAAATACACACTGAGTGTAACCTCCTGGGGGAGATCCAAGTCAGGGCGGCGTCAATCGCATATAACTCGGCTTGAAACACGCTACAAGTACCGTTTAACCGGTACTTGTGGGTCTCTTGCCGAGCTTCACGGTATATGACGATTGCCGCGCCGACCTCCCCACCTTCCTGCTTGCTGCCATCGGTAAATATAGCAACATCGACCTGGTCGCATATTCGATCGACTTCCAGCGAGTCGTTTGCTTTTACGAAACTGATCGTTTGTCTATAGCGGGGATGTAACATCTCCGCTGGCGACGTACGATTTTGCAAGACGACGTCGTCCGGAAGTCGATCGAAAGTACCATCCATTTTCACTTGCTCTACCCCTGCCACCTCCTTTATCCTTAGCTCGATTGGAGTAAATCCAGCTAAGGCCAACGCAGATATTGCCGAGACCGTATGAAATGCGCGCGTAGCCCTGACGGCGAATGCCCGCTGAAAAGATCGCAACCAACCCAGCACGTACTTGTATCTTAGCACTCCACTCCAAATAAAAGAACCGTAAGTAATGGTCGGTTCGATGACCGCGTGGTATATTGTCTCCACATTTCGTGGATTAATACCCCACGTGGGCCGTACGAACCGACATAAAGATTTAAAAATTTTGTTGGCTTTGACTATGATGTGTCGAACGTGTTCATTGAATTTCAAGTGTTGATCTAAAATAATACCTAGAATTTTAATGTGAGGCTCATAAGTCAAAACAGTGTTGCCGAAGGAAATTCTACAAAATTTGGTTTTTGGAGTGAAGGCTATTGCTTGAGTTTTCGGAGCGCTAAATGTTAATTTAACACCTGCGCCCCACTCACTGATCGCAAGTAGAGCTGCGTTGGCACGACTTTCCATCTGCATTACACTGGGCGAACTCACGATTAGAAGGACGTCATCCGCGAATGCTTGCAGATGACATCCCTCCGGTAAACCTACATCGAGAAGTTCATCCAGTATAATGTTCCAAAAAGTAGGTCCGCAAACAGAGCCTTGGCGTCATTTCTTGGGCCATTTCTGCGCACAACGGTATACGCACGCGCAAATACTATGAACTCGTCTCTGCGCAGAAATGGCGCAAGAAATGACGCCAGAAATGTCCTGATGTAAGACGGGCTTTAAATAAATTTAACACTTAAATAAAGTGCGTTTGATTGAAATTTGTAAATGAATATTTGATAGAAGAAGTAAATTATTTAAATAAAAATTAATTGACGGACGCATAATAGTGGAAGATATTTTTTATGGAATTGGATATAGAATCTCAGAAAACTTTTTTAATATTGGCTTCGTTGTCCTAAAATATCACGACAATACAAGTTAACTTCTAGCTTGGTAGCACTTAACTTTTTAAAAAACACTCACAAATTGTTATTTATTTATTTACTTTGAATATTTAATTTTCACAATACAACTTAAAACTAGCAGAGTTTCTGCCTAACTACAATACTTAAACAATAATACTAACTATCATAATAACGACTTAAAAAATACTAACTAATACTGACTGAATTTTACATGTTACTAAGGTTTTTATGGATTATTCAATTTTGTTGGTTTAGCAAATCTCACGCTTTACAAGATATTCTGGAACATTCGACTTGCTTGGCCAGCGATGTAATTTAATAATAATGATGTTCTGCATTTTCCTATATTGCATAACATTATGGGAAAATCACCCGGTTACATCATAATCCTTATTGGGAATATATAACTTACATACTATACTATAGATTAAAAAAATTAAGAATTACTAATCTTGCATGACTTGCATATTCTCAATGAATTTCGAATTGTAATAAAGAATGTGCTAAAATATAGTTTTTTCAAATCAATAAACTTTCAAATTTATATAAATTTTTTAACTATGGAGAATTACTAATACATAACGTAATGTACTGTTAAAATCAAAATGTAAAGAAATATTTTCAAAGGGAATCTTTTTTTTTAATGTATTTTTTTTAAGGTGCATCAACATCAAGGTTATTAGCACCTGTTGTTTTTTGTTGGTATGGATTTATTCGTAAGGGTTATATTGGTAGGGTTTGTTTTTCGTATGGTTTTTGATCCACAGTGTGTGCTTGATGCATACCGGGGAATCGAGTAAGCAATTCCGCGAGGTCCGTTATTCGAACCCGAAATTACCGCTCCGAATTCTACCAGTATGCACTCTAGCCACCGCTGTGAACTAGGAATCCTTTAAACCCGGCATAAAGTACATCAATGTACAAAGGCTAGATAGAAAAAGGGTAGGCAGAAATCCTAATCTTTAGCCTAACCAAATACTATAACGGTACAATAACGGGAATTCTTTAAATAATTGTAGAAACGTTCAATACCCAAAGACTGATAACCGAAAAATAAACTTATAAATTAATGCAAAATTTTTAAATTTGTTAAAAATTTGTTCATAGGGGAAAAATATTAATTGTACGCATCCTGGTGGCTGTAATATCAACTAAATATTTGACGTCACTATAAGGATAAAATAAAACTTGCATTGTTTTCATATGGGTTTTATACGGTAGTGATTATTGTTTATCCTGGTGAAATAATATTAATATGTAAGTATAACAAATCTTTTAATGTGTTTTAATATTGTACGTAACCATATTCAAAAGTTAACCTTGCTATTTTTCTTGTATTGTGTATTTTTTTTTCCTGCAGGGAAGGGGGAAACCTTCATAGGCACCACCCCATCAGGGATGGTAGTGTCAGATTCTAACTGACTAAAACCCCCTCCCCGACGACAGCGGGCTTTACCTTCTCGGCATTACTTCCGCTGTCGTCTGCGATCTTCCATGCTGCATCGATGATGCAGGCTCCCGATGACCTCCCGGTTTAGCACGAAAGTTTGTGTCCGGGAGGTCAGGCACTATCACTTGATTCTACTTTTCCAATTGAACCGGACACACCGCTCGCCGCGATCCAACACGTCTCACCGGGTCACCTAGTGGTCCGCGATCGTCAGTATAGGTGAAAGTCCACTCGTCATTAACTTAATAGGCGGAAATTCCGGCGACAAAGTCAAGGCCGAGCCGACCGTCATCCATACCGGAGACTCCGAGCCCCCAAGCGACCCTGCAAATCATATTAAATCACAGAGCGCGATGCGACCGGGTCATCTTGAAAAACTTGTGGTCGCTGGCAAAGTGCCAGTCCACTCGTCTTTATATTTGACGGCACTATTTTCGCGATCGTCCCCCTCTGGATTAGCACGAGAGTTTGTGTCCACAGAGGGTCTACGCGCTATCGTCGTACCGACACTAACCTACCCCGTCGAACGACCGTCACTACTCGACCCGACCCGACCCGCCGATCAATGACGATATTCTTCGGGAATTCTCTTGGGAACTTCTCGCGCATCTTCTCGCGGGAACTTCTCAAGGGAACTTTAAAAGGCTGTCATTGACTTAACTGTAGGGCGAGGACTCGAGCTTCGGCTTGCTCAGCTCGTCCGTCCCCCTCCTTGGTCTTCATCACTTGACTGATGAAGACCGCTACAGCCAGTCATTCGTCTTCGCCGGACAGCATGAAAGCAATCATGTTGTCCGGGCTTAAGTGTGTCGCCCATCCGGAGCGAAATCATCAATCTCTCCCTCTCCCATCTTAGGCATCCGAAAAGAGTGTGTTCCGCCGTATCTTTGTCCCCGCAGTAACGACAGGCAGGTGACTCGGTCAGCCTGAACCTGTGGAGATATGCCTGGAAGCATCCGTGGGCGGTGAGAGCTTGTGTTATATGAAAGTTCACCTCTCCGTGCTTTCTCGCTACCCAAGGACGAAGATTCGGAATGAGCTTTCTGGTCCAAGCGGCATTCGTGCCGGAGGACCAGCTCCTTTGCCAATCGTCGAGCGTCCGCTGCTTAATGGTGGGGTCCGGTCCCGCTCGTACGTCTGCTCTCTCTCTAGCTAAAAGCTCTATGGGAGACATGCAGGCCAAGACTCGCACGGCTTCGCCGGACACGGTCCTATAAACGTGTTTTTATCAGAGCAATTAATTCGAAGTTAAATTAATTAAAATACGTTAAATTTATTATTTTTTATTAAATTATTTATTTATTACTTAGTTTTTTGTTTAAACATGTTTGTTATGTTGCAGTTTTAAGCATTTCTGAGCGAGGTCAAGCGAGGTTATATCCTTATTGTGACGTCACGCTTGTTGTTGCTTACAGCGCTCCACCGGTAGAATTTTATTCCTATAGAAATAAAATTTCTTTAAAATAATAATTTTTCAAATAATCTACTTAAATTTTTGCAATATATTTAATCTATTAAATCAATACTCAATCGTACAAAATTTTAAGCTTGTAATACCTTCTTCATTTTGACAACTTTTGACAATTTTTTTATTGAGCACACCGAGAACAAAACGAGAACAATCCAAAACAACAAAAAAAAGTTCACTTTTCAAAAAAAAGGGGGGCTACCGCGAAATCTTATTTCGCGTTTTTCTCGGTTGTTATTGAACTTTTGACAATTTTTTTTGAGCACAGCGAGAACAAAACGAGCACAATCCAAAACAACAAAAAAAAGTTCACTTTTCAAAAAAAGGGGGGCTGGCTATAAAAATGGTTTTTTTCGTTTTTCTTGGTTGTTTTTTTAAAAATTAAAAAAAAATTACAGAACACTTAAGCACAAATGGAGAACAATTCAGAACAACAAAAAAAAATTAAACTTTTGAAAAAAGGGGGGGCTAACTTCACGCACATTAATAGCTAGCTGAAAATTAAATTATCCCGATCAAAATTTGTTTCGTATTTCGACAAAAATGTTTAATAAAATAGGTGATGGTATGGCAAAGAAATTGTACGAAGTAAACTATAACAATGACAATTTGAAATTTGATGAAAAAGAATAATGTAACGAAGAAAACTTAAATGAAATAGAGCAAATTTAGAAATCAACGGAGAAAACTTGGCGAATAAATTAAAAGATCAGAGAAAGTTTAAAATACTTCAAATAGCTGTCAATTAAAATTGGAAAATGAATAATGAAAAACTGGAAAACGAGAAGATTTCGGTCCAAGTAAGAAACTGAAATTTGAAAATTAAAAAAAATAAAATAGGTGGTATAATGGAACATAAAAACAAGAATTGGAATACCAAGATGTGGATGTCTAAGACGATGATCTATTCATGAAAGAGTGTGAGATGCAAAGAAGTTCATACCTTGTTAGTAGAACCAGATATGAGGAGGAAAAGCGCATGTCAGTGCCCCGATCGAAAATCGAACATTTTAATAAAATTGTTTGAGCCTCGTTTGAGCTTCAATGAGCTTCCATTTATTTCATTCGAGCCCCAACTGTCATAGAGTTTGAAATATTTGTTTTAAAATAATAACCAATAAATAATTTTGGAAGAATTTGTAGTAATATTTTTTTTCAGTGCAGGGGAAGGGGGAACCTTCATAGGCACCACCCCAATCTGGGATGGTAGTATGAGATTCTTACTCACTAAAACCCCCTGCCCGGTGACAGCCGGATTCACCTCTCGGTATTTCTTTAGCTGTTAACCTACGATGTTGTTAATTGTATCATATACTGATTATTCCACTTTGTTGCCAATAAGGATATTTCTTAGTCTTCGTGACCTGAACCCAGAGCTGCTTCGATGACCTTCTCAATGTTGTGTTTGTAGGATGTTGATGAAAAATGTTAAATACAAAAGACTGGACTCGGAAATATTCATCAAGCAAGTCGTGTAATCGCTTACTTCAAATTACTTGACAAAAACTGTTGTAAAGGGAAATATTTGAATAACAAAAAATAACTAAAATAACCAAAATTGGATTAATTAGCAGGACTTAAATATATAAGTTTAAAAATTATAGGCCAGCTGATTAATTAATTGAACATTATAGATATCAAATAATAGCCAAAATGAGGGCTTTTATATTATTGACAGCTTATATTATTGTGGCGATAAGAAAAAAATTATATTTTACACCAACATACTTATGTAAATAGAACGGAATATTTAAAAACAAAATCGAACAAATAAAAATAATTACGTCGATTCTGGCGGACACGGACAACTCGGCTCTGGACAACTCGGCACCGGACAACTCGGCACCAGACAACTCGGCATCAGACAACTCGGCACCGGGTAAACTCGGCACCGGACCAACTCGGCACCGTACATCTCGGCACCGTACATCTCGGCACTGGACAACTCGGCACCGTACATCTCGGCACCGGACAACTCGGCACCGGGAAAACTCGGCACCGGGCCAACTCGGCACCGAAACTAGGGTTCCGTCGCATTTTTTGAAAACCTACCACCTTTCATCAGAAATCGTTATTGTTAGCGCAAAAAAGTTTAAATTAAAATACTAGTAGTACCTATTAAGTTGAGTTTCTTTATTTAAAAGAATTACATATTTATTAATCCATAACATAATTGTGAGATGAACCGCGCAAATACTCCCACATATCGTGGGAGATATGTGGTTATATCAGAACCAAACAAAGTACGTTTATATACCGACCAAACTTCATAGGGAAATAGAGGTGGGGCTTTAAAAAAATATTCTCGAATTATCCGATTAAGAGATTAAAAAAAGGAATTAAGAAGATTAAGATTAATATTTACTATATAAGCAAAACACACCAGAAAGAATAGCATAGAAAAAATAGTGAAAGGAAAGAAAAGACAAGTGAATAACATAAGAAACATAATGAATAATGCCCAAATTTTATCTCAAAGAGCAGTGGAACGATACAATTACGACGGTTATATCTATGTTAAAGATAAAGAAAGTAAAGATGGTCTAAAATGCTTTTGGCGTTGTCATAAAAAAGATAATGGGAAAAATGACTCTGGAAACAGGACTTATTGCAATGGGCGTATCCAATGGACAAATATATCTGATGGGTCGTTTCATTCCTTACGTATTCCACATACGTGTAGTAATACTGGAAATGCCGTTCAAGTCGAAATTGCAAAAGTTATTACAGCTGTGAAGAGAAGAGCAAACGACACAATGGAAAGGCCCCAAGAAATTAGAGCTGCGGTTTCTCAAAATATTTCGGATGGTGCTCTGGGACAATTTCCTTCAACAGATACGATGAGAAAACTGATCAACCGAAGTCGTCAAGACAATAGAACGCCTAATCCACAAACACGGCAAGATATAGTTATGCCAATTGATTTCACCCAATACGAAACCAATCCCGGAGAGTTTGAAGATTTTCTATTAGAAGATTCAGGATTTGGCGATAATCAACGAATTTTGATATTTGGCCGAGAATACCATAAAAGCTGGAGTGAACAAATGCGCGAAGTTTTTATGGATGGTACATTTTTGCTAACTCCACCGTTGTTTAGTCAAATATTTGTTTTGCTTGCTCGTCGTGGTGACGGTCACGGATTTGTTTTTCCAATCCTCTTTTGTCTTCTTCCAAACAAGTTACAAGCGACTTACTGTAAACTTTTCCAAATAATTAAAAATATGTGGCCAGAATTTAATCCAGATTCTGTCAATGTAGATTATGAGGTAGGTATACACAATGCTTTGCGTGCAGAATTTGCGAATGTTACCATTAGAGGTTGCTTCTTTCATCTCGTACAAAATCTTCGGAAGCATCTTTCAGCAGTACAGCTGCTCAGTCTCTATACTACCGACTCTAGTTTTGCCTTGAAATGTCGCATGGTTACTTCAGTAGCTTTCGTTCCGGAAAATGATGTTGTAAGCGCCCTTACAATGCTTGAAAATCATCTTCCACCAGAACTAGAACCAATTATCAGTTGGTTTACAAATACATATGTGGGTAGACTTAGAAATAACGGAACAAGAGCCCCACCTCTGTTTCCCTATGAAGTCTGGTCGGTATATGAACGTACTTTGCTTGGTTCTGATAGAACTAATAATTTCGCCGAAGCATGCCACAAAAAATTGCAACAGGGATATGGTGTCGCACATCCAGAATTATTCAAATTTATTGGCAATTTAAAAAAAATCCAAAAAACATACGATGCGGATTACGAGCGTTATGTCGCGGGGTATGAAGTACCACAAAAACGAAAACGTTACGAGGAAGCAGATGAGCGTATACTTAACAAAGTTTCAAACTATGAGCAAGCAAATATGTGGGAGTATTTGCGCGGTTTATCTCACAATTATGTTATGGATTAATAAATATGTAATTTTTTTAAATAAAGAAACTCAACTTAATAGGTACTAGTATTTTAATTTAAACTTTTTTGCGCTAACAATAACGATTTCTGATGAAAGGTTGTAGGTTTTCAAAAAATGTGACGGAACCCTAGTCTCGGTGCCGAGTTGGCCCGGTGCCGAGTTTTCCCGGTGCCGAGTTGTCCGGTGCCGAGATGTACGGTGCCGAGTTGTCCAGTGCCGAGATGTACGGTGCCGAGATGTACGGTGCCGAGTTGGTCCGGTGCCGAGTTTACCCGGTGCCGAGTTGTCTGATGCCGAGTTGTCTGGTGCCGAGTTGTCCGGTGCCGAGTTGTCCAGAGCCGAGTTGTCCCGTACCGCGATTCTGGTCATTCCGTTATTTCTTAAAAGTCTTTAAACTTTAAAGAACGGCGGGGTTAAAATAAAATCTTTACCTTTTATTATCTAATTTATTCATACTTACCAGAATCAATACATTGATTGACATAAAGGAAATGAAATTTTTCAAGTACGATAATTTCTCATAAGTGGTTGAATCCTCCGTTCAACAGAGATAAAATGTCATAACAATAATTACGAAGATCCTAATAATGCAGTTGTTTAAAAATTATGTTAAATTGAATTTTAAAAATTATCTAGTTAAATAAACAATAATTTATTCCGCATAAAAAAGTTCTTTGATTTATTGCTTATTTGAATAGATCATTTTTAAACCTTAATTTAATATTAATTTTCAATTAGTTAAAAAATCACATATTTTAAATAAAAATAAGATAGTGTAGGTCCAATTTGAACTCTCCTCGTATATCTCAGTTGAATAGAAAATCTAGGAAAAATGTGCAAGAGATATTGGTTCCGGTGTCAAAAGATTACTTGGAAAATATATATTAGTTTTCATGTTTTTGCATGATCAATATCTCAATCTCCACCTTATTTTCGGGGAATTACTGCAGGATGCTTTTTAAAGTGCTTGGCAATAATTATCTGTTGTAACCCGGAAAACCACACTACCATATTTTATTATCTTTAAAGTAATAATGTGATCAAATGTAGTACAAATATTTTGATATCAAAACTTAACTGATACATAGATTTAAAAATAATCTGATATTATATTATTTATGTCTGTAATCTAAAAGCATTTTCAAACCCTGTGCAATAATTAAGTCAGCAACGGCAGTTTTCCTATTATTAAGTTGGATAAATAATCAAAATGAGTTTTCTGTGATATCCTATAATACTCGTATAATGTGCTACCACCGGCAACGTCGCTAAAAGATCGATTTGCATAGGTAAAAAAGCGAAGAAAAACCAACTACACTTAATTAATTGACACCGATAAGAACAATTTAATAATCACGTTATAAATAACAACAATTATCTAGCATTAATAATGTTATCAATATATTTTACGATAAATTATTTCAAGGTCTTAATTACACAAATTATAACGTTAATAAATTTTAGTAAAAAATTTCTTCGAGTGAAGTCAACTCTAATCAACAAATAATAATAATTCAGTATAGCTATTAATAATAAATTTAAAACATTTATTTTCAATTATTTTGTACAAAATAATAAACATAAATAATTATTATTAAAGTTATAAATTAGTTTTATACACCTGTTTTAGTCTTGATCCAGTCACGATGATAAGAAACACTTGTAAATACGTCAGGATAACCTTTACCACAAGGTACTCCCCAAATAGAAATTCCATGTTGTACATTATTTACTATTAAAGGTCCACCAGAATCTCCTTTACACAATCCTTTTCCTGAAGGAAGAATAGTACACACATGAGAAGTGGTTACTGTAAAAATTCCCTCCAAGTATGCATTACATTCCTTAAGATTAATTGTCTTTAAACCAATATAATTGAGTGCCTCAGAAGGAATATTGGATGGATAGCTGGTTGAACCCCAGCCTGAAAATATCCCATCTGTTCCACCTGGTGTCGCAAGATTTGAAAGAGGTATAATTGTAACACCAGAATTAAGACTTATCGCTTTACTTGAATGTAAAACCGCTATATCGTTCAAATTTGCACGAGGATTGTAATATTCGTGCTTCTTTATATTATCTACGTCATAACTTTCTCCTCCAGATTCAATGTAATTTGTTCCAACAACAATAATAATTTCCGAAGGATTTAACCTGCAACATCGAACAAAAATAATCCTTTTCCCAAATATTTTAAAAGAAATTAATCTTACATGCTAACGCATTGAGCTGCTGTTAAAATCCAAGATTTACCAATAATAGAACCACCGCAGAAATGTTGGAAAGTATCACGCTGCTTCAATGATACTTGATGTGGAAATTGCCTATCTGTTGCAACTTCTCCTCCAATTATACGTGGAGCTCTTCCATCAGTAGGATTAGCTAAAATTTAAGTTTAGTGAATTTTTATTACGCTTTTTTGATAATATATTGTAATGGTTTATATGGCTGTATCGCATTATATCGAACTACATGATGTTGCGATTGAAGAGCTTTTATATATTTTAATGCAAAAATAGCAGTTAAAACTCACCAACTGCGGTGCACACTAAAATAGCTAAAAAAATTGTCAACATTTTGATTGCGCTGCGATTGATATGTTATTCGAACCGTTTAAAATGTATACTGATTGTTCCTGAAAAAATTAAATGTTATATTTTTTAAATAGAATTATATGCCTATATTAGCGATAAAGAAATTTTCGGTATTTTATTTTTATATTGTCCTGAAAATTGATAAGTACTTCAAAATTAAGATTTTAAGGATTATTTTAGGAAATGCGGAAGCTAAAGCAATTAATGTTTTTCAAATTTTGTCTTACCTTATGTGTACGTGCATGTATACATCTCAATGTGGTACTTTGAACTTATATAACTAGAGTATATCTAAAGTAGTGATTAAGTACCATGATAAAACGTATTTTTTAAGCATAAATTATAGATTAAATTAGGATTTCGGTCGCCATCAGGTTCTTAAAAATTATTGCAAAAAAATGTTCTCTTTCTTACAATGTAACATGTTAAAATTCAAGCAAATGCATGTTTCGATTTTATTGTCATCATCGTTAGTAGCAACAAGGCAAATTTCAGGCACCTCCGAGAATTTCCGTATAAAATCGAAACATGTATGTTGTAATTCTTAGTTGTTAATTCTTAAATTGTTAAACACTAACACCGAACTGCATACAAATAATTGCGAAAGAACTTGAAAACAGCCGGGAAGTCAATGTCCACCTCTACAATTTGTTTAAAATGAAATTGCTCAATAATAATAATTACTAATATATAGTTTATTTTCTATCTATTGCCAAGAGAGTGAATTTTTACATGTGTTTTACCTAAGTAGGTACTGCTGTGTGTTAAAATGAATAAGAAAGGCTCCCGATGCTAAAATGAATCATATATTCGAAACAAGCACAAAATTCTAAGTCGAAAGACACTTTAAAAATTTGCTCTACGAGAAATTTTTATTTTTCAAAATTTCAATTTTCTAAATTTATTTGAGTCTCTCAGGATGAATGAAACATGACAAAGATTGCTAAATCTAAATAAACTGATGATTGTCACATCAGAAATGAAACAAAAAACTTAATTAGCTCAAAATTTGTAAAAATGTATTAATCATGATAACCTAGAAAAATTTAAGAATTTGTAAACCAATTTACTCTACAAATAACATTCTCTGTAAAAATGTAAGCATATCAAAAATTATGTAATTGTTTCATGCATTTAATGTGTATATTTTCAACGGATAAATCAACAAATTAGTTAATAAGGGTCATATTTGTGTAACGCCCCTGTAAACAACCAAGAAAGACGAAAATGAATCAATCAACAATCCATAAAATTGATAAAAATGGAATGTACCAATCAAACTGCTCGGGAAGATGTTCCAAACGAAATCGAGGTTGATACAGAAGAAAAATCTAGAATAAAAATAATTTATTAGAGTAAAATAAATTCGAAAATACATGGATTTGACTCACAAAATTCAAACAAGAATACCAATTGTATCGATTTTCGATCAAAAATCAGTTTTACCTCTAGTAACTCCGCTGTGTGCACGCATTTTTCGATGCTCTCCGAAAAATATTATTTACCAGAATTTGGAGGTTAACCAAATTCATTTGACTTCGGAGAGGTTAGAAAGTTTCGTTTGTCCAACGTCAATTCTAAAAATAGATGTCAAGGACATAAACAAATGCAATGAAGATGTTGTAATTTACATATAAAAATTTTCTGGATAACAAGAAAATCATTGCAAATTAATGGAACAACTTACCTCAATATTTTTGGAGATTCTCAATAGGAAGGATGTAAATACGAGCACAAATTTAAGCACTAGTCAAAGTAAAGTACCACTTCAAATGACATCCAGCAAAGTGATGACCGGTGGAGTAAAGTTGAATCTTTACAAATAAAGATTAAAGCAGGGCGCACACACAAACAGCGAATAAATGATATCCTTTTTTGAAAATAAAAACTGCGATATATTCAGGAGGCAGGTACAGTGAATTTATGATTTCTATAATTTGTTAAAATTTTGCCTTCAGCGTGTTAATAATAGGATTTGAGGAAAAGACTTCTAACAGAGTGTATTCTTTGATACCCTGAGTGATAAGTTAAATATAATCAAAAGTTTCACAATTTTCGTCAAAAATATTTTAAGCTTTAAAATAAGCAACAAATTTAAATTTATAAACATTTAAGCCCGCTAATGTAAAGCGAGAGTCTTGATTGGCTTAATAGTCAAGCAACTTGGGACGAAGAGAGGAAACCTCTTTGTTTCGAACAATTATTTGTATTAATTTTAAAAATTTCAAAGGTTTATTCACCTTGGATTTGTAATCCAAGATTTATTTAATATTAATGTTCTTTCATGAAAGACAGTTTGATAATTTTTCTTTTCTTTACTATAATAAAATTTGTATGGGAGTTGATGAAAGTTTTTTATTTCTTTTTTATTCAAAAAAGGAAAGCAAAGTTAAACATCCCGAGAGAGCCAATTGACATCTTTTACATCGACTCTAATCTTGATTCACTAGGGATCCACACCTTGAATGACTCATTACCGGGAGTTTAGTAAGAAGGGGCAGTAATGTGTGTACCTTCCTGTGCCCAGCACTTATAGGCAGGAGGACATAGCAGTACGTTAAAAATAATTTTATCGTAAAACTTCTTTTTACAATATTTAATTCGAAAACATGCACTTGTACTTCATTCAAAACCAATAATCTAATCTTAATTAAGTGTCAGGTAACGATAAGAAAAATTATTAAATTGATAACTAAGTGAGCTTTTCAAACAGTGAAAACAAAACTGTGCGATTGGTTGCAGCCTTAATAAGGTCATCCTTTTCTTCCTTTCACATATAGGCATTGTTGCCTATACACTTTTCTAGGTGTTCAGAATATCTACTCCCTTTTGGGTTGCATGAGAGTATTTTATATCTTCGTTTCTTCTTCTATCCAGTCTTGTACAACCTTTATGTGAAGGTTAGTCTACAACGATCATTTTTTTAGCTTTGCGCAGGGATGGGGAAATCTCGTATGAGACACCGGCTTAATCTTTCTTCTTCAGGTGCCTATCCGTTTCGGATGTTGGCTATCATCCTGACTATTTTGACCTTATTCACCGCTGCTCGGAAGAGTTCCGTGGTCGTCATAGAGTACCACGTTCTCAGGTTCCTCAACCAAGATATTCTTCTTCTGCCGACGCTTCTTTTTCCAGCTATTTTGCCTTGTAGAATGCATTGTAGCAGTTGATATCTACTCTCATTTCGCATTATGTGACCGAGATACTGCAATTTCCTACTTTTTACTGTGTTCACAACTTCAAGATCTTTCTCCATTCTTTTAAGTATCTCTCGGTTTGTCACACGTTCCACCCACGAAACCCTCAGGGTTCTTCGGTATAGCCACATCTCGAACGCCTGGAGTTTCTTTGTCGTGGCTTCCGTCAACGTCCAGGCCTCCACTCCATAGAATAGTACAGGAAAAACGTAGCATCTCAACATTCTGTTCTTTGTTGCTATCGTCAAGTTATGGCTCTTAAACAGCGCAGACATTCTGATAAACACGCTTCTAGCTTTCTCGATGCGACATTTAATTTCTTGGGAATGGTCCCATTGTTCATTGATGATGGTGCCTAGGTATGTGTATCTACTGACTCTTTCTATTATTTGGTTGTTGACTTTTAGTTGGCAGTTTGTGATATTATTCTTACTAATGATCATAAATTTAGTCTTTAAATCGGCTTAATGTAAGCCGATAATGTCAGACTTGCACTGACTAAAACTTCACCCCGAATCACGATCCTGAAGTTTCGCCATCTTGGCATTTCTTCTGAATATCGTGGTTGATGTGCGTTTCTATCACCTAGTTGCTCGGAATGATTGGGATTGCGCATCCCGTTCGCCCTGTGTCTTGGTCTTCATGATGGCCATTATGAAGGTTATGATTCCAGCCGTCTTCACTTTCCAGCATCTTGAAGACCAGGTTGACGTTGACACCCGCTCACGCTTCTATATCCAGCAGCGGAAGATGGTGCGGACCGCTGTGTCCTCTTCGGCGTAGTGGCAGCATATCGGAGAATTTAGTTTCTTGAAGCACCCATGGCTTGCGAAGGCTTTGGTGATATCGAAGGAGAGCTCTCCGTGCTTCCTGGCGACCCACGACTCGATGTTGGGAATGAGTCAACTCGTCTATCTGCCGGTCTCCGCTGCTGACCACTTTCGTTGCCACTCGTCGAGAGTGTCCTGCTTGTTATTGTCTGTTCCCGCGTGCGTCCTGGCCCGTTCTTTCGCTGGGATATCGTCCGGTGGCATGGATGACAAAACCAGCAGTTCGCCGGGCGCAGTCCTGTAAGCGCAAGTTAGGCTACCCTCTCTGTCTATATGCGCTTTGTAATGCCAGCTTTGGGGACTGTTTACCATGAGATGCGAATCACGGGAAGTCTAATCAACTTAATTTTGAATAGATTATGATAATATGTTGTTTTAAATTATACAATTTGCCTGCTAAAAATGTTAAAAGTAGCGGGTATAGAGTACATCATGCGTACATAAATAATAAATAGTAATAATTACTTTACTAATTTATTGCCCAAATGTGATTTAAAAATAAATATGTACAAATAATTTATTTACTACGTAATTCTCAATTTTACACTCCAGTGGTTGTTTTAATCCAAGATCTATACGAAAACACGGAAGTATATACATCAGGATTCCCTAAAGCGCATGGTATTCCCCAAGAAACAATTCCATGTTGAATTCCCTTGTACACCAAAGGCCCTCCAGAATCTCCATTACATACTCCTTTTCCGGCTGCTACTTTTGTACAAACATGAGTGCCAAAGATGGGATAACCAGGTAAGAAACGTTGACAGTCGGCTTGAGAAATGGTTTTTACGGTTACGTATTGTAAGGTATTAGAATATGTAGTATTCGATGAATTCGAAGTGAATCCCCAACCGGTCACTATCTTCTCTTTGGCAACCTTTGTAGCCGTTTTAGTCAGAGCAACTTTTTTAACTGATTTACTATATACAATTTTTCCCTGTACTTTCAAGACAGCTATGTCGTTAATTTTATTTGCTATGTTATAACCAGAATGGATAGTTATATTTGAAATGCCATAACCAACTCCTCCAGCGGATAAGTAGTTCGTTCCAACGATCGCAATTATATTGTAAGGTGCAGAGCTAAAAATTACAAATTGGTGGTGTTATTGTTTATCCATTATATTTGTTTAAAATAGTAAGTAGTAAACTCACCGATAAACACAATGAGCCGCTGTTAAAATCCATGTGGAACTAATAATGGATGCTCCACAAAAATGTGTTCCATTTGAATACCGTAGAGATACTTGGTAAGGAAATTGATTAGCTACAGCATTTTGTCCGCCAACGATTCTTAAATTATCAGATCCATTGATTTCACAGGCTAAAAAAATTTTAATGAAAGAACTTGCAACATGTAATCTGTGTATTATATTCACCAATGGTACTTATGAGGAGCAAACCTAACGTAACAGCAATCATTTTGAATTTCTACTATTATGAATAAGTAAATGTTGCTATTTATACTAATGCTGACGGATACTTAATCGATTAGATTATTAAGTTTCCGTGAAATTGATAGATTAGAGTGTTTGCTTACTATTAGAAGATTTGAAAATGGGGTTTTTCAATAAGGGTCTTTCAATAGAATTGAATAAGCTTATCAGTGAAGAAGGTTGAGAAACAATCGTGAAATCAAAGCAATAA
This sequence comes from Podabrus alpinus, assembly GCA_932274525.1. Lineage (NCBI taxonomy): Eukaryota > Metazoa > Arthropoda > Insecta > Coleoptera > Cantharidae > Podabrus > Podabrus alpinus. The sequence continues at coordinate 67,822,132 of OW026454.1, forward strand.
TACATAAACGAATAATGGGTTTTTTGGTCATGTAGACCGTCACATTATAAATAATTAGCACCGTCAGCATAGAGTATCTGAAAGAAATAACAGCCGAACAAAATATGGATCACAGTAGTCTTATTGCATGACTGCGGTTTCGATGTTACCACAAAAGATTCGCGACAATTTTAGCAATCCATTTTCAGAAATTTGGAATGATTTATGTTTATAGTTTATAAATCAATACAATACGTAAAAATTTTTTGATCGCCTCCGTACCTCGGAGAGCCCGTAAAGCCATCGGTACCTCTGTGTTAATGATTTGTCTTCATTACAATAAAAAACAGAATAACAGGCACATCTATGGCCAGCTTAGCAAGCTACCTAAGATGTAAAAACCAAGTACGCTCATAGAACTAATTTGCAAAAATTGGTAAAACAGTTCAACGGATCTCAAATAAGTTAAAGAAGAAGAAGAAATCAATCTTGAGGTTCTAATGTTTTACCTCAAATTGTAATTTATTAATTCTAAACAGAACTTTTTCAAATTGAGTAAAAAACTTATTTTTGCTTTTGTGAAATGTCAGATTGTGGGTAGAATGTCACATTTTTATTGATTAAAACCCCCTCCTAGATAGAAACTGGATTCACCTTCTTGTATTTTTTCCTGAAGCAACAATTTCTCCTCATTTTCTTCAGCATGTGACCATTCCGGACTTTCATCTTAGTTCCTTATCTTGATATTGTCTTCTTAACTATTAGTTTTCTTTTAGCTTTTCTTCTTCCACAACGCAGAGTTTCTTCGTTCAGCTTTTGAAATGTGTTTTGCCATTCGTCTTCGAAATTGACCATCGTCGCTATCAAGTTTTGGGATGCAAGACAGTCTGTCCCGAATTTATTTCTAGTAACTTACCATTTGCTACACTTAAAGATTATGTGCTAAGCCGTCGTTGCAGTACCTGCATTGCGATGTTTCTCTTATTCCAAATTTTGTGCAGATATGAATTAAAACAGCTTACCTTTGCGGATATCCTCCTGATCGCGATACCCTTCTTTGTAAGACCAGCGATCTTTTCATTCCAATAGTATACTTGTTTTTTCCTCTGCCAATGTTGCTGTTTTTCGCGGGGACGCATGCGTTTCATAATACCAAAGAGTAGTAAATACCATCCCAGTCGTGAATACCATCCCAGTATAAGAAACATCAGCTCTATGCTACGGTGGAAACTTAGCCAGCCAAGTCGATTGAGCGTTCCATCGCTCGACAACTCGGTCAAGTAACCCGTATATTATATTACTACTATGACCTCAAACCCAATAACGATCTGTGGGGTATGGGGAAGGCAACGGAAAACTATTCAATTAAATTTATTTCCTTAGTTAATCGTCTTGGCTTCGATCAAGTTGTAAACTATAATGTATAAAGAAGATATGGAACTATGAAGAAGAAGTAAAAATATATCCTCAATCTTAACTCGGCGCTATGCCAAAAAATTCGGTCCATCACCATTGCCTAAATTCAATCTCTTTTTAAGAAGAAGGTGATAGGGCCTACAGTCCCGGCGTTCCGTAAAGCCACGATATTCATCATTGGATTGGATTCTGGATTTTAGGTAGGAGGGTAGGGTCAAGGACCCCACGCGCACTTAGGCCACTATATTGGGCCCATTGTACTGCCTCCACTTTAATCGCCCCCGTCCCATCATTCCCCGAGCTATTCATCATTCATTATTCTCGTGAGGGACGTTAAACGAGATTGTCATTTCGGGAAGTTGACAAAGATTGTCTGTCTTGTAACAGAGCGGGCGAGTTGCGATTTATAATTCATTCTTATAAGCCTATTGTAATAAAAAAATAATAAATCCTAATTATTTTATTAATTTATTGCCCAAATATGATTTAAAAATAAATATGTACAAATAAATTATTTACTACGTTATTCTCATTTTTCACACTCCAGTGGTTGTTTTAATCCAAGATCTATACGAAAACACTGACGTATACACATCAGGATTACCTAAAGCGCACGGTATTCCCCAAGATACTATTCCATGTTGAATTCCCTTGTACACCAAAGGACCTCCAGAATCTCCATTACATACTCCTTTTCCAGCTGTTACTTTTGTACAAACATGAGTGCCGAAGATGGGATAACCAGGTAAGAAACGCTGACAGTCGGCTTGAGAAATGGTTTTTACGTTTACGTATTGTAAGGTATTAGAATATGCATTCGACGGATAGGAAGTGAATCCCCAACCAGTCGCTATCTTCTCTTTGGCAACCTTTGTAGCCGTTTTAGTTAGATCAACTTTCTTGACTGATTTATTAAATGCAATTTTTCCATGTACTTTTAAGACAGCTATGTCGTTAATTTTGTTTTCTGTGTTATAACCGGTATGGACAACGATATTTGAAATGCTATAGCTGGATAAATCCGCCGCTTTTATTGTTTGTTTGTCTTGGATAAAATAGTAGTTTTGTTCATTGGTTTGATCGAACCTCGTATATTCGATATGTTACAAGGGTACCTGCAAATGTGCGAGGAAAAGAGGGTCGAAGTGGTGGCTTATTTAGGGGCTCCGCTTTGATTTTAAAATTTAGTAAGTTAAGATATTTTGGTGAGCATATACATGTGTTGCCTTTAAATTCTTTTACTCCGTCACAATAATCTGTATTTGTGTGCGTCAATTAAAGTTTTATTATAATTAATACTGACTAATTATTGCACCAATAAATAAGTGAATTTACGATTTGTCTATTTTTGGTATAAAACTTCAAAACTGCGTTGGTGAAGTAAATTCCGTTAACCGGTAATATTTAAGCTAGACGCGTCTAACAGATTGCATAAAACAACAATTTATCAATCGCCAAACAACCTTACGAAATACAGTCCACTAGGCCTTTTTGTCTTAAGGAAGATAGAAAGAAAGGGTTCGAATTTGAGTGAGCAGTTGCGTCCAAGAATTCAACCGACCGCATTTACATTTTGGTCCATTCGAGACGGATATCAATCAATTTCCGCGGATCTAATCCATTCAATCAATCGATACGAGGAGGATATCAATTCAAGAACCGTATCGAGTTATTAATTGCTAATTAATAACCGAAAAACCGTTTGCTTAAAATATAATAATCTATTTTAAAGAGAAATATTTTATAATTTTTTCAAACGAAGTAGCAAGGGTGCTATTATTAGGGTGCATTCCAACACACAGGAAGTCGGCAAGGTCAACAAGTTCCAGTTGTCCCTTCGAGGTCCACTACAAAGAGGAGAGAGTAAGAAAACATTATATTCCCTTCCATTTTTACATTTATGTGCACATTTTGACCGGCTTAGTACAAAGAAAAACAAGGGTTTGTTTTTAAATAAATCAAAGTAGATTGTCACTTCAAAGACAATAAATAATTCAAATTTTCAAATTTTTTCAGTCAAATATTAAATTTTTAAAATGAATAATTTAATAAGGGAAAGAGGTCTAATCAAATCAAAACTGACTCGATTTCAAACTTTTATACGTAACGTTGAAAATTCATTTGACAAAAAGGAAGTTATTCAACCTACGGTAATTAACCAATTACAAAGGCGTCTAAGCGATGGCATGGAATTGATTAAAGAATATAGCGATATTCATATGCAAATAATCTCAGTGGCGGAAGACAATGTATTAGTAGATCATGAAAATCAATTAATTGAATTCGAAAATTTGTATTATGATGAATTGGCGGCAGCAGAATTTCTTATTAGCAAATTAGAACCCGTTGTCTCAGTGGGGGAAGTCGGGGCAAGTAGGGCTACGTCGCCTAACGGAAGCGTTCGATCACAGAACAGTGCAAATGACTCGCGCAGTAGCATGAATTCTTTTGCTAGTCGGAATCGGATAAATTTGCCGAAAATAAATTTAGTTAAGTTCAATGGGGAACCCGATACGTGGCTAGAATTCAAGTCAATATTTCAGAATTTAATCCATGAAAACGCGGATTTAAGCGACATAAATAAATTGCATTATTTAAAGTCTTGTATCTTCGGAGAGCCGTCCGAAGCGTTAAAATCCTTGAATTTCACGGCCGACTGCTATGAAATAGCTTGGAGTACCTTACTTGAACGCTATGATCAACCTAAGCTCATTATAAAAGGTAATTTAACTGCAATATTAGGGTTAAAAACATTGAAGCAGGAATCTTGTAAAGACCTGCGAAAAATGACAGATGCAATATCCAAACATGTTAGCACACTGCTAACGCTCGCGACGTCCGAGCAATTATTTGAAGCGGTTATTGTTTATTTAATGTCGAATAAATTAGATAATAACACCCATAGGGAATGGGAAAAAATCTTAAACACGGATGAGGCAATACTGCCTACTTTAAAAGATTTTAAGGGTTTCTTAATAAAGCACTCTAATTTCTTAGAAAACGTAGAAAGGCGTAACTCACGGGAACCGCGTTCTGAGAAACCTAAATTCGTGTCAAGGTCATTTGTTGCAAGTAATGCGAACTGTTCGTATTGCAAAGGTGACCACTTCATAGGTTTGTGTCAAGAATTTACGAAATTGACACCAAAGGCTCGCGCTAGCAAAGTACAATTTCTCAAATTGTGCTTCAATTGTCTTTCCAATGGTCATTTCTCTAATAAATGCCATTCGAAGTATACGTGTAAGGCGTGCAAAGCAAAACACCATTCGCTGTTGCATGTCGAAACACAAGTTGCAGCTCTTGTGCAACCAGAAATCAGGGACACATCAGCGGATGTTGTCGTTGAACCGACTAGGAGCATTTCAGCATTTTGCTCAAATTCAAAACAAGTCTTATTACCTACGGCTACCGCCAAGGTACGTGATTCAGCAGGTATCTTCCAGACGGTACGCATCCTGCTAGATTCGGGCTCGCAATCAAACTTCATAAGTTACAATTGCAGCAAAAGATTGAATCTACCATTGCAAAGCGCAAACGTCACTGTTTGCGGAATAAGTGAGTCCAATTTATTGGTCAAATCAAAATGCGAGTTAGAAGTGAATGCGCATAATTCAGCTTTTAAAGTTAACGTCACATGTCTGTTAATCGATCGCATTACGGGCAGTGTACCAAACTTCCAGGTTAAATCGGACAGTTTTACAATACCGCAGGACATTATCTTATCAGATCCTCTATTTCACAAGCCAGGTGAAATAGATCTTCTTATAGGGTCCCCGGTATTTTTCCAACTTCTGTGCATTGGGCAGAAGCGGTTAGGTCCCAATCTGCCAATGTTACAAAAAACCCATTTCGGTTGGGTCGTGTCCGGTCCAACTACTACCGCGTTAGCAACGCAGGTACGATGCCATCTCACAACTTCAGTTGACATTCAGGATCAACTGACGAAATTTTGGGAAATGGATAATTATCCATCTGAAAAGGTACTTTCGGCTGAGGAAAATGCCTGCGAAGCACACTTTGCCAAACACACTCGCAGGGATGATGAAGGCAGGTTCATCGTCTCAATTCCGTTCAAAACATCACCTACGGTATTAGGTGATTCTGAGTTTGTAGCCAAGAAAAGATTTCTCGCGTTGGAAAAGCGTCTCCATGCAAATCCCGAGTTACAAACCAGATATCTCGCTTTTATGCATGAATACCGGGACTTGAACCATATGACATTGGTTAACCCAGGTACTGAAACTTCATACTATTTGCCGCACCATGGTGTCCTAAAGGAGGACAGCCTCACAACCAAATTACGCGTTGTGTTCAATGGGTCATCAGCGACCACTACCGGGCACTCTTTGAATAGCATTCAAATGGTTGGCCCTACAATACAGCAAGATTTGTTTACGATCTTGTTAAGATTTAGACAACATCTCTATGCGCTCTCAGCTGACATAGAGAAGATGTACAGACAGGTGCAGATCGACGAAGGTCAAAGGCACCTACAGCGTATTCTTTGGCGTTCTTCTCCTGAAGAACCAATAGGGACTTACAGTTTAAATACGGTAACCTACGGTACTGCCTCTGGTTCATATTTAGCTATAAGGTCTTTATTTCAATTAGGCATTGACTGTGAAAACACATCTCCGATTATTTCTAGAATAATCAAGCGCGATTTTTATGTCGATGACTTGCTCTCTGGAGCAGACAGCGTGGACGAAGCTCGTCACATCTGCTCCGAACTTACAAGTGTGCTCAATTCTGGCTGCTTTAAGTTGCGAAAGTGGATTTCCAATAATCCAGAGGTACTGGAAAATGTTCCGAACGCGGACATTCATCCGGGCATCCTAACGTTTGGTGACCAAGAGCATGCTAAGACACTAGGTCTCGCATGGGTTTATCAAACCGACCATTTCACCTTCAACATTTCGGAATTAACAGGCGGTAAAATAACAAAGCGAACGATGCTATCCGAGATTTCTCAAATCTTTGATCCCCTCGGGTTGTTATCCCCCTGCACCTTTACAGCAAAGGTTTTCTTGCAAAGCCTTTGGCTAGAAAAATTAGGATGGGACGACTCAGTTCCCATTGAACTGGAAAAGAAATGGATTTCTTATCGCAGTGATTTGTTGTGTCTAAACGGCATAAAAATTCCACGCCATGTTACGTGCGCGAACCCTGTCATGGTTCAAGTACATGGATTTTGTGACGCGGCGCAAGGCGGTTACGGCGCGTGCATCTACATTAGAGTAACGGACTCCAGTAATGTAACGTACGTCAACTTGCTTTGCTCAAAGTCAAGGGTTGCGCCCTTAAAGCCAACCACCATTCCGAGATTAGAGCTCAGCGGAGCTGTTCTCTTAAGTAAACTGTTAAAACCAGTCAAAAGGTCCTTAAAGATGACCGTAACTAAATACTTTCTGTGGTCGGATTCCACTATTGTTCTAGGATGGTTAAAAACCAGTCCTAGTCTGCTAAAAACGTTCGTTTGCAACCGTGTTGCGGATATTCAGGAACGTACCTCCTATGCCGAATGGAGACATGTCAGCACAAAGTTCAACCCTGCTGACCTTCTGTCAAGAGGAGTAGCTCCTCAGGTTCTTAAAACCTCTGATTTATGGTGGAACGGTCCACCTTGGCTTATTGAAGACGAATCTTCTTGGCCAAAATCAAAGTCACACACCATTGATTTACCGGAGTACAAAGGTGAGACTCGCGCGCTTGTCGTGAATGAAAGGCTTCCTTTTCCTTTCAATGATTATTCCAACGCATCTAGGCTAGAAAGAATAATCGCGTACTGTTTACGCTTTCAAGCAAATTGCTTTCTTGTTAAGAAAGAGCGAAAGACAGGTCCGTTAAGTCCTGATGAACTTTCAAGGTCCCTGAGAACTTTAATCAAGATGTCTCAGTTGGACTCTTTTAAAGAAGAATTTAAACAATTGTCAAGGGGCAATTCTTTAAAGACATCTTCTCCATTGCTCTCATTCAATCCGTTTCTGGATGAGAACAATCTGATACGTGTGGGAGGAAGGTTGCGGAATTCTGAATATTCATTTAATAAAAGGCACCCCTTTCTCCTGTCGGGAAAACATCACTTCTCGAAGCTCATTGTTAGGCGCGAACACTTGAGGTTGTTGCACGCCGGCCCACAACTACTTTTATGCTCTCTAAGAGATAAATTCTGGATTACCTCCGGGAGGAATCTAGCAAAGAAGATCGTACACGAATGCGTTCGATGCTTTCGAGCGTCACCGACTATTACAAGACCCATTATGGGTAACTTACCTAGTGAGAGAGTAACACACTCTCCACCTTTTCATGTAACGGGAATAGACTATGCAGGTCCAATACCTTACAAATTAAACAAGGGACTCGGATCTAGATTTGGTAAAGCCTATTTATGTCTCTTCGTCTGCTTTGCCAGTAAGGCTATTCATATCGAGTTAGTCACTGATCTGTCAACTGACGTTTTCCTACTCACGTTGAGAAGGTTTGTAGCCCGACGTGGCAAACCACTTCACATCCATTCGGATAATGGAACTAATTTTGTTGGGGCCAATTCAAAATTAATACAGTTGGGGAAATTTTTAAAGGAGCATGAGTCCTCCATAACTGAAAATTTGTCAAATGAAGGAATAAATTGGCATTTCATTCCTGCGCACAGCCCCCACTTTGGTGGTCTGTGGGAAAGTGGTATCAAATCATGCAAGCACCACATGAAAAGAATTTTGGGAAATTCGAGTTTTACTTTTGAGGAACTTTGTACCTTGTTGTGTCAAATAGAAGCGATCCTCAATTCCCGACCTATTGCTCCACTATCCTCTGATCCAAGTGACCTGCAGCCTCTTACTCCTGGTCACTTTCTCGTTGGACGACCTCTTGCCTCATTGCCGGACCCAGATGTTACTGGCGTTCCCGAGAATCGCTTGGAATACTTCCAGCGTATTCAACAAACGTACCAACATTTTTGGAAGCGTTGGAGCAAGGAATATATTTCAGAGCTCCAGCAACGTACAAAATGGAAACGGCATCAATCCGAGTTAGCGAATGACTCTCTTGTGCTGATCAAGGACGACAACTTGCCACCATTTAAATGGAAGTTAGGTCGAATCGTCGACTTGCATCCTGGTGCGGACAGTGTTAACCGTGTCGCTACCTTGCTTACGGAAGGAGGAACAATACGTAGATCTTTTGCAAAGATTTGTCCCCTCCCAAGTGCTAGTGCTTAAACTGTTTTAGTGTTTTACAGGTTTTGGACTTTATGTGTACTGTAAAAATGTTTTTTAGTTTTAAGCTCTTTGTATAATATTGCATTTATGTACAATGTTATTTCTTTTGTTTGTTAGCATTTAAGAATACTTTCATTCTTGTTTCATTGCATTTTTGTTGAAATGCTTTAATCATTTCAAGGCGGGCGGCATGGATAAATCCGCCGCTTTTATTGTTTGTTTGTCTTGGATAAAATAGTAGTTTTGTTCATTGGTTTGATCGAACCTCGTATATTCGATATGTTACAAGGGTACCTGCAAATGTGCGAGGAAAAGAGGGTCGAAGTGGTGGCTTATTTAGGGGCTCCGCTTTGATTTTAAAATTTAGTAAGTTAAGATATTTTGGTGAGCATATACATGTGTTGCCTTTAAATTCTTTTACTCCGTCACAATAATCTGTATTTGTGTGCGTCAATTAAAGTTTTATTATAATTAATACTGACTAATTATTGCACCAATAAATAAGTGAATTTACGATTTGTCTATTTTTGGTATAAAACTTCAAAACTGCGTTGGTGAAGTAAATTCCGTTAACCGGTAATATTTAAGCTAGACGCGTCTAACAGATTGCATAAAACAACAATTTATCAATCGCCAAACAACCTTACGAAATACAGTCCACTAGGCCTTTTTGTCTTAAGGAAGATAGAAAGAAAGGGTTCGAATTTGAGTGAGCAGTTGCGTCCAAGAATTCAACCGACCGCATTTACAATAGCCAACTCCTCCAGTGGATAAGTAGTTCGTTCCAACGACAGCAATTATATCGTTAGGGGCATAGCTAAAAATTTATAAAATTAATAATGTTTTATTGTTTATTTATTATATTTGTTTAAAATAATAATTAATCATCTCACCCATAAACACAATGAGCTGCTGTTAAAATCCATTCGGAACTAATGATGGATGCTCCACAGAAATGTGTTCCCCTGGAAAACCGTAAAGACACTTGGTAAGGAAATTGATTAGCCTTAGCATTTTTTCCACCAATGATTCTTATATTATCAGATCCATTGATTCCACAGGCTGCAAAATTAAAAAAGTATAACTGCAGAACTTGAAACAAATATTCTATATTATGTGGTTAAAGATTTGTTGTACTAACCAATGGTACTAATGAGGAGCAGACCTAACGTAATAGCAATCATTTTGAATTTCTACTATCATTAATCAGCAAATGTTACTATTTATACTTATGCTGACGGATACTTAATCGATTAGATAATTAAGTTTCGCTGAAATTGATAGTTTAGAGTGTTTGTTTTCCATTTAGAAGATTAGAAATTAGGGTTTTCAAAATGATCTTTCAATAGAATTGAATAAACTTATCAGTGAGGATGGTGTAAACAACAATCGAGACAATAAAAAAATACGTAAATGAATAATGAGTTTTTTGGTCCTGTGAACCGTCACATTAGATGAATACTTCTCTAACATAACACACATAGCTAAAAAAACAATCTATGAAGTAGAGCCGTCAGTATAAGCCATACCAACGCAATCATTAGCCAAAGGAAGCATCGATCACATTTACCATGACCACAAATTTGGGATACTTGGGTTTTTATATAACGACATTTTATAAGTTTTTTTCCTATTTATAGTTTAAATTATCTAAAAGGACCACTCGTTGCATTTTTAACTATTTTCAGGTTTCTTCTTCTTATTAGACTGCTGTGCCTGATTCCAGGCATTGTTGACCTCTCTCCTACTCATGTGTTGTGCTATTGAAGTATTATCACATGCCTAGGGGGCCTACTGCTTAACGCGGGCTCCGAACCGGTTAAGTTTGAATACTTTTTTGTTGGATTTTATATTCCGTATTTACGAAATATCTTCTTCATAGTGTCATACCTTCTTTAAACGTTGGCTTACAACTTGACCGAAGCCAAGATGGCTAATTAGGTAATGAAATTATTTAATGGGTGGTTTTCCGTTGCCTTCCCCATAGCCCACAGATCGATATTGGGTTATAGATCATAGCATGCTGTACGCTACACTGCTGGTTCTACGAAATATGTAAACAGTTTTATTCAATGATTTAAATAAGATAGCCCAAAATCAAATTGTCAGTTCACGTAGTGGTCACTTTATGAACCGGTTGGAAAGTCAGCTAGTAAATTGACTTCTTTCCCAACGTATTAAAATTTAGTAATGAATCAATTACTAACTGACTTAATATACATTTTTATTTTGCATTGAATTCCTGCAAAAAGTGATTAAATTGAACTGAACCAAAAAAACTAATCTTTATATTATTAAAATTATTTCCCATAATTTCTATTTCTGATTATTCGCAACTCGTATCGATACTCAATGAATACTCAAGTTTTTTTTATAAAAATCATTTTAAGTATTGAAAAACCCACTAGTTACTATTAAAGATAGCTTATACGTAATCTTATTGAACTTAGGTACAAAAATTGCATCTGCAGAAAATAATTTATTGTTTAATAAAATTCTTCCTCTCTGACCACCAATTTAAAAGAATGTTGACATCGTACTATCAAATTTTGTTATACCAAATATGTTTAGGGAAGACCGGATCTCTAGTTAGAAACATGGGTAAGTTAACGAATATTTGCAAATGCGTAACTTAAATTTTCCTTATCCACTGTGATTTATTTTTTATTTGGTTGTATAAAGTCGAGTACCTGGTTACTTGTAATTACAAGTGCGCCAGAGGTAATTTAGTAATTAAATTACTAAATTATACTACCAAGAGCACTTGACTATTTTTATTTATTGTGTAATCATGAGATCCTCTGACGTTTTTGAATTGCCATTCAAATTCTTTTTTCAAAATTCATTTATACAATATAATAATTGGATAACCATAAACAAACATACAACGTTTCCCTTCCCATAATGTGTTGCTTAATACTATGATGTTCATTTTTGCTTCCAATTTGAGTACATAATACTACGTGAGAAAAAAAAATTAGTCGGAGTTTATTTATTTTGAGGAAGTAAAGTTTTACAAAATTCTCTTTTTATCTATATTTATTTCCTGTGATATTAATTTTATTTAATCTTTAGTTTAAAAACTAATACATAATATTATTAATCATATATATATTTCAATTTGATTGACCGAGTTTTAGATATCTTATCAGCCAGATTACTATCAAAAATCTATGTAAAAATATTATTAATATTGGAAGTATAATTTTAAAATATTAATGAACAAACTTGGAATCCATCAAATATTGTTATTCTGTTTCTTGAGCGATTGGGGGGAAAACTTGTAATTTTGCAACCAAGTATTTGAATTTCCCACTACCATGTCCCTAAGCGCAAACCGAACTTCACGCCTAAGCGAGCGCACCTAGCCTCAAACGTGACCGCCGGGGCCCCCATCCGTAAGCTCGGGATCTAGCTAAGACACCTTACGTTGTGTAATTAACCTAAAACCCGCTTTATTTTATTTAACCCCAAGTTCGTTGGAAGTTCCTTATGTATAGGTAAACGAACACAAAGACATACGATGCATGAGTCAAAGAAAAGAAAGAGAGTAAAATCCTTTAGCGATGGCAACAAGCGAAGAAAGGCTGTCGGAGAAAATACACACTGAGTGTAACCTCCTGGGGGAGATCCAAGTCAGGGCGGCGTCAATCGCATATAACTCGGCTTGAAACACGCTACAAGAACCGTTTAACCGGTACTTGTGGGTCTCTTATCGAGCTTCACGGTATATGACGATTGCCGCGCCGACCTCCCCACCTTCCTGCTTGCTGCCATCGGTAAATATAGCAACATCGACCTGGTCGTATATTCGATGGACTTCCAGCGAGTCGTTTGCTTTTACGAAACTGGTCGTTTGTCTATAGCGGGGATTTCCAAATAAAAGAACCGTAAGTAATGGTCGGTTCGATGACCGCGTGGTATATTGTATCCACATTTCGTGGATTAATACCCCACGTGGGCCGTACGAACCGACATAAAGATTTAAAAATTTTGTTGGCTTTGACTATGATGTGTCGAACGTGTTCATTGAATTTCAAGTGTTGATCTAAAATAATACCTAGAATTTTAATGTGAGGCTCATAAGTCAAAACAGTGTTGCCGAAGGAAATTCTACAAAATTTGGTTTTTGGAGTGAAGGCTACTGCTTGAGTTTTCGGAGCGCTAAATGTTAATTTAACACCTGCGACTCACTGATCGCAAGTAGAGCTGCGTTGGCACGACTTTCCATCTGCATTACACTGGGCGAACTCACGATTAGAAGGACGTCATCCGTGAATGCTTGCAAATGACATCCCTCCGGTAAACCTACATCGAGAAGTTCATCCAGTATAATGTTCCAAAAAGTAGGTCCGCAAACAGAGCCTTGGATGCATCCTTTGGTCATGGTCTTGCGCGACTTCCCGTCAGCGTAGGCCAGCTCAACAGACCGATCGGCGATATAACTTTTAATCAAGTTATATATGTTCCGCGGGCATGAAATGTTTCGCAGTCTGTTGAATAGCGCTGGCCACCAAGCGTTGTCGAACGCCGCTTTGATATCCAAGGATACACCAAGTACCAGACATTTACGACTTTTCTCACGGCGGATAATCGATATAGCATCATGCAAGGCATTGATCGTAGAGGTCTGTTCCCTGAATCCATACTGTTTAGGACTCCATGCCTGACGCTGAACACCAAGATACGTTAAACGCTTGGTGAACAGCTTTTCCAGCAGCTTTCCGAAGACGGGCAATAGTCCTATGGGCCTAAAGGCCGATAGGTCCGTTGGATCGGACCTATTCGGCTTGGGCAAGATCTTCACATAGACACTCTTCCACGGCTTCGGAAAGTGGCCGGTTGTCAGGCACGAGTTCATTAGTTTAGTAATGAATTCAGGGTAGGCCTCCGCGACCACGCCGCATATATCCGACGTGAGGTTGTCAATGCCCGGCGCCCTGTTTGGACTCATGGAATTTAATGCGTCCAATACCTCTCCCTCTGTGAACTTCTCTTCATCCGGTGTATCACACACGTAGGGCGAATTAAACATATGTCGCAGCTCTCTGTGTCCGAGTCTCGTATCGACGTCGTCGTCGGGGTAGAAATGACGAAGCAGTCTAGTGGCCGTTTCGTCGCTGGTATCAGTAAATCTGTTTTCGCACGTTAACGTAAACGGAGGGCGCCTAACGGGTGCGTCCTTAACCAGTCTGTTTGTCAGTGACCACACACTTTCTTGGTGCTGCCCATTACAAAATATTCGAAAATTCGCGGTAGAAGTGGAGCGTATCAGATCACCATATTCTTGCCTTAGCTCCTTTTGGTCTTCTAAGAGCCATGAAGTGTCAAGGCCCTGTCGAAGACCGGAGTGAATAAGGTGATGTACTCTGATACACTTCTTTTTTAATACTTCCAACTCCTCGGACCACCACGTGTTATACGGTTTAGCGTTACCACGTATTTTCATCGAGGAGAAGCATGATTTGCGTAGGTCCTCGGTAAGAGTCTCAACCGTGTGGTCTAAGTCGTTGGAAGTAATATCCGCGAAATTGGTGTTTAGAATTTTGGATTTTTTAAAGTTTTGATCAAGGTTTGTTCTAAAAGTTTGCCAATTGGCGATTTTATTTCTAAAAATATAAGTCGAGTTATTGATGACCGGATTTACGCGGTCATCAACTAAAATTTGGTATGTGAGGGCATTGTGGTCAGATGACTGGCAGACTGATTTTTCTACACACCAAAGTGACAAGCAGGTGGTGATGCGCTCGGAAGCCATCGTGACATCTATGATTGATGCTATGAGGTTGCTATTTCTGACAACCTCGAATGTCGAAGTACTCCCTTCGTTGCATATGTTTAATTCATGTGAATATGCAACGCTCAGGACATCATCACCGCGCTTATCACTTCTGATCGAACCCCATGCGGGATAATAGGAGTAGCACCGTACCTTTGGTCACCTCCATCCATCGTTCACTGCTCAAACTGAAGGACCAAACGATCATCAGATTTGCGTGGGTAAAGGCTCTTTGCGGCATTGAAGGGAACGAGGTTGCAGATCAATGTGCCAAAGACGCGGCTGTTTCACACAGTCGCATGGCATACAACCAGTTACCTCTAAGTTACGCAAGAAGGGTGATTCGCCTTGAGTCGGCATGTACTTGGGATACCGAAAACAGAAATGCCGTCCAAGGTTCGACCACCCGGCAGCATTTACCTACGCTACATGATGTTCGCTTGTTCCGAAGTGCCGTTGATACCTCCTTTGAAATGACGCAGATATTGACGGGTCACTCGTTTGCGCGCGAGTATCTATACAGATTCAAGATCAGTCCTGTTGATGTGTGCCCCTGCGATTCAAAAAGTAGGCAGACTCTGCATCATTTATTGTCTTCCTGCCCGAAATACGTCCTACAATGCCACTCCTATACCTTACACTGTTCTTTCGTAAATATTCCACCTTTCAACATTTCAGAAATAATTTCTAATAAATCTATAACTAAATTTTTTATAACTTTCTGTAAATCAATCATAAACACCCTAAAACAATTTAACACCCCCCCTTAGTCTGCCTAAAATGGATTTATGCTCAACCAACAACCAAATTTATTAAACTACAACCTGATTTCATATTTCAATTTTGTTCACATTTTATTCGTTCGTTCATTCACCTACAGCCGCTGCCGTGGTAGCGCCTTAGTTTATTTTTATCATAATCAATTTAATTGATTATCAAATATTGTTAAATTCACCCACATTTGTTATCATACCCATTCATCACTACCATTCTATTGTTTTTATTAATTGTTAAGTTTTTATATTGTTATCTTATGTATCATCTTGCATAAATATACTCCCCCTTTAGGTGGATAGCCTAAAGGGGAAACAGGAAAAAAAAATCCTTTACACAAAATAAAACACAGTCTGTTGTTAATTTGTTTTTTAATTCAATGTCTCAATTGTTTTTGTCTTGTCATTTATAAATGGTACATATTGTGGTGTTCCGTTCGTTAATTTCGAATCCACGACAGATATTTTTTTTATGAAAATTAATTTTTTTAACTTTTATTTTTTCGTTACACTCAAAATTCTGTTTTTTCTCATATGTGATAACTTTTTTGTTTTTTGAAATAATTCAATCCTTCAATTTTATTAATTTTTTTTGTTTAATAAAATTTTTTTTTTTTACAATACAAAATATGGGTTAGTAAATAATTATTGTTTTCACACATAAAGAAATTAAGTGCGCCTCTATGACATAAATTTTTCAGAGATAAAAAGTCATTCAGTGTACAAACACACATGTGATTGTATAATGTTTTTAAAGTAATAAATTTCACTGGTTTAAATGTTTCAAAAATTTCTAAATACCTTGTCTTTTCTTTTAAATTTTGGTTATAACACTCGATTAACATAAACTTCTTATGTAGGTTGATTTCCAATATTTTCCATACCAATTTTTCATAAGCCAAATCCAGAATTGTTGAATTTTGCAATTAATTCGTGGTTAATTTTGCAACCATCAATTTTCATTAAAATTGTCCGCTTTTTATTCCTCTTAATTGTAATTTTCTTAAGTTTCCACTTCTAAAAACCATTTAAGGATCCACTTTGTAACTTTTCTTTGGATATCTTTGAATATCCACTTAGAAATCCGCTTTTAAAATTCCACTTATTGATTGAAAAATCACCGCTTGATTGATTGTTCATCCTAGAACGAATACGTCCATGTTCTCTATCGTTGCCGAAAATTCTTCACCACGCGTGTGCAATTTGCGATTCAGCTCTTCTGGTTGGTTGATTTTGTGGATCTTGGCTTGCAATTTTAAAATGTGTCCATACATGGACGTCCACGAAATGTTCCAAATCTTGCGAGTGTCAGTTCGCGCACTTGTGTTTTTTAAATTACAAGCATGACTTTAAGCACATAATTTAAATTTAAAATTTTTAAATACAAATAATATTTTTGATTTGTTTTAATAAAAACAAATCTAGTCCTTTTGGAACATACTCCAGACTTGTAAATTGAATAAATTTGAAGAATTATTTTTGTTTAAATGTTGACCAATAAAGATTTTTGTGTGCAACGAAATTATAATATTGACATTAGAAAAAATTATTTTATTAAATTTTGAATTTATTTTATAGAAAAAATTTTGCTAAATTGAGAAATTTTGTTGAAGACAGTTCAATATAATTTTACCCCTTGGGCAATTTTTATACAATGTAAATTTCATATTAATTATTTGTCTCGCTGTTATCAGCTAAGATGCAATCACCATGTTATTCAAAGAATTTCATACAAAGCAAATATTTTCTTTGTTGACCGTTACTACCAGACTTGGGTTATACAAAAGTGAAAGTCGGTAATTCAACCCTTCCAACCATAAGCGTTACCAGCACTTATTTTATAAAACGAAACATTAAATGTAATCAGATTCCCATCACTAAGGGGCTGCATGTATCAAGTTTATTGTATCAAACCCGACGCAATACGCAACGAGATTAATTTAAATTAATGGCATCACTGGCGTATCGGAGGACTACCTGGCAGGCCCTTTCCGGTTATCTGATTAAAATTAAATACATATCTTAATAATATGCAGTAAATTACGTTACCGAATTTGGAAGTGACGAGTTTACCCACTTTGAAATAAATATAAAAATAATATTCACCTTATTGTAAATAGCTAACAAAAGCTTGCACATAAATAAAAATGTATCATTAAATTATTTCACAATGACTCGACACAACAACTACTCTCCCCTACCAACCCCAACGTAGTCTTTCCGCTTCTTCGTAGCGTCGCTTGCGCCCACCATAACTCGTCTTTCATTGGTCGTTCTTCGCTACGTTGTCAACTGTATTTTTCCGCAGTGTTGTCATGCTCGTAATTCGCTGGCGCGATATTTAAAGTAGGTCTATATCATTACAAACTGTAGAAAATTTTTATGTATTTTCGAAAGAAAATATGTCAGAAGTTGATTGCAATTTATTTTGTCGGCACCTCATTAGATTTCATCTTAAAACTTTTCGCAAACACCTCGTATTTGGTGCAAGAAAGTTGCATAAATTCCACGTGTTATTTTAATAATAAATTAATTACAATTGTGGCCAAGGTTGGAATATGAAGTCAAAATTTGCCCAAGTTATAGTATCTTCCAAGTAACAAAACCGAAATTTTGGTTTGAGCTTACAGATGGTCCGGGAAAGCTGAAATTTGGCAAAAGATGTATATTGAAGGATTCTAATAAACTCTCAAAATGTCTTATAAAAATCCCAAGCCGGCGTTTCCCCCAAATAAGGATTTTAGCCCCCTAAGTGCGATTTTTCGCCTATAGCTCACGTATTTTTACTTCTTTCGAAAAGTTACCATTTTTAAGCAAAGTTGAAGAACATAAAATTCTCTATAACTTGTGGCGCTGCAGTAGGTAGTACTACAATACATACTGTAATAGGCAAATTTTGAAAAAATCTATTTTGATCATAGAAAATTAAAAAAAAATATGTTATAGAAACTCATATACAGGGCGCAGCAAATATTCCTCGTAACGCAATGCAAAGCAAAATCTCGTTACACACTGAAGAGAAAATTAACATAAGTATAATATTTCTTTGACTTGTCGCAAGTGAAATATTTTGGCATTTCGTAATACAACAAACTATTCGCCAATTATAATCCTACGAGTGAATGAGGGACTATTTGGTTTATGTCTTGCGTAGATGTAAATCATTACGTATTTCTCATACACCTTCGAATCCCCATCCTATAGGTCTAACTATATTATATTTTTCCTCAAATATTCAAAATCTTTCTGGAAATTCCCAATTTCGAATGCAAACAATTCCGCGTTTCGGAGGGCACGTTAAGCAGACGGTCCCCCTGTGTTAATGATTTGCCATCATAACAGTAAAAAACAGGGTGCAGGCACATCGAAAGGCAAGCCTAGCAAGCTACCTGAGATGTAAAAATCAAACTGCTCACAGAACCAACAGTGCCTATGGCAGAGGCATATAGTTGGGAAGTACAGGACATAGTCCTAGCGTAAGAAGAAGAAGAATGCAAACAAAATCATTGACAAGTAGAAAGATAAAATAATGGGCATGCTTTGTTTGTTGTGTCCAAAGGTTTTCCAGCATATCGGTGAATAAATGGTGTAACAACCAAGAAAATTTGGACGAACTTCGTTGACCTTAGAAAACAAGATTTACAAGATGTGCAAAAGCAGTATATATTTTTTCGACATATTAAAATGGTAGATTTGAAACCTCTAATAATTTCCGATGAAAGCGAAGAAATAATTACCAATCTTCACAGAGATTTGAAAACATAATTTATTTGAGGAATTTTTTAGAATTCTTAGGAAGTCCTAGGAATGTCTTGGAAATTCCAGAGATTCTGAACTCTAGTGTAAATGAACTCTAGTGTAGTACACTAGTAAAGTGTAAATTCCTAAAAAAATCATAGCACATAAAAGAGATGCAATAGCATATTATGCAGTGAATTCGTACTAAGAGCAAGGACAAAGCAAAAATTAATAGAAAAATGTACATGATTGAAAATAAATATGAATAAGATTAATAAGACTAAATTTAATTCTTTTTTCAGTTACTAATTCGAATCTGAGAAGATTCGCATGACATCAAAATTTGTCATCCGGCAAGGTTACTTTAAATTTATAATTTGAGTACTTTATTTTCATGCAATCTTGATTCTGAAATCGACCTCGGCTGTTTAGTGCTCTTCATGGTAGATGTTATGAGGACGGTCATTGGCCGAGTAGTTAGAGCAATCGACTACTGATGCTAAAGGCACTGGTTCGAGTCCAGTAGAAGTCAATTTTCTTTCGGACTTTCTTTCCTTCAATGACCGTACCCGTGCTTCGGAGGGCACGTTAAGCCGGCGGTCCCCCTGATTTGACCTGATCTAATATGTCAAACAGGGTAATAAAAATCACCCCTACTCCCCATCGACCACGCAATGCTTGACTTTGTTGAGGCTTCGGGCTGGGTGGCCTGGTCCAGGGGCCACCCATCGACTGCACCTAGCATTGGTGGGGTGCGAATCGCGGGACTTCTCAGAGCTCGGTCATCGAGCGGACGTCCCTGGTTCGTAGTGCCGGCCATTGTTGGGGAGTTCTGGTCGGTGGTGAGGCCGAGAGACCGCCTAACGGCTGCGGTCATACTTGGCAGTGTCGACATTGTGGGTCAGGCTGGGGGTGAGCAACAAAGTGGAGGCAGTACAATGGGCCCGGTAGAGTGGCCTAAGTGCGTGCAAGTTAATACTTGCCCCTCCCCCGAAATCCAGAGAATCCAGATCCGGTAGATGTTATGCAGAAAATATATTATGATCTATTTTTAAAATAGATATTGGACCTAAAATATCAATTTATGGTATCTTCTACTTCTGGTAGTATTCTAACTGATATTTGAACTCACTTTGGGTTCTTACACCTAAGGAAAACGGATTATACCCAAAGAATGGAAAAAACAAGATAATAAAAAAAGAGATCAAGTCTATGAGAATTAACAGTGCTTTTATTGTTTAGTTTTTATTTATTATTTACACAGTTGCACCAAAGCTTTATCTTTTTTTTAGCGTTTCACAACTCTTTGTTTTATAGCCTAGTTTTTAACTTTACTAATCAGTTTAATTTAAAAATTTTACAATCTAAAGTCTCATAGTTTAAATATGACTAATATTTTTAGCGGCTGACACAATTTTCACGTTTTGACATTGAAAATAATCATCAAGTATTGGCAGGAAAAGTTTTCAAAGTCAGATAACATTTCTTTCACAGCTAATCTCACAAGTGCTTGGAGAATTACTGGTATGATAAAGATAATCTAATTGATTTAATTAATTGTATATAAGACTGTATTAGCGTTGAAAATTCAGTTAACTTCAAAATGCACACCATTGTAGTTGCTCTTGCAATCATCGGCACAATCACTGGTAAGTTTTCTTTATAAAATTTTAAATTTATAAAATTAAAGTAACATACCTATGTCAATTT
Source organism: Podabrus alpinus (assembly GCA_932274525.1). NCBI lineage: Eukaryota > Metazoa > Arthropoda > Insecta > Coleoptera > Cantharidae > Podabrus > Podabrus alpinus. Next base: position 67,842,744 of record OW026454.1, read on the forward strand.
TAAAGTGATTTAAATCCGGTTGCGATTAATCTAAATTAACTAACGTGCCAAAGACTGAGATATTGAAGTGCTAGCGCTCATCGCCCTCTCCAAACTATAAGGATATACCATAGGAATATTACATTATACCAAGTAAGAAATCATGCGAAATCATGTTATAAAATTTCATTTGTGTATTTTTTTAAATTTTGGCTGGTGTACAAATTCTATTTCGTTTGAAATTAAAGTAATTATTTGTCATTCTTTCTTTTATTTTTATCATTGTTATCTGAGAGGTTTATTCCTACGCCTTAAAAGAAGAGACGCTACGAATATCGAGGATACAAGTTTCCTATAATTAACTTGTTGGTGGCAGCTTATTTACGCTATCTTGGATTGATGTGAGAATCCCCTTTCTTTTTTTTGTGTGTAAAAATTTGTAAAACGCAGCCCCGGTTTACTACATAACGCTCCGTAGTTGACAAAGTTCGTTTGGCTGTTAAATAACAGTGAAGAGTGGGATCGCTCAGCGGAGTAACCTTGACTTCGATTTGTTTGGTGTGGTCGTCGCGTGGTTAATGTTTATGTCATATTTTTCGAATAGTAAATAACACGATACACTTACAACGGTATGCTTATTATTTTTCTCAAACACGTTCACTACAGCGCATTACGTCACGTGCGAACTAAATTACGAACGATCGTGTACGAACGTGGAACGAAGCGTACTCGTGAACTCGTACTGTTTGTTTCTCACTCATTTATCACTGTTTCTGTCTTCTGTCGAATTCAAATTATTTGAAATTATTCGAATTTGTGAAAATTGAAAATTCTATTATTAAATTCGAAAATGCCGGGTTGTGCAGTTGCGAAATGTGGTAATAATAATAAAACGACAAAAGGGACAAAAATCAAAAACTTCCGATTTCCACAAATTGAAGACATTTCTAAAAAATGGATTGTTGCATGTCATCGTGAGGATAAAATAAACCTAAAAAATGGTATGTTGTATTATGAAACAAAAATTTTCGAGAACCGTTGAAAAACAACCCCAAAATCGACTTTTTAAAAGTAGGGAAAATGAGCATCGAATATGCCGCGGATCCCCAGGCAGACGCGGGGAAATGCATCACACGTTCCGCCCTTCGAATCGAGTGAAATTTTTTCGCTCCGATTTGAATTTTTCTTTGGAATTCGGATAGGTGGGGGTGTGATTAGTAGATATTAATAATAAATATTATCAAAAAAATGGAAAATAACCGGTGTATTTGCGCAAAAGCGCAAGATGGTTCGCATCACAATTCCAATTCGCACGTGACGTCACACAACCTGCGTATGAGCATACCGTTGTAAGTGTATCGTGGTAAATAATACAATATCTTAGGGGTTTTTTAATTTTTTACTGCAATTTTATTAAATTTTAAATTACTGGTACTTAAGCGATAGAGCAGTTACTTTAGTGATAGAGAAGTTTATTGAGTGTTATGCCTACGTTGCGTTGGTTAAATACAAAATAAATAAATTAAAAATGGAAGACATAGGTAAGTCAATTTAAATTTAAACTGGGAGTTACTACCTATTAAATTTTCAAATTTATACGCCCATAAGATTTATTAACGGTTTTTTACGATAGGTATTTATTGTGACCCTATGCAACTTTAAATGCCGGCTCCATATGCGGAGTTCCATCATGAAGGCATAATGGACTTGACTTTAGAATATTATATTATCGAAAATTATTAAAATCCAAATATGATCATTCTTAAAAAAAGTAAAATTTTTCAATTCCTAGAATTTCGAAATTTTTTTGATCAAGAATCAAAAGTATTAAATGTTTACCGAATGTTTACTATACCAAAAATTAAAGAGTAATTGCCTCATGTTATGTTATCGATTATGTGAAATTATTTTTTTAACTGTCGTGCTGCAAAACGTCATAGTGCTGATTTACGAGTATTGCCAAATTAATGTTGTATAAATGCTACAGAGAAATTGGCCAAATTGGCGGTTATACATAATTACTGAAAATTATGTATAATCGCCACTGCCTATTGGCTAATGATTATGATTAATATCGCGAAATTAGTTTAATATAAGTAGTACAAAATTAAAATAATACATAAATATGATTATTATAGATGAGATTTTTAGGTCGTATAAATGTTATACCAGAGAGCGTTAAAGGGTTAATTGATATACGGCCCCGTTCGAAAGTTATGCTGTATGAAAAAGAAAGAAAAAACGGGGCCGTGTATCAATTAACCCTTTAACGCTTTCTGGTATAACATTTATACGACCTAAAAATCTCATCTCTAATGATTATGTCATAATATCCTAACGCGAAGTCTGTAACACCATCTATCTTATAATTATCTAAATATATCAAAGAGCTTGTCTGCGTGTTTGTTTGTTTGTTCGCTATACGTTCCTAGACCCTTTGACCGATCTCAACCAAATTTTGCACAGTTATTTTGTAGGTCCCGGCGCAACTATTCGTGCATAAATAGAGAAAAAATTCGCGCGGGGAAGAAGTTATTCGCGTTTTTCTATTTTTTTGACACACCCTATAGGGATACCCTTACTTTACTTGCAAACCCTTACTTTACCTGACCATTCTTGCTCACTACGCTTTCGCTAGATGGTGCTCTTAATCTATCATATAAGTGTACTGATTGGTGGCCACAAATCGAAATATATTTTTTAAAATCGATCAGTTATCCCACCCTGTAGTGTACGGAAAGTGGTTGTATTTTTTAAAAGCGATCAGTTATCCCACCCTGTATGTACGGAAAGTGGTTGGCAGCCGAAGGCATATAAATATAATCTATTATGGTCCTCCCTGTGAGGCCGAAGGCCGAACAACTATGGCCTTCACGGATTTATTATGGTCCTCCCCCTGTGAGGCCGAACAACCACTGGCAATCACCGACTAGCAGCCAAGGCAGCCGAAGGCATATAAATATAATCTATTATGGTCCGCCCTGTGATGCCGAAGGCCGAACAACTATGGCCTTCACGGATCTATTATGGTCCTCCCACTGTGAGGCCGAAGGCCGAACAACTATTACCTTCATGGATCTATTATGGTCCGCCCTGTTAGGCCGAACGCCGAACAACTGTGGCCTTCACGGATCTATTATGGTCCTCCCCCTGTGAGGCCGAACAACTATGGCCTTCACGGATCTATTATGGTCCTCCCCCTGTGAGGCCGAAAGCCGAACAATTATGGCCTTCACGGATCTATTATAGTCCGCCCTGTGAGGCCGAAGGCCGAACAACTATGGCCTTCACGGATCTATTATGGTCCGCCCTGTGAGGCCGAAGGCCGAGAACAACTATGGCCTTCACGGATCTATTATGGTCCTCCCCCTGTGAGGCCGAAGGCCGAACAATTATGGCCTTCACGGATCTATTATAGTCCGCCCTGTGAGGCCGAAGGCCGGACAACTATGGCCTTCAGGGATCTATTATGGTCCGCCCTGTGAGGCCGACGGTCGAACAACTATGGCCTTCACGGATCTATTATGGTCCTCCCCCTGTGAGGCCGAAGGCCGAACAATTATGGCCTTCACAGATCTATTATAGTCCGCCCTGTGAGGCCGAAGGCCGAACAACTATGGCCTTCACTTATGTATTATGGTCCGCCCTGTGAGGCCGAAGGCCGAACAACTATGGCCTTCACGGATCTACTATGGTCCTCCCCCTGTGAGGCCGAACAACTATGGCCTTCACGGATCTATTATGGTCCGCCCTGTGAGGCCGAAGGCCGAGAACAACTATGGCCTTCACGGATCTATTATGGTCCTCCCCTGTGAGGCCGATGGCCGAACAACTATGGCCTTCACGGATCTATTATGATCCGCCCTGTGAGGCCGAAAGCCGGACAACTATGGCCTTTAGGGATCTATTATGGTCCGCCCTGTGAGGCCGACGGTCGAACAACTATGGCCTTCACGGATCTATTATGGTCCTCCCCCTGTGAGGCCGAAGGCCGAACAATTATGGCCTTCACAGATCTATTATAGTCCGCCCTGTGAGGCCGAAGGCCGAACAACTATGGCCTTCACTAATGTATTATGGTCCGCCCTGTGAGGCCGAAGGCCGAACAACTATGGCCTTCACGGATCTACTATGGTCCTCCCCCTGTGAAGCCGAACAACTATGGCCTTCACGGATCTATTATGGTCCGCCCTGTGAGGCCGAAGGCCGAGAACAATTATGGCCTTCACGGATCTATTATGGTTCTCCCCTGTGAGGCCGATGGCCGAACAACTATGGCCTTCACGGATCTATTATGATCCGCCCTGTGAGGCCGAAGGCCGGACAACTATGGCCTTCACGGATCTATTATGGTTCGTTCTGTGAGGCCGAAGGCCGAACAACTATTACCTTCACGGATCTATTATGATCCTCCCCCTGTGTGGCCGAAGGCCGAACAACTATGGCCTTCACGAATCTATTATGGGTCGAGATGGCTAAGGGTGGCCGAAGGCCGTCCGTGCCAGCTAGTTTACTATATACTATAAGATAGTAAATCAACCAAAATTTTTTGCAATTATTTTCATGTCCCTTTTCGATTTTGCTTAAATTTGGTATACTTCTAAGTTATTACCAATAAACGGACCCGTATTTTTTGGTTCGGCGCTAAAGTGGCCCGTTTACATTGTACAGCCCTCCAAAATAATTCAAATTTGGCTTTTTAAAAAAAAAGAAATAAATTATTTCTACTTGCCGAGTTATATTCTCATAAAATATTATGTAACTTAGTAATTTTCCATAAATGGTGTAATCAGGAAATGCCAATGTTATAATTATTTTTCATTGCTGGTTTAAGCAAAAAGAATGTTCTCGAAAATTCTTCAATTATAAATTTCGCTCAATAAACAAATTTGGCATAGCACATAAAAACTCAAGTTAATTAAATTTCAATCAGTATTCTAAGGGTATTCCACGAGTGTTCATCATGTAATTATTATATAAGTTTATGCTAAGGTGTATCTATGTTAGTTTGTAATTTGAAAATCTATAAGTTAAATTATTTTGTGGAAATTAATAATCATCAATAAAAAAAAAAACCAATAAATTTGAAAGTGTTATTTTTTATTAAAGTAAGTGAAATAATATAAAAGATTACTGGCGCAGTAGCAAAGGATCCGAAATTTTTGGAAAAATTGGAACAAAAATCGTCTAAAAATTCCAAAAAACCACGGAAAACTGCAAAAACAACCGATTTCAAATTGGAAGCGAACAAAATTCGTCGCAACATTTTGAAATCAACCCTAATTTTAAGAAAAGGATCAAACAGCAAGCAAGAAGTATACAAAAATCGATACGGAACGCAAGCCGTGGATCAACCAACTAATTTTAAGGAAACGATCAACTACCTGCTAGCAACGTAGACAAGCATCGCTACAAACAAGCCGACCGTTGACCAACATTAGATTAAGAAAACCAAACGGATTAAAAACGCCGCTACAAATTTAAGAAGACATATTATGAAGAAAATTAAAAACGTGAGTAAAAAAGCTCAAATTTATCCATAAATCCTAACATTAAAACCTATAATTAAAATAATTAAATTGAAAATAGTCATATACGCATAATAATTAAGAAATAATTTACATTTTAATAATAAATTAATTACATCACAATAGTAAGATTTATTCTATTTTTAACTAAAGTAAGTTAATGAACTGATAATTTCTGCATTCTTAACAATTTGTCATTGTAAACCAATATCCGGGAAATAACAAAGCAAACGTTAATTTAAATAATTCGATACAATTTTATAAATTTAAATCAGATCCATTTGCCTTACAAAATAAAATGTCAAACTTCAAAAATTTTAATACACCTCAACAAACTGCAAATTTTCAAAATTTTAGACATAATGATTTTCAAACACCAAATCAAAATTTCAATAACTCATTTCGACCTGAACCAAATCCTCAAAATTTTAACACTAATTTTCAAAATTTTCATCAAAACAGAATTAATCCTCAAAATACTAATTATTATCAACCTAATTTTACACCAAACATTCAAAATATTAATTCAAATAGTTTAATAATTCATGTAGATGATGATTACGATATAACAGGGCGTAATCTATTATTTATATACATTCCAAAAATCCGAGCAAAATTTTTAATTGGCATGACGAGTAAATATTGGGATTTTACATTAACCAAACGCCACCATACGACAGCAATTGTAACTACCCTAACGAGTATACGTCAGTTTCTTTTAACGTGTGTTAATAGTGTTTGAGTTTGATTTTGTGAGATTTTTAATTCAGTGCAGTGTTTAATCTAAAAAACTATTATAATAATAATAGTACTTATTGTTAGTTCAGTGTTTAATCTAAAAAACAATATTATAATAGTAGTTATTTGCAGTGGTAAGTACTACATAACCTATTATGAATAAAGTGCAACCTAATGTAATTATTGATATTTTAGAAATTTTTACTTCGTGTCGAAATGAATCGTCCAGATAAATGTTTGCTTTCATTTAAGGACCTATTTAATTATCTAGAGGCAACACTAACTTCCAGATGTATTACGGAAGGTGAATCTGTTGCTAATGCCAATCACGTGATAACCTGTGGGATTTTGGAGAAAACTACAAATATGTTAAATATATTTGCACTTTGTTTGCAAACAACTGCTTTAACTCAGAAGCCGCACGAAATTCGAGGAGTTCTCAACATTCACTTGCCAGGCGCCGAGGCATCAAAATTTTTGTGCACGTGTAAAGCTGGCAAGTCAGGACGTTGTAAGCATATAGCTGCTGTCCTAATTGTGTGTTCAAGGTAAAAACTTTTTGTGCACTTGTTACTTGTTAACAGGCAAAACATCTGATTTTTAGAAAAAATATATTCGATTTTCCAATGTTGTCATCGACCGATATGAAATGTTATTGGAATAAAGGTACGGCAGTGGAAAAATATGCTCCGCAACGTTTGTACGACCACAAGTGCTTGGAGCCTAAGCAAATTACAAAACCGTTGAAACCAGCAATTGAACGTGACAACGATTACGTTTTATCTGTCCTAACCAATGACATATTTGATTCTAGTCTTGCAAAACATAATATGTAATTACAATAATTTATTAACAGCAGTAATGCTTTTATGAAGTTGATGTTGGTTTAGCTGACTTAGTGGAATGGAAATTCATTATCTCTTGTAATGTTTACTAATATTGTCTTTTTTCACAGTTTTTTTTTCAATAGATTTTAGTAAATAATTTAATATATTTGTGTTCTTACAGAGCGTGTCGTACAGAAGCAGTTGTTCACAATGACAAAGAACAAGAATCAAATTTGCAAGATGTCGATCCCGAATTATTAGACATTATATTAAGTAATGCTGAAGAAAATAATTTGGAATATGGGTCTTCCATTGCATTTGCAAATGAATGCTGTAAAAGAAAATATGAGGAAATTTCTACTGTTGATATATTCCAAGTTGCTGCAACTACTAAGAGCAATATCAAAGATTGGCATAAGCAACGACAGTATCGAATAACAGGATCCCGATGTTATCCCATATATACATATAAATTGAATAACTGGGAAATGAAAGCTAAGAAATATTTCTGGCCTAAAAGTTTTCATAATAAGTATGTAGACCATGGTTTACAATATGAAAGTGCTGCAAGAAATGCTTACAAAATAATGAATAACTGTGAAGTTTTTGAAACGGGACTTGTAATCTGCAAAAAACATCCATGGCTTGCATATACTCCCGATGGAATTATATTTAAAGATAAAAGGCCAATAAAACTTCTGGAAATAAAATGTCCTTATGAAGGTAACTACTAACTATATAATTTTTATTAGTTTCCTCTTTAATTTATGTATATTTACAGGCAAAGAAAACCCAGCAGTACAGATAGTGGAGTCCTGCAAATTTTTACAGTTTCAAAACAATGTTCCAATTTTAAAAAAGAAGCATACGTATTATGCACAAGTGCAGTTAGGCATGGCTATTTTAAATTTAAAGGAATGCGATTTCGTTATCTATTCATCATTTGCTAACGATTTCGTAAATATTTGTGTACAAAGAGACGAATCTTTTATACAAGATTTAATTTGCAAATTAAAAAATAATTATTTTGCACACATGTTACACGTTTTGTGTATGAATAATAAATAAATCAATTTTAAGTAGTAATTTTTTATTTATTGAATTTATTATCTTAATAAGTTATTAGTTATAGTTATTAATAACTTATAATAATTATTGGTATAAGTTATAAGCTTCGCTGAAAGCTTAATTGATATAAAATTAAAATATTATTGTTAGTTTATCTTGTTCAGTTTAATTAATTTGTTAATTGAATTTATCATCACCTAAAATTGGTTTCGACAAATTAACAAGTATTTGGCAACCAATTTAGTTAATGTTTCCAACATAACCAAAGAAGACAATTCCGTTAACGACGATAATTTGGAATCAGTGTCAATGGCAGCAACAAATGGAGTAAATATATCTCCACTTTTCACTTGAATACCTTTATCCACCGCTACTTTGATACCAAGTAAATTAAGGTGCAGTAAACTGTCGATGGCAATTTTTTCCGCTTCTGTTATATTACGATCAATATTTGATCGTTGCTAGTTCTTGCTGATGGCGTTGGCAAAGATTTTTCTGATAAATCATCAATCGTACTCGATGATGGTATTGGTGGAGATTGTTCATTTTGTACTATATTTTTTGATTGCCTAGCACAGCGATTCGATCTACACTTTGGTTGAACATCTGCAAAATGTTTTCTTGACAAGTTCAGAGAAGGAACAGCGTTGCTTTTTAATTTGCGTCGTTTACTGGAATGACCTAAAAAAAAAATTTAAATTAACACACTGATCTATTACTGGTGCAATGATATTCTTAAAAATATACGCTTACCCGGTAGTATATAATCGTCGTTTTCAAAATGTAAAGAACAGACTGTCATAGAAGGTGTTATTCGTTTTCCCATCAACAACTTTAGTTCCCAAGCTTTCTTTCGATCAATTTTTTCACGAATCCCGAATTTATTCACAATGAACACGTTGCCACTCCTGTCCTTAGGAAAATAATGAAAACTTAGCTCATTATCTCGTCCTTTCTTAGTATGACAACCGTAAACGCAACAATTCTTATTATTAATCTTGCGATTGTTCATTTTAATGAAAAGACACAACTAGAACAAACAAATGGTTTTTCGCCAGTACGTGCTTTTAAATGTCCTTGTGAACGTCTTTTGTGAGAGTTTAGGATCACAAATGTTACACTCAACGATTTCTCTTGATTATGAGTAATTAAATGTAGCTTTAATTGTCCTCAACGTGCAGATCGATAATTACAAATTTTACATCCGTGCCACCATCTAAAAACACACATGCATTATTTATAACCTAATTTTTGTTTATTACGTAGATAAATACATTATGTTTTTACTTACCAATAGAAAACTTATGTTAAACAGTTTTGAAAAACAACCTTTTTTTAATTTATTTGAACACAGATAAACGAACAACTAAAAATTTCTATATAAACCCGTATAAACAAATCAACATTCTACTTAGGTATACCCGTTAGCGTAGACATATTGAAGTCGACACTAGCGCCATCATCGGTAGTATAAAATCCCAATAGTTTAATAAATCCAGAACTAGCAACTAAATATTTTAAAAATTACATACAAACCGAAAATTTTCAAAGTCAGACCTCGAGTGGATTGTCACAACACAGCAAAATTCTATATACCCCATTACCTAAAGTTTTCAAAATTAATGAAAAATGCAAATTTTACATTTCTAATTTCTCAAAAAAATATGACGGTTTAATAGGAAACGATTTGCTGAGTCAACTAAAAGCAACAATGGATTTTGGAAATAAAATTTTTGAAACACCTCGAGTAAAATTACCACTTTTTCAAACTCGGTTAATTAAAACTTCTAACGTAAAAAATTTAAACATAATCAAAAATCATCATTTGCCACACCCAAATAAACCTATCAATTCTTTAGAATCCACAAATTTTAGAGAAAACAAAAACAATTTTCAAAAAATTGATTCAACTGCTGATTCTATGAACGAACATGTCACAAACCTTCCAATTAACCAAAATTTAAGTCAAAATCAATTTAAAAGTCAAGAACCGGTCAAAAATGTAAATCCCTCATAAACGACAGTGTTATCGAATTGCAAACGTTACGGAACCAAATTTCAAAACTATATAAAGAACATCAATTAGTTAAACAAAATTTAGAGACAGCAAAATCGGAAATTGATAAAAAGCATAACGAAATTTTGATGAACCAAATTCATAAAAAAGTAAATTTATTACAAAAAACAATGTCAGAAAATCAAAAAATAAGTCAATTAAGGGAACAAGAATCACCTGTTCAATTGGAAGAACAGAATTACCCAGTTCAATTAGAACAAAAATTATCAAATCAATCAGAAGATCAGAATTCCAAATTACTTGAATTAAATCATTCACATTATTTAGAATCAGTGCATTTCAAAAAACAAAACCCAGCTAGAAATATTAAACACATAAATAAAATTTCGACAAATAATTACAAAAGAAAACATTTTAGAAATTTCAAATTATTTTCAAATAAATTCCAACAAATTTACAAAAAACGAAATCTAGTTAAAAATCTCAAATACGTAAATAAAATTTTGATTAATAACGATAGGGGAAATCATTTTAAAAATTTCAAATTATTTATAAATAAATCAAAACAAATTTTAAAAATCAATAACCGAAAAAGAAAAAAATCAAATAACCATTACGAAAACCAACAATCAATAAACCAATCAGAAATTCAAAACTTAAAGTCACCCGAATTAATTAAATCACATTATTTAGAATTGATAAATTTCAAAGGACAAAATCTAAATAGAAATCTTAAATACGTAAACAAAATTTCGACTAATATTAAATATAAAAGAAAACATTTTAAAAATTGCAAATTATTTATAAATAAATCATTACAAATTTTAAAGATCGACAACCGGAAAAGGAAAAAATCAAACAACCACTATATTGATCAATATTCACTTTTGGTACCTCCAAAAACCAAAACAGCAAATTTTCTTTTTTCACGCAATTCCACAATACACAATTAATATAAAACTTAAATAATTCCAAATTTTTTTTCAAATTTTTCAAATTTTACATAATATGAACCTACTAGATTACACTAACAAACATATTTAATGATTATAGATACATTTACCAAACTGACGCAAATATTTAAAGTAAATTAAAAAAAAATAAATTCAAAATCATTAATTTCAATTCAGATTTCTAATATGCGAGCATCAGCAAATGAACCAAATTACATTAAATGGCGAATATCCTATACCCGATATTACCGAAATATTGGACGATTTAGGAAATTCATAAATCAAAATTCTCATCTTGGACGTTTATCCAAATTTTTGATATGCAACCTTTTTACAAATCAATTTCACATTTTAGAAAACAATTTAATTGCATAAACCTCACGTTTCATAACATCATTGAAAAAAAAATCAATACAAACAAGAATTTATAAAATCAATCGAAATCAAAATTTTAACCTATCAACAATTTTAAATCTATGATGTCAACAATTTCAAAATTAATAATTACCTTTCGAATAACCAATGACTTGTTAAATAATTTGGAAATAACAATTAATTTTGCAGAAATTAATGTTTTTCATAAGTAAATGATCACACCTATGAACCTTTTAGAATAAATGAAACTTTTAAACAATAAATTACTATTTGAACCAAATTTAGAAATTATCTTACTATTTAAAAATTTTTATTAAAAAAAAAAATATTTTTTATTCAAAATTAAATTAAAACGTATTTCTATGCGATATTCCAATTGTTGAAATTGAAAAATATGACTATCTTCAAATTATCCTTTACCAATTCCTAGTTCCGAAAACAATTTTAAAATGACCCTTCCAATGACGGTCATTGGCCGAGTAGTTAGAGCAATCGACTACTGATGCTAAAGGCACTGGTTCGAGTCCAGTAGAAGTCAATTTTCTTTCGGACTTTCTTTCCTTCAATGACCGTCCCCGTGCTTCGGAGGGCACGTTAAGCCGGCGGTCCCCCTGATTTGACCTGATCTAATATGTCAAGCAGGGTAATAAAAATCACCCCTACTCCCCATCGACCACGCAATGCTTGACTTTGTTGAGGCTTCGGGCTGGGTGGCCTGGTCCAGGGGCCACCCTGTAACAAAATTTATCTATTTTTGTCACCTATAATGGCCTATTTTATAATAATAAAATATAATCACCTATATTGAATAAATTATTCAAATTGTTACTCCAAGCGCCATCTCTCATTTCATTTTTGCAACGTACTTGATAGTACAGGGTACGAACGCTCACGCGCGCCGTCAGACATTGACTTTGGTTTTGAAGTGCTATACGACAGGTCGATATTTATTGATCGTGTGAAAATCGATATTTTATCGGTCGATTTTCGTTACAAAATTAGTAATACGCAATAGTTAATTCCACCGTCATTACGGATTTCGTGAATTTAGTGCGTAGCTATTTTGTTTTAGCCAGTTCAAGCATTTTATGGAAAAGTATTCGATTCGTTATCGCGAACGTCCATTTTTTTATCATTATCAAAGTACAAAGCATTGCCAACTATATTTTATTTGGTAACATTCGTCTGGTGACGATTTTGACAGCTGTCTGTGTTTACCTTTTTTGGAAGTCGATTGTTATTGTCATCGCAGCTTCAGTTTTTATGATCGTATATTTTTGGACGATCACATTATATTACTTGAATCGCCATCGTGTACCATACTATCAACGCAGCGGAGTGCCGCCTGTCCATCTTCGAATCCGCCTGTCAGAACCTGCTCGTCGAGTATTACGTCGGTGTACAACAGTCCGAGGATTCTAGATTGGGAGCCATTGGAAGTCAACACCAACCACTACGTTCCACACAAGGATTATTGCTGTCGTTATTATATTGTAAACTCATCTTGAGCTCAGGTGAGACAAATTTTAATATTCTTGTTTGGATTTTCTTGTGGTATTGTGGTAATAAATCACAGTCAATTATTTGTATTGACGGGTATACCATTCTGGTGTCCCGTATTGTGTCACCTTTGACGTACCGTTGTCACAATCAATTAACGTGCTTCCTGTTCTTGGCACGTCACTACCACAAGCGTTTATCATTGTCGATATCGATTTAATTTTCAATAAAACGTTATTGTTTAACCATTGTTTTATTTTTCGACGAAGCGTATCCTCGCATTTTTTCGGCACAACACAGAGTGGAATTTTCATTGGACTTACGACCCTCGCTTCCAGGCTACAGCGAGTTGGCTTATACGAACATCAGGGTACCACGAATATAAGTAGGAGTTTTACTTCTGCGTGGTCTTGTTTGCCTTTCCAAACCGTTCTCTCATTAGGAACGGAAAGGAGGGAAAACAGAACACTGGCGTCCATACGTGGAGCTCAATTTGTTGATTTTCCAACTCTGTGTTTGTCCCGAGGTGCGTTTTCGTGCATACGATTCGACAACGGAACGTTTGTGGTCGTGTTAATTTTTTATTATTACAGCAGTTTTTGGCAACTGGAGAGCGTTGTGGACTGGGCGCTTTGCGTGTTTGTATGGTTTGGTACATGGTAAATATTAATAAATTAAGTTGTCAACTTAGTACTCGTACCGGCGAAAAACCTTTTTACTTTGATATTTGTGGTGCACAAGTTTTGTTGCTTCAAGAGCGAAATATCCTTTTGTTGTGCTCTCGCATTATTCTTTTTTGCAATATATATATTATTTTTAATTATTGCTTGCGAGTGGCGCTACGCCCATTTCAAAATTCACACCGGCGAGAAACCATTTACGTATATACATATCAGAATAATAATATCATTTGTTGCGTTCCCTTCAATTGCATTTTGACTGTATTTGTTTTGTCACGCAATTGGGAGTCGTGTTTACGCACTATTTATTTTTTTATTATTCAATTCTTTGTACGATAGTTTCGTGTTTTATCGAACGCTTACATTTTTTTACTTCGTCTTTGTCAAGTTAACTTAATTATCATGTCTGAAAAAGCTTACGTGGCAGCCTTATCTAGAGAGGAGATCGCCGTTGAGTTGCAACGACGCAAAGGCAACGATTTATCCGGAATACCTGAACATTTAGCTTCTCGTCGTAAATTGCTATGTCAGTTGATGCGCGATGAGAAATATAATTCATCATTAGCTATGATTAAATATAAACCTGTCGACATACCTGCCGAACTAGAAATATGCGAAAAATCTCTTTCAGTAATCAGTAAACAAATTGATGATTTGTCTACTAATGTTGACGATAAACGCTTAGAAATATTAGATCATCGTCTGGCGCATTATAGCAATCGTTTAGATTTAATGGAAGGAGTTGGTTTTGATGACCCAGAAAGAAATACTTTAATTCTTAGATGTAAAACTTTACGTGAGCAGCTCGAATCCTTAATAAAAGATTCAGATACGCTGGAAAGCGAGGAGGTATTACCAATCACGAACTCTCCGGTCCAAGCAAGTAATTTTCAACCTGCACGTAGGTCCACTCTTACCGATTCAATTCCGATTAATCCAGACATTAGCACCGCCTTGACTAATATTTTATTGAACCAATCGCAAAATCGGGTATCTGTTCACAAATGGGGTCTTAGCTATGATGGCAAGGGTAATTTTAAAGCCGTTTTTGATTTTATTGAGCGCGCACAAGAGCTTGCACGTTCACGAGGGGTTAAAGAAGACGAATTATTTAGAAAAGCTGGGGAATTCTTTTCAGACGAGGCATTAGTCTGGTACCGTTCCTTGAGTCCCACTATTTCAAATTGGTCACAATTAATGGATGCTTTGAAAGTCCGATTTTTATCTCTCGATTATAGTAGAGAATATGCCGATCAAATCCGGGCTCGGAAACAATTACCAGGTGAATCTGTTCTGGGATTCATAGAATCCATGATTGCTCAATTTTCTAGATTAAATCCAATTCCTTCAGATGAGGAACAGCTATGGGTTATAAGACGTAACATGTCTCCACAAATTTCGTTAACCTTAGGGTTAAATGAATACAAAACTAGAGAAGCGCTTATTACGGCAGCTCAAGCCGCCGAAAGAGTAATAAAGTGGACCACTCCATCAGAGGCCACTTGTTCGATGTCTTCATCTCCCATGGTTACTACTCATTTTCCATTAGACCCTCAGTCAGACAACTCTCTAGATAACTGTTGGAACTGTAATAATCCCGCGCATGGTTTTGAGGATTGCCCAAAACCTTTATCTAAATTTTGTTTTGTATGCGGCCAAAAAGGGGTAACTGCCATAACCTGTCCTAGAAAACATCAAGGACGTTCAAAAAACTTGCGAAGGCGGAGAGGCGTTTCGGCTCGCCCGGCAAATCCGCGTTAAAGGCCAACAAAAGAAGAAGAGCGAGATGGCATCACGGCGTGCGTCTCAAGAAGGCTCTTAAAGCCGATTCCTTGTGTTGGAAGGGGTGGTTAGGACGCGTACGCTCTTTTTGCGGATCATCGCAGACTACTTCCGCTCTCTTTACACATCCTACGCGAGACATAAGACCATATGTTAATTTAACTGTGGGGGGGGTACCTCTTGCTGCTCTGCTTGACTCTGGAGCATCTGTTTCTATTCTGGGTAGTGATGCGCACTTTTTAATAAATCAGTTAGATTTATGTTTTACGCGCGGCACCAAATCTCTTTTACATTCCGCTGATGGAACTTCACAAGATTTATTAGGTGAAGTCATGCTTCCTATCACCATTGGTGAAGTTACCAAAGTTTTAAACGTTATAGTTTGCCGTAGTATCACCACATCATTAACCCTAGGTATAGATTTTTGCAAGATGTTTGGTGTCAAAATTGATTTTGGTAGAGACCAATATTTTGTTAATCAAATTAGTGCCACGGAATTTATGCGTTCCGCTTCCGAATTATCAATAGAGCAGCAGGTTAAGCTTTCTTCCATGAAAGACAAATATAAGGAGCTGGACCGTGAGGGGTTGACTCGTACTGATAAGGTAATTCACCATATAGATACGGGTTCAGCCGCTCCTGTCAAGCAGCGATTTTATCCTTTATCTCCACCCATGCGAGCTGTCGCTCACCGTGAACTAGACGAAATGCTACAAATGAACATCGTTGTCCCTTCTAAGAGTGCTTGGTCGTCACCCATGCTTTTAGTCCGTAAAAAGAACGGTTCCTATCGACTGTGTTTCGATGGCCGTAAATTAAATCAATTGACTAAAAAGGATGCGTACCCACTCCCTCGATTGGATGACATTTTATCTCATTTACAGGACGCTAGATTCCTGACCTCTATAGATCTTAAAAAAGCATTTTGGCAAGTTCCTCTCTCATCCTCATCTCGTGAAAAGACTGCATTTACTGTGCCTGGCAGAGGTCTCTTCGAGTATGTCGTTATGCCGTTTGGAATTTCCAACGCCCCTATCACTCAACAGCGATTAATGGACAACGTTTTTGGTCCATTGCTTGGTGAAAAGGTGTTTGTTTACCTTGACGACATAATTGTTGTTTCCAGTACCTTTGCCGAACATTTAAGCCTTTTGCAACAAGTCTTTGAGAAACTGAAAGATGCTAACCTAACCGTTAACTTTGAAAAATGTGAATTTTGCAGATCCACATTAAAATTTTTAGGTCATGTTATTGACAAATCTGGTCTTCATACCGACCCTGACAAAGTTGAGGCAATAACTAAATTTGAGCGTCCAACTACTGTTACTGGAGTAAAAAGATTCCTTGGACTTATAGGATGGTATCGACGATTTATCCCTAATCTCTCCACCTTTTCTGCTCCCATTACTGAGTTAATTAAGGGACGGGTTAAACGTCAAACCATCACTTGGACTCCTAACGCTATTGAGTCATTTGAAAGTTTAAAGAAACTATTAGTTACAGCACCTGTTTTAGTTAGTCCCAACTTTGAAAAGAGATTTTTTATACACTGCGATTCATCAGGTTACGGTTTGGGAAGTGTTTTGACACAGGGTGAAGGTGATGATGAACGACCCATTGCGTATGCATCTAGAACCTTGAACAAGGCTGAACGAAATTATTCGACAACGGAGCGTGAATGTTTAGCGGTCTTATTTGGTATCGAAAAGTTTCGACCCTATGTTGAGGGTACTCAGTTTACAGTTGTGACCGATCATTATTCACTTTTATGGCTCATGAATATGAAAGATCCAGCCAATAAATTAGCCCGTTGGTCCGTTCGTCTTGCTCAACATTCTTTCGACATCCAGCATCGCAAAGGTCAACTGCATGTAGTTCCAGATGCCTTGTCCCGTGCTCCCTTGGAAGTCTCTTCATTAGTCTTAACTGATGATGACTTGGATCCCTGGTATCGGCGCATGCTGATCAGCGTTAGAACAAATCCGCAACTTTATCCAGACTGGCGTATTGAGTCAGATCGTCTGTATAAGCTCATTACAAACAAACACGACGTTATTTCAAATTTGGTTGAATGGAAACAAATTATTCCTAAACCTCGTCGTAATGAAATTTTGAAAATGTGTCATGACGATCCTACGTCTGCACATTTAGGTACATTAAAAACTTTTAATAAAATTCTAGAGCTTTATTACTGGCCTAAGTTGCGTACTGATGTTGCTCGCTACGTGCGTCGTTGCTCTGTTTGTCTGGCTTCTAAAGCTTGTCAAGGTGCACGCTACGGACTTATGGGTAAAGAGAAAAAGGTTCGTTTTCCTTTTCAATGTCTTTCTATCGACTTAATGGGTCCATTTCCCCGTTCTGCAAAAGGTAATACTGTATTACTTGTAGTTTGTGACTGGTTCACGAAATTTGTATTAGTCAAACCATTACGAAAAGCTACGGCTAATGCCATCTGTGAGTTTTTGGAAAATGAAGTATTCCTTCTATTCGGTACACCGATGATTTGCCAAGTCGATAATGGTCCCCAATTTACGGGTAAAGAATTTCAAGAACTAATGAACAACTACAAGATTTCACATGTGTGGAAAAATGCCAACTACCATCCACAAGTAAATTTTGTAGAGCGATATAATCGAGTCATTGGTACTGCTATTAGGTCTTATGTCAAGCGTGATCATCGTAGTTGGGATGTAGAAATTTTTAAGATAGCACATGCTTTAAGATCTGCTACCCACGAAGTTACGGGGTATACACCATCATTCTTAAATTTAGGTCGCACTGTTCCGATAAACGGAGATTATTACGGTCGCATCCAACAGTTTAAAGAGGATGATTTAACCCTTGCTAACCGTGAAAGCGTCGCGCATGATATGCGAAAGTTAAATGGGGTGTTTGAAGATGTTACTAAGCGATTGCATAATGCTTATATTAGGGGGGCTAAACATTATAACTTGCGCAAGAGATCCATCAATTTTCGAGTAGGTGACATAGTTTGGCGGAGAAATTTCGTACTTTCTAATGCTCCGAATAAAATTAGTAGTAAGCTATCTCCTAAGTATATCAAATGCAAGGTTCGCGAGGTTACTGGCCCATTAACTTATCGTTTAGTCAACGAGCGTGGTAAAGATGTAGGTGTCTATCATATTAAGGACTTAAAATCACATCCCGATGACGACGATGATCGAATATCTGAAAGGGGTTAATTTCTACATTACATGGGAGGAGGTTGGGTAATGTCGTCTCTTTTTGATCATGTTCCATCTCAGATCATATAAAACAGCCCGTAAGACATTCCATCAGTCTTACCATTTCCTTATTTGTGTTGGCATTTATGGGGTTAGCGGACTTCGTGCTTAGTGCAGGCAGGGTGGCCGGTTGGTTGCTTTCTGACGGGATTGACTACACCTCAGTGGGGTTGGTCAGAAATCTTAGTTGGGGGGTAATCGGCTGGTTTTCCTCCTGTTACGGGCACGAAGGGTCGTTGGCCGTATTCTTGTCGACACATCAACTTATTGATCACATTCCATCTCAGATCATATAATAAAAAATCCCGTAAAACATTCCATCCGTTTTACTATTCAGGGTTAAGGGTTTTTTATTCTTTTATTTTTTACTCCCTGGTTTTTTTTACGTCATAATTAGTGCAGACCATCTAGCCACTAATTATTCCAACGGAATTTATTCCAACGATTCCGGAGAAGCTGTCAAAGTCTTGGTAGGACGATCTGTTGATCAAATATTCGTTTGATCAAATTATTTAATTATTTTGTTTATTTTGCAAAATACCATTTCCTTTGAGATGAGAACAATGAGTATCTCACACTGGAAAGTAGAATTAGTTGAAGATAATTTTTTTGTTTGACTATTCTCGAATGGATCCTATGTGACCCATTCCCAGGTTGATTATCAGACGTTTGTTTGTCTTGATGTCCCTAAATTTTTTTGTATTCACTTTTTTCGGTGCAGGTCCAATGCGGGCTGCCCATTTTGTACTTATTGATTTTTATCTGAGACAAAATCACACACTATATGGTTTTCAGTAGCTACTGTTAGCTCCACCATTTGGTTTTCGCTTCTGCGGATTTACGATGGCGTTTCGTCATTTGTGTGAATAACCATACAATTATTACTTTATTCTTAATCCTATAGAGATTTTTTTATTTTATTTTTTTATTGAAATATTTTAAGCTCATTTTTTTTACTTGTTAAGCTTGATATTTCTATCCTACCATTACTGCGACAAACTCTCTCCTCACCACAGTACGGTTTCTTCTGTAAATTCACAGTTCGTTGTAAATATCAACTACTTTATCTGATCTTTTTAGATCTTGGCCTGCGGCCAGATCGCTTAGTTGGGGGGTGTGTAACAAAATTTATCTATTTTTGTCACCTATAATGGCCTATTTTATAATAATAAAATATAATCACCTATATTGAATAAATTATTCAAATTGTTACTCCAAGCGCCATCTCTCATTTCATTTTTGCAACGTACTTGATAGTACAGGGTACGAACGCTCACGCGCGCCGTCAGACATTGACTTTGGTTTTGAAGTGCTATACGACAGGTCGATATTTATTGATCGTGTGAAAATCGATATTTTATCGGTCGATTTTCGTTACAAAATTAGTAATACGCAATAGTTAATTCCACCGTCATTACGGATTTCGTGAATTTAGTGCGTAGCTATTTTGTTTTAGCCAGTTCAAGCATTTTATGGAAAAGTATTCGATTCGTTATCGCGAACGTCCATTTTTTTATCATTATCAAAGTACAAAGCATTGCCAACTATATTTTATTTGGTAACATTCGTCTGGTGACGATTTTGACAGCTGTCTGTGTTTACCTTTTTTGGAAGTCGATTGTTATTGTCATCGCAGCTTCAGTTTTTATGATCGTATATTTTTGGACGATCACATTATATTACTTGAATCGCCATCGTGTACCATACTATCAACGCAGCGGAGTGCCGCCTGTCCATCTTCGAATCCGCCTGTCAGAACCTGCTCGTCGAGTATTACGTCGGTGTACAACAGTCCGAGGATTCTAGATTGGGAGCCATTGGAAGTCAACACCAACCACTACGTTCCACACAAGGATTATTGCTGTCGTTATTATATTGTAAACTCATCTTGAGCTCAGGTGAGACAAATTTTAATATTCTTGTTTGGATTTTCTTGTGGTATTGTGGTAATAAATCACAGTCAATTATTTGTATTGACGGGTATACCATTCTGGTGTCCCGTATTGTGTCACCTTTGACGTACCGTTGTCACAATCAATTAACGTGCTTCCTGTTCTTGGCACGTCACTACCACAAGCGTTTATCATTGTCGATATCGATTTAATTTTCAATAAAACGTTATTGTTTAACCATTGTTTTATTTTTCGACGAAGAGTATCCTCGCATTTTTTCGGCACAACACAGAGTGGAATTTTCATTGGACTTACGACCCTCGCTTCCAGGCTACAGCGAGTTGGCTTATACGAACATCAGGGTACCACGAATATAAGTAGGAGTTTTACTTCTGCGTGGTCTTGTTTGCCTTTCCAAACCGTTCTCTCATTAGGAACGGAAAGGAGGGAAAACAGAACAACCCATCGACTGCACCTAGCATTGGTGGGGTGCGAATCGCGGGACTTCTCAGAGCTCGGTCATCGAGCGGACGTCCCTGGTTCGTAGTGCCGGCCATTGTTGGGGAGTTCTGGTCGGTGGTGAGGCCGAGAGACCGCCTAACGGCTGCGGTCATACTTAGCAGTGTCGACATTGTGGGTCAGGCTGGGGGTGAGCAACAAAGTGGAGGCAGTACAATGGGCCCGGTAGAGTGGCCTAAGTGCGTGCAAGTTAATACTTGCCCCGCCCCCGAAATCCAGAATCCAGAATCCAGAAGAATGACCCTTCCAAATTCAAATTTCCTTATTGTAAATGAGCAAAATTACTCCAACTTCGAAAATTAATGTCAAGAAACAATATATAACAAATTGAAAAAGGAAACCATTAAATTAAACAACATCAAAATTCGAGAATGGAAAATGGATAGTGATATCAACAAAACCGATTATTGGACATTCAAAAGTGTAAAAAATAAAACGTGAAAATTTAAAAAAAAAAGAAACATATGTGATCGAATTAACCAAACTCCGCGAGTTAAAATTAAACGACATCAAGTTACAAAAATCCGAAACAAAAATTTAAAAAACCTAAAATTCTTTGAAGTATTTGACAAAGGAACTTGTAGTGCTAATTTAGAAGTGAACCCTCGGAACTGTCCACAGTCGATTTAAGTGAACTCAACAAAATCCAAAGTGAATTTAATAACCAAAAGATTCAAAAAAAAAATTTTTATTTTACAGTGATACAATTTAAAGTGTTTGGACAATTTTAATTTATTTTATCATTTCTATTTTATCATTTTTATTTATTGTTTATTGTTAATTATAAAATCTTCATTTGTGTAAGAAAGGTATAAACATTATCAGCCTGAAAATCAAATCACAACATCAAACGTCATCGAATTGGACACTGCTGAAAAATTAGTCACCGATAAGCTCCGAATTTTTCATCTTATGAGGGGAGAAGTTATATTCCCATAAAATATTATGTAACTTAGTAATTTTCCATAAATGATGTAATCAGGAAATGCCAATGTTATAATTATTTTTCATTGCTGATTTAAGCAAAAAGAATGTTCTCGAACATTCTTCAATTATAAATTTCGCTCAATAAACAAATTTGGCATAGCACATAAAAACTCAAGTTAATTAAATTTCAATCAGTATTCTAAGGGTATTCCACGAATATTCATCATGTAATTATTATATAAGTTTATGCTAAGGTGTATTTATGTTAGTTTGTAATTTGAAAATCTATAAGTTAAATTATTTTGTGGAAATTAATAATCATCAATAAAAAAAACAAACCAATAAATTTGAAAGTGTTATTTTTTATTAAATTAAGTGAAATAATATAAAAGGTTACTTGCCGAACCGTACCACTTAAAGACACGATTTTTTTTATAAAATGAAGATATTGAAGAGGCCTTTTCAGTGAGTTTTTTTATATTAATAATTAAGGTCACAAAATGGGGGCCCTGATTAAACTTTCATTAACCTATTAGAGTTCTTGTATATCTCGTGTGCTTCCATTCGGTCGTCTCAGTTTCGCTCCTCGTTTCTTGCAGGCTCACTTCCGTCCGTTAACCGCTTTTCTTTCTGCTTCTATTTCATCCCTTTATCGTTAAAAAAAATAAAGAACGGCCTTTTAAGAATGGACTTCGTTCGATTTTTACGTTCTCCCCAGCTCTTCCTCTCATATTCGAGTTTGGTTTTTGTTCCTTTACCGTATAGCAGTCTGTACTTTCTTTCATGTATCCTCTTTCTTTTGCGTCTATTGTCCTTCTTACCACGTCTTTTTCTATTGCTCCTTTCCGACATTAGTTCGCATTTTATGCGCTGTCCCAAGTTCTCCCTTGTTCTTACAGTAGGTATTTGCATTATTCCCTTTTATCGAAATTTTCTGTCTAATAATCCTTTTTCCTATACTATCCGCAATTCATTCCATCCTATCTGTCTTACATTATCAGTGTGCTCACAAGGTTGTGAACTGTATAACCATGGCGTAAATTCAGAATTTTGAATCAAAATTTATGTGTCTCGATAGAGTCAAATCAGTTTTATTTATTCATGTGCATTCAGTTCTACACTACGTAAACATCAATTTAAATTTTTTTACGTATGTACTTTAATTTCTATATATGTATAAGTTCAGTTTTTGCAAAATTTTCTACGATGTGATGTAAATTTTTGCCAGTGATTTCAGATAAAGATAAGCTCTTGTCGAAATCATAAAATATGAGTTGTAGTTTTAAATATTTCAGGATTTTTATCTGAATTTTATTTCAATTAACGTAAAAAAACTCCATCGAATCCATGTTAGTAAATTCGAAATCAAAATTTAGTGTACCTTAGAATTTGCAATAAATTTTCAAAGACTTTCAGGAAATTTTAGAGAATGTCATAGGACTACCAAAGAATGCGTCAAAATCTCCAGAATTCATTGGGACTTTCAGGAATTTACAAAAAATGCCAAGAGACTACCAAAGAATGCAAGAATACCGTGAACTCCAAAATTTTTGTACAGCAGACTTCCTCTCCAAAATTTATGGAACACGAGAAACCAAAATTCTCAAAAGTCGCGACTTCTGTTCTTTTACTAAAACATCAATTCGTTTAGTTTGCGTTCCATTTTGCAAAATTCAAGATTTTCAAATAACTTCATTTTTTATCAATTACCCAAGGTTACTTAAACCTTGATTAAAAATTAAAAAATTGAAAGCTTTCCTTTTTTTTTCGTTTCTTACAATCTCTGTATATTTAAACAAGAAGTTATATGCCTCTATCCATTTCAGGAATATACATATATTCTATTAAAATCTTTAATAGTTTATTTTATTAGAGGGGGGAAAGTGTATAGTTTGAAATTAAATTACCCGAAACCAAATATAATAAATCAACCCTGTTTTTATATCAATAACACAATATCATGACAATTATTATTATTATAAGGCATTCTCAACGAAAGGACTCAATGAGAAACTCATTTTTTAGAGTGAAAACTATGAATTCCGAGAACATTAAGGCACAATTTTTCGATCTCTGGTTATTTTTAACCAAAGAGTTATTGCTATCAAAATAATTGTTTCAAAAATTGGTTAAAAATAACTCGAGATTGAAAAATTCGACATATTGTACTTAAATTACAAATGGCAATGAATTTTCTTTTCACTTGTTCGTAAAAATGTTCTCACCTTCATTTTATGTTGAGTTTCGCTTAAATTACTTAATTTCATTTATGCCTTAAAAACCACCGATTTTAGATAAAAGATAAAAACAAAATCTAGTGTGTAGATAACTGCACGGTCTTAAAAAAAACATTTAACTATTAATACTAAAACATGAATAGCTTTTTTGTAGATTAATTGGACCTTTTTTGTGTAATTATAAAATTTTTAAATTGGACTAAAAAATAAATAAACTATTAATTATCTTCAAATTTAAATGGCCCGAAACGTACTATAAAATTTTTATAAAGAATAGTTTCGTTTAATTAAAAAATTGTTTTATTTACTTTAAAGCGTTTGGATTCAGAGTTTATTGCTTAAGAACATAGCATGGATAGTGAGGATATCTTGTATTTATAAATATAAAAATAATAATCATATTTTACCTACAATTAAGAATAAATAATATTTATAGCAAGAAATCTGTATGTATTGTTGTGGTCCCCCCCCCCTTGGCTATTTGAGAAATTGCCAAGAAAAGGATTCCCACTTCGAACACTTCTCTCTTTATCTCAGGATTACTCGCTTAAATTACGTCTTATAAGCCAACAGTCAAAAGAAAACAATCGGATAACCAAAACACATTTAATAACATCAATATTAAATTAACAAAATCAACAACAACATAAACATAAAAATCGAACAACTTAATTAAAGAAATTTTATGCTAACCTTTTATATAGCGTTAATCACCCACACACGTCCTATTTATAAGCTCTCTAAACTCGTTTCTCTTTATTTTCTTCTGCGGCTATCTTGTCGCTTCTTTAAATTTAATTAATTTAAATTTAAATTGGTTTAAATTTTTATCTTCGTTTATTATCAACTCGCACTTCCAATTTGCGACTCTCCTTTTCATGCGTGCATTCGCACTCCCATTTATTTATTATGCGATTATTTTTTGCTTCCTTAATTTACTCTCTCTTTATATGAGACCGTTTTGTAGCCACTTTCAATTTTAACTCTCTCTTTATATGAGACCGTTTTTGTAGCGTCTTTTAATTAAACTCACTCTTTATATGAGACCGTTTTTGTAACTTCTTTTAATTGAACTCCTCTTCATATGAGACCGTTTTTGTAACTTCTTTTAATTGAACTCACGATTTTTCGACCATCTCGGTCGCTTATTTTCATCGAATCCCCGATTTTTCGACTATCTCGGTCGCTTCTTTAAATCAAAACTCCTGTTTATATCTCCATGACAACCTCTTCTTTTTTTATTCATATTTGATTTTTTTCTCATTATTTTGTCATGTCTTTTGTGTTGCCTATCCAAGTTATCTTCAGGCGTTTCATTTTTATCATCACAAAAACTTAATCTAATGGCGTTTTCTACTCGCTAATGTGCAGTGCGCACTGGATAAGTGCTCATACGTCATTGCACTTCTTTAGTTTTGATTACCGTGCATAAAATTGCACCGCCAGTGAAACATAAACTTCGTTTTCAGTGCATTATTTTGCTCTGTATATTTAAAAACTCCGGAGTTTTTGTTTATTTCGGTTATTTGTTTATATTTTAATTTATTATTTGATATCCATCAGTGTAAATAATTATGATGTAAGATACGAGACTCGTCGTTCAATTTTTAATAAATAATAAAATGGTAGACATAGAAGCGCCCGATCACTACACTTATATTCAATTAAAAGGTAAGGTAAAACTTAAAGTTTTACCTTATTTCGATGATTACATTCACTAAAATTATTAACATAACCACAAATTTTTATGTTGTTTATCAACACCGTAGGCCACGCCTTTGCACTGAAACTGTTGCACTGACCCTACGAGCCGGGGCAGAAATTTTGCACTGCAATTGAACTGAGTGCAATTTTATAGCCCAGCAGAAAACGAAACACCGTGTCGGTGCAAAATGGGCGTGTACTAAAAAC
Source organism: Podabrus alpinus (assembly GCA_932274525.1). Lineage (NCBI taxonomy): Eukaryota > Metazoa > Arthropoda > Insecta > Coleoptera > Cantharidae > Podabrus > Podabrus alpinus. The sequence continues at coordinate 67,868,922 of OW026454.1, forward strand.
GCGAGTGAAAAACGCTACATGAAAAAAGTGCAGTAAAATGTGCACTCAGTGCGCACTCAAATGTCGAGTAGAAAACGCCATAACAAAACTTAATCTAACAAAACTTAACTAAAACATATTAAACTCTCCGACCGTTTACTTTTGCACTGTTCGCCCATAATAGGAGTAACACGGTGGACACAACAGTATATTCGGTTATGAACGTTTTTCGACATTTTCCCGATACCTCCCTGACTCTGCTCGTTGCGTGTTGAAAATGTGTGACGAGCACAGAGGACCTACAGCTTAACGTGGATTCCGAACCACGGGAATAGACTATTTTTACACCGCCTACGCCATCAGGGAAGTTCTTTAGCCATAAATAATGTTATCTGGGGCTAGCAGATAGACATTTGGTGAGCGAAAATTTCTTCTATAGATAGCACATCACAGGATTTGAACCCGTGAATCTTGGCTTGAAAGCGAACACGCTAACATTTCAGCCATTCGCTCACCTAGCAAGAAATCTAACATTTTTATTTTGCCATGGGGACCTATTTATAGGGTTGCGGAACAAGTTTTAGGGTACCATCAGCCCAACCTTAAAGCCACCACTGTTTAGGTTATTGTATTTACAATAGATGATCTGAGGAATTATTTTAAAAAGGTTATTTTTTCGAAAAGAAAGTTCCAAGAGCGGTTCCAATCATTATATTTTCAAGTTTCGGCAGAATACAATTTTTAGAAATAATCCAAGCGGTTCCGGCTTATAATAATATTATGTACATCATGAACAGAGAGTACGAATACAAATGATACTTCAAAATTGAAAAACATGGAGTTTAATAATATAGAACTTTTAATTATTTTAAATTAACCTTAACTTAATTGAGTTGAACCCATAATAATTTTTTTTGAATAATTCCACCTCTTGGCATTTTAACCAGCTTCAATCGCTTGTTAAAAGAATTGCACGCAGAAATTGCATAGACATTTCATCCCAAATTTTTATGATGTTTTTTTTAATTGTTCCAATTTGCTCAATTTATAATCTCTAAGTTTTGACAATATAATATAATGATCAGACAAAATAATTCAATGGATTCAAATAAAAGGAATGAGGCAGGGAATTTGCGATTTACATTTCCTTTTCACCAAAAATGTTTTACCACTCCACCGTGGGCAACAGTTGCTATACCTCCCTAAGGCATTAGGTTTTCCAAATTTGCATCAATTTATATAATACTAGCTGGCACGGGCGGCATCCGCCGCCCTTAGCCATCTAGACCCAGAATAGATCCGAGAAGGCCATAGTTGTTCGGCCTTCGGCCTCACAGGGGGAGGACCATAATAGATCGCTGAAGGCCATAGTTGTTCGGCCTTCGGCCTCACAGGGAGAACTATAATAGATCCGTGAAGGCCATAGTTGTTCGGCCTTCGGCCTCACAGGGGGAGGACCATAATAGATCCGTGAAGGCCATAGTTGTTCGGCCTTCGGCCTCACAGCCCGGACCATAATAGATCCGTGCAGGCCAAAGTTGTTCGGCCTTCGGCCGCACAGGGCGGACCATAATAGATCCGTGAAGACCATAGTTGTTCGGCCTTCGGCATCACAGCCCAGACCATAATAGATCCGTGAAGGCCAAAGTTGTTCGGCCTTCGGCCTCACAGGGCGGACAATAAGCCATATGTCATCTGTCATCTGTCATCTGTCATCTGTCATCTGTCATCTGTCATCTGTCATCTGTCATCTGTCATCTGTCATCTGTCATCTGTCATCTGTCATCTGTCATCTGTCATCTGTCATCTGCCATCTGCCATCTGTCATCTAGATCCAGAATAGATCCGAGAAGGCCATAGTTGTTCGGCCTTCGGCCTCACAGGAGGAGGACCATAATAGATCCGCGAAGGCCATAGTTGTTCGGCCTTCGGCCTCACAGGGGAGGACCATAATAGATCCGCGAAGGCCATAGTTGTTCGGCCTTCGGCCTCACAAGGGGAGGACCATAATAAATCGGTGAAGGCCATAGTTGTTCGGCATTCGGCCTCACAGGGCGAACCATAATAGATCCGTGAAGGCCATAGTTGTTCGGCATTCGGCCTCACAGGGCGAACCATAATAGATCCGTGAAGGCCATAGTTGTTCGGGCTCACAGGGGGAGGGCCATAATAGATCCGTGAAGGCCATAGTTGTTCGGCCTTCGGCCTCACAGGGCGGACCATAATAGATCCGTGATGGCCATAGTTGTTCGGCTTTCGGCCTCACAGCCCGGACCATAATAGATCCGTGCAGGCCAAAGTTGTTCGGCCTTCGGCCTCACAGGGCGGACAATAATAGATCCGTGAAGGCCATAGTTGTTCGGCCTTCGACCTCACAGGGGGATGACCATAATAGATCGGTGAAGGCCATAGTTGTTCGGCCTTCGGCCTCACAGGGCGGACCATAATAGATCCGTGAAGGCCATAGTTATTTGTATTATTTTGAGCGTTGAAATTACTAAATTCTAATATATTAATTTGTTAGTGGTTTGCATTTTTCGAATTAAAGCCGCCATCCCCGCCATCTGTTGACAGTATTTTGAATCACAGACAGTACGTCAGATTAATTATTTGACAAATTAAATTTTTTGTCAAACTTGTGATTTGATTTTCGAAAAAAGCGAATAACTTTTTTCCCCGCTCGAATTTCTTCTCCATATATGCGAGAATAGTTGCGCCTGGAGCTACAAAATAACTGTGCAAAATTTGGTCGAGATCTGTCCACGGGTCTAGGAACGTATAGCGAACAAACAAACACGCAAACACGCACGCAAGCAAGCAGATCTTCTCTTTTATATATTTAGATATATGAAATTTTATTTACAGATTAACCATACCACATCATGTCGTGGGTAGAGTTTACAGCTAAAGTGGGATCTCTAATTTTTCTCCTTTTGACATTTCCCATATCAATTCTCTTTTGCTTCAAAGTAAGTATAACTTTTAAATTATCATTTATATTTTTACATATAACTATTTTTAAGTTGTGCGAGAATATGAACGTGTCGTAATATTCAGATTAGGACGTTTAAAAGAAGGAGGTGCAGCAGGACCAGGAATTTTTTTTATCTTTCCTTGTGTGGATACCTACATGAAGGTAGATTTAAGAACCATATCATTTAATGTTCCACCCCAAGAGGTGTGTATATCCTTGTTTGATACCTACTCCATATTTTATATTTACTTAATATAATATTTTCAGGCCCTTACAAAGGATTCTGTAACTGTAAAAGTGGATGCAGTTGTTTACTATAAAATAGCTGACCCTCTCAGTGCTATTGTTAAAGTTTCTAACTTTAGGTAATTAAATTTTAAGACAGAAACGACAAAAATTTCAATCTAAAAATTAACTTCCAGCGAATCCACCCAATTACTAACAATGACAACTTTAAGAAACATTTTGGGAACCAAGAATCTTACTGAAGTTTTATCTGACCGTGAAGCAATTTCTCGTTCTATGCAAGCAACATTAGATGCTGCAACGGAGGAGTGGGGCGTCCAAGTTGAAAGGGTGGAAATGTAAATGTACTAAATTGATTTTGAAAAGATTTTTTTACAATATTTTCTACAGAAAAGATGTAAGTTTGCCGCAACAATTGCAAAAAGCCATGGCCGCAGAAGCTGAAGCTTCTAGAGATGCTAGGGCCAAAGTTATAGCTGCTGGAGGAGAAATGAAAGCATCGCGAATGTTGAAGGACGCTGCAAAGGTTATCAGTGAATCTCCCGCGGCGATGCAGGTAAAATTTGGACCAAAACGCTTTAAAACTTTTGATTATAACGAATTTTATTTTTAGTTGCGGTATTTGCAAACTCTCGATACAATATCAGCAGAAAAAAATTCAACTATTATTTTTCCGATACCCATAGATTTATTATCTCCGTTTATCAGACGTGATACTTAATTTTTCTGGCTTAACCGTTTCTTTATTTATTATATTATATCTTATCTTAGAACCAAAAATGTACTTTTTTGTGCCATGTTGTAATAAGCGATGTATAATCATATAATAAATAGAGTTTACATGAGAAAAATCGAATAAATTGATTAGGAAGTAACAAATGCAAAATTACCAATGTATTTTTTATGAGAAATTCAGTGTGAACGACTCGAGCATTACTGCTTAAAATAAAAACAAATGTAAAATTTCACAAACGTTTTAGTATGAAATTTTAAAAATACAGATAAAACTAATAATATACATTTAAAAATCATTTCATTTTTTTGAAACACCTTTTTGATGCCTTAAAGCTAAACTATCAAGAGGCTGCGCAGGAGTAGCATTTTTAAGAGGCTTACTAATTTTAAAATTATTGTTTAAATAAAGCGGCACAGTAATTTCTATTTTGTTGGCCTTATTGACCATTTTAACATGTTTGGGTAATTTTGGTTCTACTTTAGTTTCATTTTTAATTTCATCACCAGCAGCAATTTTAGTATTAGAAACCGTTATCTTCAGTTGTGTATTCGAATTTTGAACTCGGGGAATCCCCGTCTCAATTTTCTTTTTGCAAATTGTACAACTGCTTTGACCATACGGATCCGCATTTAAAGGTTTCGGAATTAAACGTTCATTGAGGATAAATTTATGCACGCATTTATGTTCAGGAATATTCGAGTCATCTTTGGGTGTTGTAGAATGACAATCAAAATAGTTTTCTTTGCGGAAGGTATTAAGTTTTTGTAAATTTACATCGGTGTCTATATTTAAATCCAAAAATGTAATGTTACGGAGGTGATCCATTTTTGTGTTTGTTGCCGTGGATTTTTCACACGTTTTTGGGATCTCCAGGTTTTCATCGGATCTATGCGTACAGCAAGGAGGAAGAACCGGTTCTTCTTCTATGACATCATCAGCTTGGGCACCTTTATGTTCAGTTTCTAAATTTAGTAAGGTGATCAGTTTATCTCTACAACTATCCAATATATATTACTATGAGGAGGTTGGATCGTCCCTCGTCAATAGCAATTCTTATTACTTTTAAGGAAAAACGGAATTTCCGTTGTCGAAAAATTGAAATCTTTGATAAATTAAATATTGCCTCGGCTAACCTTGCTTTAAATTGCATAAGACTCCTTACCTGCAGAGTAGGTTCTGTAGAAATTTCCTCTTTATCTTAATCTGTGAAGTCAATAATCGAGAATACAAAAATTCCCAAATAATGATCCAAAAATTCAACAAAAATGTAATATATTTCAACAAATTAATTATTAAACACATAAATAAATGATAAATGTTTTCTTTATTAATTCTACCCCACAAAGTAATATTAAAATTAACGTTTTTTATTCCGTTGCACTTTTTAAATTTACCGCGAATCGTATACGCAAATATATAGTTTTTTTTAATGGTTCGCTTACCGATAATTGGTATCTTTCTTGCATTTATCTGCATCCACTCGTACGGTTAACCTCTTTTATCAACTCGTGACCTCGTGCTTTTCGCTACAATTGCATCTCAATCCACCTTTACTGGTTGCAATAATCTTGAGAAATCGTTGCACTTTTCCACTGATTTTATATCTGGTAAGTAAAATTTTACCTTAATTTTTCTTATATGCACGTATAATAACGTGTTTAACCACTGTTCACTTTCCAGGTTCCTAAATTTTGTACTTTTTACAAATTTTTTAATTATTTAAGTCGGGAGTCAAAATTAGCACGACCACCCGCTTTTAATATCGTTTGAGGAACTCTTTTGTTATTTTGTTATCCCCTTGGATACCAAAATATTACATACTTGATCAACAATCTTGATGTGTAAGTATTTTATTTTCATAAAATGTCACGTGTCACTTTACTAATATTTTTCGATTCTGTTTTTAGGTTAACCACTTTTTGACCCGATTGTTCAAAATTCGAAGCATTCCACCACGTTTATCGAGATTTAAACTTTATGTTCGTACAACGTTATATTCACAACTACTAACTAATATTTTAACTAAACAAATAACAATTTTTAAATTTCCTACAAATAAATTCAGTTCACAATTTTATCAGGATCTTATTTGGTTTTGTTTACATTTTGATTTTTAAACTTTTGTATTCCTTGCAATTTTACTTTATCTAATGTATTTTACCTAACCGATTTGAATTAAATTTTGTTTATCACTCTTTTGGGTACGAAATCTTATGCATGTTCGTGGTTCTTTTTATTTAACGATTCAGTAAATTGCCATTGACGTACCGATCTCCTTGGATCACCGCAATATCTTTATATTCCTTCTCGAATACTTTAGGAGCTTTAAACTCTTCGTACACTTGCCTGGGGGTGGTAAACCGTAAAGATGTAACATCTTCATGTAAACAACACTCGGGTTGATTTGGTTTTATTGAAATTTGATCACAAACAAAATTTGTCAAAAAATCACATGGGACGTATCTTTCTCGTGCACTGTTGTAATCGTATCCGTTATATTTGTTAATACGATGTAACATCCTGCGTCTTGAAGGATTCAATTTGTACTCGTATCTTGAATCCAATTTTTTAATTAGAGCTGGCGTAACAGGCGATTTGTTGCAATAGCAATTGCTGCAGCTGTGTCTTGGTCGGTTTGAATAAATCGTGTAACATTCATTTGATACTAAAAGCGGTACTTGCATACCATCACTAGCACGATCTTCGCCATACGAGAGACTTTTGGAAATTTGATGTTGTTCAGTTTTCAATACGCCAGATATACTTGAAGAATCATTTCGCGACTGCCAACTGGACTTGACGAGTTTATTTAAGAAATCAGTGGAAGTTTGCCTGAAAGAAAAATTTGATAACTTTTTGAATGTATTAATGGTAATGTTAAAAAGATAATTTACGTATTGGACTCACCTACCACTTAGACATGGATGTAAGATTTATTAAAGCAATTTTTCTTCATTATGTGCACTATTTTGGAATTAACAAAATAATTGTAAAATGTTGTATAAGGTTTTCGATGTTTAGTATTATAATATTAAATGAATGTATATAAACGTCTCTGACATACTTCCGAATAAAATTACTTTATTGTTGGTGTTGCTGGGCAACTCAGTCAACACCTGCTCTTCGTAATTTATCACCCCTAACGCCCTAACTATTAAACCGTTTACGTAGGGCCGTATTAAAATTGATTTCTTGAATTTATTTCACATTTAATTTATTTCAACGAATTTTTTATTTACCGTTTTTTCTAAGATTTTTAAAGATAAACGAATATTTTTGAAAACAAAAACGTCGAAGTATTTTTGAAAATAAATATAATTTTATTCGTCTTCATTTTAATTATAGGACATTATCATCGTTAAACTTCCTGGATTAGGCTAAAGCCTGTTCCGACGTCCATCGTTTCCTCGTTCGCCCAACTTCCCTTATTCCATTAGGATGGTATCCCATTATCAATTTTTCTGGTTCACTATTGTCCATATGCTCACAACATCGTTGTCGGAAAGTCTTAATAAACTTTAGCAGTGGTTTAATGTTCAGCTCGTGTAGCGAGTTCTTCGTTTCGTATTCTGCCAATTTAGGTGCAGCCCTTTGTAGCTTTCAGAAACTGAATCTCTGCAGTTTGAAGTCTGCTCTCGTCTTTTTTACCCAAACATCCGCAGGTCAATGTTGGTATTGTTGCAGTTTTGCAGAATTGTGTCGCATATAGCTCTAAATCTATCTGTTTAGTTTGTTTTGTCTGTTGTTGTTTTTTCCATTTTTAAATAAAAATTCGAACTTGTTCAGTTATGTTGTTATATCGTATATGACAATATCTGTCCTTATTGGATCTTTTCCGGCAAAAGCCATCGTTTTTGTCTTCTTTATTGATATTTTGATATAACATAGGAGACGTAATTTGGGAATGATTTGGAGATCATTTACCGTTTCACACCACTTGGTCATCAGCATAAACCACTGTAGCTAGTTTTCCGTTGTTGTTAACTTGAATTTCTTTCTTGGGTTCATTGTCCACCTCAGCTTTCCAATAATTGAAAAGCGTTGGAGACAGACCACATCCTTGCCGAACGCTTTGATTGGTTGATATTCCTTCAGTAAGTCTCTCCTCAAGTCGGAGTGTTATTGATGTTATATTTTCTTAAAGTTGTTTATAAGATGTTATGGGTATCTTCTTCTTCCCATAATGTTCTAAAGCTTTTGTCTATTTAATTTATCGAAGGGTTTCTCAAAGTCCACAAAGACTACATAAATCTCTCTAGTGTATTTGCGGTGCTTTTCAATTAATTCTTGGTGTACAAAGATATTAATTAAATTTTGGGGTTTCTGGCACAATAGTAGGGCTATGGGCATTCAGATACACTCAGCATAGCCAACAGGAGCCCCAGGGTGCCGACATGGATGACATCATGTTTACATAAGCAACCAAATAAAGGCAAAAACACATTGAAAGCCGAAGTCCTTCGAGGTAGTATTTTTCAATATCAAATGACATCAGCTGAGAATTACCACGCAGGTAAAGCGAAGTCGGGAGATCCCCCAGGATACCGCGGGCCAGCGTTTCTAGAGCTCCTTCGGAACTTCGCTGGAACTTCTTTGGATCACTGAACTTCGGTGCTCACGGCGGGGGATTGCGAAGTTTTAAATTTGCTAAAAATTAGAGCTACAAAGTTCTTAGCTTCTCCCTACCTAAGGTCATCGTGAGTAGTGAAGAACCACACCCTACTCGAGGTACGCCTGTCTAGTAAAACACGACGGATCTAGCCCAGATAAGATCGAAAAATAATTCATTCCTAATAGAATAAAGGAAATATAAGCTTCTTTTTCTTATTTGTAGGTCCATGACCTGTTTTTTTTAACTAATTCATTGAATTAGTTCTTTGAGCAGTGGTTTTTACATCTTAGGTAGCTTGCTAGGCTTCCGTTCGGTGTGCCTGCACACTGTTTTTATTGTTCTGATGGCAAATCATTAACACAGGGGGACTGACGGCTTTACATACCCTCCCAAGAAGACGGTCAAGAAATTATTGATGCGCTAAAGAATACTCAAGATACCGACAAAACAAATGAGGAAGAACTCAACACGTAGCAAATCTTCAGGATATCAATTAAAGACATATTAGAACAGGCAATAACAAAATTAAAAAACAGAAAATTTCCTGACATTGACATCACTAATGAGATGATAAAATACAGCGGAAGTGCTCTAACAAAAGAATTATAGACCATGGCTTGATTTCTTGCTTTAGGTGGGATTGTAGGATATTTTGCGAGCAGCGCTCGCCTTACTCCCTTCACCGGGTGCTTGCGAAGCTTATTTTGAATGCAATGTAAATTTAATAATTTAAGTGTGGTCTTCGAGGAAGATTACAACCGCGGCTGAACTGATAATATACAGACCATATTTGGTAAAATAATAAAAAGTGGAAAAATACCAAAACGATGGAATAAAAGCACAACCATCCTTATATTGCAAAAGGGGGAGAAAACAAATCCGAGAAACTATCAGAAAATATGCCTAAGTTCTATACAAAAGCTACTGACAAAACTGATATCGGATGAGATTGAGCAATAGCAGTTCCGACAAAATCGGTTCATCATAGATGCAATATTTTTGTTAAAATCTTAAAACAAGGAGATATTGACCCAAGAATTATAACCATTATCAAAGAATGGAAATGGGTAGTGGCACGAATATCAGTGTTAATAATAAATTAACTGAAAGTGTCCCCGTTGTAAAAGGAATAAGAGAGGGCGATAGCCTGAGTCCCATACTCTTTAATTTAATAATGGATGAAATAATGAGTATAATAATGAAATTATTAATAACAAAATAATGAGCACTGGAAGCAACGCAAGGAACTACAAAAAATGCGTAAGACCCATCATGACATACACTGCGGAGACAAAGGCGACGAGAATGAAGACAAAATAGCGGATGAGAACCGTAGAGTTATTGCGCGCAATAACTGGTTATACACTGTTGAATAGAAAAGAAGCAAAGAAATGGAATATGCGAGATAGATAACATAGTGAAATGGACAAGAGGTAGAAAAAGAAAGTGGAGGGACTATGTCAGAAAAATGACGGAGACCGACTACCAAAAGTACTCGTAGCTGTAGCGGGAAAGCTAAACACCCTAAGACTACAGGGAAAAACCCCCAAAACGATGGTATGATAGCTGGACATCGGAATCCTAGGAACGACAGAACTATTTGGCACCGTGTTGGGAAATACATAACGTCGTCTTAGAATAAGACCAAGAAGAAATTATATAGTATTCAAATTTGGTAGACACAAATTGAATATCTGCCGAATTCCTGTAGGGGCTTCATTCGTTAAAATTCAAATATGTGTGGTTTTTTGCAATTATCTCGAAAATGGCGAATCTAATAAAAAAAAATTGGTCCGACTCACTTATACCGGGTGAAGTTGCAAGAAAAAAGATTTTCCAATGGTGAAATTTATTCGAAAAATAAACACAAAGCGATTCGTCGCCTAAAAAGACCCAAAAACTCGTAATTTTTATATTTCAATTTCACACTGACACCTCCAAAAAGTTTGGTTAATTTAATAATTTGCTCAGTCTAAATGACTTGTATTCACAATTTGCGTAAGTGGCAGCCTACAATACTGCACCTATTAGGTCCCTATTGAACGTAGAATGCGATTCGTCAGTGGAAAGTTTCAATAATTTCGTTTAATATGCTGCTTTTTCAAATTTCACCCTGCACCGCCACATCGTAAATTTCAATCATTTCTTTAATTTCATTTGCTTTGGTAGAGATAAGTTGGGGGCGTAGCTAGTCGGCGCCGGTACGTACGCACTCGCAAAAGTCCAACTCGACTGACCTTGCCCATCAACGGTACCAAAAAGCTCGCTGCGCTCGCTTCCGAGTAGATTTATACAAAAAAGTGCTAAAATCAAAATCCATCAAACGACCTGTCAAAATTTATTAATTTTTAAAATTATCCGATATTAACTTTGACGTGCTTTCTTTTCTCTCTCTGTCGTTTAATGTGTGTGCGAGTGCAAAGGGAGAGGGTACGATTAAAAAAAGCATCCGGTTTAGTATGGTAAATGGTGGTCCAAAAGTAATAAACACCGTACTTTTTTTCATTTCGTTCACCATTTCCCTAATTTTGAACGGATTTTTACCATTTTTATCTGGCCTCTAAGTTCAGCCGTGATATACGTGCATACCAAATTTCATGACATTGTGTTTAGCGGTTTAAGCTGTGCGATTGATACTAATTTTTTCGCACAGAGTTACACACACACATACACACATACATGTACGTAAATGTTTGTGACATCTGTGAAATAGACCAACTTGTGACACTAGTAAGAAACAGCATACTATGGGATAGCTTGAAAGTGTATAAAAATTTGAGCTTAACTTTCGCCTTTATACACCCCGTAATAAGGTTTCTATGATCTCCTATATATGCATGCATTAACCACATTAGTGCCATCAGATGTCACATATATGCGCATATATGTTTAAAAACTGATATCAGTTTATGAAGGTGTGTGCTGTGTAAAGATGTCATAATTAATCTAAAAATAAAATTGCATTCAAAGCTTTTTTATATAGGAAACGTTTTCGCGCCAGTAGTGAAGTGCATAATATTATTTCATACTTCATATGAATTTATGAATCAGTAGGTAGTACACTTAGCACATAGTTTTTATTATTGTGAATAATTTATTATTATAAAGTTTTAATTATAGGTAAGTAATTATTAATTTATTGTTTTCTTAATAATATTGTAGGTCTACAATGTATACTAATATTTATCTTAAGTAGTCGGATATTTAACTTTAAATTTAATAATAGAAGATTAATGTTCAAAATGACCGTTGATAAAAGTGATTTTCATCACTCTTTAAACAACTACGTAATTTTCGGCAATTTATTTTTAAAATCGAAAAAATTAATCTGTCGTTTTTATAAAATTATTCGTAAATAATTTTAAAGTTAAAAATAGGTACTTAGCAAATTTTATATCTTACAGGGCGACCAGTCACCCGATATAACTTCCCTCTCATTAAATTTCTTTATATTAACACTAGGTTTGCAAATTCTTTCACCGAATATAATTTGAAATTTTTGTCAAAGAATTATTTGAACTTTCAATGAATGGAATATCATCTTTTACAGAGGTGTTGTGATTTTTTTTAAATTTTGAAATTTTCAAACTCTCTGAGCAAGTTACGTGTAGGATAAACCAACTTTACGAACATGGCTCTAATATTTGCTCGTACCGTTATGCATGTCCTGTATATTTTTATTAATACTTACAGAAAAACATAGCAGGATGGAAACAAGATCGGCAAGAATTATGGCAATGGCAAGCAAGGCTTTGGAAAGAAAAGATAGAATAAAATTGCAAGATTTAGATATTCCTTATTATGAATCAACCAAAGGAACAGAATCGTCAGAAAGGGATCTAGCTATACAAGGTATTTATTGCATTTGTTATTTGTGTTTGAGTAAATTCGATTAAAACAAAAACACGACGATTTAGATAACAAGGGAAAGTTTAAAAACCATCCTATTGGAATTTTAAATTTCATTACCCCCCCCCCCCCTAAAACTATTTAGAACTATTTTAAAACTATAAAAAAAAACTATATTTTACTGTACTGTTTTACGTTTGAAGAGAGATATTGCGCAAAAATTGATTTTGGCCGCCATTTTTTCAAGATGGCACAGCGAGCTATGCGTCCAAGAATATTTAAACTGAGAATATTATTCAGGACTTCTCAATTGTAAATTTATTATTAATTTTTTTCATTAGGATACTACAAGAATATTACAAACTTACAATCTCCTAAACCGGTTTGTATAGTGAGTCCATGGAATTCAAAAATTAAGGAAACCAATCAGGATATGAATGCAGCTCCAAACCACTCAAGAGCCCGAGTAAATTTAACAAGAATCTTTACAGATGAGATGAATTTACAATTTCCACATACTTCCACATTCACTTCAAACGAATTGGTTTCAGTAGCTTCACCACACGCGCCAAGTGACATATCGGACCCATATTATGATTCAGGAAGTGAATATGTTCCTTCTATTGTGTCAAGCATCAGTGATGCAATAATGGAAAGTAATGATGAAAATTCTGACATTATATTAGAAAAACAACTTCCCATAGTATTTAATACTAAAAAACAAAAATCAAAGGAAGTTATGTCCAGAAAAAGGAAACATTCATCAGTATCAGAAGACATCGAAGAAAATTGTGAAGATGGAAGTTCTGAAAATGTGAACATAAAGCCTGCTCAAACTGTTAATGGCAACAGAGTCAGAGATAAAGGCCATTCATGCTATTTTTGCCATCAATTTGTAATAAATAATTTAGCTCGTCATTTTGAAATCAAGCATAAAGATGAAATGGACGTGGCCAGAATTTTAGCGAAACCGAAAGGTTCTAGAGAAAGAAGAGATGCGTTTATGGTTTTGGCGAGAGCTGGTGATTTTTATCACAACTGCAGTACTCTTGCATTAAAAAAGGGAGAACTCATTTTATCTAGAAGACCTAATAAAAATGAGATGAAATATTCAACTTATACAGACTATGGTCCATGCCCTGAGTGTTTAGGCTTTATGATAAAAAAGCATATTTGGCATCATTTGAAATATTCTTGTAAATCCATACTAATTAAGAAAACTAAAGACACAGACTACCAAAATAGAAATATGCCTACAGCAGAAAGCAGTGCATTATTAAATGGTATATTAGGGACAAACGTGACAGCTGAATTTACCATGAATATTATTAATAAATTCAAAAATGACGACATAGCAGTTGTGTGTAAAGAAGATAGTACCATAGTTAAATTTGGTGCTTTTTTATTTGAAAAATACGACACTACTCAAAGTGAACTCATTCGGCAGTCTATGCGACAACTTGGGAGATTAACTATAGAGTTAAGAAAACTTCATAATGGTGTTGCAGCTCTAAAAGAATTTTTGGTTCCTGAAAAATTTGACATGATTGTTAATGCAACAAAGCAGATATGTGTAACTACAAAAGAAGTAACTAAAAGGCCAGAGTTTGCGATTCCATCTCTAGCTTTAAAGATAGGCTACGCTTTACGAAAATGCATTTCCATTGAAAGAGGACAAGCTTTAAGAGCAGGAAACTTAAAAAGTGATAAAAACTTTCAATCGTTTTTAACTTTGCTCGATCTTGAATGGAGTGTACGAATATCTTCAAATGCTTTACAAACTTTGTATACTAGGAAAAAAACTGCCACAGATTTATTACCAATTACCAGTGACTTGGTCAAACTAAGTAATTTTATAGACAAAGAAATCAATAACATTAAAAATAGTATTTCTAATATGACTTTTGCCAACTGGGCCAAATTAGCAAGTTTAACATTAAGCCGAATAATTCTTTTCAATAAAAGACGTTCAGGAGAAGCAGCCAGAATGACTATGATAGATTATGCTTCTCGACCATCTTGGGACAGTAGCGGAACACAAGAAATGAAGGACTCTTTAACATCTTTTGAAAATAAGTTAGCTTCTACATTAACTATTGTTAGAATAACAGGAAAACGTGGCCGAATAGTTCCAGTTCTTCTAACAATGGAAATGAAAGAATCGCTCGATACACTAATATTAAATAGAGTAAAATGTGGAATTGCTAATGAGTATCCGTATATATTTGCTTTAACGAATACTTCCGCAAGTCACATGCGAGGACATGACTGTTTAAAAAAATGGTGCATTGAAGCCGAACTTGAATCACCAGATCTTATTACAAGCACGAAGTTGCGAAAATATGTTGCAACAGTTTGCCAAATATTTAATTTAAGTGAAAACGAATATGATTGGTTAGCGCGACATTTGGGCCATGATGTACGTGTTCATCGTGAATTTTATCGTTTACAAGAAAACGCTGTCGAACTAACAAAAATAAGCAGGTTCTTATTAGCTGTAGATCAAGGAGAAGCTCACAAGTATTCTGGAAAGGAATTGAAAGATATAAACATAGAAGGTATGCTTTATAAATGAATGCTAAATATATGACAGCAAAATTAATATGATTTTTTTTTATAGACTTGCCGAATATCGTTGATGAAAATAATGATAAAAAAGATAATAACGATGATGAGGAGGAAGAAGATGATAGAAATGAAATGGAGAATGGAGATGATGATTTGAAAATAATAACTGCAGATCTAATACAAACAGAAAATTCACGTAAAAATTTAAAAGAAATGAAAAAATCGAAAGGTAAATAATGAGATAGGTACCTACCCATATTTAAAATATTAAAATTTATTAATCGGTGTTAGTACTGTGACCTTACCGTATCAAGTTGAATTTTTTCAAATTCGCAAATAACCAAATAAGTCAAACTTACATTAATTTAATCAAGTAACGATAATATCGGAATATTGGAGCGCAATAAAACAAATATGATTGTCAGTCGACGTTTCGGTTTTATTTACTAAAGACCATTCTCATGAAAAAGCGGAGAGACAAAAAGTCAAAAACCGGTAACAATCATCAAAACAATTTCACCTAACAATATAGATATAAAATTATTATAACGCATAATGCAATTCGGAGGAGAAAAGTCGGGCAACACTTTCAACCAAGTCACAATTAAAATTATTGTAAAACATTAAATAAAAAATTGGTTCAACTTATAATAATAAGTTGAACCAATTTTTTATTTTTTATTTCATGTTTTACAATAATTTTAATTGTGACTTGGTTGAAAGTGTTGCCCGACTGTACCATGTTCTTTCTCCTCCGAATTGCATTATGCGTTATAACAATTTTATATCTGTATTGTTAGGTGAGTTTGTTTTGATGATTGTTACCGGTTTTTGCCTTTTTGTCTATCCGCTTTTAGTCCTGAGGATGGTTTTTAGTAAATAAAACCGAAACGACGACTGATTTTCATATTTGTTTCATTGCGCTCCAATATCCCGATATTATCGTTACTTAATACAACATTGGACGAGAATTTTCATCTCAATTAATTTAATCGATGTACGAGCATAGAAATTAATATATTCGTTTTATAAAGAACGGTAAAACACCTAAAATTCTTTTTAATTATAGTAATGGAAGTTACTACTACACAAAGGTCTAGAGTTATATTCTGCATGCTCTTTTGTCACGAATTTTCTCTTAGTAATACCCTTTTTATGCTTATCTCGTTTTCCAAAGTATATAAGTATATTAGATAAAATATTAATTTAAAAACTAAGTCCTTGTCATAAACACGAACTTTTTTAATATTTAGGAAAGCAAATAAGAAAAAGAACAGATTGCAGTGGAAAAAGAGACTACTCGGGAAGAAAACCATGGTCCACAGAGGAAAAAGAAATCATTTTGAAAGAATTTACAAACTTCATAAAATCCAAAAGCCTTCCTGGTAAAGACAAATGCTGTGGCATTATTGACAAGAATCCTGGCATCTTCATTGGAAGAAAATGGTCGGATCTTAAATATTATATAAAAAATTATTTATCGAAGATTAATAAAACAACTTCACATGCCGCATCCATGCGTGAATAAATATCCTACAGAATGAATGAATGAATTTTTTTTTACTTGTTTTTTTTAATTTACTTTAATTAAGTTAATTTACTATTTACTTTTTAATTTACTAGGTTAAAACTTAAAAAAAAAAATTTTTTATAATTTTTATGTAATAATAATGTTTAAAAATGTATTAGGTATAGTTAAATAAAATTTAATAATAAACTTTTATTCAGTTAGTTAAAATTAATATTGAGATGTTGGAAATCGCAATAAAAACTATAATATTATGATTATCAGTGACGTTTCGGTTATATTAACTACATAATATACCATCTTCGAGACTACAAAATGAAGATTTAATACAATCGATAAAATATTATTGGTCTCACACTTACCTAACAATACATGATAAAATATGTTTTGCGAAAAAAAATTTAGGAGGAGAAAACTATAGCACCACATTGTAAAACATAATTTTATTCAGTTGTTAAAATCTATTCGAAATTTGAAGAAAAATCAAATTCATATTTTGCAATGATATGAATTTAAAGACAAAATTGCATTAAAATATTTGGTATATAATTAGGTTTTTATAACTTGTAAAAATTATTTTAAAAGATTTTTTAATCTGAATTAATAAAAATAAAGCAAGCTATAATAGTACTAACTTAGACAATCATCAATTTTAAATATTGCAATTTGGAATCTGTTATGCGTAGCGCTAGGATAATATTGATATTATTCAGTCACGGAGTAGTACAAATAAAAAAGCGTGTGTAACATAGGGGGCGCCAGTACTCAACGATGTCACAATTGGGTCTAAAAGTTATAGGTTTTAAAACCAAATTGTGACACACTATACACAACTCGAAAAATGCGATATACCGTGATTGGTTCATTTTATGTGGAAAGGAACCTCCCAAAAGAGCGGAAAATTTAAAAATGAACTATAAAATTGTCTGAATTACGAAGTAACTATAGGTTTTGCTGTGACATCGCGGTGTATGATGCCACAAATCAAAAAGATGTCACAGTTCAGCTTTATGTTCACACCTGATGCCACAACAAATGCAATACATAAACATACATACACACATACAGACGGACATCAATAAAAAATTGATGAAAATGTTATCAGGGCGTCATAACGAATCATTTAATACCAAAATTTCAATTTTCGATTTTTGACCCGATGACAATACTTTCCCTATACATAGGTACGTTAATACGTATGGGGAAAGTAAAAATGTATTGGGTAAAATTAATAGGAACAAAAATAGTATTATTGAATTTGGCATAAAAGCTACAGTTTCAGTGGTATAAAGGTTGAAAGTGAAGGGTGGGGAAGAAGAAACTGGCCTAAGTCCACCTTTAGCCTAAAATGAGATTTTGGTGTCATCTGTTAGGTTAGAACATAAGTCACCTCCTAGAAGTTTTCCTGTGTCCAAATTTAATTAGCTGAAGCCGAAATAAATAAAATAGAAACTTGCCTAAGTCCAGTACCGTTATGATTCAAACGCAATTTGCCTAATTACCATTGTTTTTATGTGATTGTTAGTGTAGTGCGTGGGTGTAGTGCAGTATGTGTGTCGTATTTTAATCAAAAATAAACTTAAAAGAAGAGATTTGCACCTGTTTTAATTGGAACTAGTGAGGTAATTTTTTTGACATTTACATGGTTTTATGTGTCTCCTGTAAAATTGTGTTTATGTGACTTAGGCCATTTCCTTCTTAGGCCGACGATATAATTTATACCAAATGGCTTTTACAGCGGAAAACTACAACCTTATTCGCGAGAGTTGGGTTAGCCGAATGGTTAATAAAAACTTTTAACGTAAAATTGAATAATAAATATTTTCTTTCCCTTACATTTTTTTCGTACAACTAGCGGTTCGGAAAAAAGTGAAAAAGCAGCGCCACGTTCCCATTGGGGATAGTTTTTAGGGTATTTCATACAGGCAGGTAGGAACTTTTCCGATTTTTATTCCTAGTTCCACTGGGAATATGTACATATTATCCCAGATATAAATTCATTGCAAATTATATCTCATAATCGCCTTTGTTTGATCTGACTTCCGTATCCCATAACCCTATAAGTCAACTGTTGCATTAGAAAACACACTTCCTATTTCGTCATGGTTGTGATGTTAATTATTAGTGATGGAATATCTCTCATGAAACGTAAAGAAACTGGGAATCATCAATAAACTCATGTTTACAATTTTTTAAGCTACATTATATGAACTTTAAAAAATTAATAAGTAAAATATTGATATAGGATATGAATTTTTATAAGTTCAAATATTTAGGGTCATGATTAGTCCTGTCTTTGCTAATTTATTTAATTAGTTCTTGCCTTTCGATGTGCCTGCACCCTGTTTTTTTATTGTTATGATGGAAAATCATTAACACAGGGAAACTGACGCCTTTATGTGACCTCCGAGGCACATAAAGTTAAACCAGCACCTGCACCTGGAGTCAAACCAGCGAGTCTTGCATTAGCAGTTCTTCTCACCAAAATGCAGCACGTAACCATCGTCAAAAAATTCTAATTGCGAAAACCGTAAAACCCCATGTATTTTAAATGGAAAACATTATACCGCGTGGTCAAGGGTTAAATATTAAAATAAAAATATGAAATAATTTTGCTTTTATTTGTTTTTTTTTATTGCAGCTTATTTGGGAGGGGGAAGATACAAATTTGATCAGACCCCATATACCGACCAACCTGATGTGCACCTATTAGATTGGGAAAAATTACAATTCTAATGTTATGGAAGTTTTGATAAACTGGAGTTGCGATACAATCAATTATCCTCAAAGAAACTTTTTTGTGCATAACCTTCAAATTATTTAAAATTGAAAATAGTAGGTACATATTATGTTCCCGACGTATAAAATACAAAACCGACTAAAAAAGGATTGAATAAAATTATACAACAATTGAAGGAAAAAAGGACTGCAAAAAAGTGTAAACCAAAAAACAAAAACTAGTTATGCGAGGAACGATATATTTATAACGAATAAGCGAATGCAGAAATATTTGAAATAGTATTGTTGAAGTACAGAGCAATAGGGTATTGCCATGTATTGCTACTGTTCAGATAAGAAATTTTACTTATATAGCGGGGAATGTACTGGCACTTAATTTAACTAAGCTCCGACTAGCTTGCATGAAAACTCTTATATTTTGGGTCGAAAATTGGGTCCATCAATTTTTAGTTAAATGCTCATGGAAGCTACCTTAATTTAGTAACCTTGCATAAAAGAAAAATAATAAACTTATTGGATCTTACACCTGCTTATTATTGTCTTCACTGCTATAAAATTGAATTAAATCAAACGTAATTATTTGTAAACGAAATATTTTAATTTATTAACAAATATAAGCATTAAAAAACAAAAGATTAATTTTATTAAATAGGAACAAATTAAATTTACAAAGGAATCAAAGAAAAGTTTATAAATCCCCCGTATTTAAATTCACGCGCGAACTTGGTTATTTTATTGTAAAATGTTATTAGCATTTGTCGACACAAATTTTGCTTACCGAAGTTATATCGTCGTGCACCTTCGATGGGTATGATATGCAGCGGAACAATCAGCGTGGCGATGACTGTGTGATTGGATCCAATTTCCATACCATGAAGATTCCCGACAGGATTGATAATGAATTGAATTTTTCGTCTCTTAGAATAAACGCTCAGGTAAGTCCATAAAATAATAATCTTCAATAATTTTGCAATTGAAGAGAAAAAACATAACCATCAAAAAATAATGTAACCATAAAAATTTATCAGTGGTCTCCAAAATTTTCAAATATCTTTAAAAATACTATTCGAAACTTTTATAATTCTTCTTATCACTTCATCAATCAACATTTATTTTCCAACTTAATAAGTGAACTCTTAAAGACCATTTCCAAAATTTAACTTTCTTCAAATTTACGTCGTTTCCCAAGTAACATTTTTAGCCTGCAAATAGCCTGTAAATAGCCTGCACCTGACACAGGCCTGTGTCAGGCCTGCAATTTGTCTGTGCCTGCAATTAACCTGTAATTTAGCCTGCGTCAGGCCTGCCGTTGGGTTATTTATCTGGGCCTGTAATTAGCTAATAATTTAACCTGCGGCAGGCCTGCCGTTAGGTTATTTATCTGTGCCTGCAATTTAGCTAATAATTTAACCTGCGGCAGGCCTGCCGTTAGGTTATTTATCTGTGGCTGCAATTAGCTAATAATTTAACCTGCGGCAGCTCTGCCGTTAGGTAATTTATCGGCATAAAACAACATAACATTTTTTTGAAAAAAAATTTAATTGTAAAAATTAATCAAGGTAAATTAACGGTATCTTGGAATATATATTTTCTGAAATTGAAAAATGCATATTCATTATAATAACCTGGTATAAGTGTGTACACGTGTTGCTCGGAGCTCGATTTTTAAACATTTAATAATTATCGGCGTTTGTTCTTTTTCCGAATGCTGTTAGGAAAAATTCAGTTCACACATACAGTGGAAAGTGTATTTTAATAAATAAAAATTCTTAATAAATTACATATAAAACTTAATACACAAAAGTGTAAAAAAAATTGTGTGTTTCTGAGATTTGAACCCGGGGCCTCTCAGTACCAATAGTTTGGTTAAAATTTTTACAGGTTTACACTGCCAAAATTTTATTTGCGATTGATGACTCACGAATATTTTTTTTCCGATTTTTAACAGTTTTAACCAATCAGAATTAAGAAAAATTTCACCGTTAACATAACGCTTGTTACTCATTGGTTACATGTTATTATAAATATATATTATGCTTATTTGTGATTAAAAGTATTTAAATTAAATTAATTATTGTTAAAATTAAAATTAATTAATTATGACAAATAATAAGAAGGCGTAATAATGAAAAAGAATATAAAAATACAAATTTTTTATAAACACCCACGTGGTAAATAGTTTTAACCAATCAGAACGAAGAAAAATTTCACCGCTAGCAAATAAACTCTTGTTTCTCATTGATTATACGAATTATTATACGCATTTTATATTACAATAATTATTATATGAGATATTATTGGAGTCAGAAAGATATTTATAATTTGGGGGGAGGGGTAGTTTTTAATCTCTTACGCCCGATATTATCAACATATTTAAAGAGCCCTTGAGTTAACTAGCGAATGGAAACGTGTATTTTAAATATTTTATGTTTTCTTATAGCTAATTAACAGAGGCCTCTATATATACTTAAGTTAATACTATGACAGGTTTAATAAGTACATAATAAAATATATAATGTGATGTTTCATTAATATTGAAATGTGAAAAATATTTAACATTAAAGTATATATTACAAAAATAAATAATTAAATAGCAATGAATTTTAATTCCGATTTTTAACAGTTTTAACCAATCAGAATTAAGAAAAATTTCACCGTTAACATAACGCTTGTTACTCATTGGTTACATGTTATTATAAATATATATTACGCTTATTTGTGATTAAAAGTATTTAAATTAAATTAATTATTGTTAAAATTAAAATTAATTAATTATGACAAATAATAAGAAGGTGTAATAGTGAAATAAGATATAAAAATACAAATTTTTATTAACACCCACGTGGTATATAAATATGTCGAAAACAAAAATATTGTAGAAAAGAAAACTAATATTGAAATGTGAAAAATATTTAACATTAAAATATAATATATTATAAAAATAAATAATTAAATAGCAATGAATTTTAATTCCGTCTTTTAAAACAGTTTTAACCAATCAGAATTAAGAAAAATTCACCGTTAGCAAAACTCTTGTTTCTCATTGGTTACATGTTATTATAAATAATTATGCTTATTTGTGTTTAAAAGTATTTAAATAAAATTAATTATTATTAAAATTAATTAATTGTGACAAATAATAAGTAGGTGTAATAGTGAAAAAAGATATAAAACTACAAATTTTTTATGAACACCCACGTGTATTTCGAAAAGAAAAATATTGCAGAAAAGAAAACTCTAATATTGAAATGTGAAAAATATTTAACATTAAAATATATTATATTATAAATAATTTAAATTTAAAATTGAATATCAATAAATTTTTATTACGTTTTGAAGGGAAAAATATTTTAAGGGCCGCACGAGAGAGTGTGGCGGGCCACGGGTGCTCATTCGTTGCCTGTTACTTTGGTATCCAACCATTTGGATATTTTAATACCAGTATATATATTTATTCAAGTTCACTGACTGTCGAAATCGTTTATATACAAATTTCATTTTTGTTTGGTATTACAGTTATCTGATAATCCGCCGCATGTGTAATTAGGAAATTAAATCCGATTAGTCCTTTTTTCTTATAAACTAAATTTTTGTAGTCATAAAGCAATTTTACAACTAAAATAACAACAGCGAGGTGGCATAGAGGAACGCTGACGGACAATGAAGGGAAAGGTTACGGGTTCGATCCTCGACAAGGTAAGATTTTATTTCTAATTTTCAAAATTTAATTTCAGACTCCAAGAAACAAAGAAAAAGACGACAACATCATCATGAGAGAACATACTATAAATCACCACCAACAAGTTCTTACAAATAATGAGAAATGGGTAAAATAAAAAATTATGTAATAAAATAATTGTAAAAGTTGTTAAAATAAATTAACACCTGAAAGAAATAAAATAAATGGTTAATTAAAAAAATTAAATTTTTTTATTTTGATTTTCAAAATTGATTATAGTAAATTAAATTTATTAAACGAAATTTAATCTATATAAATTATTTTTGTGCCAGGCGCTGCCTCGAGCCTGCGATAAAGTTTAATGCAGGCTTTTTTTTGCCTGCGATAAAGGTAACCGCAGGCTAACCGCAGGCCTGTGTCAGGGCTGCCATGAGGCTGCCATTAGGGTAATTTTTTACCTGCGATGAGCTAACCGCAGGCTATTTGGTGCCTGTAATCAAGTTTAACACCGGCTATTTCTTGCGCCACTTAAGCTGTTTCGTACCTGTGTCAGGGTGTTATTGAGGCTGCCGCAGGTACAGGCACAGGGACAGGCTGTACCTGACAGGCTATTTACAGGCTATTCGCAGGCTAAAATGTTTATTGGGTTCTCTCCCCAATTACGTCTTTTCGTTTCCACGGTCGCACAGAGAGTCCTCAATTACGTCCTCACGTCTCGGCGGACACCGTGAGTCTTCCCCAATTACGTCTTTTCGTTTCCACGGTCGCACAGAGAGTCCTAAATTACGTCCTCACGTCTCGGCGGACACCGTGAGTCTTCCACGCTTCCTTATCCTCTCATATCCCACCAAAAATTGTCGATCTGTCCGCGCACTAATTTGTTTTAACGTACACTTTTCATTATTGTCTTCCTATCCTTTCACAAATAAAAATTTTATTTAATTTATTCCCAAATTTTCTTTACATAAAACAAATAAACCTTTGCTTTTCATAACATTCTTTTGAAATATTTGTGTATACAAAAATTACGTTCTTTCGTATTTCAGATTTGGTTGATGCAAGCAGTTCATTCGGAAGTACCAAGAAGATACAGGTGTAATTCTTTAATTGTCATAATGGTCCTTTAATTGAATATCTTGTAGTGAGCATTTTACCAAAATCAACCCAATTACAACAGACCCCCCCCTCTGATAAACAGAATATGACAGTATATTCCTAGTACTATATTTGATTTCGCTAGCTCTTGTTAAGAAGCAACTTTATGGTCATTACATACTATTTATCTTTAAAGTTCCGCACAATTTTCCAAGTTTTGAAAATGTCGATTTTCTCACGAGTTTCATTGATAAATAACTTCTGTACTGTGCAATTGCTTCGTATAAAAAAAGATTGACAGTAAGATGATACCTTGGATTAATATGCTGAGGGAGAAAATGCTGCCTTAGTGTCTTTCTAATTGATAGAGAACTTTGTAGACTGCGACTTTTAAAGAGAAACTAAAGAGATGCTTTCCAATATAATTGACTAAGAAACTTTTTGCCACTTTGTAAGTATAAAGCAGAACAGTAAACTTCTCGAGAACTTGAAAAGTCTTATCAGATATGCACTCTTGAGGTAGAAAGCTTGGAAGGTTTACGTAGCTTTGGGTAATGATTTGTAAACATTCCAGGCAGTTTGTTTCCTTTTTGTGGTTACTACAATCCTCAACGTGATAACTTTATGCATCTGTAAGATAATCCACATATTCCGAAAACCAGCATTTTTGAAAACGTGAAGAAAGGATGAGTAACAAAACAACTACATCAGTATCTACTGTGCAAATAATGATTTTTTTTGCTCCATAATCAACATCATCTTTAGTATGGATAAGTCTCTTGCCATCTGCTATTTCGCCCTGTTGTCTGCATTGAACCTTATCAATCGAAAGTTCCTCCAATTGTGATAAACAATTTATGTCATCATCAGTAATGATGTGAGCCCAATAACACTTCAAACGTAGATGCTCTCCATAGACTTTTGTAACTTCAAATGTTCTGTCTTATTCTAATCGCAGCAAATCTAATCATGCCAAGTTTTTGGTAGCACATTTTCTTGTGTTATTTGGCTACAAGAACCAACGCCTCTTCTTTTCATTCTCAAATTTCTTCGGGCAAGTTGTGATCCTCAAGAAACTCAAGAGATACATGATCTTCAAAATGCAATTTCGCAGTTTTCAGTTTCAGTATTCTCCAAATTTTCGTGACGCTTTGGATGAAATACTTATTATTATTTATTCCACAAACTATAATAGTTTACTCCTTCCGTTATTATTTTTCTCTAACAAACAAATTTTCAAGGATTTCAGTTAACTTTTTGTATTTGAAATTAAAATTGTAGTTATATTATAAATGCTGGTAAATTTAATCTTATGTATGGTAATTTCAGATTTTATGGCTGGCAACAAAAAATTATATTTTTTGCTTGCAGTAACAAGACTTATTTATTAATAGAACAATAAGTTAATTGTTAAATTTTTAAACGATGTTTACTTGAGTTATGCTATACATAGTATATTGACTCTTATATATATTGCCATGTATCGCTACTGTTTAACTCAAAATTTGATTTATATAGCGGGAGAAATTAAATGGCACTTAATTAAATAATGCTCCGGCCAGCAATGCATGAAAGACTCTGTAATTTTGGGTCGAAACTTGGGTTCATGTAAATTAAGCGAAACACTCATATACGTCACCTTAATTGTGATCTTTCTTATAAAGATTGTTTAAATAAATGGAAAATTGCATCTGTTCTCTCCTCGATCTATTACTGCTATAAATGAAATTAAACTCATACGCTGTTAAAATGAAAACATGGCTATCGAGTACTGGGACTGCCTTATATTTTTCTTTGGTAGTGTGTTTTTGCTGTGACCATACACATTTGATATCAGTTTGCGATATAATTTCAATTTCACGTAGGTCATTTCTGAAACCATACATAATAAGATAATAATTTTGGAATAAAATTCAACATACTGCTGTGATTCAAATGTACCGAGACGATGCAAAATATTCAATTTCTAACTTAATTAAAAATATTCAATAAATTTGACCCACTTAAATTGTTATAGATTGAAGAGATAAAGCATTCACACTATTTTATGATATTACAAGCCCATAAAGATCTCTAAAGATCAGAATACTAGATATAAAACTGTTAAATAGAATCATAAATGAGATGTTCACATCAGAATCTCACAAAAAGATATTTTAAAACAGAAATAATGAAATTTATTGCAATTTGTTATCTTGAAAACATAACCTGTATAATTTGTACTCTTTAAATTGAAATTTCTTTGTGAATAACATGTTATATGAAATTCTGGTTACATAAAAATGTATCTCATAATTCACTCTATGTGAAAATTGTAATTTGATCTCGTAAATCAACAAAAAGGTAAATAGAGTTCATAATCCTTTGAAACGTGATAAAGAAGTTTAGTGATAACAAAGTGTTCAAATCCACTCCGAATTATGCCTACATAAACAGCTTCTGTATTGGAAAACTTCTGGAAACTAATGGAAAATTCATCTCTTAAAATATGGAATAGACCCTGAAAATTACAAAAGATTTGGTTAACATAAAAATTTGCGATGTAACAATTTCACCTACCAGTACTCAAAAATCGACGAATTTTGGAAAATTGCGCAGCCTTAATCAGTTGACCTAGAGCACTCGAAATGAACGGACGTGCCATGTAAAAAGTTGAAGTTTAACACTCGAAATGAACGGACGTGTGTGAAGTAGAAGTGAAAATTTCGTATTTGGAACAAACCAGATGTCTAGCGCAGCGAATATTTGTTAAAAAGTTTGATAATATGGCATCATCTAAAATGGCTATCATTAGTTATGACATCTGAGTACTACTAAATGTGTTTATTTCGACTCACAACTCAAAGATCCAAGAATTAAGTAATTCCGAACAACTTACCGGTATTCCAGCTAAATAACACAAACAATCAACAAGTCAACTTCAATGATCAACACCGTTTTACTCACTTTCAACAGAAGCGATATTTATCATCAACATCACGAAGTTACTACAACAGCTGACTGTGAATTTCGACGGAGTGCGCGGCAATCAAAATTGTGTAGTGCGCGCAGGCTCTTTATATACGAGCAGGATTTATTATACAAAAGGTATTTAAAATTATTTTATTAACTTTTTTGCAATTTATTGTTATTACATTTTTCTACGCCTTAAGAAGAGACAAAAGAAGTGGATCAGCATTTTTCGATGTTTTGTACTTTGATAATTGTACACATTTGTCTACAGATATAATCTGCATTTATTTGTTAATTTGAAATTTTAGCGCTTGCGATTTTATTTGTTTAATATAATATTAAACGGTTTAGTAACAAAAGGGCGTAACTACCAAATATGCATTTTTCAGGAGAATCCAAAAACGTGTTTGGTTATCCTTCTTTTTTTTTATTAAACAGCTGAAATCTACTTAATTTTCTGGATTGTTGTGGTATTTACGTATTAATATGTTTTTCATACACAGTCTTTTTTAAATTAAAAAAAGTCGCCTAACAAAATGGTAAACATTTTTTTTTTTTTAATTTTTGTGTGAGATACGCCTTTTTCTTACTAAATAAAATAAAACACTGTACTTTATGACTATTTTAATAATATAATTATTTTAGTAATAAAAAATTAACATTCTTATGGTATATGTAAGGTATTATAATATAGATGATCGCACGTTAGTTTTACTCGTCCGAATCTGTAGAATAAGACTCGACGTCACCCGATGTAAGAGTTTCATAAAATGCATGGTACGGTTTCTTTATAATTTCCATTCTACAGAGCTCTTTCAGATTATTCAATTTGTCTGCTTTTATGGGAAGGGGGCCATTGTATAACCTATAACCGATCAAGCAAAACTTTACCGGCTCTTCCGCGACGAACAACTTTAATTTTCTTAAAATCAGCGTCCATAGAATACTTAAAGTAAATGTGATTCACATCGTCCTTCCTGTATTGTAACCAAACTATTTTTAACCACTGGACATTGTTACCATCAGAGTCAATTGTTTTGTTTTTTATTAAAGTAGAAGCCACCCTTCGGAAATCAAACACTTCGTCTTGTGAAATTTCTATGACTTCGTAAGGATTTTTCTTGGCGGCTGCCCTAATTACTGTATACCATCCTGATGGATCATAGATATGCACTGTTTTCTTCATTGTCTCTATTTTTGCATGTACAGAATCGACTTCCATTTGAGAATGGCCAGGCTCGAAAAACTTTTGATTAATAATTGGAACATTCAATGTAGAAACTGCATACAGAAACATAGATGAAATATTGGCATTACGATTTTGCCCGCCGCATGTATCTGAATACAAATTTATTTCCTTTCCATCAGCAACGCATTTTAGATACATATAAACGCAAGAACTTATTTCTGCCGAACCACGTCCAGCCAAACCTTCGTGCCAGACATAGCACTTGGCATGTTTAGTTTTGGTTTCGAATATTGTTAAATTAAATGCAGACAAACGAGTTTTATAAAATAGTGCTTTTGCGTTTGTATGAGGAATATAACAAACTGCTTCTAGATCAAATAAACTAGTATGGCACTCTCCACTAATTGCACGATCCTTATCTTTCTGTTTTTCTTCCCTAGCTCGATTCTTCTTTTCCACGTGTTTGTTATAATCTTCTTGTATTCCCTGTTTTTCTTCTTCTAACATGTGTTTATATTTGTAGCATAAATCACACATATCCTTTTTGGGTTTATGGAAATCAATATTAAAATCTGTATGAAAAATATGTCGATAAAGCCACATTTTTTCTGCCGGCTTATTTGCCTCTTTACATTTTTGAACATACATATCATACATTATTGGTATGCTTAATCCTTCTTCGAGGTACTCTTTACTAGAACATTTTCTTGTATAGTGCGAAGGGACTCGTGGAAAACAATTAATATGTTGCCATATCTTCACGAGCACTCTCAGGTCGTGAAATGGATGGCCTGTGCTTTCCTCTTTTATCAGGTGCAGCTACGTTTGATTCATTACACTTTTGTAAAGCGGTACGAGTAAACTTTTCTGATACACAAAGTGTGGCTTGAAAAAATTTCTTGCAGACTTGAATTTTTGTTTGGTTAAGTACTAAGTGGTATTGCATAGTATACTGACGACGAGACTCTTCATTTAGTGTTCTTTTGACAGATTTTGGTTTTCTCTCTATGAGACCTGTAACATACTGACGTTGAAGATCAAGATTTGAAATTTCTTTAAAAAAACTAAATATAGCTTGTCTAGCTCCTTCGATTATATTTTCCCCGCATTTTCGTGGGCAGCTTTCGCAAGGGTTTTGAACTAAGGCCCTTGGAGGAATTTGTTTTCCTTTAACAGATGTGTATGACTCACCAGCTTGTGTCAACAATTTTCTTTTATTTTGTTTCCATTCGTTTGGAGCTGCTATTTTCCGTCTCGTCCTCTTAGGTGATGTTGCTGGCGCGGTACCTATGTTGTTTTGGACTTCTTGTTCAATACCATTATTGTCGTTTTGGTTCTGTTCGTGTTCAATAATATTGATATCACTCACTGCTTCGCTCGATTCGCTAGCTTGTTCATTATTTAATTCGAAATTGGGGTCCGCAACACTGTCATCTGAATTATATGCGGTGTTTTCTAAAAACGTATCAATATCATTGTCTAATTTGAGATTGGGGTCGTCAACCCGGTCATTTGAATTATATTCAGTGCGTGTTAGAGACTTATCGGCATGAATTTCTAAAATACTGTGTATTTGATTTGGCGAATACAAATTTTCAAGTTGCTTAATAACTGCAATTTGATCCTCATTCATGTTTGACTCAATCGAACGAGAACTATTCCTAGATGAACATGGTTGTATTGTATCCACGGTTACAGATTTTAATGTAACAAAATCTTTTTTAACTTGAGTTTCATGTTCTTGAGATTTATCAGCATTTACTTTTGTTACCCTTGAAGGCACTAAAATTAAAAAATCTAAACTAAGTTACTATGGTAATACAAATATTATTTTTTTATAAGGTACTAGCGCCTGCGGCGCTAGACATACGTATAGTAAACAGAACCAACACATTATGAACAATTTTTTTATTATTTCAACTTTAAAATGACTGTGGGCATGTAACCGACGTTGGAGAAAATGTTTGTTGCTCCGAATGAAGTCATTTGAAAGCATGAGTTGTACTTGCGAATGTTTAGCAGGAAGTGTTTTGAAATTGCAGTGGTGCCAGTAAGATAACTTAGAAGCGGCTCAGGTGGATCAATCAGCGGTGGCAAAACAACTTTGCCGTTCGAACAACACATTCCTGGTGATTCCTTAGCGAACTTCGAAACACGACAATGCAAGCAAAGTTTGTTCATAACACCTATTGCTACATCCTCGTGATTCATGTAATCGTAGTTTTTGTCGTAATTAAATGCTTCCAATGTTAAATTCAATTTTTGTCTTGATGGAACTAATCCCAAAAACGGTTTGCCCGTCCATTTCTGGCGTAAATAAGAACGCTACATACGTCCAAAGTTTTTACACAATTTTCACTTTTCAATTAATCTTCAGGTAAAGTTAAATCTTCCGCAAAGAGGTGGATCTTCCACGAAGAGGTGGGTCTGCGTCTTCTTGCACAATTCCGGCGAGTTTTTCTTTAGAAAACCAATTAAAAACAAATTAATCTTCAGGTAAAGTTAAATCTTCCGCAAAGAGGTGGATCTTCCACGAAGAGGTGGATTTGCGTCTTCTTGCACAATTCCGGCGAGTTCTGCGACCTATATAAAGTCTTCCTCACAGGGGGAAGACCATAATAGATCGGTGAAGGCCATAGTTGTTCGGCCTTCGGCCTCACAGGGTGAAACCATAATAGATCCGTGAAGGCCATAGTTGTTCGGCCTCACAGACCGGACCATAATAGATCCGTGAAGGCCAAAGTTGTTCGGCCTTCGGCCTCACAGGGCGGACAATAATAGATCCGTGAAGGCCAAAGTTGTTCGGCCTTCATCTGTCATCCGTCATCTGTCATCTCATCTGTCATCCGTCATCTGTCAGCTGTCATCTGTCATCTGTCATCTGTCATCCGTCATCTGTCAGCTGTCATCTGTCATCCGTCATCTGTCATCTGTCATCCGTCATCTGTCATCTGTCATCCGTCATCCGTCATCTGTCATACATACATACATACATACATACATACATACATACACACATACATACATAATCTTCACGTAAAGTTACATCTTCATGTAAAGTTAAATCGGTATGTGCAAAATGATTTTTCGGCCTCACAGAGCGGACCACCTCGCCTCCAATTTAAAAAGTGTCGCAGGTCCCCCGGTACAAATATTACAAATTTTTGCACTTTTCCAAAAAGTTATTCACAATTTTGCCAATGTTTTAGACAACCGAAGAAGAAGTTTAGATTACGCTTTTGTGTTATAATTCCCAAAAACGGTTTGCCCGTCCATTTCCGGCGTTAATATATAATTATCGGAGCGTAATTTTTTTTCGAAAAATTTGCAAGGCTATCCCATTGCAAAAATAATTTTGAAATTTAAATTCGGTTTAACACCTTCGGCGTTGAAAATACGAAGGAATGTTATGGACGAACTATTATAGAGCGTCGCGATACGCTTCCGTTGCGTCTTAAAAATTAAAGATCGGCCGGTAAATAAGAGCGCTACATATTGCTGTGTGCTTACGTAAGGCCTTTAAGAGACCCACACTTTATGATACAAAATTGTTATGAATACCCTCGCTAATAGGGTTAAAGGTTCTTGTCGTTAATATTTTATATGGGTGTACGTAGTTGTACCCCGTCAATGGAAAAGTATGTGATATTTTGTAAACACAATTTAATGAAATAAGGTGCCTCAGCTTAGCTCTTTCGTAGTGCATGTATCTTACCTTGTACAGGGTGGATTCGTTCCGTTACCAATGCTGTAAATGAAATTATGGTGCGGAACAGGTCTAAATAAATATCCTTCGTTACAAAGTTATTAATGTTTTTATTAAGCACACAAATGAAAATAAATATTTGGTTATATCAAAAAGTTCTATTATTAAATCTATTATATAAAAATTCTGAACGTAAAATGATGCAAAACACGTGTCGTACGAAGTCCGGAGATTTCACTTAAGTTTATAAAGATTTTATTGCAATGTGCACGATACCTTATTAAATCCAGGAATATTTCTTTTATTTGAAATGGAGATGGTACAATTGCGCGTCAAAGACACTCAAAGGGTTCATTTACCATCGGAAACTTCCAGATATATTTTGTTGACCTCGTTTTGTTGTGAATTCTATTTCTTCAAAAATATTTCCAATCTTTTACAATTTTCACCTTATTATTGGTTTTACGTAGGTAAGTAACTATTTTGTTGAATTATGCACTTGTATTTTGTAATTTCACTATTTATTTTTACTATAATTATCAATTTTATTAGCACGATTCTAAATTCGCCACCTTGCACGTGTGAATATCAACACCAACCTTTTTATTAATTGTTTCATTTAATTCCTTTTACGAAGTTCATCGCTATCTTGATCTTTGCATAGACGTATTTTATTGGTCGATCGAAAAATCAATATTATTTGAAGTTTCACAGTACAGGTATGGACTAAGCCCATTGTGGTTCGTTGAAATTTTATAAGTAAAATTTTTATATTTTCAGATTGGATCGACTTCTTGATATTGCTTCGTGGTTGGACAAATAAAGATGATGGACATGAAATTTCCATACGCAGTTCATTAAGTTGTGACATGCCGAACTCACGTAACGATTTAACAAACTTATTTAAATTTAACTATAACATCAATTTTTCATTAATCATGTAACGAATTTTTGCATTGCGTTACTGTCTGTATTTATTCCTCAACACCATGTACATTCTTTTTGATATCTACAGACATGGTGCGCATGTCTGTTAATGGCCGAAGCATTAGCATTTTTGGTTTTGTGTCGAGTGACGTTTAACTCGTGCAAATTTTTGCTTTTCTGAATATAATTAATGTTTTAGTTTGTTAAACATTATTATATTGTTACTGTACGCTTTCGCGGAATTGTATGGATCAGTAATGTAAGTGACAATTATTATTTAACAACTTTATTTCTAACGAAATAAAAACTCTTTTAGCACATGCAAGAGCTGTCAAATTGACCTGTCAAATTGATCTATCATATTTTACCAAATCAAGTTTAGCTGTGAAATTCAGTTACTATATTCAATTATTGGTTTGACATTTTCCAACCACTGTCAAGCACGGTTGCATGTCAATAGTTATAAAAGTTGACGGCTGTTATTTACCATCTACCACAACATCAGAACCAACAGATTATTTGATAGCCAGGGTGTTTTGTCTACCAAATCAAGTTCCAGTTGCTTCACTCCGGAACCAGTCGGCAAAGGAATCATTTATCATTCTACCATTGGTGACTGCAGGTGGATTAGAAGGGAGCCCGCAATTGTATTGCGTAGTACGGTACTGTTGAACTGTAGAGCGCTTGAAGGTTCGTACCATTATTATTTTTTTCTTTTAATCACAACTGCAGTGTATAGCTACACCATAATTATATTTGTTTCATTACAATTGCTGTTTGCAATCTTGATTTTTGCCTTTGACTGTGTAGCATTAATTATTAAGATCACTGTATGCTTGCACTGTACATTCAAGAGCGATATTTTTCATTTAATAAACTATTAATTGTTCTTGTAGTTGAGGTTATTTTTCCGATAAGTGATTACCTGGGGATTCCGAACCTACGACCCTTTGCCTCCACAAAATTAAGAGCTGGCTTTATACGAACATCAGGGTTACGTCTGTCATAGCTAATTTACTGTCGATAATTTTTGTTACTGACAGATGTTGGCTTGCGCTACCTCGCATTCCTCAAGTCTCATTAGCTTGTAGTGAACAGCGAAGAGCAAAAAAGTCTACATTGGCGCCCGCCGTGACAGCTAAATTTTTGTGGAATCTTCAGGAGTTGCTTACGGAAATAGGATTTCGTTTGATTGTGCAGTGCAACAGTAAATTTTTTGGGCTTGATTTTGCTGCGAACACCTGGTTATTGTTGATATCTGGTATCCAATTGATTTATTGTGGTTTACAATTGTTTGAATTTGATTATTTCAATAATATTTTTATCAGACGTTTGATAATTGTGACAGCTCTTGGTAAATTTTGTGTTTTAGAAAATTTTAACGGCGTTTTAATCAATTTTTGAATTAAATTTTTATTATTTGAACTCAATTCATTCTTACCATGTCGAATAGCAATAGTTACGTTAAGGCTTTGACCCACGAAGAGGTTTTTGTAGAGCTACTCTTCCGTGTTGAGAATTTTACCGACATTGCCGAACATAAATCGACTCGCAGAGCTACGTTAAAAAAGTTTCTGCGTGACGAAGCTTTCACTTCCCGTCTAGCGGTCCATAAATACACTCCCTCAGATGTAAATCTCGATTTAAATATATGCAAGCAGGCATTATCAGAAATTTCAGCTCAAATTGATAAATTAGAACAAACACCTGAGTCGACATTATTAGATACCGTTACTAATAGATTGGCTCATTATAATAATCGATTAGATATCATGGAAGGAGCGGGGTTTAAAGACACGGAAAGGGGAAACTTATTACAAACTGCTAAAACTCTAAGATCTCGAGTTGAGAATTTGCTACCACTAGGTGAGGATGATGAAGACGATGTAGTCTCTCGTCCTACAGTTAACAATCCGTTAGGGGCAGGAGATAGTGACTCTCCTGGTTATTCATCATTTAGGAAGTCCTCTCTTATACCAGCCGTTGAGTTGGCTGAGGTGCTAAAGACCGTGTTGAACACCAAAAATAATGACCGTGTTGCCATTCACAAATGGAGCCTTACTTTTGATGGTTCCGGGGGTTTTCAAGAAGTTTTCAATTTTATCGAAAGAACTGCAGAACTCTCACGAACTCGAGGGGTTAGTTCGCAAGAACTGTTTGCCAAAGCAGTTGAATTTTTCTCGGGGGAAGCACTAATTTGGTACCGTACCTTAAGTCCCAATATCACCACCTGGGAGTTACTAATTGATGCGTTAAAACTACGTTTCCTTTCTGTAGATTTCAGTAGGTTATATTTAGCTGAAATAAATAACTGCAAGCAGGATTCTAGTGAATCTGTAAGCAGTTATATTGAATCAATGTTTGCCAAATTTGCTAGGGTTACGCCAAAACCCTCTGAAATCGATCAGCTTTGGACCATAAGAGAAAACATGTTACCGTCAATTTCTCTCGTAATGGGTACGACTGCCATAACAGATCGATTAGAATTTATTAAAGTAGCTCAATTAGCTGAGCGATTAGCAAAGAAAACTCTCCCTAGTGAAGTCACTACGGCGGCGTTGACCTCTGCGATTGCCCCCGTAGCTCCATTAGAATCACCTTCAGTGAATCCTCGTAGGGTGGTTGCATGTTGGAATTGTTCAACGCGTGGTCATTCATATCGTTTTTGCCCGAATCCACCTACCACGTTTTGTTATATCTGCGGACGAAAAGGAGTTACTACACTGACATGCAGTGGTAACCATGCAAAAAACGCCGTTCGGCTAAGCGGAGTGCCTGCTCGCCGCTAGCTTTGAGTATAAGAGCAGATAGGTTAGGTTGGAGAAATTGGTTGGTGCACGTAGGCGCTTTTTGCGGATCAACCGCCAATTCTTCCGCCTTATTCGCTCACCCCACGTCTGACCAACGACCTCATGTGAATCTTTGTGTCGGTAAGGAACAACTTACTGCCTTATTAGATTCCGGGGCAAGTGTATCCATTTTAGGTACTGAAGGACACTACCTGATAAATCTTTTAGATCTTAAGCTGGTACGTAACCAAAGCGTATTTTTACGATCGGCGGATGGTACGTCACAGGAAATTTTGGGTTCTGTGGTGTTACCTATTTCTATTTGCGATGTTGTTCGTCCCCTCAGCGTTTTGGTTTGTAGTAGTATACGAACGCGCCTAACTTTGGGTATTGACTTTTGTAAGATATTTGGAATCAAGGCCGATTTTTCCCGGAATCAATTTTTCGTCAACGAGGTTCAGTCGATTGAGTCCATTAGGGCTGCTGATGATCTAAATTTAGAACAACAAGTTGCTCTTGCTGCCATGAAGGAAAAATTCAAAACACTCGCTCGTGATGGGTTAACTAAAACCCATAAAGTCCAACACCATATAGATACTGGAGACGCTGCTCCTTTAAAACAACGTTTCTACCCGCTTTCCCCCGCGATGCGCAAAATTGCTCACCAAGAACTCGATCGGATGCTCGCGTTGGACATCGTGCGTCCAAGTAAATCTGCGTGGTCGTCTCCGATGCTTCTGGTTAAGAAGAAAGACGATTCGTACCGGTTATGCTTTGACGGTCGTAAACTTAATCAAGTGACACGGAAAGACGCGTATCCACTTCCACGATTAGACGATATCTTAACTCGCCTACAAGACGCTCGATATCTAACGTCAATAGATCTTAAGAAAGCATTTTGGCAGATTCCCCTGACTCCCGAATCTTATGAAAAAACTGCATTTACAGTGCCAGGTCGTGGACTTTTCCATTACGTCGTTACTCCTTTTGGAATTTCAAATGCTCCAATCACTCAACAACGTCTAATGGACACTATTTTTGGACCCCTTCTGGGTGAAAAAATTTTTGTTTATTTGGATGACATTATTGTCGTTTCAAGTACTTTTAAAGAGCATTTGGAGCTGCTTGGACAGGTCTATGATCGGTTACTGGATGCCAACCTCACCATCAACCTCGATAAGTGTGAATTTTGTCGGTCGAGCTTAACTTATCTCGGTCATGTTATAGATAAGAACGGGTTGCATACTGATCCAGCTAAAACACAAGCCATAACGGCACTTGCCAGACCTACGAATACTACGGGTATTAAGCGATTTTTGGGAATGATAGGTTGGTATAGACGCTTTATATCAAATTTTTCAACCCTGTCCGCGCCTATTACCGAGCTACTCAAGGGTCGCGGTAAACGCCAAGTCGTTGATTGGAATCAAAGCGCTACTGAGTCATTTGAAAGTTTGAAGAAACAGTTAGTTTCTGCCCCTATTTTAGCCAGTCCTGACTTCAGTAAACGTTTTTATATACAGTGTGACGCTTCCAATTATGGCTTGGGTTGTGTTTTAAGTCAAGGAGAAGGCACGGAAGAACGCCCTATCGCATATGCGTCTAGAACGTTAAATAAAGCTGAGCGAAACTATTCAGTCACCGAACGCGAATGCCTAGCGGTGATCTTTGGCATCGAGAAATTCAGGCCTTATGTCGAAGGTACTGAGTTTACCGTGATTACGGATCACTATAGCCTATTGTGGTTACTGTCGATGAAAGATCCGGTCAATAGATTAGCCCGCTGGAGTGTTCGTTTATCCCAATACACCTTTAACATCCAACATCGAAAAGGGAATTTGAATGTTGTTCCTGATGCGTTGTCTCGCGCACCCCTAGAAGTTTCTTCTTTGGAACTGTCCGAGGATGACTTGGATGCTTGGTATCGTCGCATGCTGGCTCGAGTTGCGGAGGCACCTGCAACTTATCCTGATTGGAGGATAGAATCTGGGCGATTGTACAAACTGATACCAAATTCTCACAACATTGTTTCCAATTTAGTTGAGTGGAAGCAATTAGTTCCGAAGTCGCGTCGGATTGACATTTTCAGAGAATGTCATGATGATCCGACTTCCGCTCATTTAGGAACTTCTAAAACATTTCATAAAATTGGTGAATTGTACTATTGGCCCAGAATGCGTGCTGACGTGGCGAGGTATGTGCGGCGGTGCACGGTTTGTTTGTCGTCCAAGGCCTGCCAGGGCGGACGTTACGGGTTGATGGGTCGCGAAAAGAGGGTTCGCTTCCCTTTTCAGTGTATTTCGGTCGACTTGATGGGTCCGTTTCCCAAATCTGCAAAGGGTAATTCCATGTTATTAGTGGTTTGTGATTGGTTTACTAAATTTGTTTTAGTACAACCGTTGCGCAAAGCCACTTCGAAAGCCATTTGCGATTTTCTAGAAAACCATGTTTTCTTACTTTTTGGCACCCCACAGATTTGTCATGTTGATAATGGTCCCCAGTTTATAAGTCACGAATTTCGGAAACTCATGAGCGATTACAACGTTAACCATCTATTTTATAATGCATTGTATCATCCACAAGTCAATTTTGTTGAGCGAGTCAATCGAGTTGTCGGTACCGCTATGAGATCTTATGTCAAGGAAGATCACAAGACTTGGGATGTAGAAATCCACAAAATCGCTCATGCTATCCGATCTGCCACTCACGACGTTACCGGGTTTACACCTTCTTTCCTTAATCTAGGGCGTACCGTACCCGCTAAGGGAGATTATTATGGTCGAATTATGGATCTGAGGGGGGAGGATTTAACTTTGGAGAATCGTGAACGGGTGGCTGGGGAAATGAACCGGTTAAACGACTTGTTTGTTGATGTAAGCAAACGGTTACACGACGCATATCAACGTAATGCTACCCATTACAATTTTAGGAAGCGCAGCATTAGATTCAAAGCGGGAGATATTGTTTGGCGTCGGAATTTTGCCTTGTCTAATGCAGGTAAATATTTTAGCGGTAAACTCGCCCCTAAGTATTTGAAAAGTCGTGTGAAGGAGGTAACTGGTCCATTGACCTATCGTCTTGTCAACGAGCGCGGTAGAGAGGTTGGTGTTGACCACGTCAAAGATCTAAAACCCCATCCATCAGCTGCAGATTTAGTTGAACCTGAGGATCAGGTTGAAAGACGGTGTGGTGGTTGAGCGAATCTACCTTCTAGTCCGTAAGTCACAACATTTGACTTACCATTTCCGTGGGTCCATCATTCCCGACTCACTTTCTGTGTTTTAATTTTTTTTGTCTTTTGTCTTTTTATAAACAGCTGTGAACGTTAACATCCGAAGTTCACAGTTGTACCATCTGAGATTATCTCAAACTTATTTTGAATTCGTTGCTGATGCAACTGTTGGAAACCCTTTGTTGGTCGATATTGATCAAACCCCAATTAGTTTGGATTTTTTTATTTTTTTACGTTTCTATGTACAAAGTACTATGAGTGACTTTGCCTGAGACAACTTTTTTTACTGCTGGGTGAACCTTTTATTATTCACTTTCGAGCCGTGTGATGGGTCCGATGTGATCCCATCAAAGTACTTGTTGGTTATGGACCACTGTATA
The DNA here is from genome assembly GCA_932274525.1 of Podabrus alpinus. Lineage (NCBI taxonomy): Eukaryota > Metazoa > Arthropoda > Insecta > Coleoptera > Cantharidae > Podabrus > Podabrus alpinus. Next base: position 67,908,102 of record OW026454.1, read on the forward strand.
TTCTTTTAGTGGATACAGGTCCTATGTGGTGCTGTACCGAACCCATTGAGGATCCCCGTGCATGTTGATGCTAGGGATGGTCTCAATAATGTTTTATTTTTGGCTACACGAAGCGTTACGCGCTCAGTCATTTTGGGTTCACGCTTAGGCGGTTTTATTAATGACGTGTCGTCATTAGTGGATACCCACCGTTTTATTATTTTATTTTTTATTTGGGTCAATTTTAGGATTCATTATTTCTTTGTTTTACTCCAACATTTGTTAAAGTGCGTCTTCAACGCTAAAGTATAACTTATCAGTGCATAATTAAGTCTGGCTGTGACTATTGCTATTATTTTCACGGCATGAAATAATGTTAGGGGGGGGCAATGTAACGAATTTTTGCATTGCGTTACTGTCTGTATTTATTCCTCAACACCATGTACATTCTTTTTGATATCTACAGACATGGTGCGCATGTCTGTTAATGGCCGAAGCATTAGCATTTTTGGTTTTGTGTCGAGTGACGTTTAACTCGTGCAAATTTTTGCTTTTCTGAATATAATTAATGTTTTAGTTTGTTAAACATTATTATATTGTTACTGTACGCTTTCGCGGAATTGTATGGATCAGTAATGTAAGTGACAATTATTATTTAACAACTTTATTTCTAACGAAATAAAAACTCTTTTAGCACATGCAAGAGCTGTCAAATTGACCTGTCAAATTGATCTATCATATTTTACCAAATCAAGTTTAGCTGTGAAATTCAGTTACTATATTCAATTATTGGTTTGACATTTTCCAACCACTGTCAAGCACGGTTGCATGTCAATAGTTATAAAAGTTGACGGCTGTTATTTACCATCTACCACAACATCAGAACCAACAGATTATTTGATAGCCAGGGTGTTTTGTCTACCAAATCAAGTTCCAGTTGCTTCACTCCGGAACCAGTCGGCAAAGGAATCATTTATCATTCTACCATTGGTGACTGCAGGTGGATTAGAAGGGAGCCCGCAATTGTATTGCGTAGTACGGTACTGTTGAACTGTAGAGCGCTTGAAGGTTCGTACCATTATTATTTTTTTCTTTTAATCACAACTGCAGTGTATAGCTACACCATAATTATATTTGTTTCATTACAATTGCTGTTTGCAATCTTGATTTTTGCCTTTGACTGTGTAGCATTAATTATTAAGATCACTGTATGCTTGCACTGTACATTCAAGAGCGATATTTTTCATTTAATAAACTATTAATTGTTCTTGTAGTTGAGGTTATTTTTCCGATAAGTGATTACCTGGGGATTCCGAACCTACGACCCTTTGCCTCCACAAAATTAAGAGCTGGCTTTATACGAACATCAGGGTTACGTCTGTCATAGCTAATTTACTGTCGATAATTTTTGTTACTGACAGATGTTGGCTTGCGCTACCTCGCATTCCTCAAGTCTCATTAGCTTGTAGTGAACAGCGAAGAGCAAAAAAGTCTACAATCAATTAATTAACAAATTTCTGACTTTTAAAATACCTTTCTTATTGCTAACAATTTTTCATTTACTATAAATTAACATTTTAACAAAAACAATTATTAAATGATACATTTCAAATTTATTTTATTCAAACCTGTTTTATGTCCCGTTTTCAACGAATCATTTGACTTTAAGTTAATTTCTTGGTATCGGATGAAGTTTTTCTGATTACTTTGATAAGTTACATGCTTTTATTCATTAACAAAATTTTACTGAAACTTAAATGACGTACTTCCATTGACGTGGTATCTCGATACCGCATTTACCCCCTGTTAATTTGTAATTTAAAAGAAAAATACCTATTTTTGTGTTAAATTCCACAATTAACATTTATGTGCTTTTTATTTCAAAAATATGACAAAATAAATTTTTACTGTAACGTTTTCTAACGAATATAACTAATATCAAAATTAACTCACTAAATCTTAATAACTGTTTTAACTAACTACTCAAATTCAACGAAACTAACTAATCCTATTCAAATTTTCAAACTATTCTATATATTAACTTAACTAACAAATTTGACCAAGATTTCTGATAACGATTTAACTTTATTGAGTGTTAAATTTTTAAATTTGACTTCAGTTTTATTTTATTCAAACATTGACCCTTTATTTTTAATCTTCCTATTTTTAACTCGTCTATTTGCTTTTGGGTGATTTCTATTTTCCTATCATTCTAATTCATTTTTATTTATTATTATTATTGGCATTCTTTATTTTACTATAATCAATATTGTCCTATATTTCCCCATATTTATTCGGTAACCTCTTTTTTGGTTCCATATTCATTTTACTTACATAATCATATAATCAATTTATTTCATTTACACCTGTGATCTATTTTCTTATCCCCAGGTATCTATTCTCACCTAACTTCTTCTAGTTACTCCATCTGAGTTAACTTATTATATTTTAATTTTCCCCCCTTTTATTTCTCATTGTTCAACATTGAATACCAATTTTATTAAATACTTTTTAGTCTCTCAACTTAAATTCATAGTTATTTACCTCAAGTTCATGTTTTCACCCAAAACCTAAATTCAGAATTTTCTTTCTAAAATTAATTAAATTCTTTTAAAGTTTCATTGAATAAATTCTCGTTTTCCAATTGTATTAATAACTTTTATCATTTATCTTAAGCAAATCTCAATAATTTTTATTATTATGGAATCTTTCATCTTGGTCAATTTTATTTTCATATTTAAATAGCCTTAATCAAATTTACAGTGCTATTTTTAATTGGTCATTGTTCCATTCTTAAAATTATATTTACAATTGTCAAAATTTTGTCTTTTTACTATTTTCCTGTAGCGGTTTGTCGTGTATGTTGTAAAATTTTTCTTATTTAAGTTTCGCCGTTATTTTCTTACTACTTCTTGAGCGGTTTTTTAATTTTAGTCGTTGTTTTTATTTTATTAAGTTTCGCCATTATTTTCTTTCACCGCTTATTTAGAATTTTGTGGGAATGACTTTTTCTTCCAACGTACTTTCTTGATTTTAAATTTTATCCGCTTGTATAACATTTTCTTTTTAACATAACTCTTCCTTTTCATTTTAACATCTCTTTTCATGTTGGACTTCTTTGTCCAATGTATCTCGTTATTTATTAACATTTTTCTTTTCAACCGTCTCTTCTTTTGTAAAATATTTTTCTTCTTTCCGATTTTATTATACCGTCTCTGTTTATTTAAGTTTTTATTTGCAAAATAATTGTACCCCCTTGTTTGTATAAATTTTGTATTGTGAACCCATTTACCTGTTAAGTTTTTGAATTTTAACTTTGTTAAGTTATGACATTTTATAATTTTAAATGTTTTGCCGAAATTTGTTAACTTATTTCTTCTTTTAAACTTAAGGTTTTTGTGTTGTACTCGTGTACCCGTTAATTTAATAAATTTTATTATTTTAAATGTAAACTTTGTAGTTCGTAAACCGCTTTGTAAAATTATTGTATCTTGCATTTGTAAAATTTTTGTATGTGTCCGTACACCTCTTGTCTGATATTTCTGCTTTAATCGTAGTTTTTTAAATTTTAATTGTGCCCGTTTAAATGTTTTTCGCGTCTGCACCACGTATGACCGACACTTGCTTATTTCTAATGTGTTTCGCCCCCTAATTTCTAATGCATTTTTATTTATCTCTTTGACATTTTCTGTCACTACTTTTGTTGATTCAAACTCTTTTCTCAAATTACTTGCTTTATTATCCATTTCGGTTGCAAAATCCACCAATTCATTATCCCGCTCATCCTTTTCAGTGAATATTCTTTTATACGATGGAAACACTTTGGACATCATTTTATCCATCATTATTGTCGTCTGTCGTAGCATCTTCTGCTGTTCTGTATCTTGACCTTCTAGTATCCTCCTCTCACAGTCGCCTATTTTGTTGAGTATTTCTTCATTCGTCATTTTTGTTGTATCTTTTTCTGCCATCGTGTTTATTATAATTTATTTAATTGTAAGAAATAGCTATTAAGTTATGAATTTTAATGTATTTTAATTTTAATTTTAAGCGAATCTTTAATTTTAAGTTTAACGTTAAGTAGATTGCGAATGATTTTATGTTGACGTTAATGTAAATAATTTTAATTAAATTTTCCGTTGTGGTCGACCTAATTTTAATACTTTTTTTTATATACCACGCTGGTATCCCCCTTTTATCGATGCTCGCACGATGGGCGCCAAAAAGTGTTGTGTACGGGCTCCTTTAATAATGCCACACGTTGGGCTAGCCAAAAAGTGTTGTGTTGCTTACGTAAGGCCTTTAAGAGACCCACACTTTATGATACAAAATTGTTATGAATACCCTCGCTAATAGGGTTAAAGGTTCTTGTCGTTAATATTTTATATGGGTGTACGTAGTTGTACCCCGTCAATGGAAAAGTATGTGATATTTTGTAAACACAATTTAATGAAATAAGGTGCCTCAGCTTAGCTCTTTCGTAGTGCATGTATCTTACCTTGTACAGGGTGGATTCGTTCCGTTACCAATGCTGTAAATGAAATTATGGTGCGGAACAGGTCTAAATAAATATCCTTCGTTACAAAGTTATTAATGTTTTTATTAAGCACACAAATGAAAATAAATATTTGGTTATATCAAAAAGTTCTATTATTAAATCTATTATATAAAAATTCTGAACGTAAAATGATGCAAAACACGTGTCGTACGAAGTCCGGAGATTTCACTTAAGTTTATAAAGATTTTATTGCAATGTGCACGATACCTTATTAAATCCAGGAATATTTCTTTTATTTGAAATGGAGATGGTACAATTGCGCGTCAAAGACACTCAAAGGGTTCATTTACCATCGGAAACTTCCAGATATATTTTGTTGACCTCGTTTTGTTGTGAATTCTATTTCTTCAAAAATATTTCCAATCTTTTACAATTTTCACCTTATTATTGGTTTTACGTAGGTAAGTAACTATTTTGTTGAATTATGCACTTGTATTTTGTAATTTCACTATTTATTTTTACTATAATTATCAATTTTATTAGCACGATTCTAAATTCGCCACCTTGCACGTGTGAATATCAACACCAACCTTTTTATTAATTGTTTCATTTAATTCCTTTTACGAAGTTCATCGCTATCTTGATCTTTGCATAGACGTATTTTATTGGTCGATCGAAAAATCAATATTATTTGAAGTTTCACAGTACAGGTATGGACTAAGCCCATTGTGGTTCGTTGAAATTTTATAAGTAAAATTTTTATATTTTCAGATTGGATCGACTTCTTGATATTGCTTCGTGGTTGGACAAATAAAGATGATGGACATGAAATTTCCATACGCAGTTCATTAAGTTGTGACATGCCGAACTCACGTAACGATTTAACAAACTTATTTAAATTTAACTATAACATCAATTTTTCATTAATCAATTAATTAACAAATTTCTGACTTTTAAAATACCTTTCTTATTGCTAACAATTTTTCATTTACTATAAATTAACATTTTAACAAAAACAATTATTAAATGATACATTTCAAATTTATTTTATTCAAACCTGTTTTATGTCCCGTTTTCAACGAATCATTTGACTTTAAGTTAATTTCTTGGTATCGGATGAAGTTTTTCTGATTACTTTGATAAGTTACATGCTTTTATTCATTAACAAAATTTTACTGAAACTTAAATGACGTACTTCCATTGACGTGGTATCTCGATACCGCAATATGTCCAAAGTTTTTACACAATTTTCACTTAAATGGGTCTCTCACAAAGAAACGACGGATACTTTAGAAAAAGCAATCGGAGCTTCGGATACGGTTATTAACGGTCTGTAATTTAGCACATTACGACGGTTGACGAAAAACGACAAATAACGGCAGCATTTGCAAATTAGTGTCGACGTCAAAATTGAAAATCAAAATCGGAGGCGATTTCGGGCAAAATTTAAAATATGCAAAATGTGTATTTTCGTTGCAAAGCAAAACCAAATCGAGAAAATTTCATTCGACATTTTCGATTTATATTTGTCTCCTCGACGTGTAATTGAAATATTTTTTATTTAAAAGTATAATAATTCAAAAATGAACAATTTTGGTAGTGGGGGTGCGCCGATGGTGCTGGTCGGTGGTTCTCATTACCACAACCACCTCGCCTCCAATTTAAAAAGTGTCCCGGTACAAATATTACAAATTTTTGCACTTTTCCAAAAAGTTAATCACAATTTTGCCAATGTTTTAGATATCGAAGAAGAAGTTTAGAGTACGTTTTTGTGTTATAATTCCCAAAAACGGTTTGCCCGTCCATTTCCGGCGTTAATATATAATTATCGGAGCGTAATTTTTTTTCGAAAAATTTGCAAGGCTATCCCATTGAAAAAATAATTTAGAAATGTAAATTCGGCTTAACACCTTCGGCGTTGAAAATTCGAAGGAATGTTATGGACGAACTATTATAGAGCGTCGCGATACGCTTCCGTTGCGTCTTAAAAATTAAAGATCGGCCGGTAAATAAGAGCGCTACATACGTCCAAAGTATTTACACAATTTTCACTTAAAAGGGTCTCTCACGAAGAAACGACGGATAATTTAGAAAAAGCAATCGGAGCTTCGGATACGGTTATTAACGGTCTTTAATTTAGCACATGACGACGGTTGACGAAAAACGACAAATAACGGCAGCATTTGCAAATTAGTGTCGACGTCAAAATTGAAAATCAAAATCTGAGGCGATTTTGGGCAAAATTTAAAATATGCAAAATGTGTATTTTCGTTGCAAAGCAAATGTTTATGGGGAGGACCATAATAGATCCGAGAAGGCCATAGTTGTTCGGCCTTCGGCCTCACAGAGAGAGGACCATGATAGATCCGCGAAGGCCATAGTTGTTCGGCCTTCGGCCTCACAGGGGGAAGACCATAATAGATTGGTGAAGGCCATAGTTGTTCGGCCTTCATCTGTCATCCGTCATCTGTCATGTCATCCGTCATCTCATCTGTCATCTGTCAGCTGTCATCCGTCAGCTGTCATCTGTCATCCGTCATCTGTCATCTGTCATCCGTCATCTTTTTTTTTTTTTTTTTTTTTTTTTTAGCTCAACGCAGGGAGGAGAAATCTCGTGCGAGACACCCACTTAATCGAAGTGGATAGTGTCAGACTTCACTGACTTCACTCCACTTCACGTCACTTCACTTCACTGACTAAAACTCCCCCCTACCAAGCACCCGGGTTTCGCCGTCAGGCATTTCTTCCGGGATGCTCGGTCCGAGATGTCGGGATCTTCGACATCTCCCGCCCTGGATGTTCGGGCAGATGCGTTGGGTCTGCAGTATCGTGTGCAGACCCGCCTTTTTCGTTTGGGCCTCCAAGTTCCTCTCATGAATGGCTTCCTGGTTGCTCAGTCAGGTAGGGGGCATTGCGATGGAATTCGATGAAACGTGTGCTCTTTCGCAAGCCTCTCTTCTACCTGTCCGAGTTCTTTTTTCCTTTTTTCCTTCTCTTCCCTTTCCCTTCCTTTTCCTTTCCTTTCCTCCTCGTTGGTTGGCCTCCTGGTTTGACGGTCGGGTAGGGGCATTGCGATGGAATTCGATGTTACGTGTGCTCTTTCGCATGCCACTCTTCCACCCGACCGCGATTGGCCTCGGGTCACTGATCTTCAGTGTCGGAATCCTCCCCCGCATGGGCAGCAGCAGCGGCGGCCCGTTGTTCGGCTCTTCCTGCTGCCTCCTTACACCTCAGGATGTTTGAGATGAGGGTGTTTATCCGCTGCCACTGGGCCTCGTCGACGAGCATTGCTTCGACCAGGTCTTCGGGAGTCATTGTGTACCCCAGTGCAAGCGAGACCATTGTTCGCTCGCGCTCCCATCTCCAGCACTGGAAGAGGGAGTGTTCCGCGGTATCGATTTCCTCGCAGAACCTGCACTTGGGGCTTCCCAATATGCCAAATCGGTGCAGGTAGTACGCAAAGCAGCCGTGCCCTGACAGCATTTGTGTGAGGTGGTAGCTCACCTGTCCATGCCGCCTCTCGACCCATCTCTTGATGTTGGGGATGAGTCTGCGGGTCCACAAGCCGCAAGTTGCCTCCTCCCACCTGGCCTGCCAACTTTCGGCCATCTCGCATCCGGCACCCCCCACTCCGTCGTAGATTCTGCTCCTTGCTAGTGCGAGGAGGTCGATGGGGGGCATCGACGCCAGAACGAGGGCCGCGTCGAGCGAGACCGTCCTGTAAGCGCAGGAAACGCGCAGCGCCATTCTGCGCTGGACGCTCAGCAGTCTCTGCGCGTTCCTTTTAACCCTCAGCGCCTCGTGCCATACAGGTGCTGCATACAGTATGATCGACTGCGTCACGAGGGCTAGGGTTCTTCTCTTTGCCTGCTTAGGGCCTCCCATGTTGGGCAAAAGGCGGGCAAGCGATGTCGTCACTGCTCCCGCCTTTGCGGACGCGTCCCTGACGTGCTCGGCGAAGTTCAGGTATTTGTCGATCTTGACGCCGAGAACGGTTACGGAGTCCTTAGATGGAATTGGAACTCCGTTCAGTCGGAGGGAAACCTTGGAGACTTTCCTTCTTCCGCTGAGAAGTACTCCCTCCGACTTTTCAGGGACTAGGGTGAGTCCTCTTTCGCTCACCCAGGCGGAGATGGTGTCAAGCGCCTCTGTCGCCGATGTCTCGATCTCTGCCACGTCCTTGCCCACGACCACTACGTTGAGGTCGTCCGCGAAGCCCACGGTGGTGCATCCGTCTGGGAGCTTCAGACGCAGCACTCCGTCGTACATGAGGTTCCAGAGCGTCGGTCCAAGAACCGAGCCCTGGGGGACTCCGCTTGTGACCTCCATTTCTTCCTGCTCCCCATCGCCTATTAATAGGCGTCTGTCCTCGAGGTAACTGGCGACGAGATTAAAGGTATCGTTTTCGATCGTCGCCAGGCTGTTTAGTGCCCCCAGGATGTGCCTCCACCCCGCATTATTGAATGCATTCCTGACGTCCAAGGTGACGAGTAGGCAAAGCCTTCTGGTACGCCGGCTTCCCATCTTGGCCTCGACCGCGATCTCCATGATCTTTTTAAGTGCATCCACGGTCGATCTTCCCCTCCTGAAACCGTATTGGTTGTCGGAGAGGCCGCCGCTGCTCTCGATGTTCTTCTCGAGGCGGTTAAGTATCAACCTCTCGAGCAGCTTGCCTGCGTGATCGAGCAGACAGATGGGCCGGTACGAGGTGGGGTTTTCCGGGGGTTTGGTGCCCTTTCTGATGAGGACGAGCTTCGCGACCTTCCAATGTGCGGGAAAAATGCCGGTCTCGAGGCATTTGTTGTAAATTTCCAGGAAGGTCCGTCCTGCTAGGGTCACCGCCTCCTTGATGACCCGGCCGGGTATGCAGTCCGGGCCGGGTGCCTTGTCGGGCGCGATTTTGGACGCCGCCACGGTTAGTTCTTCCAGGGTGAACCGGGACCTCTCCTCCGTTGGGGGTCTTCTCGGTTCGGTCGTCTTCGGGTGTGTGGGGAAGAGTGCCGTCGCCACCTCTCGGACCTTTTCTGGATGGGGTCCGGTCATCTTGCTGGGACCCCTGAGTTTTCCTCGCACGATCTTGTAGGCGAGTCCCCAGGGGTCTTCTTCGAGCAGGCCTAGGAGTTCGTTCCAGCATCGGCGCTTGCTCGCGGCGATGGAGCGTACGAGCCTTTTCTTGGCGACTCTGTAGGCCCCGTCGGCTTCTTCCCTCTCCCTTGAACCTTTTCTTTTCCTTCCCGCCGCTCTTCTTAGGCGCAAGGCTTCGCGTCTGTTTTCCGCGATCTCTTCGTTCCACCAGTGGACCGGCCTTCGTTGGTTACCGGCTCTTCTCCTGGGAATGGAAGCATCGCAGACGCGCCTTAGGGCCTCGGAGAGCTCTTCCGAGTCCTTCACCTCCGATCGGCTCAATTCGGTTACGACCGCGGTTCTCAGCCTGTCCGTGTCGATCCTTCTCGTCCAACCGTCCACTCTTTTGTGCAGGATTGGCGGTGCGGGACACGTCTCTAGTTGGTACGAGACGTAGAGATGGTCGCTGAGCGTCTCCTCCTCGAGGACTCTCCACCCGGTGATTTTGTGGAGAGCCCGCGTCGAAACCAGGGTGAGGTCAAGAATGGACTTGCACCCTCTACCCACGAATGTCGGGGCGGTGCCGACGTTGGCTACGCCGAGATCTAGCGTGCTGATTGCTTCGACGAGCACCTCCCCTCTTGCGTTCTCGAACGGCGACCCCCATTCGGGTGACTTGGCGTTAAAGTCGCCGCCCACGATAACGATCTCCGTCGTTCTCCTCACTTCGTCGGCAAGCTCGTCCAGCCTCCTCTCGAACACCTCGGCCGGCTCGTTTGGGGAGTAGTAAACGCTGAAGATTTTCACTCCCCGGGTTCGGATCCACGCGAAACCGTCTCCTCTGCCGCTTTCTTCGGCTAACGCGGCAACGGGCAGGTAGATGGCCGCCCTGTCCGTACAGTCCTTGACGTAGCCTTCCGACGCACTAATGTTCTGCTCGGAAACGAGGGCCACGTCCACTTTTAGTCTTTGGACCGTTTCGTGGAGGAGATCGTGGGCCGCCCTCGAGGTATGGAGGTTGGCCTGCAGGAACCTGACCGGCGTTCCTTGTCGGGGGGTCTCTTGCCCTCCCGTGCGTGTCGGTGTTAACGAAAACCCGGCGTCGTTCTGGCAGCCGCGTTCTGGCTCTGCCTTTCTGGGCGACGGGGGCTCTCGGCGATCCGGTATGACTCCACCTGGATCTGCCTCTGCATCGACCAATGTCGTCTACAGGCCTTTATGTCCTCCTCGACCTGTTGGGGCGTTATGCCTATGTACTGGACATAGTAGTTATAGAACAGCGCCTTGAGGGCCGGGTATTCTTTCGGAAGACCCTCGGCTGCTATTCGTCCCAACACGGATGTCTTGGTGACCCCGTCGATTTGGTAGTCCCCCGCCTTATCGTAAAAGAACGACACGTAGTCACGCACGTCGCTCCTGATGCGGTCCTCTCTCAGTCTTGCCAGAGTGAAGGGACCTTTGGGGCTGGCGTCTCGCGTCATACGCACCCGGGGGGGGTTTAGGGGGTCGACCGGTAGGGATGTTTTGCCGTCTTCCCTCCCGCCCGGTAGCACTATCCGGTTGTTCTCCGCCAGCACTCCCTCTTTCGTCGCCCGTATCGCTTCCTTGTCGTTCGCGATCCTGACCAACTTAGGTTCGGCCTTCGACACAGAGGTCGAAGGGTCCGTGGGCAGGGGGGTCGATTGTTCGGGGGGGGGCACCTGTGGGGGTGTCTATCGTGGGGGAGACAAACCTCTGTCGAGGTGGGGACACTTCGCTTAAGCGTTCCGCGACCTGAGGTGTTTTGTGACGAGGAATGGCACCTCTGGCTTCATCTTCGCCATGCGCCGGTGGTGACGCGCAGTTCAGCTCCCTGTGGCCGCTCTTCCCGCACCTCTTGCAGAACGGCACCGGCTTTTTACAATTTGCCGCATAGTGCCCCGCTTCTCCACAACGCAGGCAGTCCTTCGACCTGTCCGGGCCCCTGCATGTTTCTCTGACATGTCCAGGCCGCCAGCATCTGTGGCATGGCATGGGGCCCACCGGGACTCTTTTGGCCGAGCACGTGGACCACCCGATCCGCAGGCTCTCTCTCCGAAGAAGCTCTTCGGCGATGCCGGGTGGCAACGTGATCTCGGCCTTCTGCGTTCCTAGAGCCGCTGCTCTTAGGATCCCCACCTTGATCGGTATGTGGGGGCCCACCATCTTGCGGAGCTCGGCCTCCAGTTTCGGCTTGTCGAAGTCCAGCTCTAGGCCGGATATGCCTATGACGGCCTTCTCCGTCAACGCCATCGCGCCCAGTTCTTCGGCGACCGCGTTGATTTCTCTAAGGAGTGGAGCCGCCGCACCCTCCCCTCCGGCCATGTTGATAATGACGTCACCGGTCCTGGTCGTGCGGACCGACTGAACCTCGCAGTTGACTTGATCGAGATTCACCTTCACCTTCAGGATGGACATGGTTTCTGCGGCCGTTTTTTCCCCGACCTTGATGAGGATGGCTTCGGGTCGGCTCTTGATCCTCGTCTCCATCCTGGGGGGGGGGGCTTTGATTCTGCGGCCGCTCTCCACTCGTCGTCCCTCTGGCCGGAGGCGGGGCCGCTCTTCCCGCGGAGGGGGCCGGTTTACGCCATTCCCCCCCCATCAGCGGCGGTATTCGCTCTCTCGTGGACCGGGAGTATTCCTGGCTAGCGGCTTTCTTGGCAGCCGCCTTTCTTTTCCTTCGACCGCTCCGGGTGCCCCTTTGGGTGGGTAGGGGTGTTGGGGGGGCGGCTTGTTTCACCTTGCGGGAGGGGGAGGTTCGAGCGGTGGGTGCTGACGTGCGCGCGCTTCCTACTCCCAGGTCCGTCACCGCACTCGCGACTGTCGCGCCATTTTCACCACTCGGGGGGGGGGACTTGGGGTACCTCGCGCTTGCTGTCGGTCTGCGTAGCACCTTGGGGGGGGCAAAGAGTTGTTCGCGCTGCACTATAGTCTGCGACTCTTCACTTAGGGGGGGAACTAGGGGTTGTTCGCGCTGTGATACAGTCTGCGTTACACCAACCGCTATGTAGGGAGGGGGGAGTGTGACGGTGGTCTCATCCGTTTGTGACCAACCGTCGACTTTGGTCGATTGGGGGGGGGCAGGACTGAGGTGGGGGGCACTCGGCGCGTTGAGTCTTAGTTCGTTTATCAGAGTGTTGATCGCCGCCGTTGCCTTCTCGAAGATGTTCACGTCTGCAATCGGTAGGCTGGTTTCCATGCCGTCGGTCTCGAACCTGGAAAGCCCAGCCTGCAGGGCCTTCAGGGACGTTTCGTGTCGCAGCGCCGTCGTGTTTGCGGCGGTGTTCTGTTTGGTGGCAGTGGCGTTCACTAGTCCGGTGAGGGCCGTTGTTTGAGCGTCGATTGCCAGCCTGATGAGGTCGTATTGGCTGGTCAATGTTGTGGACAGCTTGTCGGTCACCAGTTCCTCCATTTCCCGCCTCATGGTGGCGTGAAGGTTCTCCAGGGCTTCGCCAAATGTTCCCGAGTGTTTTGCCAGTTCCTGCGTTAGGAGCTCTCCGAAGGAGATCCGCAGGTCGGCTTCTTTGGCGAGCTGCTCGTTCGTGGATTTAGCAGTCTGGAGTTTGTTCGCCGTGACCCTCAACCTCGCCGCCACTGCTTTTGCCGCGTTCTTAACATCGGTGGAGGTATTTTTCCCCGATAATGCCACTAGGGCCGCATTCAGGTCGGCGATGAGCTGCGTCTCAGTGGCCGTGGATGACTCTCCGGTTAGAGAGGTGGTCCGGTTCCTTCTCCGCGGTTCCGTTTCGTTGGTGGGCGGTGTTGCTGTCGCCATGTCATCCGTCATCTGTCAGCTGTCATCTGTCATCCGTCATCCGTCATCTGTCATCCGTCATCTGTCATCCGTCATCTGTCATCCGTCATCTGTCATACATACATACATACATACATACATACATACACACATACATACATAATCTTCACGTAAAGTTACATCTTCATGTAAAGTTAAATCTGTATGTGCAAAATGATTTTTAGGTTATGTAGTTAATGCCGTCACTTTGACACTATCGGGGGGCCCATGGGGGCTATTCAACACTATCAGGGTCACTCTCTAGGTTACGAAAAGGGTCTTGCTAAAACGAGCACTATTTATGTTTTACCCTGTATATGCAAAATGATTTTTGATAATTTTAAAAATATTGTTCAACGCTACTGACTATAATATGTCAATGTCATTTTTAAGGTTAGTCAAAGTTGTGCCCCCTATTTTTCGAGCCGCTACTGACTATAATATGTCAAAGTCATTTAATTAATCTTTTAGCGTCAAAATCGCATCGTAACTATGACAACGACTGTGACCTGAAGTGTTTAACTGCTGATGACCGTCTTATGGTGACGAATTACTAAAATCAAAGTCGACGAAAAGTTTACTCTTGAATGTCGCCAGATCTCGTGAAAGTTTCAACGCCCACAGTTACGGGATTTAGGCGTCTATGCGGAACATACATACATACCCACACACACACATACAAGCATTTTTATATATAAGAAGATTAGAACACCGCATGTAGTTTCACTGCAAGTCATGAAAAAAGTTACAACCATCGTACTTACGTCAACTTACGTTGAATAAAATTTGTAATTCGCGCCAAAAACTTAGGTTATGTACTTAAACTATTAGATGTACTTACATACACCGCTCATAGAAATAATTAAATAAAATAATTACCTTCATAATAAATGCTGTTTCCATCTAAGGCAGCTTCTAATATTCTCGTTGCTCTTGATTTATACATTTTTAAACTAAATAATCACAATGTATTTAACTGTCACCCTCACCTACAACTTAACAGTTTGTCTACTATGATCAAAAAATGTTAGTGTTAAAAAGGCGTACATATGAGTTAAGACCTGCGACACTTCTGTAACTGTGACAAAGTTTAGAGTGAAAGAGGCGTAAAGAGACATACGCCTTTCAGTTACTAATCTTAATTTCTTTTTTATGAGTTAGGCCCATACTAACTTTGTTATTAATAGAAATTGAGTTACGCCTGTTTTATAGTAATATAGAATCTTCTATGTGCAATCTGAATACGGACTTATCTCATTTTTCGTGTTTTTGTAGTTACGCCCTTTTGTTACTAAACCGACGAATTATAAAAACTATATTTGATTTAAAAGCAATCTTTTATTGACTCAACAATTACAGGATCGTATTCGATTTTTAAGATCAATCAAAAACCAAGGTGGATCATTTTTATCTTTTCAATCATTTTAAACACTTCATTCAATTTGAGCGACCTACAAACCTTAAGCATTTTCAACGAGCTTGTTTCAACAAAAGAAGCTTCATCCCTTAATTGAATTAGGAACCTACCATACTCTGAGGGAGACTCAAGGCTGAGCTAAACAAGAGGGACAGGGTGGTGAGTTTACTTATAAAATTGGACCCTCGAATATTTCAATTTTACCATTTAAAAATTTTTTCATTCATTTGAAAGTGGCGCCCAAAGCAAAACCGAGGTGTACAATTTTGTATAGTAAAGTTCACAGCAATACCTTGACGTGCACCACAACAACACTGCTGAAATGTGCTTACATCGAGCTCCTTGTCCAGCTTTACATGTACAACTAATATTGGAAACACGAGCCTGGTTTTCATTCACTTCGTCAGCTTCTAATACACCTTTTATTTGATGAGGATCTGAATTCATTGCTGTAGTTTGCAAACACAAAGCAAATAAATTAATTTTATCAGGTGATACACTGCTTTGACCACACAAAATTATATGTCCAGCGTGAAGAACCGCTTCACCTTCGTAAATACACCTAGAATTCTTATCTCCACCCATGTACTTCAAATAATGCTGTTACGGCGTGACCCGTATTTCCTGTTTGCAACGCTCTGTATATTTCAAAAATATAACATAATAATTAGCAATTATTACAAAGTTCCTTTAAAATCAAAAAATTTTAATAAAAGGAAGATCGAAATAACGAATTCCTACTGTAAATGTTAATATTCCAACGAATTGCAAACAATTATTTTTAATAGAAGATAAACACAAAGTACTAAATTGAAGAATAATGTATAAGTTAATATGTAATACAAATGCACCCGGAAAGATACAAAAACGACAGACCGTTGACTACGGAATTTATTATATAAACATATTCATACCTTCGAGGCGATAAAACCACTCTACATTGTATGATCTATTCATATTGAGCTAAAATGTAACAAATTACTCAGTATCATTGTCGCAATCAAACGAAAGCCGCACAAGACGTTGTTCAAAATGTCAATAAAGCGTTCCGTAATTAGAAGCCTTGAATTTTATATTTTTCTCAAGAAGATGATGTCACCCCACCGGTGCAAAATTGTTCCCTGCAAAGGAAAACGTAGTCAGTTGCATAATAAAAATTGAACTGGTAACTCGTACCTAATAATTTTCCTAAGTACCTACAAAATAAATATTTATTTAACTTTCCGGTATGGAATAAATTAACTATCAATTAATATCTTAACGGGCCACCGAATTAAGAAATTACTATCGTGAAATTAAGAAATCAGTGACAAAAACTATAAAAGTCCAATTAAATAATTATCGAACAATTTTAAAAGTGTTGAATAAACCAATAAATTTGACTTATAATCCGCGCAGTAATCGTGCAAAGTGTGAACAGTTATTACCTTCGAAAATAACTTGAACTTAGCGAAAGTATTAACAAAAAAAATCAACCACAATACTACACCGAAATTATCATCATTTTAAAACTACAATAATACGCCAAAAAGTGCTAAAATTAATAAATATCGGAAATTATCTATTGACAATTCTATCGAATTAAAGTATACCGTAACCAAAAAGCAAATAATTAAGTGCGCTATCTTTAACAAATACAAAACAAAATAGTGCGAAGTATTTCACAAGTTTATACTGTTTAATTATTAAATAAACAGTGTGTAATTTAAATCAACAAAATAAAGCGTCGGTCAAGTGACGTTCTTCAACAGTGATTCGAAAACCATCATTGTTAAATTCTCTCTCACTGGTCCAGGCGATGAAATAACTCAACTTCATCAAACTACCAATCAAACCAACATTGGATTACTTCATTTTTCATCAATTACATCTCTTCACTACGAAAATAAAGGTAGAATATTCGCCCGACCAAATAACTGTACAATTTATTCCTTTTTCTATAAGGATGTTTCAATATTCCTACTTGTATTAAACTTTTACTTAAATATTAATTTATCTTGAAAATATTACGTAAGCTTATGACAAATATAATTTTTGTATCATCAACTTTTACTATTAACTATTGGTAAGTTTTACTGTCGCTTTAAATTTGGCGCCATTCTCTGTTTTGAAATGCAGTTCAAAAATCTAGAGTTAGTAATGCTCAACTATTTTTTTTATTTAAAATGTAAACAAACTGCATATTTGCGACATTTGTTTTTTGCACAAGTCAAAAACAGAACGTATCAAATCAGAAGCATTTGAACAATTTTAGCTATGTAAATGCTAACCAATCAAGTAATAAAGTGCTAACATCCGCAATTCGTTTTTTATTATTTCGTTCACGAAAACCATTGCCTTTTGATCAAGTCAGAAAGGCGTCCTCAACAACGCGGCCTTACAATCGCTTTGGAGGACAACAAAAATAACCAGCTCCACCAGTGAAAAGACATTTGGTCCTTCGAAACGGATATCAGAAAAGCAAATCTGGGCATTCGAAATAACATTGAAAACAGCTCACAATTTGGAAATCAGCACGAGATTAAGTCAACTAACACGATAAGGTTTTTATCCCATGTTACTTTCTTTGTCACCAACATTTAAGCTGATTCAATTTAGTAACGTCAAATATTATTACTTAAACGCATTTTGCGATAAATTGTTATTTTCTAGCATCTAAATATTTTGAGCGCAGCACGTTTACAAAAACGTAACGTGATCCCAAGATCACAAAAAATTAATATCCTTTCAACGGTTTTTAATAAAGTGATAATTGCATCATAATTACTACTTATTCCTTTAGTACGTTATACTATAACGTCACCTATATACATTGTTTGCCAAGCTTGCCACAGCTTGCAGCTAACAAAGTTCATTTTACCTATTTCGTTTCATCACCTATTTACGTCTCTCTTAGTACACGTTTGCCTTAATCATGACGAAACATGAAATTAAAATGATAATCGCTGAAGCAAATTCGCTAATAGAGCAGTTAAGCAGCTTCGAAACCTTCTTAACTGCCATCGAGAGTCAACGCGATAAGACAGATGTCATGATAAAGAAATTAGAAGTAAGGCTTGAACTGTTTAGTCCAATAATCAAAGATTATTCAAAAACCGCTACCCAGTTAAATTTTTATTCAATATACGACGACTCACTAATGACCTCTGAGGATTTCTGTGAAAAACATACTGATTTAAAGGTCACAGCGTTATTAATATTGGAGAAAGAACAGGTTCTAAGCACTTCCAAAACAATACCAATGCCAGATAGAGGGTCAAGAGCCAAGTTACCTCAAATAAAATTACCCACTTTTTCGGGAAACTACACAGACTTCAAGGGCTATTTTGATTCCTTTCTGGCACTAGTACATAATAACAAAGATCTTTCACCAATCGAAAAATTTCTTTATCTTAAGTCCAGTCTGGATCATTCCGCCCAGCGATTAGTTAGCGACATCCCAATGTCAAACGAAAACTATGAACTCGCGCTCGGAATCTTGCGGGAAAGGTATGACAATGTCAAGTTAATAATACAGGGCCACATTAAGGCAATATTTGACATCAAACCTCTTCCGAAAGAATCGTCATCTCAAATTTCTAGGTTGTATGATGAGCTATCAAAACACATTAGGTCATTGGACAACTTAAAGGTGCCTATACATCAGTGTAATGCTTTTATTGCGCACCTTTTAATGTCTAAACTAGATTGTGAAACCAAAAAAGAGTTCAGCAAACTCAAACCTCGAGAAATTCCTTCTACCGCTGACATCGATAAATTCCTTAAGGAAAAGTCTCAGTTGGTAGAGGAGTTGAAAGAAGGCGCTTATGTTGAATCTTTCAAATCAAACAGATTCAAAGATCATCGTAGTAATCACACTCCTAAACTAGCATTGGTAACTGCCAATCAGTCAACATCATGTCCTCTTTGCAGTGCAAGTCACGCAATTGCACAATGTCCCACTTTTTTGTCGCAATCAATTAAGCAGAGAGTTGAGACAATCACGGGCTTAAATAAATGCAAGAACTGTTTAAGTCACCTTACAAGCTCAAAGTGCAACTCACGATTCACGTGCAGGCATTGTCATAAACGGCATCACTCCTTATTACATTTCGAACAAAATTCGAGAGCTGAGTCACAGCAATTTAACAACGTCGAAAGAACGATCAAAACGCCTTCAAGTTCATTTGAGCAGGAACAAGTTTCATTAACATGCTACGGGAATTCTAGCCAAGTTCTCCTTTCCACAGCATGCCTAAAGGTGAAAACCTCAAAGGGAAAATGGTTTACTGCTCGGGCAATCTTGGACACCGGTAGTATGAACTGTTTCATTACCGAATCACTGTGTAAGATACTCGACTTGAAATATCAACGCGTGAATACCACAGTAAGTGGAATCAACTCAGCAAACAGCCTAAAAGTAATTAATGCAGTTAAGGTTAACATCTCTTCGATACAAAATAATTATAAAAACAGTATATCTTGTTTGGTGATTCCTAAAATTGCTTCACCCCTGCCCTCGGTTTCATTTAATGGCAAATTCCTAAATATCCCTAAAAACATAGACTTAGCGGATACTGAATATGACAAATCTGCTCCTATTGATTTGCTGCTAGGGGTGTCCATCTTTTATGAACTATTGTGTATCGGTCAAATTTCGTTGGGCAAAAACCAACCAATTCTACAGAAAACACTCTTAGGCTGGATAGTGTCGGGAAATATGACAAACAATCATACGCGTCAGACAAACGCAAATCCGAATACAACCATATCCAACCTCGCCATTTCTAATGAACAGTTAAATGATAGTTTAAGCAAATTTTGGCAACTCGAAGAGGTAAACCCAAAAAATAAGCTCTCACTTATGTCAAAAGAGGAACGATTTTGCGAAAACCACTTCAACAAGACCATTTCTCGCGATGTGTCTGGCAGGTTTTCGGTTTCCATCCCCTTTAATTCTAATCTAGCATCCCTGGGTAATTCACGAACTCAAGCATTCGATAGATTTATAAAATTAGAAAAAAGATTAGACGGAAACCCCGAATTAAAATTAAAGTACTCAGCATTCATCCACGAATACATTTCGTTAGGGCACATGTCAAAAATTACTGCTCAACCACAAGACAATGGCTATGTGATAAAGGCAATGAATGCATCAATGCTCGCTTCAAAACTTCCTTGTTACTACCTGCCAACTCATGCAGTTGAAAAATTGACTTCCTTGACAACCAAACTCCGTGTGGAATTCGATGGTAGTGCCAAAACGAGCACCGGGATTTCAATAAATCAAGCTCAATTAGTGGGCCCTATCGTTCAAGACGATTTATTTTCTATTTTATTAAGATTCCGCCAATACAGTGTCGCGCTAACTGGCGACATTGAAAAGATGTATCGGCAGATTCAAGTCAATCCTAACGAGAGAAAATTTCAATGCATTCTGTGGAGAGATCGTGCTACCGATCCTATAGACACTTACGAGTTGAACACGATCACCTATGGAACCGCGTCGGCTAGTTATTTATCAACTAAATGCTTACAGCACTTGGCTGAATTAAATGCCCTACAATTCCCAATAACCTCCAATGTTTTAAAATCAAACTTCTATGTAGACGATCTGCTTATTTCACGACCTAGTTTAGATGAAGTAATGCAAATTAAAGCACAGTTAACCAGTATCTTGTCTTCAGCGGGTTTACCGATCAGAAAGTTTTTATCTAATTGTCCGGACATTCTCAAGGAAGATAAAGGAACTGATTCTTATCACATAATCCCCTTGGGCGAGCGGGAAAGCGTAAAGGCACTTGGTGTCTCCTGGAATGCTATTTCAGATGTCTTACAATTTGAAATTAAATCGAATCCCAGTTCTAAAACGACTACGAAAAGATCGGTTCTTTCAGTAGCGTCACAACTATTCGACCCTCTAGGTTTACTTGCCCCAATTACGATAAGAGCCAAAATCTTAATTCAAAAATTGTGGGAATCTATGATCAAAATTTGTGGGAATCTAAATTAGGATGGGATGAAAGCTTGCCTCAAGGTTTGAATTCAGAGTGGGAATCATTCAAACTGGAGCTTCAATCATTAACGTCACTAAAAATCCAAAGGTGTGTCATACCAGCGAAAACATGCACGGTTCAACTACATGGCTTTGCTGACAGTAGCTCGATCGCTTACGGATCTTGTGTATACGTCAGATCAAAGAAACCTACTGGTCAAATCACCACGCTATTGTTATGTGCTAAATCTCGCGTAGCTCCCCTAAAAGGGGCCACCATTCCAAGGTTAGAATTGTCAGCTGCCGTCCTTTTAGTTGAACTGATGCAAAAAATCCAAAGAGCATTTGAAGGACTTCAGTGTCAATTATTCTTTTGGACAGACTCCACCATAGTTTTGAACTGGATCAATTCAGCTCCAAACAAATATAAGGTTTTCGTGGCGAATCGAATTGCCGCAATTCAAGAGACAACAAATCAACATGATTGGTATCACATCCGATCGCAGAACAATCCTGCCGATTTAGTGTCGCGCGGTGTCAGTGCTCAAAGTATTCTAACGAAGCAGCTTTGGTGGAATGGTCCAGACTTTCTAAACCAACCCTGCTCGGATTGGCCTGAACCATGCTTCAACTCTAACGTTGAAGTCACCGAAATGAAGGCCAATTGTTCAATTTCGTTATGTACCTGCTCTGGTATCTGCCTATTCAATTCCACCGCATCAGATCAAAATTCTCCGGAATTTGATATGGTGTCGAAATTTTCCACCTTAACCAAACTACAAAGAGTAACAGCTTGGTTGTACAGATTCAAACAAAATTGTCAAAGTTCCAACACGGTAAGGAACGCAGGTCCACTCACTGTGGACGAATTAAATACTTCTTTACAAAAAATTATAAAAAGATGTCAAAATGAATGCTTTAACAAAGAGATAAAATCATTGCAGCATCATCAATGCATCAAGCAGAAGTCCAACATATCAGCGTTAAATCCTTTCCTGGATGAAAACGGCCTCCTCCGTGTGGGAGGTAGGCTCAAAAACTCTGATTTCCAATATGACAAAAAATTCCCTGTTTTATTGCCTAAACATCATCCCTTGACGGATCTAATCTTTTGCGATTTTCATTTAAAGTTGCAGCATTGCGTTGCCCAACAACTTTTGTACTGCGTGCGCGAACAGTACTGGCCAATATCTGGAAAAAACTCAGCAAAAAAAATATATCGTCAATGCGTTACATGCTTTAGAGCCAATCCCTCGTCGTACAATCCTCTTATGAGAAATTTGCCTTCAAAGCGTCTTCAGTGCGAGGCACCCGCTTTCTACAACACCGGTTTGGATTATGCCGGGCCTATTCTAATACGCGATCGCAACACGCGAGGTGCAAGAACCATTAAAAGTTACATTTGTCTGTTTATATGTTTAACGACAAAGGCAATACACCTCGAATTGGTCACAGATCTCACGACCGAAAGTTTCTTATCCGCCTTAAACCGATTCATTAGTAGAAGGGGCATGCCCCATTCGCTGTCTAGCGACAACGCCAAAAATTTTGTTGGTGCGTCCAACTACCTAAAAGAGTTGTATGACTTCTTAGGTGATGAAACAAAACAGGAAATTATACACAATAACTTAGCCGTCAGAGGCATAAAATGGGAATTTATAATTCCACGTAATCCCCACGAAGGTGGAATGTGGGAAAGCAATATCAAGTCGACAAAGGCTCATTTAAAAAGGGTGCTAGGAAATACCTGCTTAACGTATGAACAATTATCAACAGTCCTTACCCAAATTGAATCAGTTTTAAATTCGCGCCCCCTCTCACCACTTTCCTCGGATCCCAATGATCTCAACCCCCTCACTCCTGGTCACTTCTTGATTGGAAGGCCCTTAAGTAAAATTGCCGAGAAGGACCTCACAAACCTAATGGAAAATCGTCTGTCCAAATACCAACGAATTCAGCAAATCACGCAACACTTTTGGAAACGATGGAGCTCCGAAGTTGTTCCAAACTTGCAAAGAAGAACCAAATGGTTCGCTCATTTGCCAGATGTTATCCAAGTAGACAAATTAGTGCTAATCAAAGAAGACAACTTGCCACCATTATCTTGGTCTCTCGGGCGTGTAACCGCCGTGCATATCGGTAATGACAATGTGATCCGTTCTGCATCAGTGAGAATCAAAAACGGGACAGTGATTAAACGCTCGGTGACAAAGCTATGTGCTCTCCCCACATAATCATGTTTTCGAGAGTTTATGACATTTGATGGTTTTTCCAAGTCCCGTTCAATACGACTATTTTACCCGTTCAAAGGTTTAAACATCAGTTCCTATCTGTATCTTTAAATATTTTGTAAATTTAGCTATAGTCTGTAAATTGTTATTATTAGTCTTATATCATCCTTTTGAAATTTACTGCATTTCAAGGCCGGCGGTATGGTAAGTTTTACTGTCGCTTTAAATTTGGCGCCATTCTCTGTTTTGAAATGCAGTTCAAAAATCTAGAGTTAGTAATGCTCAACTATTTTTTTTATTTAAAATGTAAACAAACTGCATATTTGCGACATTTGTTTTTTGCACAAGTCAAAAACAGAACGTATCAAATCACAAGCATTTGAACAATTTTAGCTATGTAAATGCTAACCAATCAAGTAATAAAGTGCTAACATCCGCAATTCGTTTTTTATTATTTCGTTCACGAAAACCATTGCCTTTTGATCAAGTCAGAAAGGCGTCCTCAACAACGCGGCCTTACAATCGCTTTGGAGGACAACAAAAATAACCAGCTCCACCAGTGAAAAGACAACTATTAAATTCTACATATTGCGTAAGCTTACAACAAATATTAATTTTTACCAACTAATAATTTTAACGACTAACTTTTACCTAACATTTGTCTATACCTATATGTGTTTTTATGTAAATTTGTGTAACATCGTATGAATTATTTATTGATTAATAGATGTATATTAGTACAAATCGATTTTTCTTCCATAAATCTAAGAACCTATAAGCAATTCTCTAAATAAGTACCTACGCCTGAGATAAGAAGCAAAATTTGGAAGTCTACTCATCCGACCCAGCTAGCCACGGAGCAAAATAGAGTCTATTTCACCAAATTATTAATTTATCTGTTATAGGTCGCTACAATGCAGAATGCTAAAACGAAGCCCCGAGCTAGACATTGCTTCTAAAACAAAAACCTTTAAAATGTACTATCGAAAGCATAACATATTTATTTCAACTTACCAGGTTATTTTAAAGCCAAACTCTTCTTATAAATATTCAATGTTTCAGAAAGTACTTGCACGCTATTTTACAATACAAATAATCACACTAAACTGTCTTAATCTCGAATATATACGGAATGTCACAGTTTCTTACCCTTTTCAATTGGCAGCAATTAATTAATTCAAATTCAAAAATTAATTTTATCAAATTATTACAGTAAACAAACACAGAGGTGCCGTAATACAATTAAAAATATATTTAATACATAAACACGACAGCAAATTATCGAAAAACGCACCCGTTCCATTAATACCACTAATAGCCGTTATGGCGCTGCGATCTTAAATTGAAACGCCTATAGGTCTAACGATATTATATTTTTCCTCAAATATTCAAAATCTTTCTGGAAATTCCCAATTTCGAATGCAAACAATTCCGTGTTTCGGAGGGCACGTTAAGCAGGCGGTCCCCCTGTGTTAATGATTTGCCATCATAACAGTAAAAAACAGAGTGCAGGCACATCGAAAGGCAAGCCTAGCAAGCTACCTGAGATGTAAAAATCAAACTGCTCACAGAACCAACAGTGCCTATGGCAGAGGCATACAGTTGGGAAGTACAGGACATAGTCCTAGCGTAAGAAGAAGAAGAAGAAGAATGCAAACAAAATCATTGACAAGTAGAAAGATAAAATAATGGGCATGCTTTGTTTGTTGTATCCAAAGGTTTTCCAGCATATCGGTGAATAAATGGTGTAACAATCAAGAAAATTTGGACGAACTTCGTTGACCTTAGAAAACAAGATTTACAAGATGTGCAAAAGCAGTATATATTTTTTCGACATATTAAAATGGTAGATTTGAAACCTCTAATAATTTCCGAGGAAAGCGAAGAAATAATTACCAATCTTCACAGAGATTTGAAAACATAATTTATTTGAGGAATTTTTTAGAATTCTTAGGAAGTCCTAGGAATGTCTTGGAAATTCCAGAGATTCTGAACTCTTACTACTTTAAAAAGTAGTAATAAGTGTAAATTCCTAAAGAAATCATAGCACACAAAAGAGATGCAATAGCATATTATGCAGTGAATTCGTACTAAGAGCAAAGACAAACCAAAAATTAATAGAAAAATGTACATGATTGAAAATAAATATGAATAAGATTAATAAGACTAAATTTAATTCTTTTTTCAGTTACTAATTCGAATCTGAGAAGATTCGCATGACATCAAAATATGTCATCCGGCAAGGTTACTTTAAATTTATAATTTGAGTACTTTATTTTCATGCAATCTTTCATGCAATATGGTAGATGTTATGCAGAAAATATATGATCTATTTTTAAAATAGATATTGGACCTAAAATATCAATTTATGGTATCTTCTACTTCTGGTAGTATTCTAACTGATATTTGGACTCACTTTGGGTTCTTACACCTAAGGAAAACGGATTACACCCAAAGAATGGAAAAAACAAGATAATAAAAAAAGAGATCAAGTCTATGAGAATTAACAGTGCTTTTATTGTTTAGTTTTTATTTATTATTTACACAGTTGCACCAAAGCTTTATCTTTTTTTTAGCGTTTCGCAACTCTTTGTTTTATAGCCTAGTTTTTAACTTTACTAATCAGTGTAATTTCAAAATTTTACAGTCTAAAGTCTCATAGTTTAAATATGACTGATATTTTTAGCGGCTGACACAATTTTCACGTTTTGATATTGAAAATAATCATCAAGTATTAGCAGGAAAAGTTTTCAAAGTCAGATAACATTGCTTTCACATCTAATCTCATAAGTGCTTGGAGAATTACCGGTATGATAAAGATAATCTAATTGATTTAATTAATTGTATATAAGACCGTATTAGCGTTGAAAATTCAGTTAACTTCAAAATGCACACCATCGTAGTTGCTCTTGCAATCATCGGCACAATCACTGGTAAGTTTTCTTTACAAAATTTTAAATTTATAAAATTAAAGTAACATAACAAGAGTACGAAGTAAATTGTTCAACTTTACAGCCACCCCTTTTGATGATGATGTGGGTCTACGAATCGTAGGAGGTAGAGCTGCACGTGATGGTCAGTTTCCATATCAAGTATCTCTTCAAACTGGATCCAATAACCACATTTGTAGTGGATCTATTATCAGTAGCGAATGGATTGTAACAGCAGCTCATTGCGTTCAAGAGTAAGAAAATCATAGTTTGATTAAATTTTTGCATCTTATTATACTGTCTTCATCTTTCAGGGTGTGGCAAATGATAGATGCTGTAGCTGGTACGAATAACTACAAAAAAGGTGGAGTTCGTTACAAAGTATCGAAAAAAATTATCCACCCAAAATATAGTGCAAAAAATTTTACCAATGACATTGCTGTTTTAAAATTGGGAAAGAAAATTTCTTTTAATAAGAACGTTACAACTGTGAGATTACCCAGTCCAACAACAACTTCCAGTGGATTAAATATGACTACGTCTGGTTGGGGATCAATAAGTGAAGTAACTACGTGGTTATCAGATGTATTGAATTACGTCAATGTAACAACCATAACCATTCCACAATGCCAAAAATCGATGCCAAAGCAATATGTGGTAGGGAACACTAATGTTTGTACTCTTGGTAAAACTAAACTTGGAGCATGTAAAGGAGACAGTGGTAATCCTTTAGTTCACAATAACATACTACATGGTGTTCTATCGTACATTGTTAATTGTGGAAAACCTAATCCTGATGTATACAGTAGCGTTGCTGCATATCGTGCATGGATTCAGAGCACAACTGGTGTTTAAAACTGTAATTTATTAATTAAATAAAATTTTGTATTTATTTTATACATTGTTTATAATACGAATATAATTGTCCATCTTAGCTTGACAAATCCTCGTACTGTGGAGGGGAGGGTTTGTTTCTATAATCTGCAACGACTTTACTGCTTCCGAAGCGAAAATTTTTGTGTAAATTTGCAAGTATTAATACTCTTCATTGTCAAATTAAATATTCAAGTAAAAAACAGAAAGTAAAGAATAGAATCCGGGAGGCTTGAGGGGTATGGAATACCTCCTAGCATATCTACATAGCAAAGAAAAGTAAAACAGTCTCATACATTTTTTGGAACTTATAATTTTCAATGGAAGGGTTCAAAATTTGAAGATAAAAGAAAACTATTTACTACTTGAAATTATTATTTTTTCAAATTATACAAGGTTGTATCGAGCTGGTGAATTGGAATTGAAATATGGAATTAGATTATATTATGGATGATTCAAGAATTAAGAAAATTGGATTATTAAATTGGACGTCGCACAGTGGAGTATTTGGCCTCAAAAGGTTGCATAAAATACAAAAATCAAATGCTACATGCATATTCCCTATTATGATTTTCGTAAACTACACTATCTTGGGCACCATTATGTGAATTTATAGGAACATTACTCGTTCCAACTTTCCACTACATCGTCAAAAGGTGCTATATTGCTGAATAATTTGCTGAGGGGGGGGGGGGTTAACACATTCTTTTCAAAGATTATTTTTGCTAGAAATCGTTACAAATTGTAACTTTTACTTATGGAACAAGAAGTTCAAATATCTTAGATAAAGTCTGTAATAATAATTGATCTTTAAATAAATATGGTTACAATCATATTATGCATTGTATTAATTTTTGCAAATGATTATCAGAAACAAAAGAAGATTTGAATATGAATGAAGGTAGATGAAGTTACTATTTTTTTTTTACGGATAATACTGATACTTGAGACTTTAAAATAAATTTTTTGGCAGCGAATCTTTGCGAGGTTCTTTTTAATTCGCGTTTTACTTGGAGAACTCAAAAATTTCTAAGTCATCCTGTATATAGTTTTTATCAAATTATTCGGATTATACTTATTTATATTTACAAAGTTAAAAATTTTCCTATATAATAAATTATAATATTCCGATAATATAATATATTATACCTATAAAAACAGCTTTTGTGCAATAAAAATAAATACCAGATAATAAGAGTTCTAAAACTATGCTGATCTCACGCCAAGAACTTTATGATATCTTGCTAAAATCTAAACAGACTGAAATGAGCGACAAGTTTAATGATTTAAATCATTTAAATGTAGAATTAAAGAAAAGGACGTTATGTCCCAAACACAGCCCTCTCCATATCAAGACAATTTTTGCGACCTTCAAATCACAATTCAAATTCCGTTGGCAGAAAGCGTGTAGATCCCAAAAAAATTTTTGTTGAAAGTAATCGTAATTGGCTCAAAAAATCTATTTCGTTTTCTCTATCGCAAACGACATCGACACGTGGCCGCCCGGAAACTGCGTTTGTATTGAACTCTGAGCGAACGAAGCGACAAAAAACCATGGAATTGAAGATTTCCGAGAGTGACGATGACGATACGATGCGATCGATGGATAATGACGAAGAAGATGAGCAAGACATTATTTAAAATATTTGCTTTATTTTTACTTTAATAATAGAAAATTAGAAAGAAAAATAAATATAAAAATTATTAACTACTTCTCTTCTGAATTTTTTAATTCGTATCCATTAAATATTTGTTGTATTGTGATATCACAACCTGTATTTTCGGATAAGTGTATATTTACACATATCTTCCAAAAACTATTTCTGTGTTTTTTGCTGATGATGTTAATTTTTCAAAGTTTTTCAAATAAATTCATTTTCTTAGTAAATAAATGCACCAGAATTATACAAAGTATTTTTATATACTACTAAGAGCCCTGAAAATAAATATCCTACTTAGAAATCCGTTGGAATTGTATTTGATTTAATGCCATCTTTTGAGAGCAAATACCCCACTGTGCGTCGCAAGGTAAATTGTAAGGTAGAACATTTGAAATTAATTATAGTAGAATTTCGATATTGTGATAAACTTTTTAGATTGAGAAAACATTTTTACAAATAGCATATTGTTTTATCATAAAATAAAATATGTTTTAGTTATCAATTTCAAAATTTTAGAATTTTATTTTAAAATTGAGAGCAATTCCTTAACACAACGAAAACATAACAAAATATTTTGGGGATTAAAATTTGGGAATTGATTAGAGACCAACGCTCTAAATTGGGGAAAAAATATCTTGTTGACGTGTTTCATTTTGGAACACGACAATATAATATTATTATTTAATTTGACTTGACTTGTTACCGAATCTCACCTTTGACTTAGTCTTAGATCTGCCACTGTGTCATCTAATATCAGATCTTTTAGAAATTAACTTCAACACGATTTTCAGGTTAAGGTGTGGTAATTTTAAGTTAAACTGTAAAAATGACAAATTTTAACAAAAACTCAACGCCAGGCTAAAATATAATTATAATATTATTTGAATTTCTGCCAAAATATTGTTACATTTAAAATCACAACGCATTTTCTGGTAATAAAATGATGCATGCCTGGATGAGCGTCATAATTCTGGCACCTACTAAACCTACTTTGTATTTCTTCTTCTTCTGCTTGTTTTAGGTCTGATACCTGTTTAAGTCTGGTTTTTCCCGGGATTCTGATGACCAACTGTCCCTCAATCTCTTCGGAGGTCTTGCTGGTGGCCTAGTTCCGTGGGGGATTCCATCCCTAACGATTTTTGGGAGTCGGTTCTGGTTCATGCGTGATATGTGCTCGTTCCAGACTCTTCTTTTTGTTCTGGTTCATCTGATTACATCGGGCATGCTGCACTCTTCTCTTATGCGGTCGTTCCTTACTCTATCGACCAGTGATTTTCCTGTTATGGCCCTTAGGACTTTCATTTCATTGGTTCTCAACATTCTCTTTGTTTTGGCAGTGTCTGCTCTTGCCTCTATAGCGTATGTTAATATGGATCTCACACATGCCTTATATATTGTCACGATTAATTTCGTGACGGGATCTTTTATGCATTTTGGATTAAAACGGGTTCGAAACTTTAACACTATTTATTTAAACATTTAGTAACAAATATTTACATACACCTTAAATCTAATATTTAAAATTAATTCTTACATTATAAATTGAGTTGCAGGTTTCTAACCATTCTTTATAATAACCATACACGTTCCCTTAGGGTTAATTGGTCTTCATCTTATTCCGCATCGTAACTACTTCCTAACTGAACCTCACACTTTCATCTCCCATACCTGACTGACTGACCTCCGTTCAATTACCCCTCAAGAAAACTTGGAAACTTTTCCATCAACCTATTTTTCACTATGTAATCGTTTCCGGTGTATTGCCTTTTATTCGTAATGTCAATTTTGTTATAATTGCTTAGGCGAGTCGCGCATTGATATTTTTATTTTATTTTTATTTTATTATAAATGTGACAATATACGTGATTTGCTTTCTACTTTTAGAGTCTGCTTGCTCTTCATCTTCCAGCTGAGCATTTGAGGACTTTTCATTCACATACCTTGTTATTTACTATTATGTTCTGGTAACCTATTCTTGTCTTTCTTCTCCGTGTCTATTTCGTGCTTTACAACTTCTCTTATTTTACTTTGGATCTCATTCACTGGACTCATTCACTGTCATATCACTTTCGATGTATATACCTTTTTCTCTTTTAGTTACTTTTTAGTTTTCCCTATTTTCATTGTCTTTTCAAGTTTGCAACTTCACCACTGTCGCTTTATTTTCTTCACTCTTCCCAATCTGAAAATTTTCTTTTTTGTCGTTTCTGGATTGTCGAACGCGTTCATTTCTCTTTGCGACTGTTTGTTTTCCCTGATCCAAGTTACCTTCCTTGCCCTTCATTTCTTCCTGCACAACTTGATCATTCAGTATTCTTATCTCATAACTGTTTAAACCCATCTAAAACCATTCCTCACCTCTTCTCATAGCGCAGCAATAGCTTTCAACACCTCCTCCATTTCCAGCTTATGTGTGTCTATCTTAACCTCTGTGTGTTTCTCATTTGTTTGTAATCGTGTGGTTTTCTTACTTATCTAAAATATCGTCTCTATACTTATACCTTCAAACAATAATTATTCGCTGGGTCTTTTTATTTTTGCGTATATAAATAATTGACATTCACTGTTTGCACGTTGTCTTGTTAAAAAGGGTGATTTAATTATAGCGTAAGAGAATTGGACACAAATCGGTCTTCTGTAATTTTTCAACGGATTTCGTTAGGTGCTAGTTCCTACTTAACATACTGAAAGTCCTCGTGTCTAAACTATTTAACTATATAAACCTGAGAAAACATACCTATGCTTGAAATTTACACCAAGTGCTATTTTTGTTAAAAGATAATTTGATCAAAAATTCCGAAAACGACCTTCCGCAATTTTTAGTTAATAATTATAGTCAATATGATTGTATGGACATGGAGTATAGGAGTATAATCTCCGGAACAAGTAGTACACTCAAAATAGCTATACTGTAAAAAAGTTTCTTTGTATAGGTCAATTCATAAACTTTAATTATATTTCGTTAACAATAAATTTTTATTTTTATATTTACTATAGAAGATGGGTTTTATATTCCCGTAACGCTGTTAATCCAGGTACGGTAAGCAGAAACACTGCTGAATACATCAGGATAACCCTTAGCGCAGGGTATTCCCCAAGAAACAACACCATGTTGCACCCCATTCAAAACCAATGGACCACCAGAATCACCTTGACAGGCTCCTTGACCAGCAACCATATAAGTACATACATGGGTAGAGAATACTGGGTATCCGGGCAATAATTGTTGGCATTGGGCTACAGAGATTGAACGTAAAGTAATAGTTTGGAGTGCATTAGGAATTGAATTCGATGGATAACTAGTTAATCCCCATCCAGATAATACCAAATTGGAACCAGGTGGAGTTATGCTATTAGCTAGACCAATACTTGCAACACCTGGACCTCCACTAATTTGGCCGTTAATTCTTAAAACTGCAATATCATTTGCATTATTTTGAGGATTGTAACTGCCATGTGAAATTATTTGAGCTACATAGTAACTTTGACCACCAGAATTGAGGTAATTTGTTCCAACAACAACCACTAGGTCACTTGGTCGCAAACTGTGAAACGGTAAGGTAGAAAAATATAATTCAAGACAACATGTAAAAAATCTCACCCAGGAACGCAATGAGCAGCGGTCAAAATCCAAGTATTGCCGATAATAGATCCCCCACAGAAATGCGATCCACTCCTAGCATCCCTTAGTGATACTTGGTAAGGAAATTCTCCGTCTTTTGCTGGACGTCCCCCTACAATTCGGGCCTCTTCAGCGTTTAACATAGGAGAGGCTAAAATATAAAAATCAATTTTAAACAAGTAATAAATTTACTGGCACCAAAAAGTTTATTTTTAACCTAGCATATTTTGCAAAAAGTTTTTTGAAATTTATTAACCTTTTAAATAAAAAAATTACCTAATGCAACACCAACTAAATGCAGCAGTACTATTTTGAACATTTTGAAAAAAACTATTATTTATTATAGGTACCTACAACAAATTAATTTTTTAGCTTTTTATAGTTTTTAACGCGCTAGAAAACTTATTTAAAGGGAAAGGGAATCATAACAAATTAGCAGGTTCACGTTATCTAAATGAGGAATATGAAATATTAACGGTTGTATAGGGGAGGTAGGCGACAAGTGATCCATTGTAGAAAATGTTCTACTTCTAAATGTTCTAAAATGAAAATCAGTTCTACTACTTTCACGGCAAAGTCGACGAAGAGCTGTAACTGTTCGATTTATTTATCGATATACGAGTATCCGTTATTCCGCCTTATATTAGTATATGCTCTAAAGAGAATTCCATACTACGCAATGCTGTTAAAGTCAACATTATAACATAACCTTGCAGAATAAACGTTACTTTTAATATTATTAAATTCTTATCGCATAAATAATTCAAAACAGCCACAAGTACAACCAAACCATGTAGGTGGACCAGTTCTGATTGTTTTCAACATACGTACGGTAAAAATAATTTATTGCATTTTTCCGATCTCTACTGTTAAATCTAAGAAATTGTCTTCTTTATATTTAGACTTAACGTGTTAGTTTTTAGTAGCACCCCTAAATCAGATAGGCTGTGAAGTTTCGTCAAGTTTTGCTGAACAAATTACTTTGAAAGTTGAGATATAGTAGTTAGGAAAATTATTGCTTTGGATGATAAATATAAGCTCTTCTTTAACTTTTTTGAGATCTATTGATCTGTTTATTTTCCAACTATAGTGCCTCTGTCCGAGGCACCGTTGGTTCTGTGAGCAGTTTGGTTTTTACATCTCAGATAGCTTGCTAGGCTTGCCTTTCGATGTGCCTGTACCCTGTTTTTTATTGTTATGATGGCAAATTTTTAACACAGGGGAACCGCCGTCTTTACGTGCCCTCCGAAGCAAGGAAGACGGTGAAGAAATTTTAGACTGTACCCGGAGTCCCTGCTTTCCCTAGATATATAATATTCGTAGCTGTTTAGCATCTTAAGTGATAAGAAATTCACATATATGACGTCATAGGCGTGTTCAATGATTTGGTGGAATTTTGAATATTATTTCGGAACCATTTACTACTATTATCATGAAACTGATCGGAACCAAATACATAAATTAATTTTATTTTCTAGGTTAATCAGTTTGTTGACACGTTGTATTATTTATTATGTACATAATATAATAGTCATTTGACTCTTCAGTTTATTCCAACAAATCTGATAAACATTTATTATGTAAACTTAATTAAATGACAGTACTGAAAAGGCGCATTTTGTTTGGTTTGAGTATCAACCGCCTCGTCCGTCGCTAAGTTATTCCCCTAACTATTTGAGGAAGGTATGCATGTGTTTCCACTTTCCTTCCTAATTTGAATTTTTGGGTAAAACCGATGTCAATCGATAGAAATTCAATGAGCTTTTATTATCAGCATTTTGTAATTTACACTCGAGTAAATTAATACTTAAAATTAAATTAATAAATTGTACTCTTTTAGTTTTAAATATTTATTAGTGACGCGTTTCGATCACAAATTAATGATATTCCTCGGATACACTATATAAAAATTTAAAATTAGTATAACATAAATGAAACTTATAAAATATTTCTTACGTTAAAAGATTAGAAAATTATGGTATTTTTATTCAAAATAAGTAGATTAGAATTTTTGCGCATTTATTAAATGCATTATACTTTACTGGCTTGGCTAAACATGAAAGATACCTTAAATATAGAAAATTATGGTATGTTAAATAAATTGTAATTTAAAGTAATGAAATATCAAAATAAATGTTCAAATTTTCAAAAAGACGTTTTATCAATAAAATGAAATTTTGTTGTCAGTAAAATGAGATGAGCCAACTATTTAGATCTCAACTTCAAATATTTCGAGAAGTGGTGATGTAATTTGGTCAAGCAGTAAAATTTTATTTTCAATTCCTTTTTTATTTTTTTTTTAAATATAAATAAAATATTCTTTAGATAGTCCAAAAAAAGAATTAAAGCAATATATTATATTATTTATGACGCGTTTCGATCACAAACGATCTTCCTCGGATACACTATATAGAAATTTATAGGTCCATTTCCCCAGCCCCGCCCATCACGAATTTTGAATCGAATTTAGTGTCAATTGTTTGTGTACACTGTTAATTTTTTTTTGTAAAATTACAGATAATCATTAGCAACTTTGTAATCCATGATAATCTATGTAATTATACATGATAATGTATTTTTCTCCAAGATAGCGCGAAATCATGTCTTTCTTTAGTATTTATCTCATCGAAAGTCAGCAATTCTGGTACAATCTATGTTATACTATATA
Source organism: Podabrus alpinus (assembly GCA_932274525.1). Lineage (NCBI taxonomy): Eukaryota > Metazoa > Arthropoda > Insecta > Coleoptera > Cantharidae > Podabrus > Podabrus alpinus. The sequence goes on from OW026454.1 coordinate 67,942,830, forward strand.
GTTTGTATTGTAATACACTTGTGGTTTACTTAATAATTCTTACGTACATTCTTGCCAATATATTCCTAGAAAGTGATGTTTTGCTTGTGGATCTTTGCTGCTTTTAATTAGAATAATAATAATAAGTCTTTTATTATTTAAGAATTTAACTGTCTCAGGTGAGAATTTACATATCCGCTTATGTTTTTGAGGTGGATTAGTCCTCCTTTACATTTTTTATTGTATTCTACAGGATTTCGGTCGTTCTTGCATCTAATACGATTCTTCTCCAATGCTGCCTGTTTCCTATTTTGTCTTTTTCATCGATTTATATATTTTTTAGATCTTCTGTTATATGGTCGTACCATCTCGGACTTGGTCTTCCTCTTGTACGGTCCTCCATTCGGCGATTCTTCTTACTATTGCATGTTCATTTTTCTTCATTACGTGACCCAGCCACCCCATTATACTTGACTTGATCACTCTGACTTTGTTTTCTTTACCCATTGCTCTTAATATTTTAATTGTTTGTCATTGGTCTTCTTTCCCCTCCGTTTTCTCGTATTGAGCCTAGTATTTTTCGGATGATCTTTCATTCGAATATTTTCAGTTCTTCCTCCTCTATCTTGCTCATACACATTGCTCATTAATTGCACTTTATAATAAATCTTATCACTTGGTGTTTCTTGTTACTTTCAATAATAAAAATGCAATAAATTAAAATTTTGTTTGTTTAAAACTTGTACTAGATCTGCTACATAAACTTATTTTGGTTTTTACAAATAAATTTTTCTAAGACACAAATTATTAAGGTACTAACAAACCAAAGGTCTAAAAAACAAATTAGCACTTTGGGGTGGGTCTTTAATCAGACCGTGACAATCTGATTCAAACTCAAAAAAATAAGGGCGTCATGCGCTTTTTGTCGTCCTTGAAAGATGTTTATCGGAAAGCGCAAAAGCAAAGAGAAGCCCGCTAATACTCTTACCGGAGCTGCATCCACCACCAACTGCCTATGCTAACTCCCCCCCCCCCCCCCCCAACCAACCTCGCCATTCAGACCAAAGTGTATCGGAGTGGCACCACTCATCTTAGAGGACGTAAAGGGCCCCAGCTCGCTATGCTTTTAAAATTTGAAGGAAAAATTTTTACAAAGTTCAAAATGTCGCCGAAGGCATTTTTTCCTTTTTTTAAAATATGGCGGTTATTACTCGGATTGACAAAAAAATCATTTTCTCGCAGCTAATTAAAAATTGATATTAAGACGACAGCAAAAGAAGCACAAACGTACACAAACTATGCCCAAACTATTAACACCCCATTGACCGAAAATTCAAGATGGGCGGGTCTGGAGCAATAAATCTAGGTTATGTCGTTGAATATATTTCGCGAACGGTGCCAACACAATCGCAAAAATAATGAATACATAAACATATACAAATTTAATGATTGACTCAAATTCGATTCAAAATTCGCAACTTGTGATTTAAACGCGTCACAAATAAATATTTAAAACGACGAGAAAAGTGCAATTTAATATTTTAAAATAACAACGTAAAATTCTTCTTCTTCGTATTATAGGACAGTGTCCTGTTTTTTCCATACTGCTATCGTACTTCTTTAGGGGTTGTTATCCTTTAACGATGACGTCCAACTTATGAATTATTTCATTATGCTTTAAAAATCATCTATTTAAAAACAAATCAAAATTATTTTTGAACTTAATCTCTCAGTAGTGTATTCTATTCAGATTTTTATTAGCTATCTAACAAAAATGTTACAATTCAACCGGAGTGGACCAATCATGCTGGAAGGTAGAGTTCGCTTACAAAATCCAAAAGATTCTCACCTCAATAGATACGAGAATGTCACGTATTATTTTATGTTTTCAATTTTGGTCATATGATTTAAATTCTAAATTATAATAATTGGTAATTGTTCAAATTAGTTTAGGGGGTTGAAAGGTAGCTGAACGGATGGTTGAGAACCATCCCATAGTTGTGGGTAAAAATTTAATTACAGGGATATGTTGAACCGTTTGGACGGAGTGGGCCAAAAATCTTTAAGTCGAGAAAATCTTGACTAATGCAGACGATTTACGCCGCTAATAAAAAAAAGTGTCAGATTTAATTATTTGGATCCCCATGAAACTCTTATTTACAAACCGATTTCTGTTCGATGCCACAAAATTTTTGTTAGTGGCGATTTGTTTCTTTCAATTTTATATTGATACAAATACTCGCAGGTTTTAGAACTATTTGTTCTGATTTTTTGCGTTAAAGATTATTATTATAAAGATCAATCCACTTTTTGAGCAAAATTTTGTATCCAAAGAGAAAGATATTTTTAAATTTCCATGGTACGGTATTCAGTGATATATTTATACAAAGTTATTAGCACCAAACTAAACTGCATATTCTAGTAATAAATTTGAATTTTATTTTTAATGAAAAATGCAATAATTTTATATTCCCAAAAAGTTTTTAATCCACCTTCGATGAGCTGAAACACTACTAAATACATCAGGATATCCTTTAGCGCAAGGTATTCCCCAAGAAGCAATGCCATGTTGTACTCCATTCATAACCAATGGACTACCAGCGTCTCCTTTACACATTCCTAGACCAGCAACCATGTAAGTACATAAGTTGGTATCATATATTGCGTATCCTGGCAATAACTGCTGACATTGAGCTACAGATATTGAACGTAAATTAATAGTTTGGAGTGCATTAGGATAAGAGTTTGATGATGAACTGGTTAATCCCCATCCAGATAATACTAAAATTGAACCAGGTGGAGTTGTACTATCAGCAAGTCCAATACTCGCAACACCTGGAGCTCCTCTAATTTGACCTTGAATTTTTAAAAGAGCAATATCATTTACATTGCTTTCAGAATTGAAACTACCATGTGAAGTTATTTCGGACACGTTATAAAATTGACCACCAGAATTGAGGTAATTCGTTCCAACAACAACGAAAAGTTCACTTGGACGTAGACTGTAAAACAGTAAGATAGAAAAATATCATTCAAGGTAACATGAAAAAAGTTTCACTTGGTAAAGCAATGAGCGGCCGTCAAAATCCAATCTTTGGTGATAATAGATCCACCACAGAAATGCGTTCCATTCCTAGAATATTTTAGTGATACTTGGTAAGGAAATTCTCCGACATTGGCTCGGCGGCCGCCTATAATTCGGGCATCTTCGGCATTTAACATAGGTGTGACTAAAATACAAAAGAGAGATTTTTAATAAAAGTACGATGCTATTAAGTAGTAAAAATTAATATTGTGAAAAAGTAGGAATTCAGTGGTACCAAAAAAGTTCATTTTGTATTAAACTGACAAGGTGAAACAGGAATAATTATTTACCTATAAGCGACAGAAACAGACACTTGACGAAAAGTGCGAGAAATATCCGAACGAATTTCGTAAAGAAATGTTTCTACGCGAATCACGTATGCTATTTTTTCTCCTAATCGAAATAAAAAGAGAAAATTAGTACTAAGAGCATGGAAGTAATATTACAAAATAATTATTTATTAAATTATTACAAAGATTACGTAGTTTGTACCGGAATAGCCGATTTTCGCTTTAATTAAAGTTAACGTAATTCTGCACTTTATGCTGTTCTGGAGAAAAATACATTTTTCATGAGAAGTTCTAGACATTAAAATAATAAAAATTACCTAATGCACCAACTAATAATAATACTATTATGAACATTTTGCTAAAACTACATATTATTATACAACAAATTTATTTGTTAGCTTTTTATATATCTTTTGACGCACTAGAAAGATAGGGAAGGATAACAAATAACGAGGTTGACGTTATCGAAATGTGGAATATAAAATATCAACGGATGTGTAGGGGAAGTAGGTAACAAGTGATCCATAATAGAAAATATAACTTTTCTTATGCTTATTCAGTTTATTGACCAGTTCAACAGTAAATACGTATATAAGGGTTGTGATAATTATATTTGAATTTGGGTTTGCCGTAACGGTTTTCGTAGAAGTGAAATTGCTTTGTATATTAGCTTTGGCTAAGTTACACTTTGCTAGACGTTAAGTTATGTTGAATTATTGAAGACACTAAATACTAAATTAAACTTAAAATTAAAAGCAACCTTGGGTACTGTTCAAAGGGAACACTTTTCCCTGCTTACCCTGTATTACTATTTTATAACATACTATTGTATTATTTTACCATCTCCAGTGATAAGAAATTCACATTTTTTAATTTTGAATATTATAATATATCCTAAGCATTTGTTGTTGTTACATTATCATCAAAATGGCGGGAACCAGATACATAAAATTACCTTTATTACCTACGCTAGTTAGTTCATTGACTTGCTGCATTCATTGTGTAACTTTTATTACAAAAATAAGTTTTTCTCCAGAACAGCATCCAGTGCAGAATTAAGTTGAGATTAATTAAAGTGAAAATCCTCTATTCTGGTATAAACTACGTAATCTTTGTAATTTGATACACTTCAGCGGAATTTCACACTTTACAATGCACGTTATATCAAGTTACTTACTTTACGTCGAGGGTAAATTTTAGGCGCACTTTGTAATTAACAATTCATTTAAAATTTAATATATTTTTGTTAGATTTGAAAGTTTTAATAATTTACAATGTACTATATTGAAAGAACGTATTGCTATGATTTAAAATGACCTCACATCACGATAGGTAGTTGCAAAACTGAATTAATCATGAAATTCAAAAAATTGAAAAAATTGAGCTAATTTGAAACATTCAGATTTATCAGATAAGAAATCCATCTCTATTTCAGATATTGTGAACTTAATAAGTTCTTTCAAGATGAGAAAGCTACATGAAAACTTGCTAAATACATTCAATTTGAGGGTGATCAACCCAAAAATCTGCTTAAAAGACACTTTACTTTAGAAATGGTTAAAACTACACATTGTTTGTTATCTGAAAACATAACCTGTTAATTTGTAAACTTTAAATTGGAAAATCTTTTTAAATAACTTGTTTTATAGAAATTTGATTACATCAAAAATTCTGTTGTATCTTATTGTGTATGATAATCATAAATTTGTGTCCAAAATTTGTAAGAAGGATATAAAGGTGAAAATTGCAGAAAATTGATAAGTGATTAGTGATAACAGGTAATAATAATAAATGGCGTTCATTCCTTGTGGAATATTTCTTGCAGAAGTCTTTACGATCGTTTTCTTGAGGTGTATCACTCCTCATCATCTTCTTCCTCAGTAACTAAAGCCTTGCATCTGTTTTGGCTTCCTCTACTATTTTGCTCCATATCTTCCTGTCTTGACATTTTATCCTCCAGTTCTCCACGCCCATTGCTCCAAGGTCATCCGTCACTTCATCCTGCCATCTCGCCCTTATTCTTCCTCTATTTCCCTCTTCACTTGGTTTCCATTCAGTGATTTGCCTTATCGTGCTGTTTCTTTGTCTTCTCATCACGTGCCCCAGCCATCTAATTCTTTTCGCCTTTATGCACTTAACAACATCCTCGTTGCCCATTTCAACCAGTATCTCATTGTTTTTTCTTTGTCTGTACTCATTTTCATCGATTTTTTTAGGACCCAGAATCATTCTCATCACCTTCCTCTCGAAAACTCTTAACTTTTCCTCCTCTCTCTTTGTCATGTTGAGTACCTCTGCTGCATATGTGATTGCCGGTCTTATAAGCGTCTTGTAGATCCTCATCTTTGTGTGTCTGGATATGCTTCTGCTCATTAACATTTTTTTATTTGCATGATAAGCTTTCCATCCCATTTGAATTTTTTTTATCTCTTCCCTTCTATCATAGGTCTTATTTATTTCTACACCTAGGTACTTAAACTTCTCTATCACTTCAAATATGTGATAATCAATTCTTAAATCGATTCTTTGTCTTGTGCTGTCTTTTTTCTTAAATTTCATATACTTTGTCTTGTCTATGTTCACCTTCAGCCCTTTGTTTGCTGCTTGAGTTGCTATATCTTGGAATACTTGGATCACTTTTCTTTTTGATCTGGAAATAATAACCAAATCATCCGCGTATGCCATCACCTGCGCTTCTCTTGTTGTTATCGTTCCTTCACAATTCGATTCTCTTATGATGTCTTCTATTACCAGGTTGAACAACGTAGCCGACAGCGCGTCACCCTGTCTCACTCCACTCCCAATTTCAAATATTTTTGTCTCATTCCCACCAAGCTTTACTGTGGCACTTGATCTTCTCATTGTCATATGTATCAGCCGTATTAGCTTTGCTGGTATGTTCAGTCTGTGCATTGTTTCATACAGCTTCTCTCTTATTACGGTGTCAAACGCTTGTTTAAAATCCACAAACAGCAGATGCAATATGTTCGTATGCTTTCTCTGTAATTTGTTTCATAATGTGTATTGCATAGTGATAACAGGTAAAACAGTCAAATTAAATTCTTCGAATTGTTGTAAAACGGACCACCATGGATAAATTCATCTGGAGAACGACTTACAACTGATTTCTTCAAATATGAGACCGATTCTGAAAATTGGAATAAATTTAACAAAACCAAAATTTACAAAAGGAAACAATTTGACTCACATTTTTCAAAACGTCACTACGATTCGATCTTTTGCGCAAGCAAAGTTCAGTTGTGCCTTGACATCCAAACCATGCGGTTGATTTTCAGCGTGATCGACATTCAATAAATTTTGTCGATCTAATACAAATACAAAAATGGTATAAAAACAAATTTCAGTTGGATTGTAACGTTTAAACTTGACGGTCGTATTGTAACTCGAACCACAAATTTTGATATATTTTATCGATAAGAAAATCAAGATGGCCACACTAGTTACAAATCTCTGAAAATAAAACACGTTAAAAATTCAATTCAATCCGTAATATCCAATGATTGAATAACTTAATCTTTCTTACCAACAAAAGATCTCTTTACATGACAACAATTTGAGATGAAATTTGTATTAATATTATGAAAACAAGCCAATCCTATAACAACCGAATACGGCGCGCACCATATCAACGATACTCATCAACTACTACAAGGAAGTGTCAAATGTGCGCGAGTTCATTGCAAAATAAAGTGGAGTTTACGCAGACTTGTTTACAAAAAGTCAGGATTATTTCATCAGAAGGTATTTGTGGAAATTTATTATTTTAAAATTAACTTTTGGCATTCAGCATTTAATCAAAGGATGCTGGAAAAGGACCCTAAAGGTGTATTTTCGGCTACCCAATTAAAAACATTTCATTAACAAAACATTTTTACTATTTCACTTCAAAGCTTTTACAAAAGCAACATTTTATTAAAAACATTTAACCCGTTGTGGAATAACGGAATGCCTTAATAATATTAATCATCAACTCAAGAGAAGAAAGAAGAGGATTTCAATTCATCGTTTGGTAATTTTTATTGTAAACCAATTTGGTGACCGATATTATATCTGTATTAATTTGTTAATTTTGATTACATTTTTGCGCATTGCGATATTTTGAAAATAGAAACCAATTCTAAGTTAACGAAATCTTTTATTATTAACTATAAATTACAGCAAGGTACTTCCAAATTTTTAAAGATCAATCAAACTCAAAGAAGTGGATATTTATCTTCTTCTTCTTCTTCTTAATCTAGGACTACGTCATGTACTTCCCAACTATAGTGCCTCTGTTCAAGGCACTGTTGGTTCTATGAGCAGTTTGGTTTTTACATCTCAGGTAGCTTGCTAGGCTTGCCTTTCGATGTGCCTGCACCCTGTTTTTTATTGTTATGATGGCAAATCATTAACACAGGGGGACCGCCTGCTTAACGTGCCCTCCGAAACACGGAAGACGGTCAAGAAAATTTTAGACAATACCCGGAGTTGAACTGGGGCGCTTTGCGTTATCAGTTAATCGCGCTAACGTTCAGACCATGACCGTCTTCGATGAATCCCCAAGCAATAAGGGCTGAGTCTCAACAGATCGCAGCGTGGTAACTGCTCTACCGAGTACAACACCCTGCCAGGTACGATATTTATCTGATGAACACAAAAAGTTTTTATTCTTCATTGAAAGGTCATTGCGTATTTTGAAATTTAACTAATTTTTGACTCAATAAGCAACATCCCTAATTTAATTACCCAGAGAGAGTCTTAGGCTGAGCAGCAAGAAAGGGACAAGGGTGTGAACTCTCTGTTTAATTTTAGCACGCTAATTAATTAAAATTTCCTTTAATTATATTTTCATCCAATCTGGATGTGGCGCCCAACAAAGTAAAGACGTGTCTAAAGGTTAAATAAGGGAGGTCATAGCAGTATGTTAATGAGATTATGTGCGGAAGCCTCTGGACATGGCACTGCCTACTGGTCAATTACAAAAACATTTTAAACCACAAATATTATAAGCTAAAAGTTTATGCAGTAAAAAGTGTGTCCAGCTAAAAGCTTTATAAAAGTGAACTCAGAAGTAGAACATAATTTTTCCTTCTGAATTTCTTGCAACAAAATTTTCTTTTGAATCTTTGATAAATTCAAATTTTCTTCACACATTTTACTCTTGTCAGCAAAGCTTTAAAGCTTCAAAAGAAATGTTTAAAGCAAAGCATTTAGAAGATAATATTTATAAAGATAATAATAATTACTAAATTAATTTATCGCCATGGTTTTAGTAAGATATTTTCTTCATTTCCAATTATAATTAAATTGATAATAAAACTAGAAACACCAATTTGGTGCAATTACGCCCATTGTAAACGATAACGTGGGTAATTCCTAGTAAATGATTACGCATATCTTAAGTTAAACCGAGTCCATAATTCGCTATCATTACACATTCCAAGTTTTCACGAGGATTTCCGTAAACAAATAAGAAGCGGGCAGTAAAATAACAAGGTAGAGCAATAATAAGCGGGTAGTAACATGATCTTACGACTGTTGCAGACGGATATGGAATGTATCACTTACTTAACAATTAATAGTGAACAAAATTATTTGCTACTGTTGAGTTCACCTTTATCAAGTTTTTAATTAGAAGAACTTGCATTTTGCTTGGTTTTTATTTTGTATTTTTTAAGATTTATTGTAATTAGTTTGATGTAGTTTGATGAAGTTCCAGGGAGGATTCAAGCATTTGAAAATCGCAAACGAAATATTGATAATACATTATTTTTAATATTATGTATTTTTCGAGATTTTGGCTCTCCAAAAATTATACTGTAGTCCAGGCAATGAACATTTTTAGCTTGCAAAAATTTCAGTGCCTTAATGAGTACCCCCCCCCCCCCAAATAGTCACCTGAAATTTCTTGTTGGCTTCTCCCGAACTGAGGGGTTTCGCCTATCGAAAAGGTCGAAGCAGAAATAAAAGTCCGGTTTACGATAAAATTACTTTCAGTCGCAAATCAATCAATTCAAGCTTTTCCATTCCATTCGGAATATTGCTATTCTACTTCTCTGCAAAGTTTTCACGATCCATTTTTTTAGGTCGATCAATTCTCTTCTTTCGCTTTAACTTTACAATTTGACCCGTCCATAAGAGTGTTGATGTTCACCGGAGGGCCGTGCTAATAAATTTCGTGAAATCCCAGATTCTGACAATTTCGGCGCCGTAACTCAACCAGCGATCACATCAAGCCACTGCTGTGGTTTTAGTCTCAAATAGACTAATAGTAAGAATCTTTATTAATAGACTAGCAATAATAAACATTCTCAAAAGAAAATTTAAATTAAATACGATTATAATAATTGATCTTTACTAGGGGTTATCGATCACCAATATGTGTTGCGAAGATAAGATATTTTGTTCACAGTCGTAATTTAGACTATGAAATATTCTCTAAGAGAATCTGATATGATTTTATAATCAATTTAAATTGTTACTAAATGAATGATTTAGCAATAAATATTAATAAATTGTTATAACTCTCATAATCAACTCAATAATTAGATGTGTTCATTTGGTTGAATATTGAAACTGGTGTCAATCTTTACTATTTTGGCTGTTGTTCCATTCCCGTTTTTTTTTTGCTTTTTTTCAATAATATAATAAAAATTAAAGTTACGTCCAATTTGGTGTTTTAATGTTTTTAAATAAATGATCTTAATTATGGAGAATTACAATAAATTATACTTTAAAAAATCAAATAGCTAATTAAACATGAGAATGCCCATCTCTTCTTCGGTTTCCTACATCTCTGCGTCCTTGGGGTTTATATGTGTATGCTTTGAGTGGTATTCTGGTATTCCCTAAGGTTTAATATACACCACCCACCACCTTCCTAAATCAAATTTTGCATTATGTCTTCGAGTGTAATTTCCTCGTGCTTTTTTGTTCTGAAGTGTTTCATGCATTTTACTATATGATTAATTTTTAAAATCATTTTCATTTTAATTTCAAAAAAATGTGTCATTTGAAAACCAGGGTGGGGCAACTATCCTTCATGTGGCCGTCCATGGAATTAAAGCTAAATGTTCACACAGGTAAATTGCTGTAAGTACTCGGACTTAATTGTTGTCGTTTTGTGAGCACGAATCAATAAAATCGAAATATTACCGTCTTAACCATATGTAAATCTGATCATCTTTACGCAGGATGATATAATTATTAACACTAAAAAATTATTTTGAGAATAATTAAGTGTTACATACATGGAAAAACTTAAAAATAGATAACAATGTTTTCATAGAAGGTAATCTTAAAAGTATACTTGAAAAATTATCAGGATGCTAAAGTTTGATTTAATATTTTGAAATAGAAAATAATCATGCATTTGCTTTGAAAATTTCGTTCAAAATGTATTCCATTTTAGTTGCTCTTGCAATCATCGGCACAATCACTGGTAAGTTTTCGAATTGTTAAAATTCCATATAACGAAATTTCAATTTAACGACTTTTTCCGAAACCATGGAACTTCGTTTATATTTGAAAATTTATTTGTGACAGAAGATTTTTAAATTTATAGCCACCCCCTTCGATGATGATATTGGTCTACGAATCATAGGAGGTAAACCAGCACGTAATGGTCAGTTTCCTTATCAAGTATCTCTTCAAACTGGAGTCGGTAAACACATTTGTAGTGGATCTATCATCAGTGACGAATGGGTTTTAACAGCAGCTCACTGTGTCAGAAAGTAAGAAAACAATACTGTTTCTAAAAGTCTGAAAACTTTTAAGTATACGTAATTTAATGTTTCTTCTTTCAGTGTTTGGCAAATGATAGATGCTGTAGCTGGTACAAATAATTACAAGAAAGGTGGAGTACGGTATAAAGTTTCGAATAAAATTATTCACCCAAAATATAATATAGAAAATAATACCAATGACGTAGCCGTTTTACAATTAGAAAAGAAAATTACTTTAAATGGAAATATTACAGCTATAAAATTAGTTGATCCAACAGAAACTTCCAGTGGTTTAAATATGACTACGTCTGGTTGGGGAGCAACGAGCGATAGAAGTTCATCTTTATCAGTTATGTTGCAATATGCTAATGTAACAACCATAACCATTCCACAATGCCAAAGCTCGTTACCAAATAAATATATAGTAGGCCACACAAATGTTTGTACTCTTGGTCAGGCTAAACTTGGAGCGTGCAAAGGAGACAGTGGTAATCCTTTAGTTTACAATAACGTACTACATGGAGTTCTATCGTACTTCGTTGATTGTGGTAAACCCAATCCTGATGTTTACAGCAGTGTTGCTGCATATCGTATGTGGATTAACAGCATAACTGGTGTCTGAAACTGTAATTTATTTATTAAATAAAATTTACTATTTCTTGTACTATACATTGCTTATAAGACTATTCTAACGTAAGGTTGAAGATATTCTTTACCGTTATCGCGCATTTAAATGGCTCTATTTAATCTATTTATCATTTTATATCTTTATATAAAATGGCTGAATCTTAACTGAATCGAAATAGCTTCGTGTCGTAACTTATATCACAAAAAAAACATACATAAATAGTTGGGCATAATAATTCAACAATTAACTCGTAGTGGCACCGCGGCTATAGTAAACAGGCGTACTTATGTCAATTTAGTTCGAAAAGTTTCAAATTTTAGTTAGTAAGTTAGAATCTGCGAATCCTCTCTGTTCATCCTATTGATGATTTGGACGATTGATCACTAATATGTATTAAAGTGTATTATACACGAATGTGTATAAAACAAAGAATTTAGTTATGTAATTTTCAATTGGTTTCAAAATGGAATGCTGTTGGCGTTGTAACAACCACCCCAAATACCAAACATAATAATTATTTTAACCACTCATCGTAGTCTCGCTGTAATGCGTTCAAACTGTCGCAAAACGACTTAACAATCTCGTTATCTTTTAATATAAAATATTGAAATCACGCAATTTTCGTCTCGACGAATTTTGAAAGTTAAATTAAATAATGAAGGATAATAGTAATTTGTAAATTGATAAATTTAGAATCGACAAATCAATAAACAGAAATTTAGAGTTATTTGAATCAAATGAAACAAATTAACTAAGGAAATTTTTTAGTTGTAGTAATTTTAAGGACAAATAAATTTTCTTAAGAAGTGCATAATTAACTTGATAGATAAATTAGATTCCAGGTCGATCTGTGACCTAGGAACTAATTTATCATACGATAAGGTCACAACTTAGAGGGCAGATGTAATTTAAAAAAAAAGGCAGGTATCAATATAAAATTAAAAACACCATAAATTCTTGAGATAATAACTAGAATACTTAAGCCAAATGACATGTTTGCATTGAAAAATATTTTTAAAATGTCATTTAGCAGAAAAAATTAGAAATTTGTGGGGCGGGGCGGTGTCTATATGGAATCAAATTTTAACTATGGTCGTATTACGTCAGAATTAATTTTTTAATATGTTATGTAAAATTTTTAAAATAATAAATTATACTATACACGCAAAATAATACAAATCACTTGGACTGATCAAAGTTATCCAAGACAGCCTATATTCTTTTGATAGCGCTTATTTTATTTTTGCATTTTAACAATACTAAATTTAAGAGACCAATATCAAGTATTAGGTATCATAAGACGCGGAAAAATAATCTCTTTCAATTTTCATTCTCACATGTTCCACCGGGAAGCGGCACTGCTCCTTAGCAATTTTCATTCTTCTAAAAAATTATGGCAAAATATTGCTATTTCTCTTGGAATTGTACACCTAAAATTAAAAACAAGTTAAATTTGGAATTATTGCTCGATTATTAATAACAAAGTTAGTATTACCTGTGAAAGAAAGTTTGATTATTTATGGACGAATGCACAGATTTTCGAATTGGAATACGAAAAAACCAAAAGCAGGATACGAAGGTGGTTGTTCAGCAACGACCGAGGTGAAGGGATTGAATTTTCAGGAGGTCAGAAGTGACCTCGAGTTGTTGGAAATTTATAATTACCAAAAGGGTAATTTTGCTGAGTGGAAAGTGAATTGGTGCGAATAAATAATTCGATTAGAAGAATTAATTGTATTGGCGTATTTTGGATCCACGAAGATCTACCTGAAAAATAATTAATTTAAATTTCAAGAACATGGAAAATTTTTCACAGAATTTTTGGAAAATGGAAGAAATATAAGAAGGATCAGAGGAAGGATGAAATGCTGTGTTGAATGATTAAATTGGAATTTGGAAATGGTATGAGATTAATTGGATGTTTGGCATATTTAAGGTTACAAAAGGGAATCAGTAAAATTCGCAAAGGTAAATACAAAAATCGCTACTTACCAGAAAATATTCAATGCTTTGTAACATCTGCACTCTACAAGTACGGTGAATTGAAAGTAAATTGGTGTATTCTGGATAGCGAAAATTTATCAAAAATTAATTAAAATTCGGCACAAACATGGCGATCATTTCCACAATAATTTGGAGAATAAAGAAAATAAACCATTTGTCACTCGATCCATCCACGATATCTTCAACATTCTCCTGTCCGTCCACATCTCGAAGGCTTCTAGCTTCTTTATATTTTCCACCTTGAGTGTCCATGCTTCCAGTCCATAGAGGAGAACTGAAAAGACATAGCATCTCAACATTCGTATTTTTAATTGCAGGCTTAGATCTCTGTTGGTAAATAATTGTCTCATTGTCACAAAAGTGCTTCTCGCCTTTCCGATCCGGGTTCTGATTTCTTCGTTGTAGTAATTCTCTTCGTTTACTGTGGTGCCTAGGTAATGCTATTTTTGAACTCTTTCCACCGTTTCATCTTTTATTAAAAGTTGTTCAGATGGTCTTCTAGAGTTTGTTATAACCATGTACTTAGTTTTTTGAATATTTAAAGTTAATCCATATTCTTCACTTGTTTCCACTATTTGGTCTACTAACTGCTGCAGTCCTTCCATATTTTCTGCGAAAAGCGCCGTGTCGTCCGCGTACCTGATGTTATTTATTGGAATCCCGTTTACCCGAATGCCTGCTGTTGTGGACCCAAGAGCTTTTTTTATTATTTCTTCGGAGTAGACATTAAAAAGGGTTGGAGATAGGATGCACCCTTGCCGTACTCCCCTCTATTCTATTTCTATTCTATTTCTTCGGATGTCTCTGTTTCAATTCGGATGGTAGCTTTCTGATTGTAGTAGAGGGTCTCAATAATTCGTATATCCCTGTAGTCTAACTTTTTTTCTTCGAGAATTTCCATGAGGTGATCGTGACGTACCCGATCGAAATCCTTGTTGTAATCTATAAAACATACATAATATACGTTTTGGTTTACATTTAGAGATCTTTGTATCAGGACATTGTATGCAAATAATGCCTCTCTCGTTCCCATACCATTTCTAAAACCAAACTGTGTTTCGCTGATCTCTTCTTCCAGCCTGGGGTATATTCGATTATGAATAATTTTTAAGAAGGTCTTAAGAGTGTGACTCATTAGACTTACTGTACGATAATCACTACATTATTTGGCTCTTGCCTTTTTTGGAATAGTTATGAACGTAGATATCAGCCACTCCGCTGGTATAGTACCCGTCTCGTATATCGTGTTGAACAGTTCTGTCAATAAATGTACGTGATCTTCGTCTACCAGCTTCAACAGCTCGGCTGGCAATCGATCGGGTCCTGGGGACTTTCTATTTCTCAACAATTTGATCGCATGCATGGTTTCTTCTACGCTTATGTCTGGTCCCTTTCTATCTTCGTATGTGGCAGCGTCATATGTTTTGTCGTTCCTTTCCTTTAATCCTCAAACAATTCCTCAATGTATGTCTTCCATGTCTTTATCTTATCCTTTATGTCGTTAACGATCACACCGTTTTTGTCAAGTATCAAGTTAACATGGTTTCGTTTGTAGGTGTTTGTCAGCTCATTTATTTTTTTGTGAACATTGAATATATCATGTTTTGATTGGAGGTATTCTATTTGATTACATTTTTCAGCGTACCGTCTTTCCTTAGCGTGTCGGATGTTTCTACGTATCTCTTTTTGAATCTCTTTGTATTTCTTCTTGTCACCCTTGTGCAATCTTCTATCCTCCATAAGCCGCATTCTATCGTCCGTCATCCATCCCCTCCTCTTCTCTGTTCTTCTTGCTTTTAAAAATTTCTGACTAGGTTCCATAATTGCCAATTTAACGTTCCTCCACTTTTCGTCTATGTTTATATTATTCCTGTTTTTGTCCTTGTTTTCATTCTCATCCTTAATACATTCTAGCCGCAACACAACGCTACAACTCGACCAAATTGACGAATTTCTTTTTGAAATTTTGAGAGAACATTCTTAAAACATTTATCTTTCGATATAAGTAAAAAAAAAATTTTTTCATTTTCTAAAATTTTACAGTGTTGTACCCCCTTAATCATTTTGTTCATATTTTTGTTAATTTCCCTTTTTTCAAAAAATCACTTCAAAAAATTTACGTAGATTCGTCGTTTTTTCCTGTAAAACGCACCATTTGTTAAATAAGATCACAATTTTAGATTGGACAGATAGGTAATCTAATTGTACACAAAGGATCAAGCCAATTACAATAAAAAAAATAATTTTCTATACAGATAAAATTAATGAAAACATGGTGTAATGGAAACCTATAAATAATAGTGTAAATTTGTATATACTTAATTCAAAATGTTCGTTGCATTTCTGTTGGTTCTTGCAGTAGGGAGCGTCACAGGTAATTTTTGGAAATATAAACTCCATTATAACCGACAACTTTTAACAGTAATTTTTAATTTTACAAGAGCACTTTTTAATTTTTTGTTTTATAAATTTGCAGTTTATTCATCACCTCCCGAGAAAAATGAATGTTCCAAAATTACGGAAAAAATATCCGGTTCTAGCGCTCACTTTCCTTATGAACAGAACGGGAATTTACGAATTGTACGAGGAAGACTCGCTGCCATTGGTCAATTTCCATATCAAGTGTCGTTACAAGTGGACATAAATACACATATATGTGGTGGGTCTATCATCGGTGACGAATGGATATTAACATCAGCAAGCTGTGTTTACAATAAGTAAGACCGCATTCATTTTTACTTTATTAATAAATTCATGAATCAAAATTACGATCAGCTTCTCTTTTTAATCCCCAATTCAACAAATAAATATGGAAGGGGCTCTTCAACCACAGGGCATAATTTTCTTTGTATTACTGATCAGAATTTTTTTTTCAGAACAGGGCAGAAAATACACGCAGTGGTGGGTACAAACAACATTGATACCGATGGAGTACGTTATAGAATAGCAAAAGTTATTATACACCCTCAATTTAAATCCGGATATAAACGAAACAATATAGCTTTACTCAAAACTAGTCTCAAAATAGTTTTCAACAGCATCATTAGAAACGTTCAGCTTGCTCGTTCGATGGTAGACCAGGATTGCCTAAATATGACATTATCCGGTTGGTCATTAAATTCGTCTTTATCACATTATTTACAATATGCAACTGTAAACAACATTCCACATTCGACATGTAAATTATGGTTTCCATTTTCGGTTAATTCTACCGACATTTGCACACTTTCTATAATTGGACAAGGAACTTGTGGAGATATGGGCGATCCTTTAGTATACAAAAACACTCAGTACGGAATTTTGGACTGGATTTTTCCACGTATTGTAAGCAAACTTAATGTGTACACCAATGTAGTTACCTTTCGTTATTGGATTTTTAGTAACACTGGCATATAAGAAAACCTTTCTCTACTTTAACCTACCTGCCTGTAATTTTTAAACTGGTATGACATTTTCAGATAAGAGTAGTTAAAAATAATACAATTCAATTTTCGAATGCGACAAAGTTTTCCAAAATATGAATTTCTAAGCCTAAAACATAAAATTATGCACATTACTTAAAAAAGTAATAGAAGTGAATTTATTAAGAATTAAATTAGCTATTTAATGGTATGTCTTTCATTGAAATTGATAAAAAAACATATTAAGAGTTACAGCGACATTATTGGGCGGCGGTCAAATGGACTTTACGGTGCTCAACCACCACTGAGGGGTTGGCAACATCGCAATTCGTAATATACTTTTCAAGACGAATTTAAAGATATATGGCACATTTTTGGATTATTAAGATTCCACGGAAGGCCGTTTTTATACCACGTGCCCATGAATTTAACAGTAAGTAAATGTCTTATAGAGATTTTAAATCTTATGATTTGAAGGTAAGGAAACCGGAAAAATGGTTCTAGTTTGCAAATAATTCGGGAAGCTGAAATTTTGCAGATAAATTATAATATATTTGAGCACCCTAATGAACCCCTAAAATTTCTTTAAAATATGCTTCGTCTCCGATTGGGGATTTTAGCTCCGGCATCGTAAATTTTCGGCTTTAACTCGCTGGATTTTATTTTTATGGAAAATTCTAATCAGATCAAAACTAAAGAGCACAAAGTCCTCTACAAAGCAGATTTTTTAAAATTACGTCATATTATTCTTGAAATAAAACTAATTCGATATGTTCTATTTTAAAAAAGGCATCTTGTGCTCTTCAATTTTGGTCTGATGACTAAAATCATTTTCCGTAAATATGAAATTAAGCGACTTATTAACGAAAAACCACGTTGCAGGAACAGTGCTGTACTTACAGGAATTAAACTCCCCAATCGAATAAAAAGTCGACTGGGGATTTTAGGAGACTTTTGGATGATTGACTCGGACACTGAAATACAAATGCCTGCATAATTTCAGTTGCCCGGATTTTTTGCAAGATAAAAATGGTTCGGGAGAAAATCAGATCCAATTTCGTAAAAAGCGAATACCTACTTTCAGCGATTATATCAAACAACTGCTTGTGTTGAAAATCCATATACCAAATATAAATTATTTCTTCTCAACATTATAATTTAAGTCTACTATTGGAAGTTCCAAATTTCA
The DNA here is from genome assembly GCA_932274525.1 of Podabrus alpinus. Lineage (NCBI taxonomy): Eukaryota > Metazoa > Arthropoda > Insecta > Coleoptera > Cantharidae > Podabrus > Podabrus alpinus. The sequence goes on from OW026454.1 coordinate 67,961,130, forward strand.
GTTAGAATAAAGAAACGGTGAATCTTCTCAGTTTGTCCTTTTGATGATTTGGACTCATATTGATCACTAATTTGTATTGCAACCAAAGAGAATTTTGTTTATTTCGAAAAGGGTTTGGAAACTTAGCGAGATAATCACCAAAAACGTTTTTTAACCCAAACTGAGCGTAGAACTAATTTAGAAATACATAAAAATGTCCACCTTGAAGTACTGAATATAAATCCAAAATTACGACATCGGCTGTTGGCGCAGAAAAAAGTTATAGGCCAAAAACTAGCAACATAATTTTTTTCTAATAGGTTGTTTTTTTATTTGAATCTCAAATCGAATGATGAATTTACTTGACCCACGCCTAATTTGACAAAATTTGGTACACACCATCTTAGTAAGAAATAAAAAATACAAATTAAAGGATTTACCCAAAAAGGCACTCGTTTCAATGTTTTGGTTCTTCAAAAAGTCAAATGTTGTCAAAAGTCTTCCCAGTATTGTTTCAAAAAGGTCCTTAAATTCATCAAAAGCAGGGAATTTATCATCAATCACCCCAAACCATTGCTCTGATTTTCCTTTCTGAATTCTTAATAAAATGTTTTCGGTTGATACCATAATCATCATTTTCGTAAAATTTTACTTTATTGTCACGACCAATGTGGAAATTAATCTCTTGCAAAATAGACGATAGGTTATTCACCCCTCCACTTTCTTCACAGCTAAATTTTGTTTGCTCCAAATTATTTTTATAAGCTTCTTCCAATATTTTATGTTCGCTGTCGGCGTTCATATTGTCAATTTTAATGTGCACTTAATACTTATTTGAGATTGAATTTTATCAACATCTAGTTTTGTTTCTTCTCGCCTCTTTTTATATATTTTGATTTTGTTCATAATTGTTTGTTTACTGCAAGGGTGTAATCTATCCGAGTCAAATATATCATCTTTAACGTATCTCTTCTTATGCTTTCACCCTTTGGAGGTGGAATATTAAGTGCATCTTCATCGCCCCGAGTGCTTCTGGATTCTGTTCTATAGCACCATCGTCCTTCTCCTCAACTACTTTCGACACTTTATCGTCTATATTGCTCATTTTTGTTCATTCCGTGTTAATTGAAATTGATTGTAGACCTGGACTCAAGCAACGTAGATAGTATCTTTTTAAGTTGATAAAATTTACTATCTGAAATTAAATTTGTCGAATTCAACAAATCTATGCGAAATAAATTATTAAACAAGGTGGAACTCGCTTTAGCGGCAGTTCCTAGGCTTCTATACAACTACTTTTTTGGTGTGAAAAGTTGTTGTTATTTTTGGTCGCCATAATTTTACAATGTAATATCAGATAATCTGCAATAATTAAATTTTTGCGGTTGGTATTTATCATTTACTATATAACTAATAACAATGAAACTTTTCCATTCCATTCGGAACTTTACTTCTCTATAATGTACGGTTCATTTTTTGAGGTGGAACAATCCTCTTTTTTATTTATAACTTAACTTCACCAATCACATCAAGCCACTACTGTGGTTACAATAAAAAAATATGACAATAAATTTTATCCATTAATTTGATAACTTAATCCGTTGATACCTTGATCGGTCAGATCATCGGATTAAGTCTACTATATAGGTTGAAAATTACAATCTTAAAGCACAGAATATTTTTGTAACCTATCATGATATATAAAGTCGATTTTAAATTTAAAACACATTTTTATTTTATTATACATACGATGTGTTTACAATCACAATTTCGAGGGTTCTGATTAGATTTGAATTATGCGGACAGACCGACGGACGGACAGACCGACGGACAGACACGGAGCCAGATCATAAGGTTTCTTGTTATACTTTGTATAGAAGCCTAAAACGAATGAGACCATCCAATTATTCAACTCAGTTAGCGGGTTCCCATTTAAGCGATCACCAAAATCTACTATGGACCACGTTGGGCGCCATTTAATTGTTGCTGGGTTTCGCCCCATTATTTAATTAAATATGCTCCGAATAGCTTTTATTATTCCAATAATCTGCTTTTTTTGATAATAATACTAATGCTTTAATAATAATAATAGCAATAATAATTCCATAATTCAAATTTTAATTCTCAACATATTCTACAAAATAATTTCACTGTCAGAGCACTTCTCTGAGTTTATATGTATTACTAGCTGACCCGGCAGACGTTGTCCTGCCCGAATTTAATTTTTATTTAGGGATTAGGATTTATTTAGGGATTAGGGGAAATCAGATATCAATTTTGGTGATGATCGATGAAGTTAAAAAAAAAACTTTTTTGTGCGGATAATTTAAAAAATTTTTTTTCGTATTATTCATTTAGATGATTAGGGGGAATCAGATATCAATTTTGGTGATGATCGATGAAGTTCCAAAAAAAACTTTTTCTGTGCGGATAATTTAAAAAATTTTTTTTCTATTATTTATTTAGATGATTAGGGGGAATCAGATATATATTTTTTTAAATTTCTGAGTGTCTTTAGTCCAAAATTTTGTGGTGGAGGGGGAAAAATTTATTTTTATAAAATTGTTTTATGTTACCTATTGATATACCAAATATGAAGAATTTATTCTAGACTTTAGTAAAAACTCTTTAAGTGGGGGTAAATGTCAAAAAAAATTTCCACCTTTAAAAAGGGCGTGTCTAAAGACCACCAATATGTGAATTTTATTAGAAACAAAGGAGAATTTGATTTGGACTTCGGCGTAGGGGTATAGAACAATTGGCTTTCCCTGACGTTGTATTGTAATTGGGTCACATAATCTTAGGTGTGAAATTTATTTCGGGTAGTACTGTATGTGTATTATTTCCACTTTACTTTATTAGTGTCACTCGTATGTTTTTCACTTCACTTTCTGTCACTTTGACTCTTATCAGGGGGCCCGGGGGTACTCTGCATGTGTATTATTTCCACTTTACTTTATTAGTATCACTCGTATGTTTTTCACTTCACTTTCCGTCACTTTGACACTATCAGGGGGACCGGGAGTACTCTACACCAAAGAGGTCTCACTGTGTTACGATAGTAGTTAATTCTGTCACTTTGACACTATCGGGGGGCCCAGGGGGTACTCGACACTATCAGGGTCACTCTAGGTTATGAAAAGGGGGCCCGTCTTGCTAAAACGCGCACTATTTATGTTTTACCCTGTATATACAAAATGATTTTAAGGTTATGTGATTAGGTCTGTCACTTTGACACTATCGGGGGGCGCCAAGGGGGTACTCTACACCAAAGAGCAGGTCTCACTGCGTTAGGAAAGGGGGGCACTTAGTTAGAACGCGCACTATTTATGTTTTACCCTGTATATGCAAAATGATTTTTAAGTTATGTAGTTAATGCCGTCACTATGACACTATCGGGGGGCCCATGGGGGCTATTCAACACTATCAGGGTCACTCTCTAGGTTATGAAAAGGGGGCCCGCCTTGCTAAAACGCGCACTATTGTAACCACTTTACTTAAATAATTTAACTAAGGATAACCACTTCCTCGTTAGTTGTTACAAGTCCACTTTGATAACCGTAGATGTTGAACAGGTTGGCTAGCTCTTGGTTTTTTATGCCTTAGTCGTAGAGCGAGGGTTACTCTGATGTAATTCGAGTGTTCGGGGTTCGGTATTCTCTTGCTGCTGATACTAAATGCTCGGGGCGCCAAAAGGGTTAATAAACAAACACCGATGCTTAATTGTTCAATAACCATTTAATAATAAAACATAAAAATAAAACTCTTGAGTGAACAGAATATTAAACGTACACTTTGTGTAACTTAAAATGACAATAATTGAACTTAACGAAATCTCTTGGTACAATTTGAAAAACTTATTACTACAATAATTAATATATTTACAAATAATTGAGTGTTCGTCTGAAAAGATCGTAGCCTCGTCTTGACGAAGTCGTGACGATTCACTAAAATGAATTGATACACAGATCATATATTATTTAACTGAGCCACCAATAACCAAAGCAAAAATGTTAATGGAAGCGATAGTACAAGTTGTTAGCAAACTACCAGAAATAAAGGTTGTTAACACAAAGCAAACCAATTTTATATTGTGAGTAATGCAATTACTCACGTTTACGATAGATACAAATTGCACGTAGCTGGAATCCACAGATCTGTAGGCCCCCCTCTCGGTACATTCAATTTCTGAATAAGGTTCTAAAAGAATACAACACATATACAAATCGATAAGCCAATTGTTAACAAGCAAACATTGAACTTTATAGTTCTTATCTGAAATTTGAATAAAAAATAATAAAATATGATACTATGTGTCTTCGGGATGCAAACATTGAACTTTATAGTTCTTATCTGAAATTTGAATAAAAAATAATAAAATATGATACTATGTGTCTTCGGGATGTTTTCTCCAAGTTGGCAGATAAGTGAAAATAGTTTCGGCTTCAGTAGATTGAAATTGATTGTCGTCAACGTCTTTCTCAGTTTTTAAATTCCAAAAGTTTGTTGTGATTTTTATTTGAAAGGCCACCATTAATTCGACTGCGCGTAGCCAGGATAATTCCGTTTACTACTGCGTCTATCGATGAAAATTTTGACGGCGTCTTTGTTGATTTCCAATTTTTATAAATCGATATTTCGATTATTAAAAAAATCGTTGGGTCGAAATAGATTACTCGAATTGTCACTTGACATTCGATGAACGTATTAACACAAAAAACTGGTAGTAATTTTCACAAATTACTTTATAATAACTCAAAAACTAGGAGCTGAAAATAGTGCGTGCGATAAGTTTGACTTGCTAAACGCTAACCTGATTCGGCATAAAATCCGTAAGCGAGTAACTTCGACGCATTAATACGCCGGAGAAACTAGTACTGCATTAAAATTGATGGCATTTGATTTTAATTGATCTTTTCATACGAAATAATAATTATATACATGTTAGGAAAACTAAAGAAAGGTCTTTCGACAAAAATAGTTAAATAAAAATATAAAATTCGAAAATAAATTTGATCAGATGTTGGTTGATCGTAAAATTGACGGCAGGACCGGCATTAGTAACATTTGGAATGTTACACTATTTATGTTTTACCCTGTATATGCAAAATGATTTTTAGGTTGTGTAGTTAATGCCGTCACTTTGACACTATCGGGGGCCCATGGGGGCTACTCAACACTATCAGGGTCACTCTCTAGGTCAGTGATTCTCAACCACTGTGCCGCGGCACTTTTGTGTGCCGCGAAATTCTAAAAGTGTGCCGCCAAATTTTAGAAATATAATTATGTATATGTATAAGATATATAATTTTTACTTTCCGAACCCCTAGGTAAGGAAAGTATTGTTATCAGGCAAAATGTTTAAACTTATCTTTTTCTTTGTGTGCCGCCAAATTTTGAAATCGTTAAAAATGTGCCGCAACAAAAAAAAGGTTGAGAATCACTGCTCTAGGTTATGAAAAGGGGGCCCGTCTTGCTAAAACGCGCACTATTTATGTTTTACCCTGTATGTGCAAAATGATTTTAAGGTTATGTAGTTAATGCCGTCACTTTGACACTATCGGGGGGCCCATGGGGGCTACTCAACACTATCAGGGTCACTCTCTAGGTTGGGGCCCGTCTTGCTAAAACGCGCACTATTTATGTTTTACCCTGTATGTGCAAAATGATTTTAAGGTTATGTCAATGTCATTTTTAAGGTTAACATTCTTATGTCAAAGTTGTGCCCCCTATTCTCGAGCCGCTACTGACTATATGTCAATGTCATTTAATTAAACTTTTAGTGTCAAAATCGCAACGTAACTATGACAACGACGTTGACCTGAAGCGTTTAACTCCAGATGACCGTCTTATGATGGCGAATTACTAAAATCAAAGACGACGAAAAGTTTACTCTTGAACCTCGCCAGATCTCGTGAAAGTTTCAACGCCCACAGTTACGGGGTTTAGGCGTCTATGCAGAACATACATACATACATACATACAAGCACTTTTATATATAAGATTAAACAAAGGATATAGTATATTAAGTATCAAGAACAGTAAGACCATTTTACCGATCGAAGACAATTGTTTGGAGGAGGAGCGAAGCGACGACTCCAATTATTGTCTGTGATCGGTAGTCCTTAATGTTCGAGATGCTTATGACGTTTTTTGCGCGACTAAATTTATTAAAATACATTTTTTTTTTTTCTGCAGGGAAGGGGGAAACCTTCATAGGCACCACCCCATCAGGGATGGTAGTGTCAGATTCTAACTGACTAAAACCCCCTCCCCGACGACAGCGGGCTTTACCTTCTCGGCATTACTTCCGCTGTCGTCTGCGATCTTCCATGCTGCATCGATGATGCAGGCTCCCGATGACCTCCCGGTTTAGCACGAAAGTTTGTGTCCGGGAGGTCAGGCACTATCACTTGATTCTACTTTTCCAATTGAACCGGACACACCGCTCGCCGCGATCCAACACGTCTCACCGGGTCACCTAGTGGTCCGCAATCGTCAGTATAGGTGAAAGTCCACTCGTCATTAACTTAATAGACGGAAATTCCGGCGACAAAGTCAAGGCCGAGCCGACCGTCATCCATACCGGAGACTCCGAGCCCCCAAGCGACCCTGAAAATCATATTAAATCACAGAGCGCGATGCGACCGGGTCATCTTGAAAAACTTGTGGTCGCTGGCAAAGTGCCAGTCCACTCGTCTTTATATTTGACGGCACTATTTTCGCGATCGTCCCCCTCTGGATTAGCACGAGAGTTTGTGTCCACAGAGGGTCTACGCGCTATCGTCGTACCGACAATAACCTACCCCGTCGAACGACCGTCACTACTCGACCCGACCCGACCCGCCGATCAATGACGATATTCTTCGGGAATTCTCTTGGGAACTTCTCGCGCATCTTCTCGCGGGAACTTCTCAAGGGAACTTAAAAAGGCTGTCATTGACTTAACTGTAGGGCGAGGACTCGAGCTGCGGCTTGCTCAGCTCGTCCGTCCCCCTCCTTGGTCTTCATCACTTGACTGATGAAGACCGCTACAGCCAGCCATTCGTCTTCGCCGGACAGCATGAAAGCAATCATGTTGTCCGGGCTTAGTGTGTCGCCCATCCGGAGCGAAATCATCACTCTCTCCCTCTCCCATCTTAGGCATCCGAAAAGAGTGTGTTCCGCCGTATCTTCGTCCCCGCAGTAACGACAGGCAGGTGACTCGGTCAGCCTGAACCTGTGGAGATATGCCTGGAAGCATCCGTGGGCGGTGAGAGCTTGTGTTATATGAAAGTTCACCTCTCCGTGCTTTCTCGCTACCCAAGGACGAAGATCCGGAATGAGCTTTCTGGTCCAAGCGGCATTCGTGCCGGAGGACCAGCTCCTTTGCCAATCGTCGAGCGTCCACTGCTTAATGGTGGGGTCCGGTCCCGCTCGTACGTCTGCTCTCTCTCTAGCTAAAAGCTCTATGGGAGGCATGGAGGCCAAGACTCGCACGGCTTCGCCGGACACGGTCCTGTAAGCGCAAGTTACTCGAAGTGCCATCTTGCGCTGGACCGCTTGCAGCCTCTTACGGTTACGTTGGACGTTGACGGCCTCTTGCCAAACGGGAGCGGCGTACAACATCACGGACTGTGCGACGGTGCCCAACATCCTTTGCTTCGTCGGTTTTGGGCCACCGATGTTGGGCATTAGTCTAGCGAACGAAGTAACTATCGCCGTCGCCTTGTTGCACGCCGTACGGATGTGATCGGCAAAATTCAGGTTCTTGTATATCTTTACCCCCAGTATGGTGACGAAGTCTTTGACTGCAATTGGGGAACCACCCAAAAGCAGCCTCATAGTGGGGGCTTTTCTTCTGCCGCGGATTACGACTGCCTCGGATTTCTCCGGCACCAAAGTAAGTCCGCGGCTGCCCGCCCAGGTGTTTATGGTGGCTATCGCTGCGTTTGCTTTGGCTTCCAAAGCCGACGACTCTCTGTCTACAACGATGAGGGTGAGGTCGTCGGCAAAGCCGTACAGCGTAGTGCCGTCTGGGTATTCCAGCCCGAGAACTTCGTCATACATTACGTTCCACAAGGTTGGGCCAAGTACTGAACCCTGTGGGACACCGCTGGTAACTTCCCTAGTGGCACCGTTGATGATAAGACTTCTATCTTCAAGGTAACTGGCCACCAGGTTGAAGATCTCGGGACTGATATTTCGGGCTCTCAACGAGTTCAGTATGTGCCTCCACCCTGCGCAATTAAATGCGTTTCTTACGTCCAGGGTGACGACAAGGCAAAAGCATCTAGTTCTCCGTGTACCTTGCACTGCTTCTCCCGCGACTCCGACTATTGCTTCCAGAGCATCCACAGTCGATCGGCCGCATCGGAAGCCAAACTGCCTTTCGTTGAGGTCGCCCGATCTCTCTATGTCCTGGATGAGCCTGTCCAGGATCATTCGTTCAAAAACCTTGCCGACGTGATCGAGGAGGCATATAGGTCTATAGCTGCTCGCTACGTCGACAGGTTTGACACCTTTGCGGGCCAACACCAGTCTCGCCTTTTTCCACCTCGTCGGGAAATCTCCCTTAACGAGGCAGTCGTTGAAGGCGGACAGGAAGGTTAACCCGCACTCGTCGAAAGCTATCTTCACGACCCGACCAGGAATGTTATCGGGACCCGGGGCCTTGTCCGAAGCCATTCTTTTAACTGCGGCTTGGATTTCAACGGTTGTAAAGAGGTTAATCTGCTGGGGTGGGAGCATTCTTGGCTCCCGGAAGATCGGATGCTCAGGGAAGAGCACCGTCGCTATCTTCCGGACCTTGGGTGGGCTCGGTCCGGTCATGTTTCTTCCCCCTCTTAGCTTACCCCTCACTACCTTATAGGCCAAGCCCCACGGGTCGTCGTCCAATGACTTTAGAAGCTCCAGCCAACATTTTCTTTTACTATCAGCAATTGCATGGCGGAGCTTTTTCTTTGCAGCTTTGTATTCTGCGATAGAGTGCAGAGTTTTAACTCTCTGAGCCACTCTGCTGAGCTTCTTCGCGGTCTTACGAGCTTCGTAGATGGCCTCGGTCCACCAGTAGACCGGGCGTCTCGACTGAAAATACATTTAGATGTGTATTTAATAAATAAAAATATTTTATTCTCTTTATATCAAGTTGCCTTAATGTCGTGGAAACAGACGCGGTAAGCAATCACATAGAGCATAGTGCACAAATATAGTATATAACATTACTAGCAAGGTAAGAGGGTTTTTACTGGCGAATGGAGGATATAACTGACGAGCCGCAGGCGAGTCAGTTACCTCCTTGAGCCAGTAAAACCCGTTACCTTGCGTGCATTGTTTTATATTTTATTTGTTTCTCATTTGTAAAAAGGTTAGATAAATTCCAAAAAAATCTCAATAATTTGTCGCAAATGTCGTAAGCTATGGAAGCGTTGCCATGAACATGTCTGTTTAAAAAATTTATTGAAAAATATGACGTTTAGTTGTCATTTGCAGATTTCAAAAGGTAATAGCGTTTCTGAAACGAAAAAATGAGCGTTATGCGCCAAAAAAGGCCAAGATATTAAGTAAAGAAGAGGTTGAACAATTTCTTTTACATGCTCCTGATGACCAGTGGTTGCTGGCGAAAATTGTAACAATGTAAATAATACTACTAACTTGTAAAAATTTTGCAAGTTAACTGTCAGTTTTACAAGTTAGTGACTTGATAAAATAAACTTTCTTGATTAATATTGTGTTTTTGGAAACTGACGTTTACAAATGAGAAACAAATAAAAATACTTACCGTCGCCATAAAAATACTTACCGTCGCTTTATCCTTAGCAACTAGTAAACAAAACTTACTGTCGTGGAAACAGACGCGGTAACCAACCAAATAGAGCATAGTCGCGCAAAAAAATATAATACACTACGCTTTTCTGAACTAATTTGATTTTTTCTTGTCATTACAAAAAAACGTTTTACAGTTGCAACTTGAAACAAATATGATGTAGTACATGAATGATTTAAATTTTTTGAATGCAGCTTGTTTTATATTTGCAACTTGCAAGGGCTTTAATAAGATACATAAATCCAATGCTTTTGTTTCATTACAACCATAAATTTAAAAAAAAATAAACAAACAATTTTAAGTGTCCAAATTATGGTTCAAAGGTTGCTGGCGCGGGCAGATCAGGGAAAGTAGTTATTATCCCAACATTTGTGTTTCTCTTTCTATTCGATTTTAAGGGCAAGTGTGACTGGATTTTCAAAGATTTTTAGATTTATGACTAAGGAATGATATTTTGAGCAAATTTTTTTCAAATTTAACTAGTATTTTGTAGTGAAAGTTTTTATATAAAAAAAAATTCAAATGTTTTCAAACTTTTGAGCGGTGTACATACAGGGTGAGTTGTAGTTATTTTAGTTCTTATCCCCCCCCCCTGGCCAGTCCTTATTTATCAAAATAAGTATATAATGTAAGAATATAATATAAAATTCCTTATATTCCTTATAAAATTCTGCATTTTTTCACGTGTAGGAATTTTCAGATTTCGATCTCACAAGAACATTATCTATATATGGGGCATTCCACGCCAAATCGGACACCATTCTGCTTTTGCATCTCCGATTTTTTTGATAATTTTTTATGTTATAGTCCCCATTGAGAAAGGCTTCCATAATTTTTTCCAATTTTTTTTGTCCAGCCGTTTCCGAGATATTAATTTTTGAAAAAAATCATTCTTTTTTTTCAAATGCCCGTAACTTTGTCAAAAATGGGCGGATTGGGACTTTTTTTTTTAATTTTTCTTTTTTACAATATTTTTGGTATTTAAAATCAAAAAAATTTTCAAACCCGTATTTCGATAAAATTTTCAAATTTTGATTATAAAATGTTGATTTCCAAAAAACACGTAGCGATCGATTTTCTTGAAATTTTTTTCTAAAAAACGGTCACTCATCCCGCAACTTTTAAGCCTAGTCCCTTAATGGGCAAATGATGGAATCTATTTTTTTTTCGAATTTTTAAAATTTTATGTTCAGTGAGAGGAATGTTTTTTTCTTAATTATCGTTTTTCGAAGCACTTTTAAAAAAAGAAAACGGTACGAAATTTTCTGAATCGAATTTCCATAAGATTTTCGAGCTCTGAACATTGAATGTTGATTTTTGAATAACACGTAGAAACCGATTTTGTTCAAATTTTTCTTCAAAATACTGTTACGTATCATGCAACGTTAGGATCTATGTTTTTTCGAATTTTAAAATGTTTTGTTTCACTTATATATATCAAAAAATATCTAAAATCATAATGCTTTACATCAAAGCTACTTTCGAGGATTATATGTCACGTAATAATTATAAACTAGTTTACATATTGATTAAAAGCAAAAGAAATAGGTCGAATAAAGTACGCATTATATTAGATAACATTTTTTTAATTAATTAAGATTTTCTTACACGTTTAAATAATTTATAGGTTCGCGAATCTCTGAGGAAAATGAAAATTCTTTAAATTTCAAAGTGTCTTCTCCGTCAGGTATGACACAATGATATTTTTGTGTACCTGTTATTGTTTTAGCTCTCAGGTAACGTCTTTCCAAAAATTCTTTGGCTTGAATATAATGGTCATTAGAAAAAACCGAATACAAATATTTGGCAAACAATTCGGTTTTACCGCCCAGTCATACAATTGTTGAGGTGTTGAGATTTGTTCATTATACGGAAGTTGAAGGCTTGCTCGTGCAGTGATTCTTTTGACGGTTCCCCCTACTCCATCACAAGGGCCTTTGCCGTGGGCTGTTGCAAAATAATGTCATTCAACTTCCAGGCCAAAGTCTTTTTTGTGATAATTTATATTTACGAAATTCTAGTAGTTTTTGAATTGCTGAGGCGCCCCGTCAGAAAAGTAAATAACTTTCACAGCATCATTGGATAACACTAAATTATTGTTCTGAAATGCAGTCATAACCAAAACAGATACTCAGTCGCTAGGCTATATTAACGATGTCGTTATTACCGACCGTAGTTAAAAGTTTAAAATCATTTCAAAAGGAGACAACTTTTCAACTAAAAATATAATACGGTCATAATCTATTATATTATTGAAACATATTGCTCTGATGTCCCTCGCTAATAGGGCTAAACGTATGGTTGTTAATGTTTTGTACGAGTGTACAGAAATGTACCCCGTCAATGGAAATGTATGTGAAATTTAGTAAATACAAATAAATGGAAATATTATACCTCGGCTTAGCTGGTTCGCAGTGCATGTGTCTTACCTTGTACAGGGTGAGTTCGTTCCGTGACCAATACTGTAAATAAATTTATGGGCGCGGAACAGGTCAAAATAAATATCCTTCGTTACAAAAATAATAATGTTTTTATTGAGCACAAAAATGTAATTAAAGGTTTTGTTATATTAAAAAGTTCTATTATTAAATCTAATTATCAAAATTCTGAACGTTAAATAAAGAAAAACACGTGTCGTATGGTGTCCGAAAATTTCACTTAGTTATTTTAAAATTGTACTTAATGTGCACGTTACCTTAGCAAAATACAGGAATCTTCTAGTTACTTGTACTTGAGATGGTACAATTGCGCACCAAAGTTCACTCGATGGGTTTATTACCATGAAAATGTTCCCAGTTGCAGTTTGTTGACCTCGTTTTGTGTCGATTTTTAATTCTTCATAAATATTCTCAATCCTTTACGTTTTTCAACTTATTTTTAGTTTTACGTAGGTAAGTAATTAATCTGCTGATTTTTACACTGGTATTTTATACCTTCACCAATTATTTTCACTATAAAATTAATTTTTATTAGGACGATCAAAACTCGCCACCATTACGTGTGTAATTTAACACAAGGACCTCTTCGATTGTTTTATAATTTTTCATCTCGAAATTCATGGCAATCTCGATGTTTGAGTAGACGCATTTTATTGGTTGATCGGAAAATCAATATTATTGAAAGTTTCACAGTACAGGTATGGATTAAGCCAAGTGTGACTCGTTGGAATTTTATAAGTAAAATTTTTATATTTTCAGATTGGATTGACTTCTTCCTAATTGCTTCGTGGTTGAATAAACAAAGATGCTGGACATGAAATTTCCATTCACAGTTCATTAATTTGTGACACGTCGAACTCACGTAATGATTTTAAGAACTTATTTAAATTTAACGCTAACATAAATTTTTACATTAATCAATTAATTAACAATATTCTAACTTTTGAAATACCTTTCTTATTACTAAACAATCTTTCATTTACTATAAATAAACATTTTTTTAACAAAGAAAATTATTAAATGTTACTTTTTAAATTAATTTTATTCAAACCTGCTTTATGTCCTTTTTTACAAATCATTTGACTTTGAACTAAATTTCTTGGTATCGGACGAAGTTTTTCTGATTACGTTGATAAGTCACATGCTTTATTAATAACAACATTTTCCCGAATCTTAAATAACGTACTTCCATTGACGTGGTATCTCGATATCGCAATATCTATACACATATCTATTTTAGTACACATAGCTGAAATATGAAATTTTAAAAATTTGAAAAAAAATAGATCCCATCATTTGCCCATTAAGGGACTAGGCTTAAAAGTTGCGGGATGAGTGGCAGTTTTTTAGAAAAAATTTTCAGAAAAATCGATCGCTACGTGTTTTTTGGAAATCAACATTTTATAATCAAAATTTGAAAATTTTATCGAAATACGGGTTTGAAAATTTTTTCGATTTTATATACCAAAAATATTGTAAAAAAGAAAAATTTTTAAAAAAAAAACGTCCCAATCGGCCCATTTTTGACAAAGTTACGGGCATTTGAAAAAAAAGAACGATTTTTTTCAAAAATTAATATCTCGGAAACGGCTGGACAAAATAAATTGGAAAAATTCATGGAAGCCGTTCTCAATGGGGACTATAACATAAAAAATTATCAAAAAAATCGGAGATGCAAAAGCAGAATGGTGTCCGATTTGGCGTGGAATGCCCCATATATAAAAATGGTGTGAAAAATGTATACTTATTCATCAATTGAGAACGGCTGGGCCGATTTGGCTCAATTTTTTTTAAGTTTTTCGTAATTGCCAGGAGAAGGTTTTTACGAAAGAAAAAATTAGAAAAGTTGCCCGGAAAATTGAAAAATTTGGGAAATATTTGTTAGCAATTTTTTACTTTCAATAAATGGCGTTCATGGCGGACCTATCGTTTAACAAAATTGCGTCGTCGGCAGGCGGCGCGACAATTTTATTTATTTTTTATTGGCCTAAAATTTGGACCAATGACAATAGTAGTCAAGAAAGATACTTCTGCCTATATAATGCCAAATAGAAAGAAACATACCCTAGGTACAAACCTGGTAGAATAACATAAGACACACACTCTACCCAGTAATAAAGGGTAATAAACAAACAAAGGTTGGTAGCTCTCTGATACATTAATAAGTCTACTACCCCAAGCGAGGAGTAAGATGAAGATAACAGAGGAAATAAACAAAGTCAACAATTTAGGAAAATAATTTTGGAAAGGAAGTAAAATTTAGTGATTGAAATTCAGTGCGATATTCAGTGAGGTTGTCCAATTGGATTGCGGGAATTCATTGCGAAACATTCATTCCGTAAGTTTTTTTTTTGAAGAGAATTTTCTTTTAAATTTTTTTTTATGGACAGTTATTTGATTGACTAATGCCTCCGATTAGACGATCAAACCTTGGACGACGCACACGTCATGCAATAATTAGTCAGAATGTCCGTAATAATCAAACGCAAGAGGAACGTGCAGAAAAAAATAAACGGAGACGTGCCCATATTGCACAGGTTCGCGCTGCACAATCACCGCCTCAAATTCGACAAAATGTTACTAGAAGAAGACCAGTCGTAAATGTAGACTTGAATCGCGCTGCTTTCGAATACGATTCCGCATCCGCCTACAAAGATCTTCGCTGCGTTGATATCGGTTCATTGTCTGTCGTATGCCAGCATTGCAATGCATTGAAGTATCAATCGGAAACCCTCGGCTTATGCTGCGCTGGTGGCAAGGTGAAATTGCCCGTTTTGACTCATCCGCCAGAGCCATTGTATTCGTTTCTCAATGGAGATACAATCCAATCTAAACATTTCCTGGCGAATACACAAAAATTTAACGGGTGCTTTCAAATGACGTCGTTTGGAGCCGAAGTTGTTGACCAACCCGGTTACAATCCAAGTTATAAGGTAATGGCGTCTCATTGTTATCAAAATGAACAATTTTTATCATTTTTTTCTAAATTGCTTTCAAACTTTCAGATTCAAGGGCAAATTCACCATCGAGCGGGCGCTTTGTTACCGCCACCAAACGAAGATCATAATAAGTTCCTTCAGATCTACTTTTTTTTTATTAATCTACCCATATTTTCAATAAATTCAATTGCACATAAATAATTAATGTTAAATGCATACCTTTTCTAGAATAATTTTAAATGCTGTATGCTGTATCCCGGTCTTTTAAGATCCCGGTTTGGTGTATGGATCATCCTCAAGGATGTAGTCCCCAAGCTTCCCAAGCGAATCCCGACCTAAAAGTGCTTTTGTTTGCCTGAAAAACATAATTTTTCCGAAATCTCGGTGGACCGGCCCTGGTCAGTAGATCGCACGCTATAGCGGTACCCTCTTGGTAGAGCGTACGCTATTGCGGCACCAAAAGTGTAACCTTAAAATTATGACATTGACATATTATGATCAGTGGCGGCTCGCGAATAGGGGGGCGCAAACAGAAAAAACAAAACTGACTTTGACATAAGAATTTTAACCTTAAGATAATGACATTGGCATATGATCAGTGGCGGCACGCGAATTGGGGTCTGCAAACAGAAAATGAAACTGTCTTTGACATATGAAGTTTAACCGTAAAATTATGTCATTGACGTATGATCAGTGACGGATCGCGAATAGGGGTGCGCAAAGAGAAAATAAAACTGACTGACGTAAGAAGTAAGCTAAAACAAAAACAAAATTGTAGCTAATATTTATTGTAAATTAAAATTTAATGATAGAAAATAAATCCTTTGGTTGACATGAAATTCCGACTTAATTTTTTTCTAATATTTTTCAAACCATCGTTTGAATTAGATCCAGAGGTACCCTTGCAAGCAACTTTAGTAAATACATCCGAAACTGTCAGGATTCGATATTACTACTTTTAATGTAAACTTTTTGGTTTTTTCATAATTTGTTTAATTATTTCGTAAATAACTTTCCATTTTAATTGAATAGATTTCGTGCGAATTACCCACTATCTACATAATATTAAATTCGGGTTGATTACAATTTAATTACCACATATTTTTATATAATATATGGTTGAAAAATAAACATTTCATACTAAATAACACTGTTAGAATAATCTCAGTAGCTAAAGCGATTTTCAATCACGAGCGCGATAAAAAAAAACACCTTATTATTAGAAAAAATTATGTTTTGTAGTTTCATGGCTATAACTTTTCTCAGCACCAATGTAACAGAATTAAAAAAATCAATTAAACACAGCATACCCGAAAAAAAAAATCTTACTCATCTATTGAAGGCACATTTTAAAGAATTGAAAGGTTCGTGCTGATCTGGAATGGTATAATAATCTTCCAATTCCTTTAAGCAACCAATATGAGAAGAATGAGTTAAGGTGGTGGAAAGTATTGTGACTTCTTCCACGAGGAAGCAGCAGTACTTATATAAAATGTTCTATTTTTAGTATTACCGCGAATACGTTTTAAATAAACACATTAGAAACAAGCACGATTCTTACATTTTTATCAGTTTTGTAGCAAAACCGGCTATATCCAAATCATTTTTTCAAATTTCTCAAAAACGCTAAAGGTTAAGATAATTTTTTAAAACACATCAATACGTTACATTACACCTGAGCTATAACATTTTGATTGATTTTGTAACTATAAGGGCCCATGGAATGGAAACTTTTTGCCTTCTCCCGAAAAATTACTAAACATGGATATAACCGGTTTTGCACGCAAGCTCCTCAATTATAAATAAAGGATCAAGTCAATTAAGATAATAACAAATATCAATAAGTTCCTATACAGATAAAATTAACAAAAACATGGTGAAATGGAAGCAGATGCGTAGCGTTAATTTGTATCTGCTTAATTTAAAATTTAAAATGTTTTTTGCTTTTCTGGTGGTTCTTGCAGTAGGGAACGTCACAGGTAAATTTTGGAAATATCTACTTCACTAATCGACAACTTTTAATGTTACAAGAACACTTTAATTTTAAACATTTTATCAATTTGCAGTTTATTCATCACCTCCTGAGAAAAATGAATATTACAAAATTATAGAAGCAAAACCCGCTTATAGCAATAAATTTTTTTATCATCCATCCCTTGAACAAATCGGGATCTTACGAATTATACGAGGAAGACTCGCTTCCATTGGTCAATTTCCATATCAAGTGTCGTTACAAGTGGGCATAAATACACATATTTGTGGTGGGTCTATAATTGGTTCCCATTGGATATTAACTTCAGCAAGCTGCGTTTACAAGTAAGGTTTTTCAAGTATTACGTTTTCATATTATAAGATTTTCTTTTTTCTTTGTACAATTTTAAATCGTATTACTAATTAAAATTTTTTATTTTAGAGAACGACGGAAAATACACGCAGTAGTGGGTACAAACAATATTAAAACAGGTGGAGTCCGTTATAGAATAGCAAAAGTTATTATACACCCAAAATTCAAATCTGGAATGAAATTAAATAATATAGCTTTGCTCCAATCTAGTCTCAAAATTGTTTTCAACAGCATCGTTAGAAACGTCAATCTTGCTTATTCGATGGTAGAGCATGATTGTGTAAATATGACATTATCTGGTTGGTCATCAAATTCGTCTTTATCAAATTATTTACAATATGCAACTGTAACCAACATTCCACTTCCAACATGTACACTATTGTTACCAAATTCTGTTAATTCCACCAGAATTTGCACACATGCAGTGATTGGACAAAAAGGAACTTGTGGGGATATGGGTGATCCTTTAGTATACAATAACACTCAGTATGGAATTTTGGATTGGATTTTTCCACGTGTTTTAGGCAAACCTGATGTGTACACCAATGTAGCCACCTTCCGCTTTTGGATTTACAGTAACACCGGCATATAAGAAAAACTTGAACTTACCTGCAGTTCTTAAATTGGTATGGTATTTTCAGATAAAAGCAGTTGAAAATAATACAATTTAATTTTCGAATGCAACAAAGTTTTCCAAAATTACTTTTTAAAAATACATTTTGAAAATTTTTCATCGATGATGTCTATGAATTTGTAAGCCTAAATAATAAAATTATGAATATCTTAACAGTAATATTTTGCGTTATTTTTAATATCAATAATGCACGTTAGCATCACTGTCAAACTAAAACATATCAACGCTGTAATGGTTATATTCTGGTAATACTGAAAAATTTTCAACGAGTCAATTCCTTATATTTCTATTAAAATATTATGTTACTATTACCGACTCTATAGTTCTAGGTTTTAGTAATATATTAATTGAATCTTAAATTTACAATAGTGAAAACATGAAATAAAAGTTCACAAGATGATTTCGATTAACAAATTTATACAAGAATAAACATCAAACATTAAAAAATGGCCCAACAAAATTTTAAAATGAATATTTTGGATTAAATAACGTCAATTATATTATTATTAAAAAAACGTTGCGCTATACTATAAATTCTCAATAAATAATAAATAATGTAGAAAAATTTAATTTAGGGATGGCGTTGTACCGATCCAACGTATGTCTATGTTTGGCCATTTTGTTTGTAAGCAGTTTAACATGGGATTTGATTCAATTGTAGCATGTATCAGTAAGTCGGTTTCCAGTAATACAGCTTGACCGCAGTAGTACTGAACCTTAAAAAGAAAAATTAACCAAACTATTAAAATTAAACTGAAACGACTTACTTGTTGGTTGTTGTTGCTCTGTGGTAAACCATTGTAGTGGTACAACGTAAATTCATCCGGTGTTGAAGATATTTGTACAGGGAAAAATTCTTCCATAAATGCATTCAACAAAATAATTCCTAAACCTTCCTGATCTAGCTTCTTTGTCATTATGTCGACACTAAAAGAAAATAAACTTAAAAGAGTGAACTATTATGTGCATAATTTTAGTAGTTTATTCATTGTTTTTTTTAAATATTGCTCTTCTTTGAATCAAGTTATTGAGTTCAAGTTAAAGAGAATGCAGTGACTTACAATGAACATTTCATTATATAAATCCGGCGAGAGAACAATCTTTTGAACTCTTTAACTGTTAGTAATCTTAAAGTACTCATGGTAGATTATACAATATAAATTGATAAAAAATCATTCCATTGAAGGACTGAATACAAAGTATCTTAAGGGGTTAAACTTAAAGGTCGAAAAACCAAAGAAACCAAGGGCTCCCGCTAAGTGAGACCGAAGATTTGAGCAACCAAATTCAGTTGGTAATATTATAAAAAATTAGAATTATTGCAAATTAATATACATTTGCTATTTGTGTGATATTAGCACACTTTGTGTTGGTTGAGATATCACCTGAATGATATAAAATTATTCGCTTTTTAGAACCTTGGTTGATTCGGATATTTAATAGTCCAGGTTTTTAGGGAAAATTATTATCAGATCAAAATTGAAGAGCACAACATTCTCTACAAAATATATCTTTCAAATGTTGAAACTGACATGTAAGAAAATTTTATTAGAAATACGAATTATTCAAAACCTTTCTTCCAATATAAATTTTTTTTAAATCAAACGTTTTTCGCATATCTGGAATTGATTTTTATTTCAGTATGCCGTAGGAAAATTTAAAAAAAACTACTTTGTAGAGAATTAAAATCAATTTTAATCTGATGAGAATTTCCATAGGCGAATTTTGAAGAAATCTATTTTGTAGAGAATTTCATGCTCTTTGATTTTGGTCTAATCATAATTGTCCTTAAAAATGAAGAGTTATAGACAAAAAAACCATGTCGAAGGAATTAAAATCCCCAATTGGGGGAGAAGCTGATATGGGATTTTAGGGCTATTAAGGGGTTCATTGGGATGGTGAACATGCACTTGTCTATTAAATCCGGGTGCCATTTTAAGTGCTCTTCTCAGTTTTTTCATATCGCTACCATAATGGCAGAAGGTAGTATGTAACATTTTTTGAGTTTTAGACATTATGTACATAGAAATATTCGTAAACTTCAGCTCTATGATCTGACAGAATATGTCTAAAACTCAAAAAATGTTACATACGACCTTCTGCCATTATGGTAGCGATATGATCTATAAAAATAAAACATAATATTCTTATGTTGTGACTGCAAAACGTTGGTAAATGTATAGAATATGCTAAATACTTGCATAATTATGAAAGTGGTTGGATTTGCGTTATGATGACGTTCATTTTTGTCACTCCTAACCTTCCCCACTCTGCAATTTGGTACGCAAGTAGCCAAAATTGTGCTAAAGATAATATTTTTTTGAGAATTTTAAATTACTCCTTTCGGACGGTTAAAATTGGAGTTAAAATTTAGTCAGGGCCGCTTTTTCTCATTCAATATCCACATGTCAAAAAAACGTTTCGACCCCTATTTCACGACTAATGACTGAACTAAGAGTAGATTTTGAAAAAAGAAAAGGAAATGAAAAAGTTTTAATGAATTTTATTTACTATTTTATGACTTTTTGTTTTCAAAATAGCGCCCTAAAATTTTTACAGCACGCTTATTATATATTTAAACTCGAAAAAATATTTAAGAATTTTATTAATGATTTATTTTTCATAAATTATAAATTATCTAAACAAATATGCTTCGTAACTCGATGAAGAATAAATTTTTAAGCATTATAGAAAAAAAAAATATTAATAAATCTTGAAAATTGTAAAAGCTTTTTCAGAATTGTAAAGTTGGGGGCTTCGAATTTACCGTTATGCTGGTATGACACTACCATTACACGATACCATTTCAGCGCAGACGAGTCTGGAAGATTCGCGTGCGACGCGACGCACTACATTCTGCGCTGAAATGGAATCGTTGTTCGTACGATAAATTGTAACTGTTAAATCGTATAGTTTCATACCAGCATTAGTAGTGGTCCACTTCTTGAAAGACATTCTGAAAAGGTTTTAATTGTCCAGCAGTTTCAGGTAAGATAAGTTGTTTTAAAAATCTAGTTTTAGTTATTTCTTAATTTATTTATTTTTGGTAATTTATTCAGTTCCTCCAACGTGGTTTAGCTTAATTAGCTTATTTCATTTTTAGGGAGAATTACTATGAAAATTCCCTACGAAATATATATTATGTATTTCAGAATTCCAATTCTATTCTAAAAAAATTTTTATTCAGAATACGAATTATTCAAGAACTTTTTGTCAATTTCAATTTTTGAAATTTGACTTTCTAGAATTGATTTTTAGAAAAAGTTATAGGCGGAAAACTTTGTTAGTGGAGTTAAATCCCCAATTAGAGAAGATTTTAAAGGAAATTTGGAAGGTTCCTTACATGCCTGAAAAATTTCAGCTTGCCCGATCTTTTATAAAATCTTCTAACCAATCAAATAGGGCAACCTATTTAGAATTTTCCGTAAAAATGAAATTAAGCGAGTTATAGACGAAAATCTACGTTGAAAGAACTGAAATTATCAATTACGGAAAAGTCGGCAAGTGGATTTTAGGAGACTTTTCGGGGGGGGGGGGTCACACACAAAATACACACGTCTACCAAATTTTGACTTTCCAAAAGTTTAAATTGAAAAAATAGAATTTTTTTTGAAGATTATCAATTTAATAATTGTACGATGTTGATTTTTAGAACTAATCGCTTAAAAGCAATAGCGGGAATCGAAGAATCACTAGGTGCTTACTTTGGCTGTGTTCGGTCTGGGACTCTTTTCGCATTAAAAGTTTGACGCTGAAAAGTGCAAACTTGGCGTTCGGTTTGGAAAAATGCGTGCTTACGCGTTTTCCAAACCGAACGGTGATTGAGCGCTGTGGTGTTGACAATCCAAATGTTTGTTGATTTTTGAAAATGGCACTTAACCTAATTTACTTTATTGACATATTATAATATACTATGAAATCATATCTTTGAATTGAAACCAAGAAGTTTACGATAATTTATCAGTACATAATATTTATTGTTTTAATTAATAAAATTTTAGTTTTACTTATTTTGTTTAATTCGCCTCTCCTATTCCAACAAATTATTTAACAAATTGAACCGATTTCGTGGTCAACAACCACTTTGTTGAATGTTTAACCAAACAAAATTGGAATTAAAATCAAATTCAATTTATTACAATTTTGCCACCACATCGCAACGCTTTCACTAACCCACCTAAATTGGAAAAGCGTTTCAATCTCCGAAATGGGTGGGGAATGATGCGGAGCTAAAGCGTTTGTAAGCGCCCAAAAGTCCCAGACGGAACGACGAAAAAGCGTTCAACGGCCCTTGAAGCGAAAAAAGTGCCAGACCGAACACGGCCTTTATATAATTCAATTTTGCCCTGAAGTAGTATATCATACACCTAGGGAGTAAAGGGTCACTTTTAATCCCGTTCCGTGATATATTATTTACTATTTTTCGCACTTTCGTTCTCGAATTTTGAAATAAAAACAGAATTTTTGCGAATAACAAGAAAAATATTGATTTTACCCCCATCTCTTTTTCTTCTACATTTGGACTGCCTTCCCTCTTTTGCTTTCGCTTTTATATAGCAAAAGGAAAAGTGACACCAGTTTTTCTAAAAATCAAGAGTAAAGCCGGAAAGCACGAAAAAAACATTTATTGCATAAGAAACTTTTATCGAGGAAGACCTTCGGCTTAAGGGCCGTGCTACTGCCTACCTTAGCAAAACTGGCCTGATTACGGCCACAATAAGTTTTGATATTTTGAATAAATTATAGATTTGCTGAAAGTCAGGGAAAATATGCAAAAATTAGCGAATAAACGAGTATTCAGATAATTACGAGTCTCCTGTGCAGGCTAGAAAAAATGGCGGTCAAAGTAAATTTTTCGTAGTATCTCCTTTTTTGTAGATCATACGACCTAAATAATTATGATCAATATCATAAAGCAGAAAATTTCCTACAACTTTTGTCTGAAACATTTTTTTGCTAATTAGATAGGTTCCAATCTAAAGCGGCGTTAAGTAGACGGCATCTTGCAGATGATCGCAAATGTATATTTCTAACAAATATTTTGCTTCAAATTTAGTTATGACTTTTTCCAAAGTTTTTATAATATACGGATTAGATAAAGGCGAAGTAGATTAAGTGCAAGAGAACGGGGCAAAAACTCTTCACTATCAGGCGCTTTGACAAATTTTGATCAGACATTTTCTCTGAAATGTCTCCAAACAGACAGCGTTTAGACTTTTCTTGCATAATTCATTTGGCATTATGGACTTTGGGAATGATGTACTTGTACAATATTTGTGATGAAATAAAATCGTTTGCGATGTTTCGCAGACTTCTAAAGATTAATCAAATAGTCTAATCAATGTTCGAAAATCGATGAATAATTGATATCCTTATAGTCCAGTCATATTAGGGGTTTCACCTCGGAATAGTGATGCAAAGCGGTAATGTTACCACGGTAACATTACCGGTAACGGTAATATTACCGTAATATTACACCACTTTCGGTAACTTTGAAACTTTCGGTAACTTACGAAAATAATAGAATAAAAAACAAAATCTCCTTTTTATACATTTAATTAAAACCAAATTATGTATGAAGTGGCAAAAAGCATGCGTGATATTAACCCTGCAGATGTTATGTCCGATCTTGCTGACTATCGTAGCAAAGGAGGATTGTGGGCAAACGACTTTGTTTGGTCATCCGTCTCTGGTAAATTGGTATCAGAAATTTCATGGTGGAAGGGTATATGTGGAAGATCTGCCCTCAGTAAAGTTGCAACGGCCATACTGTCACTCCCAGCAACTTCGGCGGCAACTGAGCGCAGTTTTTCCACATATGGGATAGTCCATACCGCCAAGAGAAACAGGCTCACCAACAAGCGAGCCGGAATGCTTGTTTATGTGATACACAACCTGAAGGTTCAAGAGAGAATAAAAAAGTGCCTATGTTGCTGTTCCTCGCATCCCACTGGAAATATCGTCTTCGGAGTCAGACGTAGAAAAGTCCGACATTGCTAGCGAAGATTCAAGTTAGCTTAATGCCAACTGCGAAGATTCGGGTGCGGGTTACAGCCTCTTTAACACTCAATTATATTCTTCGTAAAGTATGTGTTTTTATTACTTATTACTTTTTATGGCTTATCAATTATCATGATCTGATAAAAATTACTTTGTAATGTGTTTGAATTTTAATACATGAGAAAATAAACAATAGATTTTTGATTCTATTCGATTCTCCAATTTTCTATCGTGAATCAAAACGAAAAAAAAAAACGTAAATTACCGAGGTCGGTAACATTACCGGTAATATTACCGGTAATATTACCGATTGCAATGTTACCGGTAACTTTGCATCACTACCTCGGAATGAAAGATAATAAGCTGAAAACTAGTATAGACCTTTATTTAGGCACTCTAAAAGTTGTCTCAAAAGTCACCTAAAATCTCGTGTCCGCGTTTTAAGATATTCAAGGTCAAAGGTCAAAGAAATCGGTTTTTTGCAAATATCTCGTTTCCTATGGCTTTAATGCTATTTACATTTATTATAAATATTGTATAGAGAATAAAATTTTCTATAACTTTTGTTTAAAACATTTTTTTATACATCAAACCGTTTTTGAGATAGAGGGCGTTGAACGCGCAACGCTTAGTTATGTATCTACAGCATAATGCAAGGTCAACCGTTAGTCACTTTATATAATACGCCGTATAAAGTCTATAGGGGAGAAATATTACCGGTGGCGCGCTGTAAGCAACAACAAACGTGACGTCACATTAAGGTTATAACCTCGCTCATAGTAAGGTTAACTTTTGAATATGGTTACGTACAATATGAAAACACATTAAAAAATTTGTTATACTTACATATTAATATTATTTCACCTGGATGAACAATAATCACAATAATTACAAAACAATAAAAGTTTTATTTTCCCTTCTAGTGACGTCAAATATTTAGTTGATATTACAGCCACCAGGGTGCGTACAATTAATATTTTCCCCTATAAACCTTAAAAATATATATAGTTATAAACAATTGGCATTTTTTATTAATTATTACATTACATTTAGTAATATTTTTCATTGATCAAATATCTCTCTATCTCAAAAACGGTTCGATGTATAAAAAAATGTTTTAAACAAAAGTTATAGAAAATTTTATTTTCTACAATATTTATAATAAATGTAAATAGCATTAAAGCCATAGGAAACGAGATATTTGCAAAAAACCGATTTCTTTGACCTTTGACCTTGAATATCTTAAGACGCGGACACGAGATTTTAGGTGACTTTTGAGACAACTTTTAGAGTGCCAAAATAAAGGTCTATACGAGTTTTCAGCTTATTATCTTTCATTCCGAGGTTGACCCTTATTTTTGACTTATATGACTGGACTATAAGCACTGGCGTTGTTAGGAAATGATAATATAAATTGTCAGTTGTTCCAAGAAATTGGTGCTGTTGAGGTTTCAAAAATAATGAATGAAAAAAGTAGCTTGTATCACCATTAACAAATCAAAAAAATCTACACATCCAACTTTGGTCGACAGGTGCATCAACCCTCGAAAATTGAAGCTTGGAAAAAGCCAAAAAGTTTCTGTCCATACACCATAACGAAAATCTGACCCTTTGCTTTAAAATATATTTGCGCAAGGCACGATGGAATACAAAATTCGGACCAGAATAAGCGCTATTAAGAACCTGAGGTGAGATAAAGAAAAATAATCCTCTGCCGACAAAAGGTTAGTCGTTAATTACCGGTCGGTCGGTTCTTATGAAAACTTAAAATGGCGTCCACTTAAGATGTTTTCAAAAATGTAAATGTATGTGGACTCAAACAAACTATGGCAGAAACTGAACTTTGCTACGTATACGCATTCAAATTTCTTGATAAAGTGCGCTGTGTGTACAAGTGCAGGTATGGGTGGGGGAACATTCGTAAAGTAACACTTTTGATCGCTTGTTAGAAAAACAGGAAATAAATATAGAAACAATATACAAGAAGAGTCAAAAGTGAACATTACAGTAACAGCGTCTAAGGGAAAATTTTTTCCGGTGGTCCCGTGAAGTTGCCCCGAGCGTTTTCTCCCTACTCTTTCCAGGTTTTTTGTCCTATCGACTTCGAGCCTTGCAGGAAGGGCAGAGGACGTGGAACCGAACGATTTGCTGGAACAGATTTTCGAATCGTCTTTCGCGTCTGGTTCCCTTATTTATGAATGGATTTTTGATTATTTAGACGCATTTTGAAAAAAAAACGCCGCTTTTCAATGACCTTTTGCTGCAGTTTTGGGCGCTAGGCTAGGCGGTGGCAAAAGCATCGCGAAAAAAACGCTCCCTCGTCGAGCTAACGATATGGCGCACAAAATTCGTATGAAATTTTTTTTTCGAAAAATCAACCCGTTTCGAATGATCGCAATGTACAATTTAAAAATTCCGAAAGCCGACGTATTCCAGGGTAATTTTCGTTATTCGACTATTTACTTCAAAATATTTTGGAGCTTTTGAAAAATTAATACTTTTTGCCAAATTTTTACGTAAAGCATTGCAAATTTTTTTAGAAGAAAATGCAATTTGGAATTTAAAATTCGGAAAAGTTAGGTACTATAAATGTAATATTTCAATTTTGACTTTTAATTTTAGGCAATTTTTGTTAAAAGGAATCCGTTTTTGCGATTACAGGCAACATTCATAGGTTACCTTTTAGATTTAATTTCTTACAATGTTACTCACGGACTTCATTTGGTTTTTCAAAAAAGTTGATCAAATTAAAGTTGTAGCCCGTTAAATTTTCTATCGCCTAGTATTTGCTAACACGACTTATTTAAAAATATAGGGTTGAAAAACCAAAATACTGAAACTTAGAATTTTAAATCAATCATTATGTTATCAATTATCATCCATCTACTAATTAAACAAAAATATCTCGGGGATTAGGACTTTATTAAGGGATATCAAAACTAGACTGGAACAGAAAAAATGGGACACTTTATATTTTAAATTAAATGAAAACGAATTTTTTTTTTTACTTCATATTTTTATTTACAATGTATAACATCATTCTACATGAAAATTATTAAAAAAAATTTTTTTTCATTACTAGGAATAAAAATTCCGTACCTTTTTTCTTATACCTCTCATAAGCGTTTGTACATCATCAACGCTTATGGAATCGGCAGCTTTTTTAAATTTCTGTTTGAATATTTTTAAATTTCCAGCCGTACTTTTAAATTTTCTTTTAATATGCGCCCAATATAATTCAATTGGGCGAAGTTCTGGGCAATTAGGAGGATTTGCATCCTTAGGTACAAATTTTATTTGGTTTTCTTTATAAAATTCAATACTTTTATTGCTGTAGTAGCAGGTAGCCAGGTCGGGCCAAAACAATGGTGGTGTGTCGTGAGCCAAAAAGGGTAGTAAGCGTTTCTTAATGCACTCCTTTATATAAATTTCGGCATTTAAACTGCCCATTGTAACAAAGGGTGCGGATTTATGACCACATGAACAGATGGCCTGCCAAACCAGGTATTTTTTCGGGAATTTCGATAATTTTTTAGATTTAAATTTTTCTTCAACTTCCCCTCGACGTTTGGAAACATAAAATTCCTGTCCCGGAAGCTGTTTAAAATCTGCTTTGCAGTAGGTTTCATCGTCCAGTACCACACATGAATGTTTACACAAAAAATTTTCGTATAATTTACGAGCTCTGGTTTTAGCCCGTGATTCTTGCTCAGCTAAACGATTTGCCACTGTTTGAACTTCAAAACTTCGTAGTCCAGCATACCAGCATTAGTTTTCACACGTTGCACAGTGGTGTGTGATGTGCCCATTTTGTCCGCAACATCCCTTAGTGAAATGTTAGGATTCTTCTTAAATTCCGCGATTACCATTTTAGCCAGTTTTTTATCCACTGGACCTTTTTTACGACCGGATCCACTTTTCCGGATCCACTTTTCCTTTTTACACTAGCTTGTTTTTTAAACCTTGCCACAACACGTTGCACAGTAGATTTCGGCAAATTTAATAAATTTGCTAATTGCCGGTGCGACAATTCGTTTTCGTTTATGTTTAGTTACTTGTACGCTCTCCATTTCGTTACTTGTTAAAGACATGTTAAAGACTGAAATGCAATTGAAGTAGGTATACCTTAGACGGTGCACCCGAATTGCACCACGAAAAGATTAGTTCACAAATCTCCTACCCGAATTGCACCACCGTAATTTCAGGTAACCACCTCACCAAGGGTCGGTCGTCCGAATTGCACCACATCTATTGTAATATTTTAGGTAAGGTGGTTTTATTGTTAAAAGTTAAAGCACAATGCTGGAGTTTAACCTGATGCCTCCTACATGTAACATCGATTATTTTTTGTTTTTACGCGATTTTTTGGGGGTTAAACGTAATAGATAACTGCCGCATACCGCGACTATACTTTTAATGCTATTTCGAGGGTCTCTCACATCCCGGTTGCATTTATCCCGGTTTTCTTGATCGGTGGCGCTTCTCGTATGTTTAGCCTAGTAACCAGAGTCAAAACCGCTCTGGAGGGGTGCAACCCGGAGCGGAGGGGCGCCCCGGAAGAGTAGGTTTTGACGATGGATTACCCTCCTTATCGAATGCACACCCCAAAATTCGAAGGCAAAAAAAATTAAATTTTTTCACTGTTTTGGGTTATTATTTTATTAATACCTGCTCCGACCCTGTATAATATAATATGAATTAATATATTAAACTCGAAATTTAAATTGCAAAGAATTTAGATATTTGTGTATTTATTTCTTTATATTATCTGTTTGCTTGTGATACCTGCTCGGTTTGCTCGTGGTGCAATTCGGTAAAGCGATTACGGAACGACATTTGACCGTGGTGCAGTTCGGTCAAGGGATTACATTTACCTGGGTACAAGAAATGACCCCTGATAAGCCGTGGTGCAGTTCGGGTAGCACCACTTTAGAAGACCCTTTTTGTACATACAGTAATAAAATTTTAGTGGTTTAGCCATAAATTACCGTTTAAACCATAAAGCAAAGTGTCCCATTTTTTTCTGTTCCAGTCTTTACATATCTATTCATCTGTCGACGTTTCGAGATTTATTTTTCTCTAATCTTCAAAACTTATGAATCTATAGTTTTGTCGTCAAACCAAAATAAATCGTGTACTTAATAAGTTAAAAATCATCAACCTACACTCGTAAATCATAACAATAATAAAAAACATCGATTTAACATACGCAATGTATAAAAAATAAACTCTACTGTATAAATCGCTACAAAATAAATTAAAAATCAAAAACTTTGATTTTTTTTTTTAATTTGATAAAGTTTTTGGTTTTTAATTTTAAATGTATTTTGTAGTGATTATTTATATTTTGTGCGTATGTTAAATCGATGTTTTTTTTATTATTTTTATGATTTACGAGTGCAGAGGTTGATGATTTTTAAATTGTTAAGTACATGATTTATTTTGGTTTAACGATAAAACTGGATTCATAAGTATTGAGAAGAGAAAAATATTATCGAAATGTCGACAGATGAATAGATAGTTTTGATATCCCCCCCTAATAAAGTCCAAATCAGAGACCAAAAAAAAATTTTTGTTTACTTAGAATTTTGTAACATTTCTGTACTTCATTTAATCCATAACTTGTAATCCGTTGATTTTAGGCAACCAAGCGAAGGGTTGACCATTTTTGATAAAATTGTGTACACAAAAAGTGCCAAACTAAAATTGCAAATAAATTTCGAAAATTTTGCCAATCAATGTTTATTACGAAATAATTGCAGAAATTCTAATAAATTATCATTTAATTTATTATTTAGAAAATCTATGATATTTAAGGAGTATCATCAGTTGACTTTATTTATTTAATAATTAAAAGTTTCGCTTAACTTCAATTTTTAATTATTAAAATCTATGATATTTTAATATTCGCAAAATTTTTGAAAATCATTCAATTTAGATTTAGAAAATATACCTATGATATTGTAATATTATTTTACTGAATTGCTGTTATTGTAATTCTTAAATGTCGGATTAAAAACAACTTTTCCGATTTTCATTAAAAATATTTATTAAATAAACGGACTTCGAAACCGTGCGGCGCTAGGAGCTATATGCCAAAACGGAATACTCGCGTAAAGATTTTTTTGGATCTCTTTATAAAAATTATCCAGAAAAATGCAATTTGGAATTGGCCGCAAAACGTTAATATTTGCCGCTAAAGATTTGGTGAAATCGCATAAGACATACACCGCGAATATCGTCTTGATAAGATAAATCTAATGGATATTTTGTAAAATTATGCTTTTTGAAATCAGCAATCAATTGCAAAATTCAAGTTTAGTGCCATTGCAATACATATTTTTATAAAATAAATAAGATTTCAGCCATATTTTGAAACAATGTAAATATTCTGCTAAAAATGCGAAAAAGTTACCCCAACATGCTAATAATTACTAAATTTACGAAAAATTTATGGAATAACCAATGAATCAATAAAATAGTACATAAATTGCCAATGAATTACCAAGAACATTATTATAATTGCTAAAAAAAAATTGCTCAGTGGTTAACCCCTCGCAATAAACAGTTATAAGCTCACAGTGGCGGCTCGTGCCTTCTTTCAATGGGAGGGCACAAAATTTAAGTAAAAACCAAAAATATAATAATATATTTTTTGCCATTCCGGGGGTAAAGTACTCACTTTTTACCCCGGTTTGCGGGCGTAAAGGGGCACTTTTTTACCCTGCGGGAGTAAAGTTCAAAAATAGGGGGGTGAGCGGTAAATAAAGTCACCAGATGACTGGTGACTTTTTAGTAGTAAAAATCTGTAAAAGTTAAATTTTTTAATTTATTATAAAATCATCATTGTTGTACATTTACATGAATGTGTATCTGGCCGTAATTAGCGATACCGAACATCTTACCAAAATCCGAGAAGTTTTCGGCAATTTCTACGTTCTCGCTCATGGTACGTGTTGCTCTTTCAAAGGCACAAATTTAAATGAAATGAAGCATTGGAATCAATGGCATTGGTAGAATCAGGGGTGCCAACTGCTATTTCTTAGTAATTTTTAGTAGTATAGTTGGTAATATTACTAGTGCTATTTTGCGATTTATCGACCACGTGTAGGTATTATAAAAAAAAAAAGCGTTAAATTTTTGCTTTAAGTTTCTAAACTGGCGAAGTTCCTACTTTACCTCTCGGAATGGCAAAAAACAGTATATGCACGACGGTAGTAAAGTGTCACTTTGCTACCTTGGTGCATAATGTACTATTATTCTTGTGTTATTTTGAAAATATTAACTCTTCATTATCAAATTAAATAATCTGTGGGGGGGAGGCAATTCTGATCACCGCGTGTTGGGTGGTATTCCTCCAGACCCCCGGTCGGGCAGCCGCCAATTTTTTATAAGCTCATTTGCAATATTGACTCGTGACATTTTTTTTTCAATGGAAGGACACAAAATGTTCGAATTTTTTTGTATTTTTATTTATTCGATTTTAGATAGGGGCACGTGCCCTTGTGCACTTTAGGGTAAGCCACCACCACATCAAAATTAATGTTAGTATTTCATTTATTTCTTTACATGCACGATATCCTGTCCGGCCCAGTATTTATTTATTTAAGTGAATCGCTTGGAGGGGGGCAGGTTGAATAAAAGAAACCGAAAGGCGGGAGGTCCTTAAAGTGTTTTTTTTACGGAATAGCAGGGAAATCTGACGTTGTTATTAGGTACTTGGCACATTAGGTGCGGCACCGAAGAGGAGATTAGGGCCTTAAGGGGTTGTTTAACCCAGATATGCCTAATGTCCTATATATAGGACGGCTCAAATAAGTCAAGGGTAACTTGCACCCCTACTTCAATGCTTTTCAAAATGCATTTTATTGCATCACTATAGTGTCCTCTTTAATTGTGTCAAGTTGTGAGACACCGATATTGTGAATTGGATATTTTATGTGTGTTAGAAATTGACTATTTTTGAAAATGGCAGAACAAGATCATCTAGTTGTGAGGAAAGTAGCTTTA
Source organism: Podabrus alpinus (assembly GCA_932274525.1). Taxonomy (NCBI): domain Eukaryota; kingdom Metazoa; phylum Arthropoda; class Insecta; order Coleoptera; family Cantharidae; genus Podabrus; species Podabrus alpinus. Next base: position 67,993,279 of record OW026454.1, read on the forward strand.
TTCTTTTCTCTAGTCATAAATTTTTTTCATTTTGGTCATTGTCGTTCTGGTTATTGTACTATCATTCAATGTCAAAATAATAAATATAACAGTATTGAATTTCATTCTATGGCTTTTCAAACTCGGATGACCTCATCAGGCACAAATATCGCTACAAATAATACTTAATCATTGGAATTGTTTTTTTGGGGATTTTCATTACATGAAGCTCTAAACATGATTAAAGATGATAAAGCTGAAAAATATATAATTTCTTCATTTTTTATTAAGAAATGTTTAATTTTTTGTTAAATTTTGCAAAAAAAACAGTTTTATTTTTTTAACTTTTTATGCTTATTTCTCTTTTTTCTTAGTCACACAATGCTAGTTTTTATTAAAAAAATTTAAAAACGCATAATATGTGGACGCCATAGGCATATCTGGGTTAAGTAAACTATTAATTATTAATGGCAACTCGTGGTTTCCTATAATTGGAGGGGGGGATTGCAAATAAAATTTTTCGATTTTTAGACGGGTTTTAAATCCATGCAACCATCTACGGTCAAAGCGACATCGGATTGCCCAATATTCAGCGTCGTAACTACACTCACATCAAACAAAATTTTTCAGAGTTGCTATTTTTTGGGAGGGCGGCGTCCCGTCGCCTTCTCCGTGCCAGGCGCCACTGTTATCTCGTAATAAAACACTAAAATATTAACAATTTCGGTGTCACAGTCATTTGAAGGTAGAAATAAAGAAAATTGTTTTAAGAAGCTTCCCCGCAAGAGTTTGGATGTAAACAACAATTTTTCTATTAAAGGGTCTCCTATCGCAATCGATAATATTTGCGTCAGTCACAGGAAAAAAAAATCAGAAAAAACTGATGCAGTTGAGTAGAAACCAAGTTACTTCATAAAATTTAAGACCACTTATTGAAAAAGCGTACTTTTCGTTAAATAATTTTTAAGGGGGTTACCTACTGTGAACAGTCGTTTTCAAGCTGATTTTTAGGAATTAAATTTGAGAAAACTGTTACAGCTATTGAGCTAAAATTTAGGATACTTATTTATTCACATAACACCTAAAATTTTTGTAACGCTTTTTATTGGAAATTGTACAAGGTACAGATCGACGCGTAACTCATGTTTCGAAATGACGCGCCAAGCGGGCGCATCGTTTCCGACCGATTCAGTTATCTGAAATAAATGAATTTTTTAAATTCTTGTTCTATATGAATGTGGCTCCAGTTGGAACCTCGAAAATTTGATTTAAACAAAAAATGACAAAATGGCGAGGATTTAAAAAAAACTTCGATTTTTACAACAAAATATTTACTTTTCACGGCCTGCAAAATGGTAATTTTAAATATATTTTGGATATTTTAGGTTCTGACTGGAGTCTGAAATATATTCTAAATGCCTAAAAAAAATCAAGTTAATCCGCCAAGTAGTTTGTTTGGAAAATGTGCGCCCCGACTTGAGAAATGTAGTTTTGAGATAAATCGTTTTAAACTTTTTCGTGCTGTAATGAGGCGGATAGTGGTTGATATTCGTAACCTACCCTTAATCGCGTATACTAGGGCCATACAGAATACATTCTTCGGCATCAAAGAAGTAAAATTCGGCACTTATTTCTTCTTTTGTGGCAGTTTTCACCTCTTTAGAATAGTAAGACGCTCGGTGATCAGACAGTATGATGCGCTCGCCGTCTTTCTTATATGCGTAAATTTTGGCCTTCTCGCCGATTTTTACATAATATATGTACGAATACCACGGTTTTTATCCCGTCTTTATTTACAAAAAGATGTGTATTTTTTAGGTGCTCAAGTCACTGAAATTTTCCTATCAAAACTTTTTTTTTATTAAAGAACCAACATATTTTTGTAACTCATATTATTTTGAAAACTTTTAAGCCCGCATTTCATTGCGGCTTCTAGAAGCCAGCTTCTTGCAGCCCAAAATTTGTAATGCCCATATAAGCCAATGCTTATATGGGACCGCACTCACTTGGGCTGCTTGAAGCAGGTAATAAAAAGTATCGAGTTTCACAAGCCAGGCTGCTAAAATGCTCCACGTGGAGTAGTGTACTTCTAATTGGTTAATATTTAGAATAAGCACTTATTATTGGATAATATTTCTATTACGAAAATCTCTTTGCGACTCCACGTGGACGCGTGTACTACCCCTGATAAAAGATGAATTTCTATACCAGGCCGGCTTGTGAAGCTCGAGTTGTAAATTTTTACAACTCAAGCTTCACAAGCCGCTGGTAATTAGATACTTCTACTTATTAGATAATAATATGTGTTGTAACACAATTTTGGTTATTCGATGTCATCGTTAATTAGATATTTATACTAATTTTTTAATCATTCCCATAATAAAACGCAATAAAAGAAGGTGATTATTTTTGGATGTTTTTTTTTTTAAATAAACTTGTCCACAAAAAAAAACCGACCTCCTGTATTGTTTTCTTATAAATTAAAAACCGCAAAAATTTTGTAAACGCAATTTATTATTAGTTATTTACCGGGTACTATTTAACATTAAAAAATTAAAAAGCAAAATCACCTTCTTTTATTGCGTTTTATTATGGGAATGATTAAAAAATTAGTATAAATATCTAATTAACGATGACATTGAATAACCAAAATTGTGTTACAACACATATTATTATCTAATAAGTAGAAGTATCTAATTACCAGCGGCTTGTGAAGCTTGAGTTGTAAAATCACAACCACGTGGAGCATTTTAGCAGCCTGGCTTGTGAAACTCGATACTTTTTATTACCTGCTTCAAGCAGCCCAAGTGAGTGCGGTCCCATATAAACCAATGCAATACAAATTTTGGGCTGCAAGAAGCTGGCTTCTAGAAGCCGCAATGAAATGCGGGCTTTAAACTAAAAATTAGCATAATAAATTAGTCAAAATAGATTAAAAAACAAACAATTTTAGGGATTTTGTACCTAACATTATTTGTTTGTGTAAGTAATGTGTCAGTTGAAAACTTTGTATACTAACTGTACCCATAAAAAACATAGCAGTAAATTAGTTAACAACCCCAGATGTTCCTGGGGGGTTTCAATTTGTAAGAAAAAACTTTTAAGCTCCTTTTTCACAATCAATTCGATTTTAAGGGTGGACTAAAACGTCGATTTTTAATAATTTTCTTTTTTAACAATTTTTAAAAATTTTTTTGGTTTTTTGGACCCCTAAAGACAATTACAAACAGCTACAACTTATATTTGTTAAATTTAGTTTTGTATAAGGGAGCGTTCAAGTATTACGTAACGCAATTTTTGGAGATTTTTGACCCCCCCTCCCCCCCATGTAACGCGCCGTAACGTTTTTCTGTACCCCCCCCTCCCCCTAGTAAAACGTTACGTAACCACCAAGTGACCATTTTTATACCTAAAAGTCACAATTATGTGGCAAAAACAATGTTACGTAACGCGTAGTTCAAACCCCCCCTCCCTCCCCTGTAACGCATCGTAACGTTTTACAAGACCCCCCCTACCCCCCCCAAATTCGTTACGTAATACTTGAACGCTCCCTAAAGTACAAAATACAAACAGTAATTCCGTTTTAAAATGTAATTATCAGGCCCGTAGCCAGGAGGGGGCACCTGGGGGCACGTGCTCCCCCCCCCCGAAATGTTCAAAAGAAACAAAAATTTTAAAAGTAAAACATTTGAATTTCGAAAATAAAATAGGTATATTTTGGAAAAAGTTTTTTCCAAATTTCCTCATTTCCAAACAAATCCTCATTTGGGGGAACGCCGGCTTGGGATTTTTATGAGACATTTTGGGGGTTTATTAGAACACTTCAATATACATCTTTGCCAAATTTCAGCTTGCCCGGATCTTCTGTAAGCTCAAACCAAAATTTCGGTTTCGTTACTTGGAAGATACTATAACTTGGGCAAATTTTGAAAAAATTTATTTTTCTCTTTATTTTCCATCCTTGGCCACAATTTCAATTAATTTATTATTAAAAGCATTTCCCGTGCCCGAAAACATTTCTCCCCCTGCAACGAATCAATATTGTGCCATTTTAAGGGTGGGTTGTGTTTTCGGTCAATAATTTAAGTATTAGTGTGCCATGGAAAAATTAGAAAAAAAAACTATTTTATAGAGAATTTTATGCTCTTCAATTATGGTCTGATCATAATTTTTAATACAAGCATAAATAAGCGAGTTATCGGCAAAAAATCGCGTTGGGAGAGCTAAAACCCCCCGATTGTGGGGGACGCCGGCGTGGGATTTTATGGGACTTTTGGGGGTTCATTAGAACACTCCAATGTACATCTCTGCCAAAATTCAGCTTGCCCGGATATTTTGCAAACTAAAAACCTTCCTTGCCTGGACTTATAACATTTGTTTTAAATAAAAATAAATTAAGAAAAATAAAAATTGAAAAAATTTGAAAAAAGTATTGTAGCGTTTTAACAATGTTCTAACATTAAACCAAATGCTATAAATCAAATTGAGATTTTTAGTAATTTTGTGATTTTATATTTTTTACTTACACCTTGTTCATTAATTTCAGAGTTTCTGTGAAAACGGTTGGTTGCCCAAAAAAATTTATTTGACGAAAGTTGTAGCCCGTTAAATTCCCTATCCGGTTTGGGCCGTTAGTTTTTTCTCTTAGACGTTTCGTTTAAGAGATACGAGGTTCACAAGAAACTTAAAAAAAACCTGAATTTTTTAAACATTTTTTCCCTTAATTTAATTTATAACTCGAAAGCCGTTGATTCTAGACGATAATGGGTTATAACCTAATTTGTAGCCAAGCGAATGATCTTTAAAAAAGTTCTAATCCATTAACCTTAAAAAATCAATAATATCGGAGCTATGGCCGTTTGAAATCAGAAATTCAAAAAATTGCTTTAAAGGGAGGTACCCTCAAAGGGTTTGGACTTGGGCAAAAATTTTATTTGAAAATTTGTCTTAGAAAAGTGTCCTTTATCACCACCTCAAAGGTTCTCCACGGTCACGGGGACACCCTGTATAAGTAAATAAATAAAACTTAAAAAAATTTGTAATAAAAAGGGGAACCCCCTTTACAAGTGCCCCCCCCCAAATGAAATCCTGGCTACGGGCCTGGTAATTATGATTTAAAAATCTTTAATAATAAACTCCATTACAGAAAATTCGTTATAATTCGGGTAATTTGATGAATTTTACTTTAATATTTTTTGGACACATTTTCAAGACCCCAAACTATAAAAATATGTAATAAAAAAAAAATCGAAAAAATTTATCGGTCACAGTAGGTATCCCTTAAGAAACTTCCAGGTTCTACATTATCGTCCACATTCACATCTACCGGTTAGTCGACTAGAAGTCAAAATAATTTTCAATTGAAGTAATCTGATAAGGCATTAAATATACATGGTATGAGGTAGTTTTGTCGACCGCATTAGATATGCTGCTCGAAATCGAGCTATTCGATATTCGCATGCAAAGCAACACTTCTTCGGGCAACCACTAGGGTGGGTGACCGACTTACAAAATGAACTGCGGTCGGCCGTGTTTCGGAGGACACGTTAAGCCGGCGGTCCCTCTGACTTGTTAGGGTCAATAACAAGTTAGGGTCACAAAAAATTCGCCTCCACCTTCATCAACTGTGCAACGCTTCATCGGACCCTCGCCGCCAGGCTGGACCTGCGATGGTGGCGGCCCGTGGGACTCTGGAAGAACCGGGGGTCGTGTTAGTACCGGGACTCATTGAGAAACCGGGGTCGCGACACCCTTGTTGGGGGTGTCATGGTGACGTAAGGCCGACCAAAGCGGCTCAGCACAAGGCGCCTGGCGCTGCTGAGTTGCTGGCATTGCACAGTCTGGAGGCGAACGGGGCACAATAGGCGCTTCTGTGCTTCAGTGCAGTGGTGGTAAGCACCACATCCGTAAACTAATAATAATAATGAGGTAGTTTTAGATTTGATAAAGTGGTACAGGAATAAAAATGTAGCTTAATATAGTCGGGTAGTCTGAGATAGTCCAAAGAAGTCCGATGTAGTTGGTAGACAATTTTTGACCTAGATTTACCCGTTGACAATAGCTTGTCTCTTTAAACGTTTAAGTTGTCCTCTCATGCTATTTATTTCAAATTTCGGTATGGTTCACCCATAATTAGGTTAAAAAAGGAAAGTTAAACTTACTAAGCTTGATCATTTACAAGATCTAATGCAGTCAAAACGTCTCTCAAAAGGCTGCTCTTTATAAAGTTGTTTCCTTCATCAAAACTTTTGAACACCCTCTTTGCTTGCTCACTCTTGGTTTCTGGACTCACCAATCTTTTATTATCACTAAATAACACTGTAAAACAACCAAATAAAATTAGGAAATTGGGATTTTTAAAACCTGACACGGACCTGTTAGATGAGTCTCGGATCCCAAGATCCAAACCGGATGAACAGGGTTCTTATAGTTGAATCCCACCGTTATGAGCCGCAAATGTTCCAAATACGAGATGTAACCGATTTGGCTTTGTCTTTCAATACCCATAAGTTCTAGAAGTACACCGAATTCAACATCAAACAAATTATTGTAAAATAACCCTCACTTAATCCGCCACCCAATTCTTGACAATTATCCCATACATGATTTACAGCTTTTCCAGTTATCATCAAGTTTATTAAACATTGGCTGCCGTAACCATGATGTTGATGTATCAATAATTCCGAGTCAGCCTCCAATCCAGACTCCGTTTGCAAATTTTCAGGCCCCTAAATAAAATAAAAATTTACCCAACATAATTCGTCTAAAGCAAACTCTCACCTTAGTTGCTATCACAGAATATAAAAACAATAAAATTCCATATCGTTTTCCCAATAAGTTAATATTTTCCTTATAATACCTTCTGACCTCGGTAATTAATTCGAATGTATGAATGACTAAACTAGTATGAAAAATTTCTGGATCCGGTTCTAACTCGCTACTGGGTTCACCTTTTGGTAGTTCATTTTCGCTATTTTCTCCATTGATAACAGCATTACATTGGTTTTCTTCGGTGGGTGTCTGTCCAACTATAAAAAATTTTTCCGTATGGCACTGCTGTAAAATTTCACACAGAGCCTGAACCAAAACTTCGCGTTGCATTTCAGCCGTCATCTGAAACAGTTTACATGACTTTACGTTTCGATGAAAAAAATTTCAAATTTTACCGTTTCACGAAAGGATAAGTCATTGAAGTCGGTGAGTAATTTCTTGAGTATGTAAGCTTGTACTGGCGCTATAACGGCACAAGGACCACCTTGTGATTGTTCAAGGGCACTTTTTTCGTTATTACTAAAATAAAAACCTGGAAAAAATTTGCTGGATAAGGAATTATGAAAAAATTAACAGCTATTAATTATACCTTGCGACCATCGTATAAATATATCCCTCGCCACTTGATCACCCCATAAGATACTTCGTATTCTATTAAGTATCGCAAATAAATTGTTGTCCATTTTAAAATCAAAAATTATAAATTAAAGAAAAACGTAAGTGATTTCTGGAATACTTTTAAAAGGTTATCTCATTTGACATCCGAAACTGCATTGTGACCAACCGATTGTTTGAAAAATTAAATACACCAAAATCTGACCTCATTTTTAAAAATCGATAAAATCTCGAAAAATTGAATAAAACAGGTTTTGGAAACTACCGTTTTATTCTGATGATGATTTGCAACGTTTAGTTCGCTGTTTTGTATGGTTATGTGTACGGCATATTTTTAAAACGACCTCCAACGGTGATTGATGGTAAATAATTTAAAAAAAGGGGAAATCCCTAGTACAATAATTTTGAATTTACTAATGGCGTTTTCTACTCGACATTTGAGTGCGCACTGAGTGCACATTTTACTGCACTTTTTTCATGTAGCGTTTTTCACTCGCGTTTTTAGTACACGCCCATTTTGCACCGACACGGTGTTTCGTTTTCTACTGGGCTATAAAATTGCACTCAGTTCAATTGCCGTGCAAAATTTCTGCCCCGGCTCGTAGGGTCAGTGCAACAGTTTCAGTGCAAAGGCGTGGCCTACGGTGTTGATAAACAACATAAAAATTTGTGGTTATGTTAATAATTTTAGTGAATGTAATCATCGAAATAAGGTAAAACTTTAAGTTTTACCTTACCTTTTAATTGAATATAAGTGTAGTGATCGGGCGCTTCTATTTCTACCATTTTATTATTTATTAAAAATTGAACGAGTCTCGTATCTTCCATCATAATTATTTACACTGATGGATATCAAATAATAAATTAAAATATAAACAAATAACCAAAATAAACAAAAACTCCGGAATTTTTAAATATACAGAGCAAAATAATGCACTGAAAACGAAGTTTATGTTTCACTGGCGGTGCAATTTTATGCACGGTAATCAAAACTAAAGAAGTGCAATGACGTATGAGCACTTATCCAGTGCGCACTGCACATTAGCGAGTAGAAAACGCCATAAAATAAATAATAATGGCAATAAAAAATATCGACTGGAATTTTTTTACTTTTGAAATAAATCTTTACAGGTCTGTTTTTTAAAATAGGAAAGCTAATCACGCCTGCGCATTATTTCGGGTGCAACGATTTTCTAATCTTTTATAAACAAACACTTATCCCCAAATATTTTGGAAGATAAAGGAAACTCTTCCCTTAACCGTAATACCGTAAAACCGTAATAAAATAAGAAGAAAACGTATGGAGCTAATTCATACCAAAAAATATCTTGAATAATTTTGAGGACGATATACTTCATGTCTTTCCAAATGTTCATAGCAAATCACTGTTATGATCTTTTCATCCCTGGACAAACGTTTATCAACATTAAAAATCTGTTCCTCAATCTGGATTCAAACCCCGGTGTATTTCTCGGCGATAAAAAGCTACATGGGGGACCTACAGTTTAATATCAATTCCAAACTACCATTAGGAAGCAGTAGTGGCCGATATGGGGAGGGAGACATAGTAGTTACGCTACTGAGTATAGGACAATCCGACGTCACTTTACTGAAAAGTAGAAAAAATGTTGAAAATGCAATCTAATGTTCATATGACTTCAGTTATCAGTTAACTTCAGTTAGCTGACAGGCTGGTCTTCTTAAAACACCTCTCCTCGTCCTTGGAGGTCGACATGCAGGCAGAAACTTTTACAAAAGAATATTTAATCACCACTGAGGAGATTGAATTGTATGCTGATATGTTGCAAAACTCCCTCACAAAAGCGTATGAGATGTCCTGTCCCCTACAGACTGCTGTATTACGGGGTCGAGCAACACCTTGGTGGTGCAAAGAACTCGACCAGGAAGGTCTACAATAAGGCGCAGAACTCAAAAATTGACACTGACTGGACAGCGTTTAAGACGCACCAGTCGGAGTATAAGTAAAACAACGCGAATCATGGAGGATCTTCTGCGGTAGCATTGAATCAACTGCCGCCGCAGCAAGAATAAAGAAGATCATTTCAAAAGATCCACACCGGCAGCCAGGCAGTCTGCGTCGAGATGACGGCTCGTACACAGAGAGCCTCTCGGAGACTGCTGAAATTCTGCTAAAAACACACTTTCCCGATAGTAGACCTGCTTCGGATTTTGGCTGGGACAAGGCGACGGGCCGATCACCGACGGGGATAGATTGGGAAACTGCAAAGAAGGTCGTGAATGAGACCAAAACGAGCTGGGCAATTAAATTGTTCTGCCCCTTTAAGTCGCCCGGGCCTGGCGGGGTATTTCCAGCCCTACTACAGTAGGGACTGGATGTGGTGCTCCGTCACCTGGTGCGGCTGTTTAGAGCATGCATTGCGCATGCCTACATACCAAAAGGATAGCGGACGGCAAAAGTTGTCTTTATACCCAAGCCAGGTAGAAGTGATTACTCCCTGGCCAAATCTTTTAGACCTATCAGTCTCACTTCGTTCTTTCTGAAAACGTTGGAGAGACTGTGTGATAGAGAGATCCGCGAAGTGGCTCTGTTTCACAGACCACTACATGCGAATCAACATGCATACATCCCGGGGAGATCGACCGAATCGGCGCTACATAAGGTAGTGGAGCGCATAGAGGAGTCACTGGACTACCGAGAGTCCACCCTGGGAGTGTTCATTAAATAAATGCTGCTCTGCAGATCCACGGCGTTTCCGCGACCATCGCGAGATGGATCAGTTGTATACTGAAGTGGAGAATCGTGGAGATCAGAGTTGGAGACGTTGATATTAAAGGAGTTGTAACAAGGGGTTACCCTCAGGGAGGAGTACTCTCCCCGCTGCTGTGGGACATGGTGGTAGACGGCCTTCTGAAACTCTTAAATGATATGGGATACCACACCATAGGATACGCAGATGACATAGTCATACTGCTTACTGGAAAATTTGAGAATGTCTTATGCGCCCTAATGCAGGATGCTCGCAAGATTTTAGAGAAATGGTATAAGGAGCACTCTCTCTCGGTTAATCCGGCAAAGACAGAGCTTGTTCTTTTCACCTAAAAGAAAAAGCTACCGACCATGGTCATGCCTAGCTTAACAGGGACTCCCTTAAAAATAGCCGATCAAGTCAAGTATCTGGGAATAATACTGGACAAAAAGCTGAATTGGGGAAACGTTTACAAATGAAACTAGAGAAAGCGAGAATGGTCTTCTGGCAGTATCGGGGAGCAATGGGACGGTCGTGGGGATTATACCCCAAGATCACCCTCTGGTTCTATACGGATCCCTTGTATGGTGGCCCAGAACCAAACAAGTAACAACAGCGTCCTCCCTACACCAGACCCAGAAATCAATCTGTATGGCTGTAAATGGAGTGATGCGAACGCCCCCAACCGTAGCGCTTGAGACCCTTCTCTCCCTCCCTCCACTTCATCTTCATGTGCAGGAAACGGCGGTCAAGGCAGCTCTTAGTTATATTCCAAACGAATACCTCTTCTGCTATACTTGAATCCGACAGAATCCACCGTAAATATATATTTGACAGGAAAAACAATGTACTGTTAAACGCAAACGAAACATTCGATTACGATATACTACATTTGTTTTCGGTTGGCTCCAAAAATAATGTTGGATCGGGTGCAGGAATTTTCTCTGCTGAACTTGATCTAAACATAAGTATACCGCTGGGTAAATATACATCTGTGTTCCAGGCGGAGCTTGTGGGTATACTACACTGCGCAAAAATAGTTCAGGATAGGAGTATTATGAACAAAAACATACAAATACTATCAGACAGCAGAGCGGCTCTTGTGGCACTTCGGGGCCACAAAGTCACTTCTGGTCTGGTGCTTGATTGCATCCAGACGCTGAATGATATATCAATTCAAAATGTCCTTTCTCTCTGCTGGGTTAAGGGACATAAAGGTAACGAGGGTAACGAAAAGGCTGATGAGCTGGCAAGAAATGGCTCCAATGGTCCGCCCTGCGGCCCGGAGCCGATGATTACGCGCGCCGTCAAAACCATAGATACTCTCCTCAAACACTATACCCTAGAACTGCACACCAGCAGATGGCTACAAGGATCTACATGTAACGAAGCTAGAGCAGCAATACGCGTGCCTTCGTGGAAACATGCAAGATACTATATGAAGCTGTCCAGAGTCAATCTGCGGACAATTGCAGGGATATTGACTGGACATTGCAGATTAAATAAACATCTCCACACTATGGGGTTTGCAGATGAGCCTTTATGTCGTGGATGCAACGAAGAGGAGGAGACAGCTGAGCAGTGTTACTGCCCAGCTTTGACTTCTATGAGAGGATCCATGTTGGGAGACTTCTGGCCCAACATGGCCAGAATCAGTGGCACCCCACCCGGCAGGATCCTGGAGTTCATCCTCCAGTTGGGATGGCTTGGGGAATGACGGGGCGGGGGGTCGCTGAAATTGGAGGTAGCACAATTTAGTGGCCTAAGTGCGTGTGAGTTTTCTTGCCCTCCACCTATAATTCAGAATCCAGAATCCAGACTTCAGTTATCATTTAAAAAGTCACATGTGTAAGAATTCAGTTTGCATTGCTCATAATAATATGATTACAGTATATAATTTCAAAAACAGCATTTCAAAAATGGAATATATAGGCAAAACTTAACAAAAAATAAACAAAACAGGATTGTCACGATTGTGCGGGCTAACGGCCGCACTGCAACTTGTTTTTAGATTAGTAACCAAAAATTAAACCAATAATGTGCGTTATGAACAAATAGATATAAGGCAGAAGTAGCGTTTCAAGGCCGCGCTGCTTCTTGATTGACTGGATTACTCTTCAGCTTTATTTGATTTCCCCCCCCCCCCTGCCGGACGATTCACTTAAATAAACAAATGCTGACTGGACAGTCTGGTATGTTGTGCATGTCAATAAATAAGTTGGACAGTGGAACCTGTACTTTGTTGTTCTCATTTACTAGATCATGTTTATGTTGTGTATTGAACAGTGGCGGATTACCCTAAAGGGCATCCTGGTACGCCCTCTGCTATCCAAAATCGGAAGCAATAATTAGCCAAAAATAATTTTAAGTAGATTTAAATACAGTACATATATATTTTTTTAACTTTCTCTTTAAATTTTTTGTCCTCTTGCTTATCACTGCTTATGATGGTATGCTGGGGGGTATTCCATAAAATATGTTTGATGATATTGTTTTTGTTTAGTATTGAGCAGTGGCGGCTCACCCTGAAAGGACACATTTATATTCAAAATCGGAAACAATTATCCAAAAATATTTTAAGCAAATTAAAATACAGGAAATTCGCATTTTTTCTTTCTCTTTAAATTTTATGCCCTCTCATTGATGAAATCGGTACTGCAAATATAGCTCTAAAAAATTGAAGACTGCAGAGTCGTGGGGGGGGGGGGGTCTGAGGTGTAATGTTTAAAAAAATATTAAAAAATGTTTCATGATGCTGTTGTTTTATGGTACTGGAGGATATCCCATATATACCCCCCCCCCCACCGGTAGAAATAATAGTATAAAATGAAGCTTCTTTAGAATTAAACTATTTTGTAAGCAAAATGCAATTTTTTTCCTATTTGTTTAAATTTCATGTCCTCTGTCCTCCCATTGAAAGAAGTCACGAACCGTCTGGAGGAAGATTTTGGCACCTTGGAAGGTATGACCGTTTTTATCCGATTTGGGGAATCTGATACTTTCACTGGGCTAACCCAACACTAGCACCTCTAAAAATCCTTAAAATTGCCAATAAATTAGATTTACACAACGCTCCCAACGCTTTTATATTTTATTAACAATTTCCTGCTTAGACATTTGGTTCAAAATTGCGACCTTGATTATAAATGAATAATCCAATTGTCCGTTTTTATGAATCTGAAAGGAAGAAGAATAATTTTTGGCAAAATGCAAAAATGCAGTGGAAGCCAGCCGTAAAAATTAAGTCGTAGCGACTTAAAGTAATACAGTTATATTCAAATCCAAAACGTTTTTTTTAATTGCCAAGGAGTCATGGTGACCGTGTCATTGGGCGCGATCGATTGGGCGCAACGACAACTGGGCGCAGCGACAACTGGGCGCAAATACAATTGGGCGCAAATACAATTGGGCGCGAGGGAGATTTATCTATTACGTATTAACTATTATAACTGATTGTAAGAATTTTTTTATAAAAAACTAATAGGTATTTACGTATAAAAATGTTTTAAATCTAGAAATGTTTATTTAGACAATAAAAAAAATTATAATTAAAAATTTAAAGAAAATGTTTTTAAAATGTTTAGTCCTAACAATTACAAATAATAAAAATGCTTATTAATAAAGTACCTAACTAATCATGGATTCATTTCGTAATTATGGGAAATTCCCCGCAAAAAGTCTATAATATTTCTATGGGGTCGTCCATAAATTACGTTACGCTCCTAGGGGGGGGAGGGGGTTCCGACCCTTGTGACGATTTGTGACGATGGGGGGCGGGGGGGTTTAAAAAATGGTGACGTCACAAAAATTATTATTGCTTTTATTTCTCTCTCTCTCTAAAAACGTAAAAGCTTCTTGAAATGTCGAGTTAGTAACAGGTTGCCAACTTGACAACTTAAGATAAAAGTATGTTTTACACATTCAATAATTGGTTTCCATATTTCCAGCGTCCAGATATTGGTCAGGCCCGTCTTTCGTATAATTTCCATCTTTGTTGATCAGTGTCGGCTCTTGTATGATTTTCATTTCTTCTAACATACATATTAATATTATTTTTTCTCATTAGATCCTACTGGAATCGAATCATTGGTTTGTCGACGGTACATTCTCTACGGCCCCCCATTTGTTTTACCAAATATATTGTTATGTACGGGCTCCTTTAATAATGCCACACGTTGGGCTAGCCAAAAAGTGCTGTGTGCTTACGTAAGGCCTTTAAGAGACCCACACTTTATGATACAAAATTGTTATGAATACCCTCGCTAATAGGGTTAAAGGTTCTTGTCGTTAATGTTTTATATGGGTGTACGTAATTGTACCCCGTCAATGGAAAAGTATGTGAAAATTTGTAAACACAATTTAATGAAATAAGGTGCCTCAGCTTAGCTCTTTCGTAGTGCATGTATCTTACCTTGTACAGGGTGGATTCGCTCCGTTACCAATGCTGTAAATGAAATTATGGTGCGGAACAGGTCTAAATAATTATCCTTCGTTACAAAGTTATTAATGTTTTTATTAAGCACACAAATGAAAATAAATATTTGGTTATATCAAAAAGTTCTATTATTAAATCTATCATATAAAAATTCTGAACGTAAACTGATGCAAAACACGTGTCGTACGAAGTCCGGAGATTTCACTTAAGTTTATAAAGATTTTATTGCAATGTGCACGATACCTTATTAAATCCAGGAATATTTCTTTTACTTGAAATGGAGATGGTACAATTGCGCGTCAAAGACACTCAAAGGGTTCATTTACCATCGGAAACTTCCAGATGCAGTTTGTTGACCTCGTTTTGTGTTGAAGTTTATTTTCTTCAAAAATATTTGCAATCCGTTACGATTTTCACCTTATTATTGGTTTTACGTAGGTAAGTAACTATTTTGTTGAATTATGCACTCGTATTTTGTAATTTCACTATTTATTTTTACTATAATTATCAATTTTATTAGGACGATTCTAAATTCGCCACTTTGCACGTGTGAATCTCAACACCAACCCTTTTATCAATTGTTTTATTAATTAATTTACGAAGTTCATCGCTATCCTGATCTTTTCATAGACGTATTTTATTGGTCGATCGAAAAATCAATATTATTTGAAGTTTCACAGTACAGGTATGGACTAAGCCCATTGTGTTTCGTTGAAATTTTATAAGTAAAATTTTTATATTTTCAGATTGGATCGACTTCTTGATATTGCTTCGTGGTTGGACAAATAAAGATGATGGACATGAAATTTCCATACGCAGTTCATTAAGTTGTGATATGCCGAACTCACGTAATAATTTTAACAAACTTATTTTAAATTTAACGCTAACATGGATTTTTACATTTATCAATTAATTAACAAATTTCTGACTTTTAAAATACCTTTCTTATTGCTAACAATTTTTCATTTACTATAAATTAACATTTTAACAAAGACAAATTATTAAATGATGCATTTCAAATTTATTTTATTCAAACCTGTTTTATGTCCCGTTTTCAACGAATCATTTGACTTTAAGTTAATTTCTTGGTATCGGATGAAGTTTTTCTGATTACTTTGATAAGTTACATGCTTTTATTCATTAACAAAATTTTGCTGAAACTTAAATGACGTACTTCCATTGACGTGGTATCTCGATACCGCATTTATCCCCTTGTTAATTTGTAATTTAAAAGAAAAATACCTATTTTTGTGTTAAATTCCACAATTAACATTTATGTGCTTTTTATTCATAAACAATAAATTAAATTTTTAGTGTAATGTTTAATTACCATATATAATTATTAACTCAAATCAAATGTTCAAAAACTAATCTACCTAAATTATATCACATAAAAATTAACTAAAGGAATTCAATGAAATTAACTAAATAAATTCAAACAAATTTAACTGATCATTTTCAAAATTAATTAACTAACTTATAATAATATTCAAAACTAACCTACTTATTTTTACGAACAAATCGACCAAGATTTATGATATCAATTAAATTATTTAAATTCAAAAAAAAATCTTTAAAATTGAATTTCTATTTTAAATTTCTATGTTTATTTCTTGCCTTTATATTTTCAACCTTACTACCTGTTCTCTTTTATCTAATCTATCTATCTCTGACTTATTCATATTTGGGTGATTTTTACATTCGTTGTTTCAATTCCCGATTATCTTTACATCTTGTGATTATTAGTTTTAAATTAATTCATTCCTTATTATTTATTGGTACTCTTTATCTCCTTTTAATCAATATTTTCCTATTTGTTTCCCGATTATTCATTTGGTAACCTCTTATTTGGTCCCACATAATTATATAATTAATTCATTACACTTACACCTGTGATCTATTCTTGTATCCTCAGGTATCTATCTTCCTCTAACTTCTTCTAGTTACTCCGTCTGAGTTAACCATTATTATTTACCCCCCATTTATTTCTTATCATTCAACATTGAATACCAATTTTCTTTTTATTAAATACTTGCTGATCTTTTCAAATTACTCATCATTACCTGTCTTAAGTTCAATTTTCACCCAAATTCTAACTTAATTAAATTCTTCTTTAACTAATCAAATTCATTAAATCATTTTACTAAATTATCTTTAAATTGAAAATTCTTTTAATTAATTGAATTTTTAATAACATTTTCCTTTATAAATTTCTGACTGTCATAAAACGTATCATCTTTAATAAATTTTATCTTGGTCAATTTTCTCGTGTTTGTTTTAATAGCTTTAATCATATTTACATTGCTATTTTTAACTGGTCATTGTTCTATTCTTACTACTTCTTGAGCGGTTATTTTAATTTTAGTTGTTGTTCTTTATTTTTTTTTTTTTTAAGTTTCGCCATTATTTTCATTGTTGTCATTTATCATTATAGATCCATCGTCCCATCGATAAATCAGATCGATGTGGAAGCGGCCTCGAATTAGTTCCGAATCGGGATGTCTTAGCTGATAGGTGCATTCGGCTACCTTTTCATCAACGATGAATGGTCCTTCATAGGGAAGTTGAAGTTTTTGGCACTGATTGTGCTCTCTACGTCCCAATCGTAGCTTTTTAACTATCACCCATTCGCCTATTTCAAAATTGCATTTTTTCTTTATCTTTTTGTTCATTTTTCTTGTATATTTTTGGCTCCTTTTCTTGAGCCTTTTTCTAACGTCCTCTAGTATTTCATTGTATTCTTTTTCCGGCTGATCATACACCCATGGTCTGTCCGGTTGCTGATTTAACATAAGAAAGTGTGGTGTTCTTTCCGTAGCTACGCTTGGGATATGGTTGATGAAATTTTCTACCGTTTCGAGTTTACTATGCCATGAAGGTTGATCATTGTGTACCAGAAGTCTGAGGAATTTAATCGTCTCTTGGACATACCTCTCACAGATGTTTCCTTGTGGATGTCGTATGGAACAATACGTGACTTTCACACCACGTTCTTCCCAATGCTGTCTAAAACGTTGGTTATCGAAGTAAGTTGCATTATCGACTAAAATTCTTTTTGGCTTAATGATTTCATTACAGAAACGATCCAGAAGTTCCAGCGAAATGTCCGTTGTACATGATACGGTTGGATATAATTGGACAAATTTTGTGAAGGCATCAACTACGACGAAGATGTTATGAAACTCACTACTGGCTATTAAATTACCAATGTAATCAACTGCAACTAACTCCCCAGGTTGTTCTAGTTTTAAGCTTTGCACGATATTTTGGTTATGAAAATTTTTAAATTTCCCCATTTGGCATAATGTACATTGGTTAATGGTACGTTTTATAATTTTTAAATCTTTATGGCAGAAATAATTTTCCCTGAACATAAGCCACGTTCTCTTGATCCCGGCATGTCCAAATTTTGAATGTAACGCGTTTGTAATATTTATTGTGGTAGGTTCATCTACCACATATAATTCTAAATTTCTCACAGTTTTTATGATTACGTTATCTTTATATTTAAATGACTTTGGGTTTTCTTGATCGTTATTATCTAATTTAATTTTTAAGCTATCAAAACATTCATTTTCCTGAGCTAACAAAACATCCTGACGTGTAAACGGAATTTCGTCATCAACCAGTTGGTTTAATGCAATTAAAATTTCTTTAGGCTTATTTTCCGGGTTATCTTTTCTACTAAGCGCGTCTGCAACAATATTATTTTTGCCTTTAATGTGCACGATGTCGAATGTGTACTCCATAATGAGCAAACTCCACCGATAAATTCTATTATTTGTGAATTTTGTACGCATTAGAAACGTTAACGCGGAATGGTCTGTGTGAATTTCAAAACGGTTGCCAATTAAATAAAATTTTAATTTTGTGAGCGCAAACACGATGGCTAACATTTCTTTTTCCGACGTGGAATAATTAAGTTCCGATTTCTTAAGAGTTCGCGAGACAAAACTTATCGGTTCTTCTTCCCCATTATGCATTTGTATTAGGGCACCTCCCACCGCAAAATGACTCGCGTCTGTCTTTAATATAAACTTTTCTTTGAAATCGGGATGAAGTAGTTTGACGTTCTCATATAATGTATTTTTCATTTGATCAAAAGCTTTTTGTTTGTCATCGTCCCATTTCCATCTTACCGATTTCTTCAGTAGCTCAAGTAACGGAACTGTTAAATTAGAATAGTTAGGTACGAACCTTTTATAATAATTCATTAACCCTAAAAATGATCTTAATGATTTTAAGT
Organism: Podabrus alpinus; assembly: GCA_932274525.1. Classification (NCBI taxonomy): domain Eukaryota; kingdom Metazoa; phylum Arthropoda; class Insecta; order Coleoptera; family Cantharidae; genus Podabrus; species Podabrus alpinus. The sequence goes on from OW026454.1 coordinate 68,012,054, forward strand.
TAAATGGTCGACGGTAGTTTTTGATTTCTATTATTTTCCCATCGTCTATCTTAATACCCTCGTTTGAAATTATGTAACCCAAATATTGAACTCGCGTCTTGTAGAACTCGCATTTTTCTATGTTGAGCTTCAAATCTGCATCATTTAATGCTTTTAAAATTTTATCTAAATGAATTTTATGAATTTCTTCATTTTCGCTGAAGATTATTATGTCATCAACATAGTGTGCACAAAAATGACTAAACTGGTTGAGAATGACTTGTAATGCACCGATGAGTGCCGCGCTGCTAGTGGATAATCCAAATGGAACAACTCGAAAGATATAAGTGTTACCATCTACGCTAAAACCTGTGTATTGTTGTGAGTCTTTATGCAATTTAATTAGCCAAAACGAATTTCTTAAGTCGAGTTTACTAAAAGTTTTTGATGATCCCAATTTTGATAATAATGACTCCATAGTTTCCGGACTCTCAAACTGGGGTTTTGTGACTGCGTTTAACCCCCTCGCGTCTAAACATAATCTTAAACTCCCGTCTTTCTTTTTAACAATAACGAGTGGGTTTAAATAAGCTGTAGGAGATTTTACTATGATGCCGTCATTTAGCATCTTTTGAATTTCTAATTGTACCTGGTGTTTGTAACATTGCGGGATAGGGTAATTCTTACAGCGGAATAGCTTGTCCTTGATAATTTGTAGCTTGTGCACGTAATTTTTCGCGGTACCCGACTCCTGATTTATTAATGCGTCGTATTTCGTAAATAATTTTATAACTTCTTGGGTGTAATCATTTGGACAATCTAATTTTATGTTTTTCAAATCCCCTTTGTTTTTATTTATTAACTGTGTATCCCAATTAACATTCCTTAAACCTTTTTCCCTGTCATAATTAACATAATTAACATTGTATTCCCCTTCTATTGAATTTTCTACTAACATTTCCGGTTCATTCCCATCAGTGATTTGATTCCCTAAATTGTTTGTCCAAGTGATCTCTTTGTTTAATATTTTTACTATTTTTCGTTCCGCATCAATGGTCATATTAAATTTATTAATTAAGTCGATTCCGAGTATGCATTGCATGGATAAATTTTTAATAATTAAAATCGATTCTTTTGTAACTACATCCCCTATTTTAATTGTCGCGAGCACGCTTTCGTTCGCAGACGAGAACTTTTTCTGGTTTGGCGTTACCAAATTTACTATCTTTGTTTTTAAAATTGTATCTTTAAAATTTTCTTGATTTTTCGAAATTACCCCCTGATTTATTAATGAAATTTCTGCCCCTGTATCTATTAAACAATTTATTTGAACGTTATTAATATTTACCATAATGTATGGCAACAAATCAAATTTATTTTCATTATTTAACCCCCCTGTATTTTCGATACTGATAAACTCTTTGGGATGCTGATAAGAGCTTATCTGCATATTCATTGGCACGCCGTTTATTGAAAATCCTGTGGAGAAGATGTTTCTTCCTCCACAGCAGGTGTCCTATTTATCGTAACACTATTAATCGGTCGGTTTTCTGTATTGGCTGACGTTCGGTTTGGAAAACGTTCGTCGCCCCCTTGTTGATTATTTTGGTCGTTTGTGCGATTGTCATAACTACGCCAATTTGACTCATACCTGCCGCCTCTCTGGAAGCGCCCACGATAACCCTGATTATAATTTCTATTGTTTCCGTAATAGTTACCTCTACCAAAATTATTTCGATTTGGGTTGTACCCTGCGTTACGATCATCCTGACTATCCCGGTTGTTAGTATTAAAATTATTGTAACCACCCCTACGATTTTCAAAATTATTTTCATTTCTGCCGTAATTATTATTGTTCTGGTTATAATTTCCAGATCGTTCGTAACGGTTGTATCTATTGTCCTGATTATTGCGATTGTCGTTCCCATTATTGTGATAAGTGCGCTGGTTATTCGATTCGCGTTGCCCCCCTGAATAATTGTTAAAAGTTCTAGTCGCGTTATTATAGCTTGGCCTATTGGCTCTTTCGTCCATGTTAACCGCATCTGTTCTCCTTAACAATTTCGATAGTTCGGATATCGTGTTTATATTTTCTAGAGCTACCCGATTAATTATATCTTGGCAGAAATGATTAGATAAGTGTTCAACGATTTCTTCCTCGGAGACTTCCGGTTCAAGTTGCGTTACCTCGTTAATGATGTTCTCCGCGTAATCATTGCGGCGACCGTACCCTTTAAATTTACCGTTCATTAACTCGTTACGTATTCGCCCCTGAGCTTGCTTGTCCCAGTAACGATCTAGAAATAGTCTTTCGAAACCGACAAAATCTTCAAATTTATCTTGCACACACCCGAACCATTTTTTAGCATTTCCACCCATCATTGAGCAGATGCAATTTTTAAATTTGTTCACATCGCGGATGTGACTTGTGCTGCGGTTCGCGTATTTGATAAATTGTTTAGGGTTAAAGTCCCCTTTTTCGTAGAACTTTATTGCTTGCCCGTTGTTTGTCGGCCACGTGATGTCTTGTAGAGCCGATAAAGTTATAGAATTGTTTGTGCTTTCACATTTTATTTTTACGTTTTCTTCAAGTAATTTTAGTTTTTCGCCCTGATCATTGAATTTCAGGTCTACCCGATTTTCTAATTTACACACCTCTTGACTTATAACCGTTTTTGAATTTTCTATTTTCGTGTCAATTTCTTTTTCCAGTATAATTTTATCCTTAATTTCTGATAGTTCTTCACCTAGTTCATACACCTTTTCTTCTACCCTTATTGCATTTTGATTTGTTTTGTTGATCTCATTCGAAAACTTGCCTTCAATTTCTAATTTTAAATTTTGTAAACTAATACTGAAATCCTCTGCGCCTTTTTTAATTAAATTTTCTAACCTCTTACTGGTTTCTTCTGCTTTATCATTCAATTCCTTTTTGGTTTCACTCAACTCCTTTTTGGTGTCTTGTATTTGCTCATTTGTGTTTTTGATAATTAATTTTGTGTTTTCTTCTCCTTTATTTGTATTTAGGAGATCTCTTTCTTGTGCATCCTTTTTCATGTCTCTTATTAACGCCATCACCATTTGCATTTCAGATAGCTTTTCTACCTTCGGCGTCTCGTCAATATCTAATTGAATTAACATTTCACCTGCTGTGGCTTCTTCGGTTATTGACACTCCTTCTTCTGACGTTTCTTCTTCCTCTACTTCCGGATTTTTCTTTTCATACCTGATCGTCCTTTCAGATTTTTCTGCCATTTCGATTTATGTATTTGTTCAATTTAATTTTAAGGAAATAGTTATTAAGTGAATTTTGATGTAATTTAATTTTAGTTTTAAGAATATTTTTAATTTTAGTTTTAAGAAAATTGTTAGTTTTAATGTCAACGTTATGAATAATTTTAATGAATTTTCTCGTTGTAATTAACCTATCTATTAATTTAATTATGATGACCTAGTTTTACTCGCGGTACGAGGTTATTCGTCGTGACTCGAGCCTCACGTTGTTGCGCCAAAAAGTGTAATGAGGGGGTGTCTTTATTAATCGAGCCACACGTTGGGCTGTCAAAAAGTGTTATGTACGGGCTCCTTTAATAATGCCACACGTTGGGCTAGCCAAAAAGTGCTGTGTGCTTACGTAAGGCCTTTAAGAGACCCACACTTTATGATACAAAATTGTTATGAATACCCTCGCTAATAGGGTTAAAGGTTCTTGTCGTTAATGTTTTATATGGGTGTACGTAATTGTACCCCGTCAATGGAAAAGTATGTGAAAATTTGTAAACACAATTTAATGAAATAAGGTGCCTCAGCTTAGCTCTTTCGTAGTGCATGTATCTTACCTTGTACAGGGTGGATTCGCTCCGTTACCAATGCTGTAAATGAAATTATGGTGCGGAACAGGTCTAAATAATTATCCTTCGTTACAAAGTTATTAATGTTTTTATTAAGCACACAAATGAAAATAAATATTTGGTTATATCAAAAAGTTCTATTATTAAATCTATCATATAAAAATTCTGAACGTAAACTGATGCAAAACACGTGTCGTACGAAGTCCGGAGATTTCACTTAAGTTTATAAAGATTTTATTGCAATGTGCACGATACCTTATTAAATCCAGGAATATTTCTTTTACTTGAAATGGAGATGGTACAATTGCGCGTCAAAGACACTCAAAGGGTTCATTTACCATCGGAAACTTCCAGATGCAGTTTGTTGACCTCGTTTTGTGTTGAAGTTTATTTTCTTCAAAAATATTTGCAATCCGTTACGATTTTCACCTTATTATTGGTTTTACGTAGGTAAGTAACTATTTTGTTGAATTATGCACTCGTATTTTGTAATTTCACTATTTATTTTTACTATAATTATCAATTTTATTAGGACGATTCTAAATTCGCCACTTTGCACGTGTGAATCTCAACACCAACCCTTTTATCAATTGTTTTATTAATTAATTTACGAAGTTCATCGCTATCCTGATCTTTTCATAGACGTATTTTATTGGTCGATCGAAAAATCAATATTATTTGAAGTTTCACAGTACAGGTATGGACTAAGCCCATTGTGTTTCGTTGAAATTTTATAAGTAAAATTTTTATATTTTCAGATTGGATCGACTTCTTGATATTGCTTCGTGGTTGGACAAATAAAGATGATGGACATGAAATTTCCATACGCAGTTCATTAAGTTGTGATATGCCGAACTCACGTAATAATTTTAACAAACTTATTTTAAATTTAACGCTAACATGGATTTTTACATTTATCAATTAATTAACAAATTTCTGACTTTTAAAATACCTTTCTTATTGCTAACAATTTTTCATTTACTATAAATTAACATTTTAACAAAGACAAATTATTAAATGATGCATTTCAAATTTATTTTATTCAAACCTGTTTTATGTCCCGTTTTCAACGAATCATTTGACTTTAAGTTAATTTCTTGGTATCGGATGAAGTTTTTCTGATTACTTTGATAAGTTACATGCTTTTATTCATTAACAAAATTTTGCTGAAACTTAAATGACGTACTTCCATTGACGTGGTATCTCGATACCGCAATATGTAATAATGGCGGAAAAATTTGGTGGAGTTCATCCTGTGGCATACGCTCTCTTGCCAAATAAGCAAACTGGAACATACGCCCGAATGATTGGTTTACTGAAAAATGTGCAACCGAATTTAAATCCAAGAAAAATTTCAATTGATTTTGAACTGGCAGCCATTAACGCCTTCAGGGAAGCATTTCCAGATGCTGAAATTCTGGGGTGTTTGATTCACCTCACTAAAAATTTAAAAAAGCATTTGGGTGAACTTCACCTAAGGGGCAGAGATACAATAACGACGCTGATTTTGCGCTGCAAGCGCGTATGATCACTTCGTTAGCGTTTGTTCCAATAGAAGGGTTAAATGACGCAATTGAAGAGTTATCCCACGTATTGACACCTGAACTGGAACCGTTGCTACAATGGTTTGAAGATTCGTATATAGGACGTCCAAATCGTAGAGGCAATGGAAGGCGGCCGGCGATTTTTTCTCCAGATTTGTGGTCAGTATATAATCGCGTGTTAACTGGCACAGATCGAACGAACAATCATACTGAAGCGGCACATAGAAGATTAAAAACAGAGCTGAGCATGGATCACCCAACATCTGGAAATTAATTTCTAGTTTGAAAATTATTCAACGTGGGCGAGATGTATTTTATGAACACTTAGTTTCCGGCAACAATCCACCTACTAAGAGAAGGAAATACTTGGAGGCTGATTCGCGCATCAAGAATCTAGTAGAGGATTTCGCGAATAGAAGTGTTATAGACTTTTTGCGAGGCATTTCCCTTAATTATGAAATGAATTCCTGATCAGTTGGGTACTATATTAATAGGCATTGTTATTATTTGTAAAAGTTAGAAGGAATAAACATTTTAAAAACATTTACTTTAAATTTTTAATTATAATTTTTTTTATTGGCTAAATAAACATTATTTCTAAATTTTAGTGGAAGTTAGAAGGAATAAACATTTTAAAAACATTTAGTTTAAATTTTTAATTATAATTTTTTTTATTGGCTAAATAAACATTTCTAGATTTAGTTACATAAATAATAGTTTTTTAGAAAAAAAATTCTTACAATCAGTTATAATAAGTAATATGTAATGGATAAATCTTCCCTCGCGCCCAATTGTATTTGCGCCCAATTGTATTTGCGCCCAATTGTATTTGCGCCCAGTTGTCGCTGCGCCCAGTTGTCGCTGCGTCCAATCGATCGCGCCCAATTGTACTAGACCGCCAACACTCCAGCTTCAAGAATGGTTTTATCCGTTTTCCACAATTTCGAAGACTTTCGACTGTTGATCGTCTGCAGCTGTGGGTGAGGAAGACCCAAGAAATACAGTTTAGAGTTGAGTGGTTCACTTAAAAACTAATGTTAAAGGAAAAATCAAAAATTTAAAAAGTATGCTAAATTGGGGGGTCTGGAGGGTATGGAATACGCTCTAGGTTACGACTTTGAAGAGAACTAATGAAAGACTCACATTGTAAATAGAGATAAATTTACTGATCATTTAGAGATGATAATACTGATATTGAAATTTACGGATATGGAGGGTATTCCATACCCCCCAACTCCCGGTTAGAATTTAATTTATCTTATTCGGGGAGCAAGCGCTTTACTATTGCGTTTCTATTTTTAATAATTTCTGCTCTATGGAGTTAAAGGTTCGGCTCTTCCAATTTTCTCGTTTCTAAGGAGAATTCAGACATTTGTAATGATATCAAATAAACAAATATAGGTGGCTAATATTCCCAGTTGAAGAAGATCCGACAGAGGATTTTAGATGACTTTTCGGGGAGGGAGGGCTGATACTCAAATACGCATGTTTTTAAAAATTCAGCTTGCTCGGATTTTTTGCAAGTTCTGGCCATTTTTCGACTTCCTTCTCTAGATTATTAGGGGTCGTCCATAAAGAACGTCCACAATATTTTCACACTTTTCAAACCCCCCTCCCCCTCATTTATCATATATCAAATCGAATCAAAGTTGACCTTTACAACTAAAAAGCTATTCATTAATATTTAATTTTTTAAAATTATTATGGCCATAATATAAATTGCAATTAAACAAGCAAGAATTTAAACAAACTTTTAAAAATATTCAAAGGCAATTATCTCAGAAAGCCCTAAAATGCTACTTTTTTATAGCAAGACTTTTTAATTTAGAATCTTGAATGGAAGGATATCATGAAAAGAACTATCATGTGTATGAACGCCTAATAATAATATTTTAATTTCAAAAAGTTTCAACATCTTCCACAAGATTTCGCTTAAAATTTGATAGCTTTCAGAGTGATTTTTAAGCTAAAATTGAAGCTTTCACTAAAATATGATGTATATCCCAGCAAGCAAGTTAACTGATATTGAACTATTCCAAAGGGATTATAATAACCCAAAAAATGATATTGGAGCTGAAACGGGAAATAGAAATGGATGGGATGGGTGGATGGTATGATGTATACTATTTTATTCACAATAATTTATAGCGTTTTCCATATTAACCGATATTATTCGATATTCTGTTTCTGCGCAACGCAGAAAACACGATTATATGTATATATTTTGCGCACCTACAATGCTCAGTAAATTTACCAATTAAAAGCACCATTCCTTTAAGCAAATAGTTAAATAATGATATATTGAAGTGGCCATTTTAAGAACCCTCTAAAGGTTGAGACAGAAAGTGACCACTTTCCGAATTAACCGACTGGAAAGTGATAGTGGTTAATAATATCTTATTTACTTCCCAACTTATTAAGATTTATTAATGGATCGGCTGTGAATAAAACTGCTTCTTGTTTTAATGGTTTATTTTCATTGCGGCTTTCAAATAAATTTGCATTGAATAGGTCGGGAATTCCGAATGCGTTTTTACTTATACCAAATCAACACTTTTTAGAACAGCGGATTTCACAAATTGGTAGCTAATCCCTAGAAGTTAAGGTAATTTTATTACTGAGCTGAAAAAAACACTTTAATAAGTCTCCCCGTTACCCGCTAGCCCTTAGCCCAGAGATAAAAGGTATATCCAGTCAAAGTTCATGGGGGGGGGGGTTCACTTTATTCCATAATTTATTCCAAAAGAGGAACAAAATAATATTCATGTTGGGGGGGGGGAACTACCCTCCTTACTATAGGGTCAGAGGTAGAACCCTTGATTGCTTTAAGATTTCCATCAGTCATGATCCCTAAAATGTGCGTTAATTATTTCGCTTCTAAAAGTGGAAGAAGAAGATGATCCCTAAAATGTGCGAGGCGGAGCTACAAGGGCAAAATAATTAACGCTTTCAAATAACTTTAAAAAAGACCGATTATTATTCAAATGATGAAATAATGCTAATAAATCTATCAATTAATAAAAACGTCAAACATTCAACTGATGTTTTCAGTTAGTCATTTTTCGTTCATTGATGAGTTTACAATTTCTGTGATAAATCTGTACGGATCATGACCAAAGCAATCTGCTCTACCAGGTTTGACTTCGGAAAAACTACGTATGAAACTGCAAGATTTGACTGACTACTGCGTTAAACCAAGAAGTTTTCTTATTAAAAATAAAATGTTTGCATTTTCAACAAGATCGATCCACTTCTGAAACTTATTAACCTTACACCAGTGAACCAGCGAGAAAATTATATAGGGCAAGTTGGAATATTACGGTGCCAGAGGTATTCCAGATTAATTCTCCTCTTTCCAATTTACAGGATCGCAGTCGGGTTGTAAATAATTGGAGCTATTCAACATTTGGAGAGGTTCTGCCAACTTGCGGGGTTCCATGATATATCGGTACAAAATATTAACGAGAAGCGGACTTGGTTGCTTGCTGATGACACCCCATTTTTGGTGGTTTGCAAAAAAGTGGAGGAAGTTTATTGCAAACAAAATGAAGATTAACCACAATAAAGCTCAGATATTTTCTTTTAATGTTTCGTCAGAAGATATCGAATTTTGAGAAGTAGCATCGAATGCCGAGCAATTTTTGATCTTGCAAAAGAAAGTAATCAGACTTTTGTATGATTGAAGACAGTTTTTTAAAAGTCAACAAATACTCGCTTTATCCTCAGGGTGCATAACATTGTTTTGTGCTCAGTATGCCCATACGGTGTTGGGTTGCCTTGATAAAAAAAGGCAAGAAAATGTTGCCAATTTCTGTTAAACCAAGGGTTCGAGGTTATTTGCGAATAAGTTTATTCATTTTTTATATTCAAATATTTTGGGAAATTTGTGCATGGTGAGTCTTCAGATAAACTTATAGTTATTTCAATGTTGTCCCTTTGTTTGTTTGAGCTATTATGATCGATAAACACTTTCTTCTTGACCAAAGCCAAGATTACTGACTAGGGAAAGAAATTTAATGGGGTGGTTTCCCGTTGCCATCCCCATAGTCCGCATATTTATGTTGGGCTTGAGATTACAGCAGTATATTTACAGAACACCGAAAGAATTTAATTCATAACTCGAAATGAGTAAAATTATTTAAGAAAAGCCGGGTCTGTAATCGACCCCCTTCGATTTGGCTGATTTTTTGTGGGCACATTACCCATCCGGGGAGTAGTCAAAAGCCAGAATATTACGTCCCAAAAAATTTTTTAAAAAAAATTTATTGGCTGAGCTATAGCTATTCTAAGTTTTTTTTTCACAATTTTTACTTGAATTTGGGTATTTTCGATTACGCAGCGGGTTTTCGCACTATGTGGCTTTGACGCCGCGTATCTCCTGAACGGTTCGTCCTAAAATTCTGGGAGTGTGCTCATTGGATTCGTTGGTTCATTTTCTACAAGATGGCGGTCTAATATAGTGAAATTATTTTTTTTTCACAGTTTGCCCAAGATTTGGGACTTTTTTGGTAAATTTCGAGTGTTTTTGGTCAATATTTCTGTAGGTATTGGTCGTAGGTCAAATCTGTGGCCATAGTCTTGTTCCTCGGTCAATTTTACATAAGGAAACCCATTTTCAGCCACGTAGTGCGAAAACCCGCTGCGTAATCGAAAATACCCAAATTCAAGTAAAAATTGTGAAAAAAAACTTAGAATAGCTATAGCTCAGCCAATAAATTTTTTTGGGACGTAATATTCTGGCTTTTGACTACTCCCCGGATGGGTAATGTGCCCACAAAAAATCAGCCAAATCGAAGGGGGTCGATCACAGACCCGGCTTTTCTTAAATAATTTTACTCAATACGCTGATTATCGACAATAAACGGTTATAATCTAGTTTTGTAGCTATTATCACGTTCTTTAGAAAAGAATTGAACCATTAACACGAAAAACTCAATATTTTAGGTGCTTGAACTATTTGAAGGTTGAAATAAAGAAAATTGGTTCGGATTTTTACAAATAATTGTCTTAGAAAATGTCTTCTATTACCACCTAAGAGCTTTGCATCCATCACGGGAACACTCTGTAAATTCAGCCGAATTTGAATTGAAATGAACGCATCGAATCGATACTATAGTTTGCAGAGACTGCACTAGATTTCCAAATGAAACAATATTTCAGACTGAAGAAACCGAAAAATTAAGGTTTACACTTATTATAATAATCTCTCCAGTGCGGCCTTTAGGCCGCCCAATCTAGGAAATCATGTACTAGATGTGAATATTATTATTGGAAGGTCAGCCGCCAAGACCTTCTAGTATGGGATCGCTATAGTTGTCTGTCCTGAAGGTTTGAACTGTAATAACTTTCCTTATCGATGAAGACTACAAGAATTTTAATTTAATAAAAATGTTCTTATTTAACTGAAAAACTATAAGCAATATAACGCACCTCAGGTGCCAATTTACTGTGGATCAAAATGAACTGCAAGCATGATGTAGTTGAATTTCTGCGCAGAACGCAGTGCGCACTGCGCAAATGCCCTAAACTCGTCTCTGCGCAGAAATTGTACCGTTTCTTGTACAATAATGGCAATGATTGAATATATAATGCCGAACAATATCAATTAAATTAAATTCAAGACCGACTAAATTTGAAGAAGTTTCTAAAAAAGGAACTCCGCTTGGCAACGTAAGAATTAAATTTTAACTTACTTTACACGAGATTTTTCGATTGCACAACGTGCAGTATCATCATAGCTTTCGGTGAGTAGGTTACAGTTTTTCAGCCGCTACATCATAAGCGTAAATTACAGACGAGTAAATTTTTTTACCGATAACGACGTTATCATCGTTAGAACGTTGATCTTACATGTCATTCTTTGAGAAAGACATTTTAAAATTTACAGTCGAAAAAATTAATTTTAAATGAAAAAATCACTTGAAACAAATCACAAAATACACTATTGTTTATTAATTAAAAACCGAGCGAAAGTAATATAAAAATATTAAATAAAATTTATTACCATTTTCGCTCAATGAATATTTAATTTGAGGCTACGTTTTTAAAATGGACGTAGTTGCTAGTTCCGTTTTGGCGAGCAGACGGTAACATTTTTAAAAGCGAAAAATCGTTGTTTTTAAACACAATAAATGTAAGTTTTTTATATTATTGAATACGTTTATATCATAAGTACATGTTTTTGTAAAAATTTCGGTAAAATAATTGTCGTTTTCTATAAATACACGATGTAAACGAAAATGGTAACGTATCGATCCGGCAAATTCTGCTATATTTAGGACCTTGCCTAATGCGTGTGGTACTCAACAATTTTATACGCGTTCTAAATATTTCAGATAAAGATGAACGATAATGTCGAAATAATACGTTCGAATAAGGGTGGAATGAAAATAATACATCGTGGTTATATGTACACAGTGCATAAAAAACGTCAAGGTGGTGGAATTCGTTGGAGATGTACACAAAGAAGTTTGCACTGCAAAGTCTGTATTTTTCCATTGTTAGAATACATTTTTGGTAATACGATCTTTTTTTTCTTTTCAGGGCAGTATTTCGACGGGAAGCGGGCCCCCGAGTGTAAATATGCCCCACAATCACATCCCAGATCCGCATTCGGTAGCCCTAGCTCGCTGTAGACAAATTGAAGAATTACCAGACATCAATTCATTGCTCGAAACCGAATATGACGAAACCACAGGTAAGAATTTATATTTGCACATTTTATTGAATATTATAATAATTACGGTTGGAAACTTTTTGGAACGTCTGCGCCGAAACAAAAGCAAATAAAATACATCGTCGTGCATTCTGCGAGTTGTTCTGTGACGATTTCATATTTTAATCCATTTTGCTACACATACGACTATCTAAAAATCGGTTTCGCGATTTAAACCAAAAATAAAATCAAGTGTTGAATTCAACTGTTGCGATCAATAATTTGTCTTGATAAAGGAACAAATTTTCACTCATTGTTGTCGGTATGTGGGTAGTTAAATTGGTAAGGTTAATGTTTCTTGCATATTTTGTTTACAAATTGACGCTATGAATAATAGCGTTATTATTGGTACTATAAATTAAATAGGTTCTCTTAAATATTTTAGACCGTACCATATAATATGCGTTTGTATGAGTACGCATAACGTAAACTCAATTAGAATTAATATTTGGTTCAATACAACAATGAAAACACCTACCTGCTTTTTGTCACCTATTGAGGACCTCATAATGAATTTTATATAAATTTTAATAATAAATTATACACTGCTCAGTTCTTTTATAAGAACTTGATTCGCACATTTCTCGTTTAATTTATTGCTCCAGCTTGACCCCAATTAATTCTTTGCGTTAAATTTGTTGGCGATGTATCGTAATATAAACACTCAAAAAAAAAAATTTTTCTTTTCTTTTGACCTTGACTTGTCATTTCCCAAACTGTAATTTAACCGATAACACCAAACCACCGCTGTAATTCTTGATGAAAATTTAATTTCTAATTGCTTTATTCCTATGCTATATCGATAACAAACCCAAAACCCTTTATCAAAAATTTCTGTAACAAATAAATAATAATGTAGGGCTGAACACTAGAATATGAAGTAAAAATCCTCTATGTAATATTGTCTAAATTTTAATTTTATGAATATTATTTAACAGTCTAATTAAGGGAAAAAATATTTTATGTTGTAATATTGCAATCAACTTTTTAATTTCCCGCTGCTGCTTCCCTACTAACCGATCTGAATTCCCGCGTAAATGTAAGCCGTCCATTAATTACGTAAGGATGATTTTTGTAATTTTTGACCCCCTCCCCCCGCCACGCAAAGGTACGTAAGATTGTGGCAACCCCTCCCCACATCTTACGTAAGGATTATTTAAAAGAAAATTAATTTTGACCCCCCTCTCCACCCCTTATATTTATAAAATATGAATAATAATATATTATACTAGCTGGCACAGTCGGCCTACCAGCCGCCTTTAGCCGTCTAGATCAGGGGTCGGCAACCTTATCAAGCCTAAGGGCTCATTCTCAAATAATTTACTCCTGAAGGGCGCATGGTTCACACAAATAAAATATTGCATAAGGTCAAAACAAAATGTTTATTACATGAGGCGGTACATACAGTTACTAATTTATTAGTGTGATCCTTGGTCTTGCATTTCTTCCGACAACTTCATGAAATCTGGCTCATAATAATTGGAAGTACCTGTCCTCATACAATGGTCCAAATTTACATCGGTCATTCTGCTTCTATATTTTGATTTTAAGTGATTCATTGTCGAAAATATGGATTCGCATGCGTATGTTGATGCACTATAAGCGTGTATTTTAAGAGATAATGCTCTTAAAATGGGATATTTATTTTCATCCACCATATTCCAAAAGGTTGTGTCCCTCATGTATGATTTCAGGCTCAAGTCGTTCTTCATGGTTATTATTTCCAGCTCTAATTCATCGTAATTTTCTATGCCAAAATAGTTTTTGAGCTTTTCTGAAACATCGCCTTCTGCGAATGGATTAATCATGAACTCCAAGACAGGCTCGAGATTCTTAAATTGTTGGAAACGACAATTAAATTGGTCCAAAAGTGTGTCTAAATGTGGGGCAAACGAAATGGTATCAATATCTTTTTCACAGACATTCATGTGATGATCGAAAATTTTCTTCAAATTTGGGAAGTGTGAAGTTGAATTTCTCAGTAAATGGGATTTCAATAGAATCAGTTTGGCTTTGAATGTATTCACTGATTCAACCATTTTCGTAACATGACGATTTTTACCTTGCATTTCCAGGTTCAGTTCATTTAGTTTCATCGTTATATCAGTGAGAAATCCCAAGTCCGCAAGCCACGAGTGATCACTCAACTGTGGATAATCTTCCTTTCTCGTTGCTAAGAACAGTTTGATTTCGTTTATCAAACTGAGAAAGCGTACAAGCACTTTGCCTCTGCTCAGCCATCGAACTTCCGTGTGCAATTATATCAAGTCTGCGTACTCGGCATCTTCATCTTGCAAAAGCTGTCGAAACAAACGGTGTTGCATTGCCGCAGCCCTAATAGAGTTAATTATCTTTACGACAATCTCCATAACGTGTTCAAAACGAAGAATTTTGGAACACAACGCCTCCTGGTGGATGATGCAGTGGTAATGAGCGAATTGAGGAAACACATCATTTGCCATGCACAGCGCAACGAAGCCATTTTTATTGCCTATCATTGCAGGCGCACCATCAGTAACTATGGCAGCTAACTTGTTTAATGGTAACTGACTTTTTTCTGTAAAGTTTATAAATGCATCGTAAATATCTTTGCCTTGTGTGCGACCCTTCAGCGGCAATAACTTCAAAAATTCTTCTTTTGTGGTAAAATCATTAAATACCATTTTTATAATACCACACAGCTGTGCAGTATCAGAAATGTCAGTGGACTCGTCGAGTAGAAGAGAAAAAAACTTGCACTTATTAATATCACTTTCCAACTCCGCTTTCATACAGGTGGCGATAACTTCTATTCTTCTCGACACTGTTCTCTGACAATGGTATCGCTTCAATAGCCGCAATAATTTCAGTTTTGTTTTTAAAATTCTGAAAGACAGAATCAGCAGCTGTTAAGAAGGCTTCCTTTATCATTTCTCCGTCTACAAAAGGCTTTTTCTTCTTAGCCAACAAATGAGAAACCTTCAAAGATGCAATTGTAGCACTTTTCGAAAGTTGAATTGGACTGGTGAAAACATTTTGTTGTTTTGTTAGATTTGTCTTCAATTCGCCGACACGTTTCTTCCGGATTTCAGTATTTGGCGGAAAACTACTGTTACATGACGCATGTTGAGTATTAAAGTGTCTTTCAATGTTACTTTTTTTAGGCACTGCAACACTGGCGTTGCATAATAAACAAATACTTTTTCCGTTAAACTCAATAAAAAAGAACTGTTCTTCCCACTCTTTATTAAAGTAATAAGTTCTCGTTCTTTTACTCATGTTAAAAATCAATATTACAATAATTCAAGTCCACAAATATGTAGAAACGAAACAAAATGCAACTACTTGACTCTGAGTATCGCAGAGAACTGACTGGCTCACTCCAGCGGGCGGGCGGGGGGGCGCGGGAGGGGGGCGCTCGCTCGCCTGCACGTGTAGCGTCGCCGCCCGCGCATTGCACCCCGCGGGGGGGCTCGTCTCCTGTTTGCGAGCGCCCGTGTTTGCGAGCGCTTATGTGTTTTGTTTTGCAGCATTTTCAAGAAGGGCGCATCAAAAAGCTGTCACGGGCGCGCGTGCGCCCGCGGTCACAGCGTTGCGGACCCCTGGTCTAGACCGTGTGGGATGTGGTTGTTCGGCCTTCGGCCTCACTCCAAGGTACTAAAGTAGCCTATGTTTTTCGTAGCATTGTAAATAACTTCTACACCAAATTTGGTTAAGATTGGTCAAATAGAAACGTAAAGCACGTGCACGCATATTTGCATTGTCGATCGGTTGACAGTTTGACAGCATTCATTATTGTTTTTTAAGTTGATTTTGGGTAGCCTGCCTTCCTTTAAGGAATCTCGATAATCCATTCATGCGCGTCCCTATGGGATACAAATCAATACAAAAACATGCGCAGTGGCCTACATAATAACTGTGCCAAATTTGGTTCCGATCGGTCAAACGGTTTAGGAGTCTATAGGGAACATACATACACACATACATCCATTTTTATATATTTAGATAGATAATAATAAATACAAAAATTTAAATTAAATTTTTATTTACATAGATGAAAAACCGTTCGTAAAGATCACCAAAGTTTGATGCCATTTTCTATTGGCGATTTACATTTAGCAACACGCCACCATGCGGTAGAATTTTAAGTTAGAATGCTACGTATAACATGCGATCAGTTGTCAGTTGTTAACGTTTAAAACGTGTGTTTATAATTTAAAGAAATTGTTACTGTGTGATATTATGAATAATAGATGAGTAAATAATGTAAATTGTTGTGTTTACTTTCAAATTTATTTCACGAATACGTAGCTTGTCGGCCATTGTTTACATTCTAGTGGCGCCACCAACGGTAGGGTAAATCGCCAATAATTCACACTATTATGCCACTATGTTTAATGATTTTTAAGTAGTACTATATATTTCAATATATGATATTTCCATTATACCTGGATATAATTACCAACATAAAAATAAAAAATTATATTAGATTGTTAAATTTAATTTAAAAAAATATTTTAAGAAACTTACGTAAGGAATACGTCGGACCCCTCCTCCCCTACGTAAGGGTCCGTAAGATATCCGATACCCCCCCCCCCAAAAAAAAAACCCTTACGTAATTAATGGATGACCCCTAACCCAGTAATTTCTAAGCACAAAAAGGTGGGCAACTAACCGAAAACCGCATTATCATGTAACCTGACCTACTCGTAATTGTCCAATATTGCGAACTCAATTTTTGGAAATTCTTCGCGCAAAACATGTGGACACCAAAGCAAACGATAAGTCAAAATAAAAGAAAACCACAAATATTACGTAAATTGGCGATAGCATGAGAAAGAGGACCGCGATTTTAAAAATTCTCTTGCTGAAGGAAATTTTTTTTTTTGGAAAATTCACAACAGCCCTTAAAGTTTATAGTGAAACAAGGGTCTCCATTGGCAATAACAGCCATTGGCTGTTATTACTCATAGGCCACGCCCCACCCCGACTTTGTAATAAATAGTGGAGTTTTACAGCAGTACGTACGTTAAACTTGGAAAAAATTTGCCTGAGAGCGGCAGATCCTTAAAAAACGGATCTAAATTTTTGGGGTAAACTTGGGAAAAGGACGAAATTAATTTAATTTAATACATGTAAAATGAACGATGAATGACAAAAATGCTTTGCTTGCTTGGTTTAGGTGGAATTGTAGAATATTTTGCGAGCGGAGCTCGCCTTACTCCCTTCATCGGATGCTTGAAAAGCTGACTTTGAATGCAATGTAAATTTACGTGTGGGCTCCGAGGAAGATTACAACCTCGGCCGGACTGATATTATATAAGTAGTAGTTCAACCAAAAGGATACATTAAACCGTGAGGCGATTTACCAAGCAATACTAATTGTTGATGAAGTCAACAATGTGGAAGGTTCGCAAAAACTTGAGACGGCTAAGTCTTAAATTTTTGGTCGCACAGATTAGAAGGTAAGTTTCAAAGGCTCCAACCCCTAAATTCCGGTCTTCCTCATCTTTCAATCTTAACAGAAAAACAAACGTTTCAACCCGTAACCGTGGATTTAATCTAATTGATGATACTTTTAACACCTGGAAGTTGAGTTTTTTTCGTCTGTGTTATTATTATTATTGCCAAAATTACAGGGCTTATCAAATTTATCCGTTGCTTATTCGCTTAATTTTAATGTTGTCTAACTAATGCCATTAAGTTTTTAACGCAAAAAATCGAATCTTCGGGTCCTATTTTACGTGCTCTTCCCCTTCTTAATGGAAGGCTCGCTGTTTTGACTCCGGATACAGTCTAAAATTTCATGCATATCTTCGTGGTTCATAAACACGTTAAGCCGCTGGTCCCCCTGTGTTAATGCTTTGCAATCATAACAATTAAAAACAGGGTGCTGCACATCGAAGGTAAACCTGGCAAGTTACTTAAGATGTAAAACTTTCTTTTATTAGGGTCAGCCCTGTTAATTAACCTTGGTTACCTACCTGTCGCTCTGACGTCCAGCTGTCCATTCATCTATTTGGGGGTTATCTATCCTCCATTCTTATAGCTCTCGGTAAATCTAAGAACATCCTGGATATTGCACCTTTCGCGAATTGTTTCGCTTCTAATTCTATCCCACAACGTCACTCCTGCTATTGTTCTCATCTCAGTAGATCTCATGGTCTATTTTATTTATTATGAACCCGACATCATGACTGTTTTGGATGCCTGTATGTCTACATCAGAGATGGTACTTCGATCGTTAGTTATCTGCACACCGAGATACGTAAACCTACTGACCTCCTCAACGATTTCTTAATCGAACGCAATTTTTCAATGTAATAGGTATTTCGAGATCACCACAAATTTTGTTTTCAAGATCTTATTTTTGAACGGTTTTGCCAGATTGCCGAGTTGAAATAGGAGACACCGTAGGTTGTCTTCGTCTTTGGCCGTCAGGACCACGTCATCCGCATATCACTCCACCTGAATTCATTTGCTTCCTATTCTTGTATATTCAACGCTGACTTTTCTGATGTCCTGGATGATCCGTTCCATAATTAAGTGGGACTCGAAACTGTCTAATTGCACTTATGATTGTAATCTCTTCCATAAGACTGCCTGAAATTTTTATTCTGGTTCTAGTGTTCGCGTTGGTTTCTTTAACTATATTATATAAAAACCAAAGCTCAAAGAACTAATGCAATAAATTAATTAAAAACAGCTCATGAACCTTCTCATGAAGAGAAAGAATAATTATTGTTCATTTCATACAGAATAGTCAATATAATGGTTAACATAAATAACTGAAAGGTCATGCAGTCTGTAATTGTCAGGTTTGTGCGGCCTAAAGGCCGCACTGGAATATGTTTAGATTGATAATTAAGAAATTAAGCAATAAAAGTTGCGTTACAAACATCAAATAAAGATAGGTAGAGGACAGATACATAAGGGTGCTGTTTTATTACTGTAATTAACCCATTTTTCTCCTGAAATCCAATTTGTTAGTTAGGACATATTAACTAAGGACGGCAGTATTATAATTTCTGCTGTAGTGTTCCAGTGGTCAGAAATTCCAGAAAGTATTTAAAGAAATGTTTAAATCCAACCGCAATAAAAATCAGGTGAAAACAATCCCTACTGATCAACTTTTCCAACTTGCCCTAAAAATTGATCTGATGATTCGTTCCCTCCGTGGGGCTTTAAAACATCTCTTCTGTTTATCTGTTTATTCAAAACCATCACTGATTGGTTTAGTGTTTAGTTACCAACCTAAATAGGGATTAGGCCGCACAACCATGACAGTCGTAGAAAAGTAAAGAATAAATAAATGAGAAAATAATACATATCAAAATAAAACAGACCTTACTGGAGGATGGGAGGTTAATAGAACAGATAGATTAATAAAAGAGTAACTTGAGGTACTTCTTTGGAACGCACCGTAGATGTACAGTAAAATAAGCTTGCAGAAGAGCGCCAGCGTTATAACAAACGCAGTTGTTTCTTCAAATTTAGGGGGTATCAGGTTAAAGTAATTTAATTTCGCGAATATATTACCTGGGCGGATTGTGTAACTAACGTGATCATTAGTGGGAACTCGAGGTTTATAAGAATGAGGGGAGGGGTGACTAAAATTACATTGTTCCCTTTTTAGTCAAGTGTTTGAAATCTGTGCCACCGTTTATGATCCAAGAGACTCGATTTGTGAAATATTCAGAGGCGTAACTACCGTGAAAAAATGTTATTCTTTATTCTGAGTTACTATGCTATCTTGGGATGTGGGCGGCGGCCCGTCACCTTTCCAGTACCAGCCGCCACTGCAAACGAATATATATAAACTTATTTCATTCGTACCTCGCATCCGTGGTCTTACTCGCTTTAGTCATTGGCATATTCTTAATATACTATAATTAGTGGCGTAGCTAGGGGGGGCGGACCGCCCCGGGTGTCACCCATCTGGGGGTGACACCCGACCCCAAATTATTTAAATTTCCTGAGTAAAATTGCCTCGTTTCTTGGTTTTTTTAGGTACCTAGGGATGACACCTCAAAAAAACGTCATCGGCCTAGGTGGGAGTGACACCCGACCCCAAATTATTGACTAAAATTACCTCGTTTCTTGGTTTTTTAGGTTCCTAGGGGGTGACACCTCAAAAAAAAGGTCATCAGCCTGGGTGGAGGTTGCACCCAACCCCAAATTATTTAAATTTCCTGGCTAAAATTACATCGTTTTTTGGTTTTTGCGGTGACACATCAAAAAAAAGGTCATCAGCCTAGGTGGGGGTGACACCCATTAAATCCGCCCCGGGTGTCACCCATGCTAGCTACGCCACTGCTATAATACATAATATTATAATATGTACAGCGGAATTTCTATGTAACGAAGTACTCGAAGGGCTATTAGGGAAATAATTAGGGGCAAACCGGAACAATTGTTATTATCTTAATTTAACCTTCTAAAAAGCCACGGTCTAGCAATCCCGGATTTGGCTTCTACATTGGTAAAACCATGCAAAAAAATATATTTCTATTAATATTCGTAAATAAATATCTCGGTTGGGGTTGAGTTTAGATGAAATTATTAGGTATAATTGAAAATAAAGAAAACTAAAGTTCTCTACAGAAAATATGTTCCTCTGATGGCTGATCGATTAACAAGAAAAAGAATAAAATATTTTCCGTAGAGGATTTATTGTACTTGATTTTAAACTATACTTAAAATTTCTCCCAAAAGTGAACCAAAATCGAGATATTCACGAATATTCATAATATGGTTTTTTTCAATGTGGCGCTCAAATCAGGGGTTTCTAGCGCCTATATAGGGATATATAAAAAATCTGAACTGACAACACATTACTTTCCCTTTTCCATGAGATAGATTCAACTTCATTTTAGATTAATTTATTAAAAAAAATTTCTTAAATACAAGCAAAAAGATTTTTATTTTAGTTTTTTTAACTTCATATTTATTTATAATCGAAGTAAAACTCTCCCTTCATCATATTTATTTGTCATGATATGTTTTACCTTAAATGAAAACAATTAATAAAACAAAGAAGAAACTTTTACGACTTTATGTAATAATTTTGCTATGGGTATTAAATTTCAAGATCATTTTTAGGGATATAATGGTAGGGATATAATCTACGTAATTTTGTTTTGACTTGAGTACGTTGATCTACTATACATAGGAACCACAAAAATTTTAAAAATATACGTGTTATCTCTTATTATAAAAGGCCAAGTCTTTCTTTCTGTCTGTCCCACGGAAATACCCGAAGCAAACCGAACCGAACGCACAACGTATCATCGGATCAACGTACCATCGTATCAACGTATCATCGGATCAACGTATCATCGTATCATTTTGTCTATATAGGACAGCTATTTCCAAAAAAGCATTATGTGAACTTCCATAATGGATAATGAAAATTTTGAAAATCCTGCTGCAAAGCGACGGCGATTGAATCGTGAGAGAAAAGCACGTACAAGAGCTAATAACACAGAAGAACAGCTTCGATCACAGCGACAAGCTGACGCTCGGTCTCATGCGATACGTCGACAACGTGAAACTTTGGAACAAACTCAAGCGCGGCAAGCTGCTGACGCTCGGTCCCATGCGATACGTCAACAACGTGAAACTTTAGAAGAAACTCAAGCGCGGCAAGCTGCTGACGCTCGGTCCCATGCGATACGTCAACAACGTGAAACTTTAGAAGAAACTCAAGCGCGGCAAGCTGCTGACGCTCGGTCCCATGCGATACATCGACAGAAAGAAAATCGATACCAAAGTCAAGCAATTCAACTCCAAATAAGAGCATTGAGATTTGATGAATCTTACGTTACTCGACACGATTGTGGAGAAATGAATTCCATCTGTCAGTTCTGCGGCTCCAAGAATTTCGCCAAGGAGCGTCCAGTTGATAAACAATTTAACAACTGCTGTCATAAAGGAAAAGTGAAGATTCCGCAACCGCTCGATCAACATGGGAATCTATTGTTATATCCCGAATTTCTTCGCTCTATGCTTTCAGATTCAGATAATCCTTACTACAAGAACTTTCGTCAGCACATCCGCTCTTACAATTCCTCGGTTTCTTTCGCTTCAATGGGAGCAGAGATTGTTTCAATGCCGGGTAACGGACCATACGTTTTCAAAATTCATGGACAGACGTACCACAGAACCACAAACCTGTATCCACCTGAAGGACAAACAAGAAAGTTTGCACAACTGTATGTAATAGACACGACAGAAGCGGTCAATGAACGAGTAAATCTGCCTGAGAATAGAGGTTGTCTACCTGAAGTGATTGAGAAAATCGATCGTTTCTTCCGCGTCAACAATCGTATCGCAGCTTCATATTGCCTGATGAAAGAAATTGAGCAACAAGAGCGTGTACGAGCCGAAGAAGAAGGACAACCAGTTCCGGTCGTCAATATGGTGATGCGGCGCGATCGGCAGTCTGATCAAAGACGTTACAATGCTCCAACGTCCAATGAAATTGCAATGGTGTTCGTAAATGATGACGGCGAACCTCCATTTGAACGTGATATCCGTATCTATCCTCGAAATCCCGTCGACAATGCACAACAATTCATTCGTATCAATATTCTCAGTCCAAATCTTGACCCTATGACTTATGGCATTCTTTATCCGTTTGGCGAACCGGGGTGGCAACCCAATTGGAGTTGCGAAGGATTTCGGCAATCCCGTAATAAAATCAGCATGTTACAATTTAAAGTTGCGCAAACAGCAATTAGAAACGATTTCAATCCGATCATGAGTGCGGGAAAACTTACGCAACAGTGGATTGTCGACTCATATTTGCAAGTGGAAGCCAATAATTTGAACTACATACGATATCAACAAAGTAAATTGCGTACTGAATTGTATCAAGGTCTATCCGATCATATTCAAAACTAGATGATACCCCGTCCGAGGACGGGCAGCTAGAAGGACGGGCAGGCAGCCAAGGTCATATGGCTTTTGGATTGCACTGAGAGCTTTCCTTAATCTTCATTCAACTTAAGTTACCTTGGGTAGCTGCCCGTCCTCGGACGGGGTATCATCTAGTACATTATATTATATAAATTTTTTGTTATTAATCAATTAGGTAATTTAAAACATTTCAGATGGAATAAAGTTGATTATGAATTATTATAGGGTGTTTCTTTAGCTGCATGAGATCTTTCAATAGGGATAACTTTTGAATGAAGTTTGTCAAAGTAATAGTTCTTTGACATGTGTGTTCAGAAAGGTTTGCCATTTAATCATGAATAAATTAACACTTGAACAACGCTACCAAATTGTTGAAATTTATTTTCAAAGTCAGAGTTCCGTTCGCGAAACTTATAGAGCTGTTCGCCCATTTTATGGTCGACGTAATCGACCTTCTGAGCAGGCTATTGGTGCGGTGATGGATAAATTTCGTACCACTTCTTCATTGCATGATGTAAGACCACCAACAAGACAAAGAAATGTGCGTACCGAAGAAACTATCGCTTCTGTGAGTGAAAGTGTGCAAGAGAACCCAAACATTTCAATTTGCCATCGTGCTCAACAACTTGGGCTTTGTCCGTCCGCTACATGGAAAATTTTACATCCAGGTCTTGGTTTACATCCTTACAAGATCCAGTTGGTTCAAGAATTGAAGCCTAATGATCATCGATTGCACCGTGCGTTCGCAGATTGGGCTCACAACCAATTGGAAGTGGATCCATTTTTTTACAATCAAATTTTGTTCAGTGACGAGGCACATTTCTGGTTGAATGGGTATGTGAACAAGCAAAATTGCCGTATATGGACTGAGACCAATCCGGAACATTATCTTGAGACTCCATTGCATCAATAAAAATTGACTGATGGTGTGGAATACACGCCAACGGCATCATCGGTCCATATTTCTTTCGAAATGAGGAAGGAGCTACCGTTACGGTGAATGGTGTGAGATATCGACACATGCTCAATACATTTTTGTTTCCAAAAATCCAAGAGTTAAACATCGACAACTTATAGTTCCAACAGGATGGTGCTACGTGCAACACAGCCACCGAAACCATCGATTTATTGAAAGGACAATTTGGTGACACCATTATTTCAAGAATTGGTTCTATCAATTGGCCTCCAAGATCGTGTGATTTGAAGCCTCTAGATTATTTCCTTTGGGGGTATGTTAAATCCATGGTTTATGCTAACAAACCAACAACTCTGGAAGCATTGGAGGTCCGGAAAGCCATTTATGAAATAAGGCCAGAAATATTGGAAAAAGTGGTCAAAAATTGGACTGATCGGATGCGCTTCGTAACGATTAGTCGTGGTGGTCACATGCCGGAAATCATTTTCAAATCATAAATGGCATTAAATTTACTTTCATATAAAAATAATTAGAAAAACATGCCATCGATTTTTTAATGTTTTATTTCAATTTGAAGTTCTCGTGCAGCTAAAAACACCCTTTTATAAAGAATTAAATTTTCTATGAAAAAGTCCGGAGAGCATACTATATTATTAATTTAATATCTTCAATAGTTTAGGTGTAATGGGCATTCAAAGTTGCTGAAAACAATAATTATTAAAATGTACAAATCGGTTCTGTTATTCTAATTCCGAATGCAAAATCATCATGATATTTTTTATATTATAGTTTATAGCAGGGGTGGCCAACCTGCGGCTCGCGAGCCACATGCGGCTCTTTGAAGGATTATGTGTGGCTCTCGATAAATGTACCCGAGTTCCCTTTTCATTTTTGTGCTATTTTAAAAAATTATTACCGTTCCGTATGTGTTTCAAATTTTGAAAATTCTGATGTGACAACACATTACTTTCCCATTTAGTAGATTCCACTTCATTTTATATTAAATACTAGCGCCTGCGGCGCTAGACATAAGTAGAGTAAACAGAACCAACACATTATGAACAATTTTTTTATTATTTCAACTTTAAAATGACTGTGGGCATGTAACCGAAGTTGGAGAAAATGTTTGTTGCTCCGAGTGAAGTCATTTGAAAGCATGAGTTGTACTTGCGAATGTTTAGCAGGAAGTGTTTTGAAATTGCAGTGGTGCCAGTAAGGTAATTTAGAAGCGGCTTAGGTGGATCAATCAGCGGTGGCAAAACAACTTTGCCGTTCGAACAACACATTCCTGGTATATGTCACTGAGTATATGTCAACTGTTATTTTTAAGGTTAACATTCTTATGTCAAAGTTGTGCCCCCTATTTGTCGAGCCGCTACTGACTATAATATGTCAAAGTCATTTAATTTTAAAAATATTTTGCAACGCCACTGAGTATATGTCATCTGTCATTTTTAAGGTTAACATTCTTATGTCAAAGTTGTGCCCCCTATTTGTCGAGCCGCTACTGACTATAATATGTCAAAGTCATTTAATTTTAAAAATATTTTGCAACGCCACTGAGTATATGTCATCTGTCATTTTTAAGGTTAACATTCTTATGTCAAAGTTGTGCCCCCTATTTGTCGAGCCGCTACTGACTATAATATGTCAAAGTCATTTAATTTAATCCCAAAAACGGTTAGCCCGTCCATTTCTGGCGTAAATAAGAGCGCTACATACGTCCAAAGTTTTTACACAATTTTCACTTTTCAATTAATCTTCAGGTAAAGTTAAATCTTCCGCAAAGAGGTGGATCTTCCACGAAGAGGTGGGTCTGCGTCTTCATGCACAATTCCGGCGAGTTTTTCTTTAGAAAACCAATTAAAAACAAATTAATCTTCAGGTAAAGTTAAATCTTCCGCAAAGAGGTGAATCTTCCACGAAGAGGTGGATTTGCGTCTTCTTGCACAATTCCGGCGAGTTCTGCGACCTACATAAAGTCTTCCTCACAGGGGGAAGACCATAATAGATCGGTGAAGGCCATAGTTGTTCGGCCTTCGGCCTCACAGGGTGAAACCATAATAGATCCGTGAAGGCCAAAGTTGTTCGGCCTTCGGCCTCACAGGGCGGACAATAATAGATCCGTGAAGGCCAAAGTTGTTCGGCCTTCATCTGTCATCCGTCATCTGTCATCCGTCATCTGTCATCTCATCTGTCATCTCATCTGTCATCTCATCTGTCATCTCATCTGTCATCTCATCTGTCATCCGTCATCTCATCTGTCATCCGTCATCTGTCATCCGTCATCTGTCATCCGTCATCTGTCATCCGTCATCTGTCATCTGTCATCCGTCATCTGTCATCCGTCATCTGTCATCTCATCTGTCAGCTGTCATCTGTCATCCGTCATCTGTCATCCGTCATCTGTCACCCGTCATCTGTCATCTCATCTGTCAGCTGTCATCTGTCATCCGTCATCTGTCATCTGTCGTACATACATACAGACAGACACACATACATACACACATACATACATAATCTTCACGTAAAGTTACATCTTCATGTAAAGTTAAATCTGTATGTGCAAAATGATTTTTAGGTTATGTAGTTAATGCCGTCACTTTGACACTATCGGGGGGCCCATGGGGGCTATTCAACACTATCAGGGTCACTCTCTAGGTTATGAAAAGGGTCTTGCTAAAACGCGCACTATTTATGTTTTACCCTGTAAAATGATTTTTGATAATTTTAAAAATATTGTGCAACGCTACTGACTATAATATGTCAATGTCATTTTTAAGGTTAGTCAAAGTTGTGCCCCCTATTTGTCGAGCCGCTACTGACTATAATATGTCAAAGTCATTTAATTTTAAAAATATTTGGAACGCCACTGAGTATATGTCATCTGTCATTTTTAAGGTTAACATTCTTATGTCAAAGTTGTGCCCCCTATTTGTCGAGCCGCTACTGACTATAATATGTCAAAGTCATTTACTTTTAAAAATATTTGGAACGCCACTGAGTATATGTCATCTGTCATTTTTAAGGTTAAGTCATTTAATTTTAAAAATATTTGGAACGCCACTGAGTATATGTCATCTGTCATTTTTAAGGTTTACATTCTTATGTCAAAGTTGTGCCCCCTATTTGTCGAGCCGCTACTGACTATAATATGTCAAAGTCATTTAATTTTAAAAATATTTGGAACGCCACTGAGTATATGTCATCTGTCATTTTTAAGGTTAAGTCATTTAATTTTAAAAATATTTGGAACGCCACTGAGTATATGTCATCTGTCATTCCCCCTATTTGTCGAGCCGCTACTGACTATAATATGTCAATGTCATTGAATTAATCTTTTAGCGTCAAAATCGCATCGTAACTATGACAACTACTGTGACCTGAAGCGTTTAACTGCTGATGACCGTCTTATGGTGGCGAATTAGTAAAATCAAAGACGACGAAAAGTTTCCTATTGAATGTCGCCAGATCTCGTGAAAGTTTCAACGCCCACAGTTACGGGGTTTAGGCGTCTATGCGGAACATACCCACACACATACCCACACACATACAAGCATTTTTATATATAAGATTAATAAAACAGATGTTAACTCAAAAAAAATTTTAACTCGATAAAATACACTAATTACTTTGAGATATCAAAGTTACGAAATTTAATTTGTAATTTATCATGGTAACTCATATTTTTTAAAAGCACTTATTTTATATTTTCATTTTAACAATAATATAACATGTTTGCATTGAAAAATTTTTAAAATTGTCATTTTCCAAAAAAAATTACAAATTTTCGGAATGCCGTGCCGTCTATGTGCAATCAAATTTTAACTATGGGCGTAATGACGTCAGAATTAATTTTTTAGAAGTAATTAAAAAATTCGTTTGATATTAATTACATGTTTATACAAGTAAATTAGTTAAAATATTAAATTATAGTAATAAACAATACTAATCACTTGGACAGATCAAAATTAAACTAAGGCAAACCATAATTTTTTAAATTTGCCGTTTTTTAATTTGTATATCACGATTACTGGAAACCAGTTCATTTTTCGAGAAAAAGTATATCTACAAATTTTGTCGGGCATACAGTCGGCTCGACGACGGTGTATTATTTTTCGCGATCCGTTCAATGCCGCTCGGCGTAGCGCAAAAAACGCCAAAAATATGTAATTAAAATCGTCGTCTCGCTTAGCGCTCGAAAGCGATCTGCGACCTAGGCATTTTTTTGCAAAAATGCAAATCTAAATTCGAGAGGATTCAAATGAGACCAAAAAATCGAAACTTTAATCCGAAAATAAGCGAGCCAGGCGCAAAAAACTATTCAATTTTTACCCCCCCCCCCTTAAACGGTAACGGGACAAAAATTGGAAAATTTGGCCATACCGATTGTCCGTTTTCGCCGCCCCCACCCCTCTAGCAAATTTCAGGTCGATCGGACGAAAACTCTGGAAGTAGATACTAAAATACGAGAAACCGCGAGGAGCCCTCTTGCCAAGCGCTGGAAAAAAATTTCGAAAAAGAAAAAATTGTTTCGCCCCCTCGCCCACCGCCCGGAGCTTCCTGAAAAATTTCAACTCTCCAAAGTGAATGCCAAAATTTTGTGACCACTTTGAAGCGCCATTTCACCCCCTCCGTTACGTCCCATGAAAAACGGGAAAATTTTCCCGTTCAATCCTCGTAAAACCACACGGGTATGCAAAATTTCAACTCTCCACGACCCTCGTAGCTATACGCACTAAATTGTGAATGAGTGATTTGCTCAAATTTATGTGTTTAATACAAAATTTGGATAAAAACTTGGATCAAAATTATCCAAGGCAAACCATATTTTTTTAACAGCGCTTATTTTATTTTTGCATTTTAACAATAATTTAAGAGGGAAATATCAAGTGTGGGGTATCATAAGATGCGGAAAAATAATATCTTTCGATTGATATGAGTTTCAATCTCATATGTTCGACCGGGAAGCGGCAATGCTCTTTAACAATTTTAATTCCCCTAAAAAAGGGGTCAAAAATTGACGGTTTTCAACCAAAATCTAATCAGCTCTTTAGACAGTTACTTAAAACTACTGTATAAAATTTCAACCCAAGTGGTGCACGCGTTTGTCTGAAAACATTGACGATAGAATAACCACACATCACACTTCATACATCACAGACACATCCGGACATCATTCCAAAATTGGTCTTAAACAATTCGTATGGGCTCATAGACCATGGGAAAAATGCTAACTCAAAATTTTTTTTAACTCGATAACAATACTTTCCTTTACTACGTAAATGGGAAAGTAAAAATTGCTCGACTATCAAGGAGCTTGGCCACCCCTGGTTTATAGTATGTATAGGACCTACATAAATATGTAGTACCTAGTATACATAATATAAGCAAGCAAAGTTTATTAGATTGCATGTTATTTATAATATTTATAGTAAAGTAGGTAGATTATCAAAAGTGAAAACACAACACTACGGTGGACATTTAATGAATAGTTAGTGGCCTTTTATATTATTATATTTTATTATGAATAATTTTATATGTTATAGTTAATTTGCAATAATTAAGATTTTCATGCTTAGTTAGTGATTCAACGGGTCCGGCATCATGTTTAGTCTACTGGGTACCTGATTCAAACATTATTTTCCCACCTCCATATCACCTTCAGTTCATATTTTGCATCAAATAAGTGCAGTCCATTTTCTGCTGTGCTGAATAGCTGAATAATTAAATTTCTTCAGTTCACACATTTATCTGTAACATTTTTTGTTCTAGTATGTACGTATTATCATCATATTATAATCTTTTTGCTGCATTGCAACACTTTGTTTGAAAATTTTTTACCTTGAATGTTCTGTTATCATAAAATTCCATCATGGTTGACGATGTAGTATAGTACATCATTGTTGTACCAAAACCTAAACTATTATTCTAATTTTGATGACCTCAGCAAGACGAGCTATCACCGATGACTTGAGGGATAAAAATTAATTTATTAAGTGAATAAAACTTTAAAACTGTAAAAATTCAATTTGTGCATTTATTATATCACAATGGACACTAAAACGAAAGCTAAACCAAAAAATAACCGTTATAACCGCGATTTTAAACGTAACGTTGTTTTGTATGCTGAATTACAAAGAAGTATTAAACGGGCTGTACAAAAATATGGCATATCGGAATCTAACATTAGAAGATGGCGTAAAAACAAACTTCAGCTATTTAAGGGTAAAATTTTCTTTATTCTATATCAACAAAGATTCGAATCCATGATTTTCGTTCCCAATGAAATAAAAAAAATTACCAAGTGTGTTTTTGTTACAGATACCATGCCACTACAACAACGAATTGGTCTCAATGTTCCGCAACAAGTTCAAGTGCGAAATTCGTGCGAGTCGAGGTTACAGAGCCAACCATTATCACCCACGAAATTAAAAGTTACCAGACAGAGTAGTAAACCTGCAACTATTACTCCAAAAGTGATTGAAATTCCATTAAATGCTCCTGCAGAAGAGGTGTGTTTACGATGGAACAGCCATCATTCCAATATGCAAACTGCATTTCCGTATTTATTGGAAAAAGAGCAATATGTTGATGTAACTCTAATAGCTGAAGGAAAAACAATCAAGTGTCATAGGGTAATATATTAAATTAAGCCAAACTTGTTCTAATTTTTCCCTTTCAGATGATCTTGTCTTCATGCAGTTCTTATTTTGAAGACGTGTTAAGTGCCATAACTCCAGCTCAACATCCAGTTATAATCCTAAATAATACTCCCTTTTGGATCATTAAGGCTTTGATTGACTTCATGTACATAGGGGAAGTTAACATAGATCAAAATAAGTTACCAGATTTGATAGATGTCGCGGAATTACTTAAGGTACTTTCAGGAAGTGGTACCCACGGTAAAATATAACTCTTTCAATTTTAGGTAAAGGGATTGGCAGGCAAAGGAAATAATGAAGAAGAGAAAAAGGGTAACCAAACCTTGAAAAAAGAAAATTCTACACCAAAACCGCAGACGATTAAAAAGACACCTCTACCTTCTCCAACAAGCACAAAAATAGAGGAAATGCCGATTAACGATCCCCTGGATTTACTTGAGCCTACATTTCAAGAAGATCCGGAATCTCCTCTTCAAACTAAAGATAACAAATTGCAACCAAAGAAGCTTCTTTCCAAAAAATTTAAAAAGCGAAAATTAGTGGAACATGAAATTGTAAGTCTGGTAAAATTTAAAAAATGTGGTTTTATTTGAATTTTTAAGGCACCTCCCCCGCTGTTTCCTATGAGGAGAGGTACAAGATCCAGACCTAATGTTAAAATACCCAAGTATTACGACTATGAAGATATTGTTAAGTCAACAGTTTCACAATCTTCAGACATTCAACCATTTTCTCCAATTGTTAACATAAAAAGTGAACCTGCAGATGAAGATGATAGTTTTAGTAATAGAACCAGTGAGATGGAAAACTTTGATGTTTCCGGCGAAAAAGAAAACGCGAACGAACCGAAACTTTCAAACAATTCGGATTCTGAACCGCCCTTTTTTAAAATAAAAATTAAATCTTTTTCCAGTTTGTCCGATCATGTAAACCCATCCGGTGTCACTGTTAGCGATTTTGATCCGCTGTCTAACGATAATTCTTGTTCTAATCCGGATTTTTCTAGTCAGGATGAACAATTCAGGTCTGATAACCAAGATGATATTAATCTTGATGAAAATATGGTTGAGAGTTTCAAGGAAACAGAATGATAAGTTAATTTTAAATTGTTGCACTTTGCACTTCTTAATGTTACAATAAAATTTTTTTTTGTTATTTCTTGTAGCGTTCTAAAATGTTTTATGAATTTATGTATGTTTCCTTACGCATTTATGTACTAATTTAATTAGTAGAAATGTTATATTACATATTTTTTACCTAAATGAAATGTTCCGTTTTAAATTTTAATAAATAATCGTTCCATCTTGATATTTTGTAGTACAGAATTTAAAAAATGTATCCTAATCGTCCTCAAATTCTTCAAATGAAGCAAAATTTGTTACAGATCAAAAAAATTTCGATTATGCAAGACTATGAAATTACAGACCAAACTTGAAGGAAAACGATCTGTGCGTGAAGGTTTTTCTAAGGATATATTCCGATCTTACTAAGGATTAATAGGCACAACATAAATCCTGTGGTAGGTTACTAATTTTTTTTAGGTTGTTGCACTATAAAAAAATTCGTGAGAATCTTTGGCGACTGTGCAGTTATTCTGACCAGCTGAAAAAAAATTTCTTCGCTACACACTAAAGAACAGGCTTATTTTAGGCTATAGAAAAAATTTCATGCGAGAAATCTGTAAAAACAACCCCAAAATCGACTTTTGAAAAGTACGGGAAAGTAGCATCGAGTATGCGGCAGACCCCGGCCGGTGTGCATCGGTCGCCCGTGGTCCCTTGAAAATGCGTAAAAAACACAGACATAGCTTTAGCGTCATTTGTTCCTTCCGATTGAGGGGGGGGGCTGCAGCATCGCCCTCACCGTGCCAGCCGCCACTGTTTTCAAGACGAAGAACTAAATCAAACTGAAAGAATATTTAACAAATGTTTAGGAAATATAAAATTCACACCAAAATATGAACCGATTTATGGTTTTACAAACCATCTGTTTGTCGTAAAATTTATGTTTCTTTTAAATTTTTTGTAACAACTGTGCTCAAAGCAATTTAAAATTCTTACTGCATTTGTACGAGGGTTGCTGTTTAACTTTCTGGCCTAATAATGAAAATGCGAATATTTATCATCAAAAATGATTTTATTGTTTTTCAAAGTATTCTCCAGCAAGATTTATACACTTTTGCATGCGCTCAAACCAATTGTCGAAGCACTTTTTCCACTCCGATTGAGACACCTCCAAAACATGGTTTTTGAACGCTTCAACAGCATCTTCTGGCGACGAAAATCGTTGACCACGCATTTTTCTCTTGCTGTTCGGGAATAAAAAGAAGTCATTGGGTGCCAAGTCAGGGCTGTACGGCGGATGACCCATCAATTCGACGTTTTGGGCGGTCAAAAAGGCGCTGGTTTGAGCTGATGTGTGAGAGCTCGCATTGTCATGGTGCACAATGATCCGTCTTCTCTTGTTCGTTTTTCGAATTTCTCCGAAGACTTCAGGCAAACAAATTGTGGTGTACCACTCAGAATTGACCGTCCTACGTTGCTCAAGCGGAACAGTCGCCACATGACCAGTTTTACCAAAGAAACAGGCTACCATTTGCTTCGAAGTGCTTCTTGCACGAACAACTTTCGTTGGATTTGGCTCGTCTTCGAAGACCCACACGGTCGATTGCTGTTTTGTTTCGGGCTCATAAGCATAGATCCATGATTCGTCACCTGTGACGATCTTATAAACGTCTTTTGAAACACCGCGATTGTATTTTTTTAAATTTTCTTTGCACCAATCCACACGACACTTTTTTTGAGCCACTGTCAAATTATGCGGGATCCAACGAGAACAAACCTTTTTTACGGCCAGGTGTCCATGCAATATCGAATGTATGCTGGTGGAAGAAATGCCCAAGGATGCCTCTATCTCACGGTATGTCACATGACGATCTTGCTTTATCAGTTCACGGACGGCATCAATGTTCTCTGGCACAACGACTATTTTTGGACGACCTTCATCTTCGAGCGAGCGTCGGCCACGATTGAATTTATTAAACCAGTTTTTCACAGTGCTATAGGATGGTGCTTCATCGCCATACAAAGATTTAAGTTCATCGATGCACTCTTGTCGTGATAATCCACGTCGAAAGTTGTGAAAAATGATTGCACGAAAATGTTCACGAGTTAATTCCATTTTTTTGCCAAATTGATTTTTTCAAGTCACTATAAACAACAGAAATGATGGCCGTACGTCAAAACGTTCTGAGTACGTTTATGCTACAACATGTCAAACTTTACAATGCAAATGTCAAATTGCACCTAGCAACGCTTAGTGTTCCCTAGGCCAGAAAGTTAAACAGCAACCCTCGTACAAATACCTATTTCATTATTTTAATATGTAAAATGGAGATTAATTAATTATAAATAGCAATTAATGAAGTGGCCGCAGATTTTTGCACAGTAGTGTATGTGTTTTATAAGATTATCACTGCAGCGCCGTGCTTATACTGCACTACCTACATGAAATTAGCGTTGCGACTGCGCTGTAAGCGTTAAAGCTAAAAAAGCGTTAAGCTCCGAACCTGAACACGGCTATAAATACTGTAATTAAATAATAAATATAAGCAAATACTATGTAGTATATGTTATAATTTTTTAAATGCCGGAGCCGGCCGGAGCTATTACGCTCTCGAGAATATTTAAATTTTTGATGTGTTTAATAATTTTTGCAAACATTTAGAATTTATTGAAATTACTTAAGAGCGGCACCACTGCGATTTATGGCCAAAGGTGGCGCCACGATAAAAAAAACAGGAAATATTTGAGGATGGATCTTTATATCTAAGGTAGATAGAATTCTTATAAATAAGCGTTAATTAATTTATAGAACGAGGTTGTTTGAGCTATCAATATTGAATATTTTCTAAAATATAAGCATGTACCTAAATGCGAACTCATTCTAGGGATTATTATTAAACATAAAACACGTTTCCAGAATGTCAGGACTGTAGTAACAATATTTTGGTAAATTTTCATTCAAAACTCATGACGTAATATTGTGGTTCCTAGAACCACAATAGAATTAGAATTACTTTGCTTTAATATATACAGGGTGACCGTTTTTCGATCTTAAGCATGGGGATCTCCATTATCTTAAGAGATACGAAGTTCGTTCAATGAGAGTCAAGTTGTGTATTTTTATTCTGACTGGTAATCTAATAAGAAATGTTACTCATCATTTTTAATTTTTAAGATATAAAATAATCGGAAGGCTTTATAAAATATGCTACTATTCAAAAAATGTGAGAATTCAATTTGACGCTCATAACAAAAAACTAAAATTGCCTTTTATTTTTCTGCCATCTTAGGCGAAAATCTGATGGCACATTTGGGTTCCTCATAAAAAAAGCCTTAATAATGCCTGGTTTTATCAGTTTCTAATTTAAAAGATTATAGGTATAAAAATTATTATGATTTTTGCATGATTGATGGTACCAGCATACCATGAAAACTTACCTGCAGTCAGACCAAGAAGAGAAATAAAACTTCTAAACTATTTATTTTGATTATATTGGGCAATAGTTAAACATGTCGTAGGTGCTTTTCTGATTTTATATTTTAATAAATATGTAAATTATTATTTCAAGGGGATATAAACGATATTTATTCAATAATTAAGATTTTACGCACACATGGTATATTTAATTTCAAGATTATATTTAACAATTTACATAAAGTATCAGATATGTTCACAACACTTAGCTTTATACAAAAATAAAATAATTCGCATTCTGTAAAATCAATATTGTCTCATTTCACAACAATTTCAGTTATATCTACATCACAAGGCGTTTCAAGCAAGCAACATTTTGTACTCAAAATTAAAGAGATTCGTTACCTACTTACAAAAATCTGAGTTCTAGAACAGGAGTGGCGATTAACCTGCAGCCTGAAATTTCTCTTTTTTAGGCTGTCAAAACTAGAAATCTTTTATGGCTTGAAGATGACAAAATTTTTCTCCAGTTCTAGAACACTTCCAGTCTTCAACTTATAGCTGCGCAATATTCATAAGACTGAATTACCAGTCATACATATAAAAATATTAAAAACTTCGGCAAAATTATTTGGCATTGTTATGCTGATCAAATTATTTGGTAACTTTAGGGTCCTGTACAAAAATCACATCACTAATTAAAACTATACAATAAACTACGGTCATAAAAATGATAAACTTCATTAATGTGCCTGAGCACTCGTCCTTCTATTAAATGTCTGGAATAATTTACAGCTTCGGTACGATCTCTCGCCAATCCTACTTCTATCAACCAATCAATAAATTTGGTTCCAGAAAAAACATCCTTATACACTTTCAGTCTCCACCTGAAAGTACAAAAAGGGTAGTACCCAAATCAGATATTATGGAAAATTGCTTACCTTTTATCCTTTGCTATTTCTTCCCGACATTTGCTCAAGTGATGTGTCTTAAACTGTTCACATATATTTTTCGTTTCAAAACTTAGCTCGCTCCACGAAGGCAAATTCAACTTATTAGCACCATACCAAAGCTTTTTCCAACGATTTAGTATGGGCAAAGCTACCTCCTTGGTATCTGTACCAAATATAGCAAAAACAATTATGCTTTGCCCAAAATTTAATGTTGCATCCAAAAATGACAATTCGATGTAAATACCAGACATCTGTTCCATTATCAAAGTCCACACTGATAAAGCCAAACCCTGTCAAACAGTTCTTTAAATAATATTAAATTACCTATTGGTTACTTACCACAAAAATGGAACAACAGAGTAAAATTAACAAAACAATATGGCGTAAAATTTGTGGATCATGACTATCTGGTTCTTCTTCAATTAACTCGACATCATCGTCAATTTGCCTGTTGTACTCTTCAATTAAACCCTGACAACGTTCCCTTTGGGGACCAAAACATCCATATCTTGTTGGACACAAATCATTTCTAGACTGCAACCTACCAAAAGTATTAAAACGTGCAAATGAACTGTTTTTGGCGATCTTACAGCGGATCCGTTCCCGGCGACGGTATAACACTGGCCAAGTCCTCGATATCAACAACTGGACTTGTAACATTTTCTTCAGAATTTCCTTCTTTAATCGTGGGTAAATTCCCGCATTTGGAACCTCCATTGCAATATTGACTAGAACCGCATCCGCTACCTCCACAAGGACTAATAAGCGAGGTGTTAGTTTCTTCACTATCAGATTCCGGTTCTTCAGGGTTGAATGTGGTGCTGACATCTTGGGCAAGATTTAAATATCGTTCGAAACGTCGTTTATACCTCTGATGAAAAATCAAACAGCCAACAGTGACTAAAAGAATAACACTGGAAGTTCCTGTTTGGAATTATTAACTATTCAATTGCTTACCAACAAAACACGAAACCAGAAGAGAAACTGCAACAACAGCTTGAGTAGCCCCATACAGAAAATTAGGATTACGCTTATCGTAATCTGGGGAATTTTGCTTTTCAAAAACTAGGAACAATATCGATAAAACTAGGGGTATTCTGCAAGAGCAAACGTTACAAAGATATTTCACGAGCACCAGACGGAGAAATTTACCCCCATCCGAAAATGAAAAAGAATGGCTGCAATTTTAGCACGTAACACAAGCTACGGCATTGTAGTAAAAGTAGGGATATAGCTAAAAAGGATGTCCAAATTCTTGCACCATATACACCGGTAGTAAAAATAGCAAAATGCACGTAGCCAACCCAGCCTTCTTTTTGACTTACACTGCTCCATAAAATTGCACCAATGCAACTTAAGATCTGAAATTGCAAGCTAAAAATTGGGGAGATAAAATTTTTTGGTGGACCTACCTGAGAAAAAACTAAACAGGCTGTTATTTTGTGCGGTATCCTATTAATTCGTTTAGTTAAAATTAATACCAAAATAACCCATATGGACGTTATTATGCCACCAATGCTTATATCAAAGGTAAAAGAATCTAACTGTTCTATGTATTTAGAAGGATCGGTATTCGTTAAGGTAATCATTTTAGCAGAGACAAACATTAAAGGTGCACTTATAAAAGTACAAGCCACCATAGCACTAGCAATCTAAAAATACGTCAGGTCTAAAATTGTCGCAGCATGGTAAAAGAATACGCACCAAGTCCATATCCAATCCATATTGCATGGAAAATACGAATACAGTAGGAGCTGCTGGAAAAGTTCCATACAGAAATCCGTAAGTACTCCAATCGTTGGTATCAGAAGCGTTACTACCAACGTGTAATAGACTAACAGCTTCTCTTATAATTAAAGGTAAAACCAACCTAACAAAGAGGGTGTAAGCAGGAAAAAAGAAAAATTGGAAGTACTTACAATTTCACCATAATTAAAATACCAGGAACAACTAACGTAGCACCTCTCAATTTATGCACCTTTCCAACCATCCTCAGTCCTAGTAAAAATAATGCACTTGCTGAAAAAGCTGATCCTAAAGTCTAAAATTAAGTTTTTTAAATAACGATATTATTGGAACAGGTAATAAAATGAATACCTCTAAAATTCCACCCAATAAAGATGGAACTTGATGTTTGAATATTAAATTTCCTAAAATACCCAATATTGTCATCGCAATTATTGGATTCATAAAAATACTCTTTGTAACAGATATCACCATTTTAAAACGTCTTTTATGTTCGGAGTTAATTAAGTTGTCGCCGTTAATACTATCCAGTAAAGGCTCACTAAGCATTCTCTGCTTACCAATCTCCATAAAAATGAAACTAATTGGATTTAATATTGCTAAACTAATAGGAGCCATTAAGTATAAATACGAAGCATAATCTGGGTGCGTATCTTTGTATAAAGCTTCAACTGTTAATCAAAAACTTTGGTGTAATAATTAAAAAACATATATTAACTTAATCTACCTATTGGGTATCCAATAGCAAAATCGTTGCTCTGTGTGCAGAAAATGGCAAAAATACCAGCCCTCCCTAAATTTATAGGCCTACCGACTAACAGAGTTATTGTTATCACAGAAAAAAATACTAAGCCTTTTGCAATCAATATTGATAACAAGAATATCCAATTTACAGAGGATAGATCGAGTTTAGCTAAAGACATAAAAATTAGAGACGGAAGTGCGAAAGTTCCAACAAATGAATTTATTCCTTTTGATTCAGTTTCCGATATTAAATTCATT
The DNA here is from genome assembly GCA_932274525.1 of Podabrus alpinus. Lineage (NCBI taxonomy): Eukaryota > Metazoa > Arthropoda > Insecta > Coleoptera > Cantharidae > Podabrus > Podabrus alpinus. The sequence goes on from OW026454.1 coordinate 68,050,803, forward strand.
CGACCAGCCAAGTACCTAAAAAATGAGTATTTTAGTATTCTTTGGTCGGCTTAACAAGGTTGTACTGTACTCGTAAATAATAGAAACTTACCCCAGTATAATGATAACAAAGCATTCTGCCAAAGCAGGATATAAATTGTCAAAAGCAGTACTTGTAGTCATTTTGATTCAAAAGTGGTCAAAAGATTTGTAAAATAGTAAATTTCTAAAACTATTCCACCATGATAATTTTCTCTTCCTAGAACAATAACAAATTTTGTAACACAAAGCACATAGCAGCTCGAGCTTGAAAAACTGTTTTAGTTTCAATATTTAAACCGTTAGTATTTTTATTTCATATAAATATATTAATCATACATTCAAGATTTACAATTCTGTCGATCGTCGGTATTATCTGTTCTCTAATTAAAAAAGAGGTCGATAACCACTTTAAAATCGCGATAATCTCGTGAAAACCCCAGTTACAATATAAGACAGTAATATTTGTTTCTTACTATTAGAAGTGAACAAGAGCCTACAAGTTAACGTGGAATTAGAACCACGGCACAAATAATTACGAAGCGACTAAGGAATCGAACCTATAACCTTACGGTTCGAAGTCTTACACCAACTACCTACAGTGGTGATATGTCGTCACCTTACTATAACCAATTTTTCGTAGTAAGGCAGAATGCCGAACAATTGTGTTTATAACAATGGCCACAATATCCCATACTGAAGCCGAAGGCTAGCTAAACGTACATAAAGCCATTTCGAGTTATGTTCGAATTTAAAAATAAATTTCGAATGGCATTATAATGTATATATTTATGTCAAACGTTAGACAGATTTGATCAACTTGAAGAGGGTACATAAAAGCGAAACACATGTCATGTTTTTTTATACAAATAATTAGATTTTTGAATAATAGAAAGATTTGGAAAAAATATTTTTTAAAGAATTTTATGCTCTTCAATTTGGAAAAGGTCTTTTGTGTAATTGAAAATCAACAAGCTGTAGTTGGGGGGTAAAATCCCCAATTTGATCGACTCCGCCATGGGATTTTAGGGAACTTTTGACGGATTCATTAGGACATTACAATATACATGTCTGTAAAATTTCAGCTTGCCCGGACATTTTGTAACATGGACAAATTTTGAAAAATCTATTTTGCTCTTCAATTTTCATTCCAATTTTAAACGTATTTCACCTTTCTGAAAACATTTCTCTCTATGCAACAAATCCATATTGTGCCATTTTAAGGGTGGGTCGTGTTTTCGATAAGCTATTTGAGGAATTTGCCACATACAAATTTGAAAAAATTGTAATTTGAAAAGAATTTTATGTTCTTCAATTTTGGTTTAATAATAATTTTTCTTAAAAGTGTAAATAAGTCAGCTACGTATATGCGAAAAACCGTATATGGGATTTTAGGGGACATTTGGAGGTTTATTAGGACAAATTTCAACTTGCCCGGATTTCTTGTAAGCTCAAGCCAATTTTTCGCCGTCGTTGCCTGGACTAATAATAGATTATGGATTTTAACATTTAAATAAAATCTTCATAAGTTAAGAAAGTAAACTTTTTATTAAACTAAATTTTAGGTAACTCTGTCGGATATCACTGCTTCTTTCTTGAAAGTTTCAATTCTAGCATGAATATGATGCATCAGACGGCAAGGCAAACCTTTGCGTATGTTTGCACAGAAATAATAATATAAACGGAAGGGAATTCCGGGGAAGAAAAGGGAATTAAATTGATATTTCGTGATGCATAACCTCTAAACAGTGCACATCTATGTTTCCTAAAACCGCCACCTCGTGCGCCAATATCGAAAATGTAGGGTTGCACGCAATCCATAATATATCAGGAACTAGAGGAGACATGGAGACGGTATTTAGTAGGTAAGTGCGTCAACCGCAAATGAGAAGTGTTGGGTTTGAAGTCGGACGCTACGCTGCAAGAACTTGACCGTGACTGTCGTCGTCTCCCCTTAGAAGGCAATGACAGGCAAACCACCGAGGTTATCTGTCAAGAGAACCTTTCTCAAAATGAAGCGTTAGACACCTTCCTTGATTCGGAGCCCACATTAAGCAGAAGGTTCAATATATGTAAAAACTCGGTAAAAACACTTTTAAAGCACAACACATACACATGAAAAGCGACGATTCCTCAACCATGAGGAGATACGACGAGAAAGACAAAAAGGAGGTACTAAGATGAGGTTTGTAGGATTTTCAAATTCCAATGGAGATATTTGTTTTCAAAAGTTGCCGATTGTTAAAATTCTTCTTTTCCGACATTATAATTCTCTGAAATAGGTGCCTTAAATTAAAAGCCTTGGCGAGTAAATTTGTTTTTCTTCTTCTCCAGATGCCTTACGGGGTCGTGACGTTGGCGATCAAGTTGGTTTAAGCCAAGATTTAACAAAATAGATTTAATTAATGGGTTGGTCGGAAGTGGACAGGTAAATGCATCATCTTAAATACAGGATTGGAATGAATGCCTGAAATAACTTAAGAAGAATTAAAATCAGCTCCGAGGCAAATGAAAAGAAGAAATCGTTCTGACTACCAAATCACGAAGGAAATGTTGAAAAATGGGAAAACAATCGTAGAAAAAGCAATACTTGTTCTGCTGAACAGATATCTACAATAGAGGAAAATTACAATAGAGGTCATATTGATAATATACATAAACCTAGAGAATTACAAACCAATTAGTCTACTGCCATACCTCTATATGATTTTTACAAAAAGAATAACGAACCGCTTGGTGAATATGTCGGACTTCCAAAATGCATCCCTGCACGTAAAAATAAATGACGATACAAAAACAAATAAAATTTCGATAAAAAAGGAGTTCGTTGAAGAGATATATCTCCAAAATTGTCCCGCTCACACTTGGAAGACGCGTGTAAAAAACTTCCATGGAAGAATAGTGGTATAAGGTTGCTGATGATATTGTCATATCTCAAAACGCGGATGGACTGAGACAGATGCTTTAGCATCTGAATTTAGCTTGAAAAAAATTATAACCAACGAAGAAATACATATATCTATGTATACTTATAGTGAAAATAACGTAATCGAAAATGTCTCCGGATGGGCAGCAGTCAGTAAATTAGAATACATTTTGATAAAACCCAGTACAGCTATAAACTTCCAATGCAAGATACGTATATAAAGCGTGAGAGACAAAATATGGAACAAGGAGATTATCCTGAGAACAAGAGTGACCGACGTGATGGAACGGATGGCGTAACTGAAGTAGCGGTGGGTAGGTAATGTGCCACACCCAGACGGAAATAGAACCCAAGAGACTCGTAGGAAGACCAAAAATAAGATAGAAAGACGACTTGAAGAAGACGCTGGGTAGAAAGTGGCTACAAGCGGTTCAAAACAAAGAAGGATAGAGAAGATTGGGAGAGGCCTATGTCCAGGACAAACACGGACTGATGAAGAATAAGATTGGGTCGGTTTTCTCTTGCCTTCCCTATAGATCAATCTGTCAACAAGTCGATCTTGAATTTAAGTCATGGTAGTGTGAATGGAACTGAAGTTACGCGTTCTATAGCCTGCCGATTTACGTTTATTGTTGCACTACTGATCCTGGTTAATACAGGTACTTTGGTCGATTTTCAATTAATTATGGTACAATTCGTTTAAAACACTGGAGAAGAGACAGTGGGGTGACCGACGGGTAATTAAAAAAATAACGAATTATGAAAAAAAGATTCCTGGTTAGTGCTTTGAATATCTCGACGCAAATCCTATCTAATATCTCGTGGTTCTTGAGATAACAAGAGTTAAAATTAAAAGAGCCTTTATATCAGTATAGCACGATTTTATTACATACTTTTTTATATTCATTATCAGTTAATATTAATTAATGACTCATTACTTAATTTTAATAAGTTGAGACGTGTAGAGATAAGGTATTATCTATTGTAACTTTGTAAATCGGTCAATTCGTGAAGTGGACACTTCGTAACCTTCTTAACGTCGGGAAGTGATCACTTTCTGACTTGTGATTACTTCCCAACCACAGGAAGGCTTGAAAAGTGACCACTTCCCGAGCTAAAAATTTGAATTTAGGTTATATTTAAAACGATAATCACAACACTGTCGATTGTACGCATTTAATAATATTTTACATGCTAACACGAGTCAACACTATTTTTGTAATATTTGAACTATTTTACGGTAAGTTCTTTAAGCCTGGAGTTAAATAATGGTCTCCGTTGTCGTAGATTTACTTTAGACTTCTACTTTGGAAGTATTTCCGAATTATTAAGGAATTAATTCATGGTTTACGTAATTAACTTTATAAAAATCTATTTTTCTTTTGGTGTTTGTATAAACAAATGAAGAGATTATTTTAATTTTTTGTACAAATTTGGAAGTAAATTTCCTATAAGCACAATACTGGGGTTTAGCTGCAGCGCTAACTGTAAAAAACTGTAACCAATGATAATTAATAGAAATTTTACCGCTGGCAAAAAAACTGAACATTTTGTATTATATTTATTTCTGTTACTTGACATTTTTAAACATCGATCTTATATTTACTAGATAGGACATAATCATAAATACTTGAAGTAAGTTGTTTTGAAGCACACATGTAGGAAGATATTTAGAGAATGTCTTCCTTTTACGTAGCCCCTGGAATGACTAACTTAATTTACACGTTGTTTCATGTAAGAATTTCAGACTACCATCCCAGATTGGGTTGGTGCCTATGAAGGTTCTCCCCTCCCCTGCACTGAAAAAAAAGTCGAGCATCTTACTAAAAGCATCCAAATAACCGCTAGACAAGCAACACCTGGAAAGAGAGCAGATTACAAACATGAAAAGACTCCAATTGTGGTTAGGAAGGAGATGGCAGAAAAACAAAAACTGAGGAAAGATGGCAAATTATAAGAAAACATGCAGACAAACAGCAGCTACCACAGAAATAAAAGAATTACTACACCAATTAAAGCATAATGCCATCCAAAACTATCTGGAACTGTCAGCGACAGAATCAACGGATTATTCTCTCTGGACAGCCACCAGGAAACTGCAACAACAGCATAATCTACCACTTTGTTAATGTGTACTAACCCGTACCCAGGCAAGTGTCTGTTGCCCAGGAGAAAACGTTGTTCGAATTTTTGCATCTTCCAAATTAGATTAGGCAATCGATATTATTTAAAAAAAAAGTAGCGCACTGGCTACCCAGTTCTTAGACCTCTATACACACAGAGTATTTCCAACACGATTTGAAACGCTCTGTATGATTTTGAATTATGCGGACGGACAGACGGACACGGAGCCAGATCATAAGGCTTCTTGCTATACTTTGTATAGAAGCCTAAAAAATGAGGGAAGGGAAACAATTATTACTAATACCAATTCCACAAAAAAATCACCAGGACTAGATCTTATTACTGCCGTCATAAGTAAGAAGGCAGTAAGTCAATTTTTTTAGAAATTGAGTTTTTTATATTTTTGAAATCAGCGTAAAAAACCGCATCTATATCTATATAAAACTCAATTTCTAAAAAAAATTGACTTACTGCCTTCTTACTTATGACGGCAGATTACGGGTCTGATTTTAAAGCAATGGTCGCTCGAAGGAGTAAAACTGCCGATATAATGCGATTACTTGGGATTAAGTTACTTTTCCAACCAATGGAAGGAGCCACTCGTTATTCTTATAGCAAATCCAGACAAAAATACAGATAAATCGAACTTATATAAGCCGATCAGCTTACTTCCCATTATGTCAAAAGTTTTTGAGAAATTATTTCGAAAGGGGGTTAAAACCGATTCTCCTACGCAAAAATCTTGTTCCAGATCATCAGTTTGGATTCGGACAGCATCACTCAACCAATGAGCAAGTTCATCGAGTGGTAAACATAATAAGTACAGATCTGGAAGAAAAAAGATCCTGCAGTGCAGCTTTTATGATCAGACAAATAGAAGAAATTACGACCCTAAACCCCAGGGTCGTGTGCTTGGAGCTATGCTGTATTTCCTATACACGGCTAAATCTACAGTAGCCACCAATAGAAGCAGAACATAGATGCCGCATTAAGGCTAATGAAATTAAGTCGGCACACGTCAAATTTACGCCAGTCACTCGACATAATAAACCGTTAATTTAAACTGAAATGCCAAGTACTTAGGAATTCACCTGGATCGGAGCCTTACTTGGAAAAAACACATATGGGTCAAACGATTACAACTGAGAATGGGGTACCGACAAAAAAAATTTAATAGTGTTTTTTTAAGGTAAATACTAATAATAATAATAATATGTTTATTTAGCAAAATGCTATTTTAAGTTTACACAAAAACAAATACAAGAGACGGTAATCAGCTTAAGCGGTTAAGTGCATTGCTGCTAAAGCTGAATGCCCGGTTCGACTCCGGGCTCAGTAAAATCTTTATTCTGACCGTCTCCCCTCGGAAGGCAATGGCAAACCACCGAGGTGTAATATGCCAAGAATAGCCTCTCTGGAGATGAAGTGTATACACTTCCCGCGGTTCGGAGCCCGCGTTAAATAAGTAGGTCCCCTAATGTGTGTGTTAGTACTACAAATGCACAACACATACATAGGAGAGAGGTCGCCAACATCCGTTAACGGATAGGCACCTGAAGAAGAAGAAATACATCAATTTTACAATATAACTGATTCCCTGATATGGGAAGCCAACTTATTCTTAAAAGAACTGTAATTTTGACATTCTCTCATTTCCTCCGGCAAACTATTATACAATATAACACCCTTACAAAAAAAAAGAATTTCCCAATCTATTTGAAGATGGAGTATCAACATAATAACTATTAACTTGTCTAGTATTATACGAGTGTTTCTCATTTACAAATCTTAATTTATTCTTCGTTGTAATTAAATAATAGAATTCAAATAAATTTGAATTTATTCAATCTGTGACGTCATATCACACATTACGTAGTAAATTTTCCGTGTAAAGCGCCATTGGTATACGCACGACTTGGCATGAATGGTGCTTTGTACGGAAAATTTACTAACCAATGTGTGAGATGACGTCACAGATTGCATAAATAATTCAAATTTATTGGATTTTTATTATTTTATTACATCTAAATGATTCGCTTTTAGAAAAATCTAACCACGTTACATGGCAAAGGACATCCTAAGGATCGTATTTACGTAAAAAACACTACGAAATATTTTCTGTCGGTACCCCATTAAGCTCAGAAAGATCTACTGACTCCTTTGATGTAAAAGCTCACAGCTTACACTAAAAAATAACCTGCCCGTCTGAAAAGCGTTACTTAAACCTATCCGGGCATTCAGAATGCAGCTGTGGGGAACGGCTTCAAACTCTAACATCGAGATCCTGCAAAGATTTCACTCAAAAGAACTGGAAATAGTTTTAAAGCTCAAGAACCCTAATCTGCGCGAGGATGAGCTAAGAGGGCGAAATATATACCTACATATACTTCTGCGTCGATTTTTAGGGTTCTTGAGCTTTGAAACTATTTCTGTGTATAATAGTGAATGTCCCATGGTACGTTCCCAATGCGATTATAAAATGTGACATGTGCGTATGCTCCGGGAAAGAAGAAGTCTAAAAATTTAGTGAAAAATATTTCGAACGCTTCGAAATACATCCCAATCAGCACAGCAGTGACAGAAATACTAAAGAGGTTCAAACTCGCTTATCTCCGTGCTAAGTTATAATAATTTGTAATTAGTAATTGTGCTGAGAGCTGTATTGAGCTAATCTTAGAAGGTATACGCCAAAAAGCTTAACCTTATAAGAAAATAGACAATAATATAAAATTTGTTGAATGTCCATATGGGATAGATTGTAAATGTAAATAGAAGTTAAAAAATGAATTGATGTTTTGAAATATCATATCGACTCCTAATACTATGCAACCTGTTTTGCAATCTAACTAAAACAACTTTTTACTTGTTTGCTTCAAAACAAATGCATGTATGACCTATCTAGCAAATAAAAGATCGATGGTTTTACACCAAACATTTAATTAAATTATTATTTGTAAGCAAAGTTTTTTTATCTGTTAAAATTCCCTAGATTTTAATTAAAAAAATATTTTCAAGTTATAAGCTAGGGTGGGTCAATTGCCCCACCTTGCCCGCCTCATATGGACGCCCATGATATTGCCCTTTTAACAATGCACCGCTGAAGACCTCGTTCTTGAAAAGGTGATGACAAATTTTAGGTTAAATAAATCCGGCGTAAAGTATAGAGATATTATAATATAGTTATTGATTTTTTATAAACAACTATAAAATAATTATTATCACAAAAATGTGACCTTTGAATTAATTAATATTTGCAATTTAGATAATAAAATCTAATAGGTAGCTAAAAGAGAATTATAAATATCATCGTACTTAAAAATTACCAGTTTTGGTGATAATAAAGAGTTGAATTTGTTTATAATAAATAATTTATACAAATATAAATACGCTACTTTGAATCACATATTGCGTTCACTAATTTTCACAGCTGATGAAAAACACTCACGTACTACAGTATGTTATTGATTACTGCGGAGTAGAATACTGAAAGTCATTCGGTGACAGAATTAGTTCACAAGTTAAGCTACTCAGCTGTAGGTGTCGCAGTAGTATCAATATTTCAAAATTTAATAAATTGGAAAATTGTGAAATTAAAAAAAAATTCAAATTGTAACAGAAAGTATTTAAAAATAGTCATATTTTATCATAGAAATTTTGGAAAATATTTTCATATCTGTAATTCTGTACGATTTTATTTTTTTCAAAATTTTGAAATATTTTAAAATTCTTCATTGCGACTGCATAGTTATAAAAAATAGTTACAAAAAAAAACAACTATAAAATATTATGACTTATTTAATCTCTTGAATTTTTTTTTATTTCTTTAAATTTTATCGTTGAAATCTGAATTATTTTATTGCACTGGGCGTTGTTAACCCTTACAAGGAACCATAATTAATATTAAAATTATTATTAATAAAGAATTTGGTGTAAAAGTTGTATAATTATAGAAGATTGGTGCCATAGAGGCGGCTGCATGGTGAGTCCCATTTGTTAGTGGTCTGTCTCGGTGGGTGGTAAAAAGTCTGCCTGTTAACAATCTTTTGTTTTACCAAACACGCGGATTGCTACTAACCATCTACACTACAGAAAAAATTTAATTTCAATTAATAACTTTTTTGTTTGCTATAAATAATAAAACTGGTGAGTAGCAAACCAAACTAATAATTTGTGGTCAGTTTATGTCGCTCGGCGCTTACCATTTTTAAAATACCACTATATAGAAATAAAAAGTTAACCTCGATAATGAAAAAATTACCGATCATTATCTTCCACAATAGCTAAGCCAGAAAATTAAATTTATACTTTTAATCAAACATTAGAATAGAAAAAATTGGATGGGTTCGAGTAACTATTATATAACCATTTTTGGGTTTGGAAAATCACTTTCGGATAACATTTTTGCAAGTGGGTCATCTTTTGTCGATAACCATTAACAACTTTGATAGGAAATAAACCGTTTGGCAAGGTCCGGGAGAATGCATATTACGCATTAATTTATTTAATCATAAGACGCCGGAGTTGGGAAGTATCACCTTTTGACCCTTGTTGGAGATAGAAGCTCACGACGTCAACTTGGTGGGTCCGACAATACAATTACCGGAATAATATTCTACAAAGCCGCTGTAAATTTTCTTAATTGGTTTGGCAATATTTTTTTAAAGCTATTGCAATTAATAAAAACTCGTAATTACTTAGCTTTCAGTTCGTAATAAAATCAATTGACTTTTTTAAGAATGGAAAAAAGTGAAGTTTAGTTATAAATTGCGCTTTGATATATTATATAATTTATTGATATAATTATTTTATAAAAATTAATTGTTTATAGATACAGAGTGCTCCTTAAATATAAGGATATTCATTATAATCTATATATATTATATAAATGGATGTATGTATTGCTGTGTACCCTCGGAGCTTTACTAGGGCTGCACGTTTTAATATTAATGTCTTGTACGGGTGTACGTAAATGTACCCCGTCAATAGAAATGTGTATGCAAAATTTTATTGTTAAATGCAAATAAAAGAAATTTATACCTCGGCTTAACAATTTCGGTGAGCACAGACCTACCTTTTCTCACGTTGGGTTCCTTCCTTGACCAAATCGTAATACTGAAATAAAATGTCGTGGTCCTCGGAATGATTACAAAATTATGCTCCGTTTTATAATGCAATGGTAAATTTTATTATATAAAATGTAATTATTTCTAAATAAATCGTGAACATCAATTAAATAAATCCTTAATATTACCCCAAAACTATAAATGCTAAGTCGAAGTTACGCGGTAGAAATTTTTATAAGTCCGCACTAATTTTTGTTAAAATGAAAATTGTTTGGCTTTACCTTTAACAATCTGGTTCTTTTCTGGTTACCAAGATGAATGACCATGAAACCCAGTATCAATTTCTTATCGATGGTGTACAGTCGCATAAATACGAATGGATGCCTTTTCCAACACGTGTAAATTCGTTTATCGTTATTTGTGAAAATATCCTCGATCATTCAATATTTTTGATCCAAAACACTTGTAACACACGTAAGTTAAATTTACTTTTTAAATTTTATACCTTTTATTCGGTTTGAATCACACTTTTTACTAATAAATTATTTTCTTGTAGGACGCTTAAATTTCACCACGCCATTCATCGAATTAATTCAACAACAACCCTCTTTCCATTGTTTTACCATCGTTACCTGTGTTTTTCAAGGCAAATGTGATTTTTTCCATTGATCGAAAATAAAATCAATTTATTTGACGTTACTATTGACGTGGTGGTCAGTTTCGGACATCGCAGTATGTTCCCTATAGACTCCTAAACCGTTTGACCGATCGGAACCAAATTTGGCACAGTTATTATGTAGGTCCCTGGGCATGTTTTTGTATTGAAATAGTGCAAAAATTCGCAAAGGAAAGGAAAGTTGATTTTGAGTAGCCTGCCTTCCTTTAAGGAATCTCGATAATCCATTCATGCGCGTCCCTATGGGACGCGCATGAATGGATTATCGAGATTCCTTAAAGGAAGGCAGGCTACTTAAAATCAACTTTAAAAATAATAATGAATGCTGTCAAGCTGTCAACCGATCGACAAGGCAAATACGCGTGCACGTGATTTACGTTTCTATTTGACCAATCTTAACCAAATTTGGTGTGTAGAAGTTATTTACACCGCTACGAAAAACATAGGCTAATTTAGTACCTTGGAGTGAGGCCGAAGGCCGAACAACCACATCCGACACGGTCTGGATGTCTAAAGGCGCCGGTAGGCCGACTGTGCCAGCTAGTACCTAATAAGTATATGGAGGTAGGTACTATAAAACATACAGAAACATCTTCTTTTACATTAACGACGTTTATTTCATTATCTTTCCTACTTGAGGATTCTCTTTTACGTTGTCATTAATATTAAGGACTATGAATTATAATTATGCAAACATTCTAATTAAGTATAATATAGCATTTAACGTAAACTTTCAACATATTGCATTCGAGTTTTTAACCACAAATTACTTCTAAAGCTTAGAACAATAATTAATTTAATGTTCCAAAGGCAGACATCAATAACAAAAAAAAATGAAAAATAATAATTAATTTGAAAATTGAGCAGATGAAAATGACTTTATAATTTGATAATGAAGCAGGCAAGAGGCACCACTTTCATATTGATTTTAAAATGAACTTAACGGTAAAACTTAAGTCATAAAAAATTATATGGTAAAAATTATAAAAAGTAAGTAAATAGCAACGTTCTATAATAACTAATTAAGTTACTGTTCAATTATAGAAATCGTCCCTTGTTGAATATACAAAAACAAAAGTTCTAGAAACGAAGTGTACCTATAGGTATGCATTACTACCTGGTATTTAGAGAATAACGAAATAATTTTTTTGAATAATTAAGTAATTTTGTAATAAAATAATAATAATTGTTAATAATTATGGTATGCAATGATAGTAGTGATTTAAATTTAATGGGACGAGATTTTTATAAACGTTATGGAATTTTATAATTATATCGCTTAGTCTTAGAGGTAAGCTGTGTGTTTATCAAATTTTAAATTAAATAATTTAAAGTTAATTAAACAAAATATTATTTCTAATGTACGTACAATTATAGGGTCCCAGGTTACAGCTATTAATTCCAAATTTGTTGTTAAATGTAGACATTTTCGCATGCAAAGAAAATTGTGGATTGGTGGTCATAAGAAAAAGTAGAAAAAGATTTTTTTAGAATTCATCTGTCTTAGAATCCGTCTTAAGAGTGATCTTATCTAATTACGTGTGCTTTCCATATTTTCATAAATAAATGTTATAAAATAATTTGATATTATGTTCTTCTAAACATTGCATCCAAGCTGACGATTATTTAGATTTGTCAAAGTTTAGGATAGAAAAAAATTGGTATTTTACAATTAGGGCTTTCAACAAGTTATAAATCAATTCATTGATTATTATTAACAAAACGTGTCGAAACAAAATTTTTTGTTTTGTCTTCAGAACTTATTGAATATTTTGCTCCTTTTCTTTCTTCTTCTCCTTCTTCAACTTTTTATGGCGCTAATACTTTTAATCTTCAAAACTAATCTAATATACAACGCTTTACATTGTATGCACACTGATCGAGCAAACCGTTTTGAGATAAAATATTTTGTTTTATCTTAAAAAATGATAGAATAAAATGTTTTGAAACAAACTGTTTTATTTTGTCTTCAGAAGTTATTGAATATTCTTCTAATTTATTAACTTGCACACTGATAGAGCAAAAGGTTTTGAGATAAAACATTTTGTTTTATCTAAAAACATGATAGACCAAAACGTTTTAAAACAAAATTTTTTGTTTCGTCTTCAAAACTTATTGAATATTCTTCTCCTTTATTAACTTCTTCAATTTTTTTATGGCGCTAATACTTTTAATCTTCAAAACTGAACTAATCTACAACGCTTTATGTTGCATGCACACTGATAGAGCAAAACGTTTTGAGAAAAAACATTTTGTTTTATCTAAAAACATGATAGACCAAAACGTTTCGAAACAAAATGTTTTGTTTTGTCTTAAAGCGTTTTATCTTGTCTTGAAACGATTTGTCTTGTCTTAAAACTTTGTTTTTCCCCTTGAAACGGCAAGACAAAACGTTTCAAGACAAAGGAAAAACGCTTTAAGACAAAACAAAACAGTTTGTTTCGGAACGTTTTGTTCTATCATGTTTTTTAGATGAAACAAAATGTCTTTAACGGTGTTAAACAAGATGTTTTGTTTTGTCTTGAAGCATTTTCTCTTGTCTTAAAATGGTTTTTTTTCGCCTTGAAGCGTTTTGCTTCATCTGAAAACAAACCGATTAAAACATTTTAAGACAAAACAAAACATTTTGTTCTATCATATTTTTAGATGAAATAAATTGCTTTTTAATGCGACAAAACATTTTAAATTATCTAAAAACATGATAGAACAAAACAAAATGCTGTTTTGTCTTAAAACGTTTTGCTCTAACAATGTTCATGCAGCTTTACAGTAGACGAACATGAGTAACAGTGAGACATTCAAAATATTTTCTATTCTACTTTGCTCTGACAAATAGCACTTTAGAATAATATATTTAACCTTTAAAGGTACCCTTCTATCTAATTTTTATGTACCCGTAGTGGAAGTTTTAGCAGTTATGAGGTGCCATTGGTTTTCGAAAGCAAAAGTAATTTCCTGAAGTGATTTTGAAGGGTTTGGTGCATAATTTGTATATTTGGTCTAAGATAACTGTATTCGCATTTTTAAATTAACATTGAGATTAGCGTATTTTTTACTTCTGAAAATTTTGGCGATATGGGTAAAAGCGAGACATTTAAAATGGTTAACAGTAAGACGTTCTATTTTTTATTACTATTTTTTCAAGTTCTGTTTGGTGTAAGAAAAGTTTCTATTTACCAGGATTTTTTCTGAAACATTTTGTAATGAAAAATGAATAGCAGTAGAAACAATTCTCAACAAGCAAAGTACAAGATAGGTGTCAAAAGCATTTGATTAGTTTTCTTTTCGATATACAGAGGTATTATATTCAATAAAAACTTGAACTTACCACCTAAGCACAATATTGTATCTACATCTTTAGGTAAATAAATACTAAAAACTGTTTCATTCATCCCAAAAATTACTGTCTTTGTGCTACATGTAGGGAACCCGGGGCAGAATGAGGGTGGCTAACGAAGAAGTCAAGATTATATCAACAATAAAAGAAAAATAACAAAAATATTCTATTCTATCCTTCATTTATTATATTTGGCACATAATTATTTAAATTAGAATAACAAAATCAATAATTTTGTATGAAAAATAAATCTTTAAATAAAGCTTGCTCACATCCCGTTTCGCCCCGCACTCGGGGTAAAATGGGGCATGAGATCAGTGCTTAAATATTAGAATAAAAATATTAGTCTTGTTGCTTACAAAACTCGCAAACCAGCACGGAATCGTCATCGTCGCTGGCAAAATCTGCACAAGACATATGAGCCCATTTTTTGCATTCGACATATTATGTACACCAACCCTCAATCGACTTTGAGTAAACAAAGTCATACCAAGTCATACTTACATCTTCTCCTTCCGAGTCTTCGTCCCTTTGTTTTAATTTTTTACTAGACTTTTTTTTTCCATTTTCCTTTACCTTTGCCTTTAATGTTCATCTTTATTTTTACTCACAATTCTATCATTTTTATTGGTATCTTTTAATTTCAGTCTTCTCATTTTCTCTAATTTTGCTTTTTCAATCTTTTCTACGGCTTGTTCTAATTCAGCTTTATAAGGAGATTTCGTTAAAATTGCAGTTTTTCCTTTTTTTCTAGTAATTCTTTTTTATCCTGATTTCACTCTTGGTGCAGCTATTATATCTTGGGGAGTGCAAAGTTTATACTCTTTCTACTTTTCTTCTTTTTGTTTCTACTCTTTTAGGACTATAAGGCATCCACCAGCAACTGGGGTGGGCAGCTGTACAAGTATCGGACAAATCTTTAGTAGTTAAGTTTGTGATATCTTGGAGAGCTGTAGCCTCGATGTGATCCAATAGATATGGAGACGTTTCATCAGGATTATGGTCTTATCTTGAAATCTTTCTTTTCAGGAATTTGAAAGACTGCTTGGTTTGATAAGCTCCAGGAATCATTTTCTGGTGTAATTTGCAATTCAATGTTTGTCGTGAAAGAAGGCAACAAATCTGCGTCTGTAAAAATATTGGGCTTTACTGGCCAAATAATTTCGAATCGGTTTATAGCAATTAGCATACTTGCAGCACTTAAAAAAGCTTGTCTAAACAATTTCTAGATTTCGAAAAGCGTTATCATTTTTCTTGGGTTTGATCTTAGTCATTTTCTAGCTTCATTATCATAATAGAAACTCAAACGTTTCATGAAGGCTGTATGCGATGGGAACAATGCGGGGGGAAGCATAGTAGTATAACGCCGTTGGTTCGATCCCAATCAATGACTCTCAGATTTTTCATATGGAATGCATGCCCATCGCATAGTAGCATAACCGGGTTTTCTTTTGTTAGTTTAGAAAACTCAATTCAATTCAAAACAAAACTCAAATAAAAAACTCAATAACTTCAAATTCCTTTTGTTTCCTCTTACGTGGAAATATGAGCATTGGTGGCATATACACTCCACCAGCTGTAAAACAAATCTCAGCAGTTTTTCTTGTGCCTCTCTCTGCTGAAGTTATAGCTCTGACTTGTCGTTGTCCTTTAGCTGCAATTACTTTTGACAATTGTGAGGGATTTTCGGGGACGCCTGCTTCATCACAGTTGAAGATTCTGTCTGAAGACATATGGTGCTCATCAAGGACTTCAGTCAGCAAACCAAACAAATGTGAGACTGAAACTTTGTTGAACTTCATTGCTCAAGCTTCTGATGTAGCTTTTGGTCGTCTAATGCTCAGTTCCGGATGGCGTTTCATAAAATTTGCTGACCAGTCTTCTCCTGCTATCGCCAAATCTTTGTTAAATGCATGGGCACTGTTATTTTTTTCAGCTAAAGATTTCCTTGTATTTTAAGCTGTTCATTAGTATAAAAAATATGAATAATATTTATGTCTACACCTGAGAAATTAAATAAAGTTGACTAAAGTAAAATTTCAGTTATAGAGGTTCGGTACTAAAAATAAATATTGTCTTCTATTTCGTCATTACCTGTTGAATGAAATACAACTTCGTATATAAATTAAATAAGGTATGCAATATGCTATCTAATTATGCCAAAGGTGTGGGCTTGTAACATTCAAACAACGAGCAAACCGCGGTGTGACAACCATACCCGGTCTCCCTGGGATAGTAAATATTAAATTGTAAATAGAATTTTTCTCCATTTTCAGATTTAATCAAAACATATAATATGTACATACATTATCTAAGTATAAAATAAAATTTAAAAAATGCTGTGTACAGGGCCGGCCACTACAGCTCAGCTCGCACGCAGAAAAAATTTAAATTTTCCCTAAATAAGATTAAAATTTGAATATCTTCTGTAAGAACCTAAAAAGCTATTTCAATAATGTATGTAGATCTTAGGTTTTCAGCTTCTTATGTTTTCAGTTTCTGTAGTGATTATATTCTGTAATAATACGGTACAAATGAAAGGCATTGACCTAAAAATAGGTCGAAAAATTTTGTGATCAATGCCGCTGATGGGCTCCTGTAACATCGGCAGATCTGATGTCGTTAATAGTGGTATTTATAAGTTTATCTGTGTGTCTGTAACGTTAATCTGTGCGGTTTTCAAGTCGCACAAACAAGGTAATCACGTATCAGTGCGGCCTTCAGGCCGCACAACCTAGGTAATCAAGTCATTAACCACAGCAGTAGTTTGGTATGATCGCTATATGAGTTACAAAATGGAAATTACTGGTACGAATGGCGGACTTCACGGAATTCCTTAGCTAGGCTCTCCGGTGAACATCAACACGCTGTGAATTTCAGTCTGGCAAATTGACAAAACATCAAGATCAAATAAGAAGAGAATAGGACCAATTATAATATAATATCCTAAATTTATCTGTGCAGCTGTAACGCTACACCACATAACCCAGGCAATCGCGAATCACTGCGGCCTTGAGACGAAAGTTGCACTCGCATAACTACATCAATCATGCACGTATGTCTATCTAATCGACTGTTATTATGTTATTAATAACTGATAAAAAATATTTACAAGTTAAGTGTTGATATTCAAAATTGTTTGCATTTTAGGGAAAACATTCCTTCGATTAATTTGATAGGTCGATTAAATTGAGTATTTCTGCTTGCACGAGTTGCTACATACCTTAGATTATGTTAAAAAAATCAGTAGTTTTGCGAGTTTAAGTTTTGACAAATTGGGCTAACTGGGCTAATACGAAATAACTGGGCTAATACGATAGTTATACGAATTCTGACGGCACAATCGAATTGACACATCAAAATACATTAGATTACGTTTAAAACCCAGACCTGTTAATTTTGGAAACTCAGTTAATACGACATGTGAAGCATTTCTGCATGCGAGAGTCAAAATGTCTAATAATTAGTTATTAAAAACTGCATTAATAATGTATATATTATTTCCAATTAGATATTTATCAGAAGCAATATATTATATATTATCAACCTATAGTTGCTTTCAATTTAAATGACATCATCTGAGAAATTCCGTACTGAAATTTTTGTAATTGGTTAATTATATACAAAAGCGTGACATTTTCATAAATTGATATCTACTATCGTAATAATTTTTGAAATTTGTTCATAATTAAATTTTGCACTGAGTAATTCTTATTTTTATAACAGAATTATTAAAATGTGCTAATTTATTAACTTCATGGTCAGAATTATGACAAAATAATTTTGACGTTTAAAAATTTAATTTTTTCAACATTTGTCTATGTAAATCGTGTGTTTAGTTACGCACCATAATTCATAGGTAATTCTAATTGAAAGCAATTATTTTTTTAATTAGTACATCCATACTTTATTTGTTATCATATCACTTTTATATTTTTCATGGCATTTGATAAACCCATATGGGGGAGTGGGGCAAGACAAATTTGAAATATATTTTGAATAATAACACTTCCATGATAAAATTTTATACTTTAATAAATTAACGTTTAATTAATAATATTAGAATTTGACAATAAATGAAATTTTCAAATCAAGGATCAATCCCTCTTTGAATATTTTTTGCAACAGCTCACTTAAACCTAGGTCATCATGAGCACGCAAATTTAACGTGTAAAAATCTAAATAGCGTGCGGCTGCAAATACAAAATAAGATGATCTCAGCTTGGATCAGCTTGGAAAAAGAAATCAAGAGACGTGCTGCAATGGCACGTGGAGCCATGGCTAAGTTAAAGAAGATATGGATCGACAAACAAATCACCACAAACACCAAGATTCATCTGGTTAAGTCCCTGATCTTCTCCATTTTCCTATATGGCGTCGAGTCATGGACCATCAAGATGGCGGATAGACGCCGCATTGACGCTTTCAAGATGTGATGCTGGAGACGTATGCTACTAATTCCATGGACAGGGAAAAGAACGAACGTGTCGATATTGAAGGAAATGAAAATAAAGGACAGACTATCGACCATATGCCGACGACGCATCCTTCAATATTTTGGACACGTGATACGCAGAGACGGGGCAAACCTAGAAAAGCTGGTGGCCCAGGGAAAGGTAGAGGGCAAGAGACCAAGGGGTAGTACACCCAACAGATGGATTGACCAAGTAAAACAAATAACAAGGCGACCCCTACAGACAACAATAAGGAATTGCGAGTGAGCTTTTCGGATCACGATTCCTCAGTCATGAGGATGCGACTAGAGAGAGAGAGAGAGAGCCTTCTTAGGAAAATGTGTTGAAATTTCTTGATATTCAAATTGTTTGATTAAATCACCAGGTCACAAAAATAGCTGAACTTCTGGATTTCGATCAACACCGCGGCGGCGGTGGGGGGGGGGAGGTTATAGAAAATCTCATAAACTGTTAAACCTAAGGTTTTAGGCGGTTATTCTGTAGATTAATCCTGTAATCCGTCCTTCATTAAAGGATCCTTTAAAAATAGGTAAATTACGGTTTACGATGTAAACAATTGAATTACAAACGATATTTTAAGTGGAAACCAAACTTCACCTAATTTTAAAGAATCCTTTAATACAGGACGAGTTACAGAATAACCAGGTTATATTCGGTTTTTGAAATAACTTTTTCATATAAAAAAGTTAATTTTACATCATTTAAAAATTTTTATTTATGATAAATATGAGGAGTGGGGTTAAAAATTTCCAAAATAGTAATTCTTATGTAAGGTAAGAAGGTTTCAAAAATCTTACGTACATGGGGGAGGGAAGGCAAAAAATTTAAATACTCGTCCTTACGTAATTATAATGGACACTCTCTAAATGTTAATTTGTTTATTTTAATTTTAATTGGATAATTTTCGTGTACCTACTGTTATTATCTTCACAATACTTGACGCTGTGACATCATAAAGACTATGAAGAATTCTTAAGCATTGGCTACCGGAGCTCTGCCATCACTTTAAAATTAATTTAAGCCTATAAAGAGTGAACTAACTTAACTTTCTATTTGAGTCACATATTTTATAATTATTGTTCAGGCTTAATTACACCTTTTCTTCAGGTTAATTAAAAGTAAAATTCCACTTTTTACGGAGCAAATAATTTTAATTAAATAATTAAACTAGGTATATGTTTTACAGAGTGTTTCAATTTATTGCAACATTGGACCCCAATAAAGATTTCGTTATTAACACTGTGTTAAAAACATATAATAAAGGTACATTATTTATTGCTTTGTTTAAACATATTTTATAAATTTATCAGGGTATAAACCATTGTTGTGCGGGTTACGGTGCTGAAGCAAGCATTGGATTTGGTCTCTGTCATACCAAATTTTTTACAATATTCGGAAAAAAAGTGATATTATTTTATTGTTCTGCATCACCACCTTGCGTTCCCATAATGCATATTATAAAAATTTCAATAAAATTACCAAATTTCAGCAGTATAAGACAAAGTATGACTATTTTATTTTAAGATCCGTTATATTTTTTGCACACAAAAAAATAACGTTAGATTAATCACACATCACGCAAAGAGAACAACTTTCTTATGGTACACAAAGGGCACATAAAATTAAAAAATATTAGAAAGCCTTCTAAAATTATTTGTATAATTATGAATCCATTTCATATCTTCAATATGTTATTAAAAATCATGAACGATCTTTATAACCGTCAATTTAAAATGGCAACTTTTACGTTTAAGATCCTAGATGAGACAAGTGAGCATTGTTTAGCCTAAAGGACTATAATGCAAATAAGACAGGAAATTAAATTTTTTAAATTATATATTCTTGCATTTTCAACTTTTTTTATATCTAAATTATCACTGATTTTACATTCTGAAATCAAACGTAAAATCTTTATTGGGTAAAATTTATAGTCAAGGTGTAAGAGGGTTGTCAATTATCTTTAATGACTTCTGTGACCTCAGGTTATATAGAATCGAATGGATTAGACACGAATTGTGTAATTTGTACATCACCAAATGTTGGTTTTAGTGATGAATATGTTACCTGAAATATATTGGTAGGAAGTAGATTAACATTTTAATTACTTTTTCCAAAAGAGATTATTTTCGCACCAAACCAGAGATTTCTTAATCTTTTCGAAATGTTTATTTTAATAACGTTAATTTATTAATATATTTTTTATTTTTAAGGGGTATCATTATGGTTTTAAATAATATACATTTGCGAGGTAATTTATTAAGATGGAATTCGATGGTTGTAGTTTTAAAAAATATTATCTCATTTAGGAGGTTTTACGAGTAGAATATATTTTGAGCAGATGTATCAATATTAAAGTTCCTAAGACCCCCCAGATTGAAATATGTTCATAGCCATAACCTGTGATTATCACGGGCCCAGCCTCCCTGAATCCGTGAGCACCTTGTTAGCGAAATCATCACTTGCCAAGACGCTATACCAACATTATTATACCAATATCCTCGGGCCATCATACGCTCTGCTTGGTTGCAGTGTTGTCTTTCGATACCTGTTTAATAATTACTAAAAATTATTCCATTCAGTATTTTATTACATTATTATGCCGGGGTTAGGTATTGTTTTTAATATAATAAGCACTGTTGTATAGCCACACACAGCTAAATCACAGATTCGTGTTTTTCGATCAAATAAGTCATAAATTCGGATTTCTGCTTTTATTTCGCTTTAACTAAATTAAATTTTATGAATTTTATATATTAATTAAGCGTTTTCTAAAAACCAAACAAGATGCTATCGCAACATATAATTTTTAAAACTAACATAAAAAACTTGATTTATGATCAAATTACACCGTCTAAAATTTACCGTTTTGCACGAAGATTTAAACAAAATAATAACGCTATAGAGATATCAATAGACATAACACGAGCGACGTCATCTACTTGATGTGATCACACTTTCTGAAAAACAAAAATTAAAATTTTGTCTGAAGACGAAAATAATTTTAATTTATACCAATACTGTTTACGGTGGGACAGGTAGTTAAACTTAATAAATTTTGGTTATTTATTTTGGAGGCGTGTATTGGTTGTCACAGAATCGCCATATTTGTGATGGTACCCTACTGAGTTTTATTATTTTGCTAGGTCAAAATAGGATGGGTCAATTTTTCAGGTAATTAAGCTATAATTTTTTTACCTAAACTTCGTTTAATTACCGTTTCAATTAATTCGAGTTGTAACGTAACAAAAACTTATGTATATTTAAACATTAAGTGGTGAATAATTAACAGAATTAATTGTCTGTTTTGTAATTACAACTAGTAATTTACAAAATAAATTAAATTTCTTACATAAATTCTCGAAATACCACAAATTTAAACAAAATACATCGATGAAAAATATCTAATAAATAACGCCGAAAATGTAGCAGCACGAGTGTCTCATCATTTATCTTAGTAGGCAACTGTGGCGCCGTCTGGTATTTGTTTTAACCACCAACCCGCCCTCTGTTTCTATATTATCATAACTATCCAATTTTAAAAATTCCGGGATTTACCCTTAAGAGAAAAAACAAAAGTTTGATTCACATTCAATTTTTTTATAAATTATTCATTCGACGATGCTATTTTCAGAAACTATGTAGACTTCGATTCGGAATAAATGGTTTCTTTTTCTGTTTTACGTTAATTACCACAAATTGGACAATGGAAGTTGTAGTTTTACCCGGAATACAATAACATCTTTGTCAAATCGTTAGTTAATTGACAATACTAATGGTGTTGTCCTTGTTTAAAAATTAATGGCCTTAGGGTAGGTTAAAATAGGATATCGCAATTTTTCTTGATTAGGGTCAAAAGTAAGACAAATAAATTTAGTTATAGGTTTAATGTGGTAGGTAGGCACCTTTGCTGATGACTATGATCATCAAAACCCACATTAAATTTGGAAATCGGCACCTGCCTTGCAGGATGTGTCTCGTTTACTTTATCCTTATTATTACTTATAGTTCGCGCCAACGTATATCTCATAATTCGTCTCGCGTTCAAGTCTCAAGATTTTATTTAATACAATTTTTTTTGTTTTTTTTACGTTTGTTAATCGAAGTCGATATTATTGTCAAACATTGAGCGAAATTAGTGCATTACTTGAATTGTTGTTTTAAATTGAACGTTTTCACATTTTATACTACTAATAAAACTATTTTTAACTTAGAATATTTTATAATTTGGAAACGAAGGTCATAAATTAGAGCCACAGGCGAGTTTTTTAAAAATATGAACAACCATGTCTTTTGTGGGGTTCAAAAAATAATTAAGGACCTTATAAGGTAACTTGTAGCTGGTGCTACAAAAATTGACTCATACAGCTTACTTAAATTTAATTTTAACTAATCAGTGGCTATTATAAATTTTAATTGCAAAACTAACACGTGATATTCTTGTAAGTATGAAACTTATTGCCGTATAAAGTGAGGGTTATTCCATATAACAAGTCTACGTTCTAACTTCTAACCGCAGTAATTAAGGTGCCTGGTATTTTTAATTTAATTTTAGGCAGCAAAATATCGGGCGTAGGTAAATGTGCCACCAAATGTACCTGACCAGAAAAGGGTACCGGTAAATGTGCCACCGACCAAAAGGGTTCTTTAAATAAACACAGGTATTTGTGCCACTAACAGTGAAAAAATTAAATTTTTTGTGCATTCGATAAGGAGGGTAATCCATCGTCAAAACCTACCCTTACGGGGCGCCGCTGCGCTCCGCTCCGCGTTGCACCCCTCCAGGGCGGTTTTGACTCTGGTTACTAGGCTAAACATACGAGAAGGCGCCACACATCAAGAAAACCGGGATAAATGAAACCGGGATGTGAGAGACCCTCGAAATAGCATTAAAAAGTATAGTTGCGGTATGGGGCAGTAAACTATTACGTTTCACCCCCAAAAAATCGTGTAAAATCAAAAAATAATCGATGTTACATGTAGGAGATGCATCAGGTAGATGCCGTTTTCTCCGGTGGCACAAATACCTGTGTACTTTTAATGGTGGTGCTACCCGAACTGCACCACGGCTTATCAGGGGTCATTTCTTGTACCCAAGTAAATGTAATCCCTTGACATAACTGCACCACGGTCAAATGTCGTTCCGTAATCGCTTTACCTAATTGCACCACGAGCAAACCGAGCAGGTATCACAAGCAAACAGATAATATAAAGAAATAAATACACAAATATCTAAATTCTTTGCAATTTAAATTTCGAGTTTAATATATTAATTCATATTATATTATACAGGGTCGGAGCAGGTATTAATAAAATAATAACCCAAAACAGTGAAAAAATTAAATTTTTTTTGCCTTCGAATTTTGGGGTGTGCATTCGATAAGGAGGGTAATCCATCGTCAAAACCTACTCTTCCGGGGCGCCCCTCCGCTCCGCTCCGGGTTGCACCCCTCCAGAGCGGTTTTGACTCTGGTTACTAGGCTAAACATACGAGAAGCGCCACCGATCAAGAAAACCGGGATCAAGGCAACCGGGATGTGAGAGACCCTCGAAATAGCATTAAAAAGTATAGTCGCGGTATGCGGCAGTTATCTATTACCACTATTACGTTTAACCCCCAAAAAATCGCGTAAAAACAAAAAATAATCGATGTTACATGTAGGAGGCATCAGGTTAAACTCCAGCATTGTGCTTTAACTTTTAACAATAAAACCACCTTACCTAAAATATTACAATAGAGGTGGTGCAATTCGGACGACCGACCCTTGGTGAGGTGTTTACCTGAAATTACGGTGGTGCAATTCGGGTAGGAGATTTGTGAACTAATCTTTTCGTGGTGCAATTCGGGTGCACACCGCTTTTAATATCCTAAATTCGTAGCAGGTAGAATAACATTACTGGTGGCACATTTACCTCCGCCCAAAATATCTAGCTCTGGATTTCTGTCAGTGAGTCAGTGGTGGACTAAGTAAATATGGTAGACCCTACTTAGGTCATATCTCACTGTCTTATTTTATTCTTTAGGCCTACTCATCAACAAGTAAATAATATGCAATATTAAATTGATTAATACATATTACCTTATTTATATAAATGTGAAGTTCTAAAAATTTGGCGACTGCAAGTCGACCGGAGGGTGATCAGGCGGTAAAAAATTTAAAAATGTTTTATGATACTGCTTTACTACATTATTCCATACCCCCCAGACCCTCCGGTTAATATTTTTCTATTGCCTCGGTAAGCAGTCGAGCTGTTGCAGATTTATCCTAATAAGAGTTATTGATTAAAGCTTCTAAAAAATTGGCGACTATGAAGTCGATCAGAGGGTCGGGGGGGGGGGGGTATTCAATGCCTCTTACAAAATTGTGATTAAACGGTAAAATATTTAAAAATGTTTTATCATACTGCTTTACTTTTCTTGGCTATGTTGATATGCTGGGGGGTATTCCATACTCCCCAGACCCCCCGGTCTGTATTTTTTTCAATTTTTATTGTTGACTTAAGTGTTTAACTTGACAATGAAATGTATTATATTTTCAAAGTACCAGAAGAAGTTGTCGCTAACTTTGGTAAGCAGTCGAGTTGTTACAAATTTATCTAAGGTTATCGATTAAAGTTGCTTTTGAATTAAATTGAATGAAATTCTATAAGTAAATTTATATATTTCCTCTTTCCTTAAATTTTGGGCCCTTCAATTAAAAAAGGTCAGACACCGGCTCTGATATCTACATACATATTGCAATGTTGGGGAACCACGTCAATAGAAATACGTTTATTTAAGATTCAGAGAATTTGTTAATAACAAAAAGCATGGACTTGTCTAAACAAACAGATAAACTTTCGTCCGACACCAAGAATTTGAGTTCAGTATCATTTAATTTGAAAAGCGAGGCTTGAAACAGGTTAATAAAAATAATTTATAATGTAACGCTTAATTAATTCCGTTGATATAAAATGTTTATTTATAATACAAAATCAAAATTGTTTAGTCATAAGAAAGGTAATTCCAAAGTCAAAATTGTGATTGATTAATTAATATAAAACTTGTGTTAGCATTAAAATTTAAATAAGTGATATAAAAATATTACGCAACGTTCGGAGTGTTTCGATTTAGTGCACCGAAAACGGATAATGCATGTCCATAAATTTCATGAAACCAATCACGAAGCAATGGTGAAGATTAATCCAATCTAAAAATAATAAAAATTATTTTATTAAAATTGTAACAAGTCACGATGAGCTGAATACAGACCTGTAATCTTAGAAGGTCAAAATGGTATTGATTTTTGCATCGACCAATAATAAACAATAACAAAGAATCAAGAGGCTATGAATTTCGAGGCGATGAGAAGAAAAACAATTGGGATCGCACTATGTTTGATTGATTATAAATGGCGTTGTGTTTTATGGCCGCTAGTAAAAATAATTAAAAAAGGTACAGAAAATTTAAGTAAAGTCGACGAAAATTAGTGAATATTAATATAAAAAGTGTACTTACGTTGTATTAAAGTGTTTTCCAATCGAAATCATAAAAGATTCAGAATATTTCTACAAAAAACGAATTTCAACTACACATGGTTTGTACGACGCACCAAGAAAAGTAATCCGTCCATATCAAGATAAGAAATAACCATCGGTGTGTCGAAGGTTAACAATCTCATGGTCAAACATCTTATGCATAATAAAAACCCTAGAGCTCTTAAAGGTAAATCCCCATTAAACTTTATTTTCGTAATAAAATTAAGTGAAAATTTCGGACAACATAAACGCGTGCTTTTCTTCGTTAATGTTAAGAATTTTTATTAATAGGATTAATATTAAGAACTTTTTATTTAATAAACCATTTATTTACGTTATTGTGTGTAATAAAAATATAATTGTCTTTACAACGGAAGATATTTTTTTGATCTGTTCCGAGAGTCCAAATTTTGATTATAGTATTACAGTTATTGGTCCCGGAACGAACCCAGACTGAGAGAGGTAAGTCCATGCACTCCGAGACATTAAAGCCGAGGTATTATCATTATTATTACATTATTTGTCTCTGGTGTAAAAGTTTAATATTTCTATCGACGGGGTACATTTTATGTGCACCCGAACATTGCAAAAATTTATTATAACGAGAAACCCTATTAGCAACGACCGTTCAGAGCATATTTTGACAGCCCAACGTGTGGCACTCTTAATTGATTCCGTTCACTGTATATTTTGGCTAGCCCAACGTGTGGCAGTATTAGGCGGAGCACCCGAATTACACCACGAAAAGATTAGTTCACAAATCTCCTATCCGAATTGCACCACCGTAATTTCAGGTAAACACCTCACCAAGGGTCGGTCGTCCGAATTGCACCACCTCTATTGTAATATTTTAGGTAAGGTGGTTTTATTGTTAAAAGTTAAAGCACAATGCTGGAGTTTAACCTGATGCCTCCTACATGTAACATCGATTATTTTTTGTTTTTACGCGATTTTTTGGGGGTGAAACGTAATAGTTTACTGCCCCATACCGCAACTATACTTTTTAATGCTATTTCGAGGGTCTCTCACATCCCGGTTGCCTTGATCCCGGTTTTCTTGATCGGAGGCCCTTCTCGTATGTTTAGCCTAGTAACCAGAGTCAAAACCGCTCTGGAGGGGTGCAACCCGGAGCGGAGCGGAGGGGCGCCCCGGAAGAGTAGGTTTTGACGATGGATTACCCTCCTTATCGAATGCACACCCCAAAATTCGAAGGCAAAAAAATTTAATTTTTTCACTGTTTTGGGTTATTATTTTATTAATACCTGCTCCGACCCTGTATAATATAATATGAATTAATATATGAAACTCGAAATTTAAATTGCAAAGAATTTAGATATTTGTGTATTTATTTCTTTATATTTTATCTGTTTGCTTGTGATACCTGCTCGGTTTGCTCGTGGTGCAATTCGGTAAAGCGATTACGGAACGACATTTGACCGTGGTGCAGTTCGGTCAAGGGATTACATTTACCTGGGTACAAGAAATGACCCTTGATAAGCCGTGGTGCAGTTCGGGTAGCACCGTATTAGGAGTCAAAGCTCACTGCAATATCTATCTCTATATGTAATAAGCTAGATTAAAAATTTGTGCGCTCTAATTGTACTTGTACCGTTGCTTGTACCCTATTTCTCCTTCGATTGTTTAAGGTCTCTATCTCTATGATTAAAAAGAGTCAGAATTTTAAAACTTGTGTTCAGAAAACAGTTTTGCTGAAGAAAACATCCCGCGTCGAAAGAAGTTTCCAAATCATTCAAGCATTTGGAGGTCAGGGCGACCAATAGGCCGCCTAACCTTCTAGAAATGAATTATTTTGGTTATGTTTTCCATTGCCTAGAGGCGGTCGTGACAAATTATAAAAAAGTGTTGTTGGGCATTTAGAAATGAAGTATCTACATAAAAGTGCAATGGCTTTCTTGACCGTATGAACCATCACATATTAGATGGATACCTACTTCTCTCACGTACATATCCAAGGCTTAAGTAGCGCCGTCAGCGTAAGATAATATGGTACTAATATAATTCTTGTGTTTATTTGCATATCTGCGTTGATATATTATTCGATGATATATGCCGACGGTGCTACTTCATCCATTTCTTTGTGCTTAAGCCTTGGACATGTACGTGAGAAAAGTATCCATCTAATATTGTTTGTTCACATGACGAAAAAGCTATTTTAAATTTTTAGATTTCTTTTCAAATTATTTAAATATTTTCTTATGGAAGCTTTGGAGTTTGCTGAAATTTATGGCAAACCTTCAGAAATTTTGTATTAGTTTATACGCTTTTGAGTCCTGAAGTAGACTAGATGTGTTTTGATTGATTAAATAGCGTAATGAAGAAGGGCTGTATAATTAGTGGAAGAAAATAATCATTTGAGAAGAAAGAAGAAAAAAATTGATGCTAAATTGGATATATCAGGAATAGAAAATTATAATTAAGAAGTAAAGAATAAAGCAAGTAAAAATTTTTTTATTAATTAAACCAAAAAATTTGGTTTAATTAATAAAAAAATTTTCAATCAACCGATAAAAGAAAACGTAGTAGAAGACGAAAATAAATATTTAAATTTATAAAAATTGAAGTTCAATAAGTTTCAAACAAAATTAAGCAAATGTACGATTGGATTGAAATAAAAATTGAACTAATTTGAAATTGAATAATTATAATTAAATGGCAAACAGTAGTAGTAAATCATACAAATAATTAACTAAAATGAAGAAGAAAATTAATTAACAAATGAATATTGTTCTCGGAAATGCTTACACGCCCCATTGTTAAGCAAGAATATGATATTAATATATACAGAGTAAATAATTATATATTCTAACTAGGTAGAATATCGTCGACCTAAACTTTACGGCCGCCATAATTAGCTCGGCCCTCGGCCTCGCAACTTAGGTTTCTATCCAGAGCTTCTAGATTTTGTCGTGCTCGATATACTCGTATTAGATGCCTTGCTGAATCTAAACAACATCGTCACGACAAAGATTGGACCAATCAGATGAGGTGTCAACTTGGTCTCTAAAAGTGGCTGAAAATTAATTTTTCTACATAGTGAAATTTGGAGATTTCATACTTTTATCGGTAAAGAACGCCAAACATATCTCCGCGCGGAAAGGGGGTAGTTACTCCCACCCTCGTGCATTTCTAAAGATTTAGAAAACCCTTAAATGAACTAAAGTTACTACAAAATTTGGAAAATTTACCTTTTTTGTGTTTGAAATTAAAAAGTTATAACTGCTTATTATCTTCACAATGCAATTTTAAACGGGTAAACGAAACTATTAGATCTTTTTTACCTTGACCCCTTTCCCAAACTCTTTGTGGATAATCCGGATAAATAAAAATCATGTATGTATTTCACTTTAACTTAAGAAAAGTACAAAAACACTTTTCAGACCTTTTCACCCTTGATTGATTCAATTTAAAATTTTCACTTAGAGCATTTTTTTCATAACTAAATTCTGCAAAATAAACTTAAGCTCTTCTTGTTTCTTTCCAAGGCTATGCGCTAATCTTGAGAAATAAAAAACAAAACAAGGCCGAATTCAACGTAAGTTCATGGGGAGGGAGGGTAATGCATTGGGAGGGAGGTAATCGAATGCATATTGTGTATTTCAGTGGAGGGAAGTATAAACTCGCATGTACTTAGACCACTTTATCGGGTCCATTGTACTGCCTCCATATTTATTGCTCACCTCCAGGCAGAGCTATAGTGTCGACAGTGCCAGGTATGACCGCAGCCGTTAGGCGGCCTTTTGGCCTCACCACCTGACCACAACTCCCCAATAAAGGCAGGCACTACGAACCAGAGACGTTGCAACAACCGGGACAATAGGTCAAGATCCGACCATCCTTCTTCGAAAGAACAAATTTTCAAGTTTTAACAACAATAAAACTTAAATAATAGTTATTTTGGACTACCAAAATGTTGTATCAAGGTGCCAAAATTAGCATGATTGCAAAAGGGAAATCAGTTTTATTTTAAATTGACAATTAACCAGTTTCGTTAGAAGCCAGTTAGAAGCCTTAGACAGTTGCTTACTTCTCTTGTTGAAGTTGAATACTTCTCTTATTCAAAATGCCAGTTTAGATCTTAAAAATTTCATAATATCAATCGTAAGTCCTTAAACAGTTCAATCGATGTTAAATTTCACGCATTCTCAATATTATGGACGGCTTATAATATTACCTATTACTGTATTTTATATTTTTGTTTGAATGTTCGTAGCAAAAATTCTAATTTAATTAATACTGCATGTTTGGTACCAGCATTAATCTGTGGAAGAAAATTATAGTCCACATCTACAACTCGAAATACATAGCAAATTGTGCACATTCTTGAAATCGGTTAGGTTTAAAAGTACCAATAAACATACATTGTATTCTAAAATGCACTGTTTCAGAGTTATGACCTACTATTTATCATAATTATAATTTTAGATTAAGAAATATTCTAAATATTCATCGAATCCAAAACTGAAAACAATGAACTATTTAAAAATAATTTCAAATAAAAAATAAGAATAATTATAGTTTTTCTCTTGGTTTAAATTGTATACCCTCGCATTGAAATAAAATCACAAGCCGACATTTTAAATTAATTTCTAAAACAATGCCGGATTCAGACCGGGGGGTCTGGGGGGTAATACCCCCCAGGAAATGGTGATTCGGCGCGACGGTAAAACAATTTACTACTTTACTTTTCTCAGTTCAAATGCTTAGATTGGGGGGGTATTCCATACGCCTTCTTTGTGGAGACCCCAATAACATTTATTTCACAGTTAAATAAACCAAATGTAGATTATGCAAGATTATAAATCACATCAATGCACCAGTTTTTTTCCAACTGCGCAGGACGAGATTCTAAGGATGTGAATGGGTGATGTGTATGCTTATGTGGAAGTTATATTTGGAAACAAAAGCCAGTTCTTGTATTGGAATGATAGTGGTTAGTCTTGGTGTTTCATTTTGGGTCCCCTATTATTTGTCATACTTGTGAATGATCTGCCTTGTTCGGTTGATTATGTGGTTGTTTTATTCGCTGATGACTCAACATTCTTGTATCCAACTCGTTCGTGTGGATGTGCGAAAGCAGCCGAGCAGCGGTTTACATCAAATGATTCAAAATTAAACATCGAAAAGACCCAGGAAGTATTATTTAGTAGTCGTAGTTCCTCTGCAGCTAAAATATTGGGCTTTGTCATCCAAGGTAATTTGAAATAGGACCTTCAAATATCCAGCTCAGCAAACAGCCTGTCCACTTCAGTGTATGCTATAAGAAGGATATCGGATACCATTTCGCAGTATGCTGCCAAGCTTGCATATTTTGTAAATTTCCATGTCACTATGCTATTTTGCTGTGGAGAGTTTCAACTAGATCTGGCAAGATATCTAAATTGCAGAAACTAGCAGTTAGAGCCATGTATGGATTATCACAGAAGGATGGATACATGTTGCATGTACGTCTTTGTAGGAGAAACGAACGCATCCACTCTTATAGCACTCTAAGGAAGCGGTACTTTGATGCTTCCTGCGCTTAAATTATCCAGGTGTTAACAAGGTTTGTGATACTGGGAAGTGTAATTTTTTAATGTGCCATCTGAATGTAGACTTTTGACTTATCGGAGATTTTGTGGAGCGACAAAGCCCTTTCTTTTGGAGTTGACTCCTTGTGAAATTTGATGACTTATTTGCAAGTGACCTTCAGATATGCCAGAGTTCTTAGGTTTTGTTGTTTTTGCGGTTTGTTGTGATATTGTTGTATTCAATGCTCCCCCAGACCTCCGGTTTCTATTTTCCACTTTCTATTGTTGAGTTGGGTACTGTTTAATTTGACAATTAAACGTATTAATATTTTCAAAGTAGCACAAAAGACACAGTAAGCAATCAGACCGCTACAGATTAAAGAAACATTTTTACATCCCTTCAGCACGAGTTTCGCATGTTAGCCTCTATCTTAGGGTTATCGATTAAAGCTTATTTGAAATAAAATTACTCTGGAGGTAAATAAAAATACGCTTAATTCATATTTTCCTTTAAATTTTGTGCCCTACCATTCAAAAAATCACCATCCGCCACTGACTTTATTATGAATCAATTATATAAATTTTGAATTTTGCAAAAAAAATGTATCGTTTAACTTCAATAAACATAATAAAGTAATCGAATTTTAAATTAACCCGTTAAACCTTAAATAAAAACACTTTAAATTTTAATTTGACCATAACTATAAAACGGTGTACTTTAGGATACTCGTTCATTAGGACTGGCACCAACAGTTTTTGTACAAAATGTTTCAAACCCCCTCTATAACGACTTCCTTTTATCAATTTAAATAATTGGCCCAATTATTCGAATCATTTTTACAGGATTATAAAGTTTTTATTTTTACGAGTTTACAATTAATTTAATTCTTTAGAATGACCACTTTATAATGTTCTTCTTCGAGCTTCTCAACATTTATATGCAGATCCAAAGATCTAAAATTTATGTTCTATTTTTAATGATATTTCAATATTTTGAATAACAAAAACGCAGACCGATACTCTAAAATTCAGCATATCAAATTGTTCTACTTACCTTCTTGTTGCCACTTCTGACAATGCCACAATGTTTACCTCGGAACGGACTATAAGCAAACTATTTTTACGTCTATAATTAGAGGGTGCGATTAGTTTGTTTTATGATACCAACCATGCTATTATATAAATTTAGCATATAAACTGCGTGTTAATGATTTTTCTATGGATATATAATACGTACATATTGTATATACCTACAAGATATTCATTAAATTAGGATAGGATGCCAATATTAGGGTGAAATAGTAACAGATGCTTGAAGTAATTACATGGCAGTTATCGTGTAATTTTTAGTAAATACCTGGCTTTTTTGTGTAAGTTTTTATAGCTTTCACGAACACAAAAATAAAATATTTTTTGTTCCCCAAGTTAGTTTGAAAAAAGTAAGTGTTAATAGCTTTCAAGTTAAAAAACGTAATTGCCTTGGCGAAGATAATAATAATTGGTAAATGTCGGAAAAAAACTTCACAATTTAGTTAGGTATAATAGAATGTCGCATTATTTTGCATGTGCTGAATATATTACATAATATACAATAAAGGCGTTGCTGTAAATTTTTTAAATCAGTTAGCACTCAAGTCAATATTGTGGTTGTGTTAGTTGGAAAATAATAATTTTTTAATTACGTATATTGAAATACCGCACATTAAACTAAGGATAAGTTTTACATAGTCGGTGGTCTAAAATGGCGCCAAGATATGATCCACTTTTTAGATAGTCCACGAGATGGCTTGAGATTTATAACGGGTCGCGTTGTAAACGGGCCATGCCATATAGATGTTCGTAATGATTAGCTTTTTAGCTTTATATTCCGCTTCTAAATTTAAATATGTGGTTGTTATGCATTTTGCTCATTATACATTCAAAAATAAAACATAATTTTCATAATTCGTGCACACAATTATATTTTTTAAAACAATTGGACGCTATAAATCTTCGGTCGAACTGAAGCGATTTTAAAATTACATAAATAAAAAAAATGGAAAAAAGATGTTGGATGTTTTTTTTGCAAGGAAAATTGCTTCTTTTGTGATTTAAAAATGTGGAACGCGATTATTCAAAAATGTAAACTAATCAAAATTCGTAGCAGCTCTGCAAAGTACGTAGTCTCTCTCCCACGAATATTATTTTTTATATTCTTGAACTTTCCACGTTCTGGTGATGATCTTTACTCACACAATAACGTGAGATGTTTTATCGTAAATAATATGCGATATTCCACCTTAACGTTGCAGTATGTAAGATAGATGTAGGAATAAATGCAGCGAAAAGTGTTTCATTCATAAAAATTATGTGAGACGTGAAACTCAACGCTATAAATATAACATTTGCATAAACAAGTTTGTTGACAAATGTTATTATGTTATATATGCGACTGCATATGTAAATGCTTGCGTAGGTGCATCTAGATGTATGATTATGAAAAACTTGTTTCCAAGTGTTGCAGTGTTTAGTATAAGATTCTTCGGTAATTAATTTAAACATCAACTCCTTTCTTAATTAAATGTTAATTTCGCACAAACTTTACCTTAATGATCACAATTAAAAATTTACACACTTTAATGGAATTACTTTTAGTATATTAAAAACTTTTTATGTCCTGTAATTTATAAAATCTTTCAGCTGCTGTAAGAGATCGTTAGATCTAAGCAAACGTGTTAAAAAGTTAATTTATTAGACTCGAACCTGGGTTTACCGACTACTGCGTGTCGGTGTTTTACCGTCCGTCGGATCAATCTATCTGATCATATCACTAAATACTTCTGTGACAACTTGTGGTTCTACCCACATTTTGTCCATAAACACTCAACTTACGACGGACGATTTTGCCTAATTTTACTTCCAATCATACTCCACCACAGACTTTCCAAATTGCAATTTTCCCTCAAGCATTCAATAAATTTAATTTCTAAACTGGTATACTTCCACCTATTTGTTTAGGGAATAAATATCTCGATTACACCCAATAGCGTGCAATTGATTATTGGATATAACGCAACCGTTTCTCCGTTTTTGTATAAATTTTAAAGATATGATTGAGAAATCGACCCGCACAAAATAATGGAAACCCAATTTACATAATTAATTTTAATTTTGTTATTGACAATGTGTTGATTACATAAACCCAAATCTCATTTTCGGTCGGCAATAAGAAGGACAATTGAAAATAATAGCAGCCATCAAACAATTTATTTGTTAATGTAATTCAAGTGCAATCTCGGTACAAGAATGAAGCCAGCAGCTTTTGTGCTGATAGTTTTAACTTTAATTCTCAACTGTTTGTGTTACGATAGACAAATAAGTTGGTTTAATTGGTTTATTTAGTTTTTTGCTAACCAAGTTTTTTAGGAGGAACTCCAAAACAGTTATGGAACGAAACATACGTCGACAAGTTGAGAAACGACTTGCTAAACAATTATGACAAGTATGCCAGACCCGAACAACATTATGAAGTAACTACAGTAAAAATCCATCTTCCAATTATATATTTAACAGCTGACGAATTAAATTCGACCATATCGATTTTAACATTTTTCAAAATGGTAAGTTGAAATATCTTCAAAAATGAACGAAAACAAAGTTTTGTTATCAAGCAATGGGATGATTCCAAACTGAAATGGAATCCTGATGATTACGGAGGAGTGGATATCGTTCGAGTAGACAATCATGAAATTTGGACACCTAATATTTATTTATACAACAGGTTTTTTATCCCAAGATTAGATCCACGCTTTAAAATTTCTTAAATTTTTAAATTTTCAGGGCGTCACTAAACACCGAGGCTATCAATCACTACCAAAATACATACGCCTTTGTGGGTACTGAAGGTAATGTCTTTTGGATAACACCAGTGAAACTTACAGCTTTATGCAAATTTGATCTGTACTATTGGCCTTTTGACACGCAAAATTGCTATTTAAAATTGGTTTCGTGGTCACGTAACGGCAAAGACATTAAACTCGAAATTTCACCTTCTACAGATTTCGAAGTAAGTAAACTTTTTTTTAATTTCACCTTCTTTTATTTATTCGTCGTTTCAGGAAGAAAGAAAAGAATGGGTGACCGCTTGGGAAGTCAGCAAAACTTCCGAAGTTTACACCGATTTTAAGGAATGCTGCACTAATTCCTTTTACGTTGCGCAATTTAACATAACAATGCATAGAAAATCGAGCCCTTACATAGCTATAGTTTTTACCCCAGCAATTGGTAAATATTTTAAAATATAAATTTCAGAAATAATTCAGTCATTTTCAGCTGTGGTTATACTTCTGTTAGTTCAGTGCTGGTTACCCTTTTATTCAGGACAACGGATCATTTTGAACTGCTGCACTTCAATAATTGTTATAATACTTCTGACGCACTTTATACACAAAATTTACTCCATTGATTCAGAAACACCCCTTATAGTGTCATTTTATAGCACAAGCCTGTTCATCACCTGTTTTTCCATAATTGAGTCAACTATAGTACAATTATTGTACAACAAATGCGACAGTCCTCTTCCGGGTTTCATCAACAAACAACTGAAAGGAAAACTGGGTAAAATTTTACTCCTGGAAGATTACAATTCGCAGGTAATATTTTATAACTAACAAATAAACCTTTCAAAATATCATTGTTGAAGTTAATGATGTCGGGCCAAACGGTAGACGAAATGAAAGAGTACCAAGGAACGGAAGATGAAGATAAAGGCGAAGAAAGTGATAAAATGATAGGATGTAACCAACAAGATGCCATAAAATTGGAATGGAATATTTTCATAATGGCGATAGATAGAATTATTTTCATCCTTTTTGTTTCTGTTTATCTTGTATTAGCTCTATTATGTCTAATTTAGCCTTACGTGCTTTATTGAATTATGTTTAATAAATTTTTAATTCAAAGTGGATTCATTTTTTCAACCCAAAAGAATTTGCATTCGTTTTAGATTTAGTTATAGCCAAAAGTATTCTGGACAATTTAGCGACATTATTATTATAATTTTGCTTCTTGGAACTCAATTTAGTGCTTAATTTTATGAGGCACTTTTAAATTGTCAATTCCACACTTAACAACTAGAATTTGTGCTAACAAGAAGCAATTGTAACAAACACAAATCTTAATAATAATAATAATGAATTTATATTTAAATTTATTATCTCTTTTATTTCTACGTTTTTGTAGTAGTGAATCCATCAGTTTAAAAAGTGAGTAGGAATAAATCAAGTCAATTATCTCTAAGTCAATTTAAAATTAGAACCAAAACCGTTATGGAATGAAACCGATTTGGATAGGTTAAAAAAGGATTTGTTCACAAATTACAATAAATTATCAATACCTTCTAAGAATAAGAACAGCATTAACATTAAACTAGCTTTGGGATTTACTCATATAGAAACAAACGAAATGGAATCAACGGTTATAATTAAAGGTTGGTTGCGAATGGTAAGTATACGTAAAATGTGTTCACTATGTGGTTCACAAAATTTCTTATCTGGATTAGATTTGGATCGATCAAAATTTGATATGGAATATAAGTGCATATAATGGTTTAAATTTCGCCAAAATAGCAAATCATGAAATTTGGCAGCCGGATTTATATCTTCTAAACAGGTAGGCAGATATTTTGAAAATTTTCCAACCTCAGACCTTTTAATTTTACTTTAAAAAGTATTTTAGGTGTTGAATCGGTAACGAGTTTCAGCGATACCCATATAATTTTATCTTCAATTGGTTCAGTTTTGTTCATGCCGATAATAAAATTAAATGCAATATGCAAGTTTAACTTTCGATATTGGCCTTTTGACACCCAAAATTGCCGGTTTGATATTGCGTCTAGGCTATATAACAAAAAGGAAGTCACTTTTACGTTATATAATGTTAAGGTAAGCAAATTGCTTGTTTTGACTCTTTTTCCCAAAAATCTATTGCAGTTTAAAAATACGAAGCGATCAAGTTCCTGGCATGTAAGAAACGCAACATCAGAAATTATGACTAAATATTATCCGCAATATCAGCAACCTCATTCTCTTGCCCAGTTCAATTTTACAATATCGAGAAGATCGGATTCTTATACAGCAGTTATCGTTACGCCTGCAGTTGGTCAGTAAAATGAAATTCGATTAATATTTTGCACATTTTGAAATTTTTAGTGTCGTCAATTTTTATTATGGTGCAATTTTGGTTACAACCTGATTCGCATGTAAGATTAATTTTAAATGGCGTTACCTCTATTACTTTAGTGATGCATCTTGCTTATTTTAATCACCATACTTTTGGCATTGGATCCAACACACCTTTAATAGGTAAAGCTTCATTCACAACCTCGAAACGAGTTAATGTGTTGATGTTAACTTGGCAGTAATCTCATTTTAGTGATGTTCTACGGTATGAATCTTTTAATGGTTTGCTGTTCAATAGCTGGAACATGTTTTGGTTACGCTTTGGCACATATGAAGCAGACTGCATATTTACCTTGGTTATTTCATAAACTTTTAAGTGGATATTTTGGAAAGTTGTTATTTTTGGAATATAAGTCAGGAAATGTATGGAGGCGAAATTATCACTGTTTAGGTGTTTAATGAAAATGTTGCAGAGATTTCCAAGAGTGAAACCTGTTATATCTTATGACGAGAATAATGAACAGATGAAGAATTATGAAATTGAAGAAGAATGGCTTTTTGCATCTGCAATCAACAGAATATTATTTTTGATATACCTCATAATATTTTTAACCATATCTGTTGTTTATATTACTTTTGTATGCCGTTTGTCCTATTCAATTTCACATAACGACGAAATTTTTTAGAATAGAGCAGTGTATGAAGTAGGCCGTTATAAACATAATATAGGTATTGTCTATAGGCACAAATTTGTAGAATAAATAAAATTTGAAATTTTATTGAATAATATTTAGATAAAGACAAACATTATCGTTCCAAAAATAAGAAAATTATAATAATTGTAAAGGAAAAAAAAATGCAAATTTTTAGAACACAAACTTGATATTGTACTCTTTTCCACTATAAATTGCGAATACGATCTGGATTTTTGGTATAATTATTGCTTTTATTACTCTTCCTAGCAGTGGCGTAGCTTGCATGGGTGACACCCGGGGCGCATTTAATGGGTGTCACTCCCACCCAGAGAAAAAACTACAGGTCGTTTGTTTTTGTTTTTAAAAACCAAGAAACGAGGTAATTTTAGTCAGGAAATTAAAATAATTTGGGGCCCGGTGGCACCCACCAGGCGGGTGACATCCGGGGCGCCCCCCACCCTTTAGCTACGCCACTGCTTCCTGGTATCATAATGAGATTTATAATTCATAGAGAAAATAATATAAGAATTTATGACAAAATATTCGATGCGGCTCAATCGGTTTCAGCAAAGCTTTGATGTGGCCTTCGTCTCAAAAAGTTTGAGGTAACCTGCTGTACAGCATGACTACAAACTGTGGTGTCACTAGGAATTTTTAACCTAACGCAGGATATTGTAAAAAGCCCCCTCGGACCGAACAGTTATTTAATTAATTTCATTAATTCGGACCTGGCACTGAGGGCTCTCTGACAGCCCATTTTATCAATGATTAAGATTTATTTCGCAAATAAAATATTTACAAAAAGACGAATATTAATTTTAACAAATAAATACGTAAATGTTAACTGTCAATATAAATGCATACATATTCTTTATCCAAATCCAAAAAATAAATCAAGTCCAGAATGAACTAAAAATTAGGAATTAAAGAAAAACCGATAGCTTACATGATCGATGTTTCCGTATCATTACACCATAATCAGGTAAGCCTAACCAAAGGATAAATTCCTGGTGTGCAATATTTGAAATTCAAGTTTTATACATACGGTTCCGGTGTCGGACAAATGAGCGCGCTCGAAAAGACGTAAACGCTAGAACGCAAACCCAAAAGGACGCGGACCATACAGATGCAGACCCAAAAGGACGTGGACCATGAAGACACAAAAAAATTATTAAAATATAACCAGTGTACTAACTTCAAGATATTACATACATAAAGCCATTCTCAGTTCACCCCTCCTACATGTGCTTTATTTAATCTTCAAATATTTACAACAGTAAACAAAATCCATACAGGCATATAAAAATATTTTTTTGCGTCTTATTGAGCCTGCGTCTATATGGGCGCGTCTTTTTGGGTCTGTATCTTTATGGTCCGCATCCTTTTGGGTTTGCGACCCAACTCTCGCGTCCTTTCAGTCGTCCTTTTGTCCTAGACTGATCATGACATGCTTAAATATTAAAATTAAAATTAAACTTGAATTATTGGTTCCAGTTTCGTAGTTCTAGACTCTAATATCAGACTGTCGCGTTGACTAATTTGATGTATTGCATTTTGGCGATAGTATACACAATTAAGTGACGTAATGGAACAGAAGTAATAAATGAAATAAAATAATATTTTTAAAATCGAACTGTATCGAATCGAATATGCTGTAAAAATGTTCAAGTCCGTAATTATTGATTCTCCACGTTTATTTATTTATATGCCGCTGGAAGGCCCAAGGCTCCCTGAACTTCAGAACCCCATCGCCACAGGCGGATCAATGAAAGTTCATAGGGAAGGGGTAAATTCATTGTATAATAACGTAAAAAAGGGTTAATTGTTTGATTTCCTTTAGCAATTTTAGAGCATTTAATCGTCTTCCCCCCCCCCTGGTGTATCCGCCCTTGACCATCACTTTGCGATCATTTAACGCTATTAATTTATTATTTAAAAAAATTAAAGTACTACTTATAAATAATTTAAAATAAAAAAAATATAATCCAGAAACGAAGAAATTTAGAAATCTGACCGCCAAATAGAATTCTAAAAGCAAAGATTATTTTAATGGAGGAGCTTCTACAAAGGAGCCATTTCCCGTGATAAAATCCTTAATTACTTCGATTTATTTATCGACTCGAGAACTTTTGTATCCACTCGTAGATTTTAATTTTTTGTTATTATTTAGGGCTGTATCAGCAGTTTTTAATTTCTTTGGAGGCGCACCATGTTTTTTTTAACCTTTTAACAATGTGAATTCTTTCATGGAGAAAAAAATTATAAAATTAATTTGATTGTAAATTTATTACAATTTATAAGTAATTCTCATGTACCTATGTGTATTATAATATAATTATATACACTTAAAAGTTTCCGTTAAATTATCTTTAATGATAATGTAATAAGTTGCCTCTAGTTCGGATAAGCCATTTTTAACACAATAATAATAAGCTATTGCTAACAAGATTCGAAATCAAGGTGCTTGGGAACTCTGCAGCTTTACCGGACGGCCATCCTAGGACGGACTTTCACCAAAAGTAATAGGGAAGATGCATAAATATTTTTTATAGCGTAGTTGGATCAAAAATAACTAAATATACTAATTAATGCTATTTAATTTATTTATTTTCGTTTTGATAATAATTTAAAAAATATTTAAAAATCCGTCAATTTGAATTGAAGGAAACGAACGCGCAATTTGCCATGTACTTGTGACGTCACAAGTTTCAATTTTACATTCATTTATATTATTTTTCTGTGGTTTTGTGCTTTGAAAGTTGAAGTTTGTTAGTGTTAAAAGCTGTTATTTATCATAATTAAATCAATTAAAAACAAAAAAGTTAAAAAAGTACTCTACACGAGTAGAGTAAACAAGAAAGTGAGGTTATTGCAAGCAAGCAAGCAAACGCGTTGCGTTTTTAAGGTCACATGATTTATTTTAAATTATCATTGAATTTTAAAATGGATTATTTATAACAAAATACAATAAATAGAAGTTATTTTTGCTGATTTGATATTTAATATATAGGATTAATCGGAAAATACTGTTTTAACTAAATTTTTTTATTCATGCATGTTCCCCATTTGCAAGATAGTGAATATTTTTCATTTTTACCATTTTAATTTAGTATAACGATAAAATTAAGGCGGTACCATATTGGCGGAGCTGGGGGGGCTCGGGGCTTCCTGTTGAAGAAGTGGGAAATTGATGTTTTATATTTGGATATCCGTTTTTATGACTAATTCAATTGAATTAGCACCCCCAAATTTGAGAGTTTAGCTCCGCCTATGGCAATAAGGATTTAAGTTACATTGTTCTTACAGGCAAGGAAGTGGTGGACTGTTGATCCAAAACAGGCCAGAGGCGTCAATCTATTCTGTTGATGACGAAAATCTTCTTCATAAGTTACTAAAAGCTGTGCCTTGAAAATAGTAAGAGGTATAAACAATAATTTAGTTTGGTGGTATAATCTTATTTCCACGATCAACGAGTGAGGGTCAGGCTACACCCTATCAAACTGACCAAATATGGAATGGTAGTGGAGCAGCAATAAGCGGTATTCTTTAAATTGGTCATCACGCAGTCACCCATCCAAGTGTAAGTAACCCTACGTTGCCCTACGTCGGTGCTGATGATATATCAAGTATAAATACATATTTATAATATAGACTATGGAGAAGGAAACTTCGGTTTTATGCCTAAGTCCAAGAGCAATCTATGGGCTATGGAGAAGGCAACAAAAGGAAACAACTTCATTAATTGCAATCCGTTCAAATTCTAATACTATTTATTTTGTCTTCAGTTAAGTTGATTAGCCAATCTCCAATTTAGAGTGTAACTGCGAAAACGAACTGAGATCTTCATTTTACGAGTAAAAGTAGTTTTCCCTATACTCATATCAAAGATTATATTGAATAATATCAATATATTGTCTTCTTAATAATAATAATCAACGAAGTTTTTCGTGACACATTGGATACAACGTCACTCTCGATTGCCCAAATTTCTCAACTACGATATTTTTAGTCACCTTACGTTCCTGCTTCCCAAAAACTTGGCCTTTAATATTGACGACAGAACCTGGTATTTTGCACCTTCAAAAATGTGTCAAGATTCTTGTTTTTATTATTTTCTAATTTTTATATACTGCGCTGTTTTTTGTAACTTTTAGGATGTAGGCGTTTACTAAATGTTAAAATTATTGTTTTGTTGATTTGAATCGGTAAGGAAATTTTGAATTTGTTATTTTGCTGTTGGCTCTGTGTTTGTGCTGGATTTTGGATGAGAATTTTAGATAACAGATGGGTTCTTTAGCTTTGGGAGTCATGTTAATTTGTTAGTATGGAGAGTAAAACTTGAAAATAATATATTAAAATATAGAAACGGTGTTTAAAATTAAATAAATAAGTGAGAGTTTAATTAGATTATAATAAGAAATTAGATTTGGATAATGCGGTTGATTGTCTTGAAAAAAGATACTCTATACATTGTAAGACACTTAAATTGAATGTTTGAAGCATTGACTAAATAAAAAATTTATTTCAAAGTATAATTTTTAAATTTTTTTAATCATAAGAATCATTGATTTTTAAATCCAAGTAGTACAAAAATGCAGTGATACCGAAGTTATTTCTGCATCAATATCAGTCACTTTGTGTCCAAATTCAAATCAATAAACTCCAGAATAAAAACTTAATCGGTTGCATCCTGTAAAAAAGTTTTTTAAAAAACATAAAATTGGAAATATTTCGATTTTATTTTTCTTCGTCAAAATGTTTACTTGAATTTCCAGTAATTATATGATTTCCAGAATTCTGTTTTCATTTTACCGTTTTTTTCTAGAAAATTATTGATAGGCTCATTAAATTTGATACAATTTTTTAATTAAATTATTCCTAGTATTATTTAGTAAATATTTAATTAA
The DNA here is from genome assembly GCA_932274525.1 of Podabrus alpinus. Taxonomy (NCBI): domain Eukaryota; kingdom Metazoa; phylum Arthropoda; class Insecta; order Coleoptera; family Cantharidae; genus Podabrus; species Podabrus alpinus. The sequence continues at coordinate 68,094,225 of OW026454.1, forward strand.
ATTAACATTTACTGGTCCTCTGCTAATTCAATTTAGGATCCAATTTTATCATACAATTTTAAATGGTTAATTGCACACTTAACCGACAACTATGGGTACCAACAACAAACTATTTTAGTGTTAACTAATACAATATAATGACAATACAATGAATCTATGTGTACATATATTAATTTTGTATTTTCTTCAAAATTGTTTTGGTGAATCGGCAAATCCAACAAACGACAACGTAAAAAGTAAAACCAGGTAAGTTTCTGCAAGCATAAATTTTTTCTCAAAATCGTTTCAGAATTGGAACCAAAACAACTATGGAACGAAACCAATTTGGATAAGTTAAGAAAAGATCTATTCGCAAATTACGACAAATTTTCAAGGCCCGAAGAACGCCATAATGTTATCAATGTCAGAATTGGTACGGTGATTACTCATTTAGAAACGAACGAATTAGAATCGTCAATTACAATCAATTCTTGGATTCGACTGGTAATTACACAAACTATATTACTATTGTATTTTTTTATTTACATACCGTGCCATTATTGTATTTAAAAGCACGTTTTAGTAGGCATTGATGATATTAGAACCTGATAAATATTTGTAACAAATGGAATAATGTTTCCATTGGATTGCTTTCCCTACACAAGATGTAGATTATGCTTTCCTTTCTATATTGGATATTAGTTTTATTTCACATAAAAAAAATGATAATATAAATAAAATACCCGAAACTTGTTTATTGGACCATCATTAGCAGCGTTGATAGGAATCAAAAAAGATTGTTTGTTAAATTTAACCAATGTTTATTTTATCGTAGGGAAATAATTTTCTTTTAATACAATCACAAAATGGAATATATACAATTGTAGTGTTTTAAAATTACTTTGTAGGTATGGACGGATAAAAAACTGAGATGGAACGAAAGTGACTACGATGGTATAAATATAGCTAGAATAGCAAACCATGAAGTTTGGCAGCCAGATATGTACCTCTACAATGGGTAAAATTCATGTATAACGTTATGTTTGCTCGTATTAAAACAGAAATAAGGTTTTCAGGTGCACAATCATTGTTACATTACAAAAATCCGCATGTTTTGGTATATCCTAATGGGGAAGTTTTGTTTGTACCACCCATCATACTTAAAGCAATTTGTAAATTTAATTTTCGATATTGGCCGTTTGATACCCAGCATTGTGAACTAAGGATTGGATCATGGGTCTACCATCAAAAAGAGCTTAATTTAACATTGTATAATAACAGTCCAGATGTTGAGGTTACCACTTAAATATCTCCTAAAGACTGGTTTATCAACTTGTTAAGTTTTAGATTATAGGTACAAAATCATCAACTGTTTGGAATATAGGAAGCCGGTCAATAGAAATAATTAGTAAATATTACGATTGTTGCCCAGATCCCTATCCGTATGCCCAAATTAATATAACCCTACATAGAAAGTCTGATCCCTATGCAGCAATTATTGTGACACCAGTAATAGGTGAAGTTAAAATTCAATTATATAAATAGAGAACCATCAATCCTGTTTTAGTTTTATCAATTTTCATCCTGGTACAATTTTGGCTGGCGCCTGATTCACACGAACGATTAATATTAAATGGCATTACTGCCATTATATTGGTTATGTATCTCACTTATTTTAATGGCCACGCGTTTGGTATTGGATTGAATACACCATTAGTAGGTAAATACCAACATATTATCTATTCGTCGTTTACATTGATTATACTTTTTTTTTCAGTCTTGTTTTACGCTATGAATTTGTTACTGGTCTGCTTGTCGATGGGTGCCACATGTTTTGGTGCTGCTTTAACACAAATGAAACAAACTCGATATATACCTTGGTTGCTTAATAAACACCTCAACGGAAAGCTTGGAAAGTTTCTATTATTGGATTATCAACTAGGAAATGTAATGCAACCAACTGCAACCGATTAAAAATTTAACCCAATTATTTGTAGGGTTTCGCTGCAGTCCAATCAAAAATGTTGCAAAATGAAAAAGATAATCAGATCATGAAAAACGACAGTAATAATAAAGACAAATGGATTTTTGCAATTGCGATAAATAGAATACTATTCTTGATGTATTGCGTCATATATTCAATTATTGCTGTTATTTACGTTTGTTGATACACTGAAATGGTCAAAAATTGTAATTTAATTTTTTTTTAAATAATAATAATATAAAAGTAATGTTTAAAATTATTTGTATACCCTTACATATTATGCGAGATGGTGTGAATTAAATATCATTCGATTTGTTTGTGCCGTGGTTAAAATTTCGCGTTAAACTATAGGTTATAGGTTGTCAGACAACAATTGTTATTATATCAGGTGACAGTAAATAAAGCAAAAAAATAAAATAATTATCTCAAGTGGTATATCCGCTCGTTATATTATTATCAATTATTGTCTTTATTATTATGTGATGTACCTTCTGCATTATCATTATTATTATTATTATATTAAGACGACACTACGACAACATCTGTGCAAACATGAGATTATTTTCAAATTACCGAATTAATTATATAAACTATTTCAGCGGGGAAGACAATTTGGAACACTTATCCAATTTACTCTTTAATTTAACAACGGATTTAAGTTTCATTCCGTAGATGGTGCAATGTTTTACTCCTCTCTCTTTAAATCAGTCTTGTTTGTAGGTTTGTTTTTATCATGGATTTCTGTTGGAAATTGCGTAATAGGCTTCGTAACGACCCGTAAGTAACCATTTTAATTTTATCAGCTTTTAAAATTGAAATTATAGAGATAGGCCCAAAAGCACCATGGAACGACACTTGGGTCGATAAACTAAAGAAAAATTTGTTACTGAATTACGACAGACATGCAAGACCTGAAAATTACGATGTCGCAACTAATCTTAAAATTGGCTTAACGCTTATACATTTAGAAACGAACGAAGCTCAATCAACCCTGATTGCTCAGTGTTGGTTAGCTATGGTAAAATAATTTTATTTTGAAAAGACGATTTTAATTTTGTTTCTTGCAGAAATGGACCGATAGTAAGTTGCAGTGGAATTCCGAAGACTATGGAGATATTAAACAAATGCGAGTTGCCGATCATGAAGTTTGGATACCCGACCTTTATTTATACAACAGCGCAATTGGTTCAGCACTCCAGCCCAGTATTGGGAATGGTAAAGTTATACTTTACTCACACGGGGAAGTGTTATGGGTACCAAGTATAACGTATAATGTTCTCTGTGACTTTGATCTATACTATTGGCCGTACGATACTCAACACTGCATTATAAAATTTGGATCTTGGGTTCACAGTGGAAACGAAATTCAAATTCAATTGCTCAACAACGCATCATCTTTTAAGGTAACGAACGGTTGCTTTGTGTAGTTGTAAAATACGCCCAAAAATCACTTTGTAGTTGCAAAATATTGCCGAGGTTGAATGGGATGTAGATTTAACTTCCGAAACAAATTCAACGAAATACGAATGTTGCGTCGAAGAATATCCGTATGCTATGTTTAATTTAACATTAACAAGAAGATCTGCACCCTATAAACATCTCATTATAACACCAGCTTTTGGTAACAAATAATGCAAGTTCCCTATTTTTATTTTTTAATATTTGAATTTTCAGTTATAACATTTTTCATTTTAATTCAATTTTGGTTACCAACAAACGCTAAAGACAAAATTGTCTTAAATTGTTTGACAGCTGCCGTTATAAACATTTTTTTGTTATATTTTAACCATAGAGTGATAACATCAGGATCCACCCCTCTAATAGGTAAATTAAGTAATTATTTAGTAATAAAAAAAGAGATTAATGGACGTTTTTTAGTTTTGTTCTACAGTAGCAGTTTGTATATTGTTGGAATAACAACTATTACGGCCATCATTAATTATTCCTTATGTAAAATAAGAAATTATCATCCATTTGCATGGTTTACCAACTTCTTACTGAAAGATGGGGTTAGTAAATGGTTACTATTGGAAGATTATTCCAAACTGGTAAGTAGAATTAGTTATTGGAAATTAACAACAATTGAAACATCTTTTATTTTAGATCATCGACTATAAAAATAAAGAAAACGTAAGGGAATTGAGAGAACACAACGAAAGTGTCGATTTCGAACGAGTTTCCATAAAAATGTTTAAAAATTCAGAGAAGTTGATTCAATTAGAGTGGACGATTGTTTCAGTATTTCTCGATCGGTTCTTCTTTATATTTTATTCCATCGTGTTTGTAGGATTAGCCATAGCGTTTTTGTAAAGTGTCTAAAGGAGTGGCGCTCGAGAACTGTTTATCATAAATTTTAATGTTTTAAATTTAAATTTCAAAGTGTGTAATTTTTATTACGTGTTCCCTCTTTTAAATAGCAAATTTGTATTGTTAAATTGTCTGTTTGTTATAATTTTAAGTATTTTTTTAAATTTATCCCTTAAACGTAAAAAAGTGAACGTGTCGGTGTTACTTGTAATGTAAATAGCAGGTAACAGTGTTATTCATAAGGAATACAATTTATATTTTAGTTTTAGTTCAAGTGTGGTACGGAATACGAATTATTTAGATGTGTAACTGACAGAGTTGCTTTTGAAACACCGTCACATTAATATGGATCACGCACTGCTAACGACTTGAACAAAATGTGTTGAAAATTGTAATTAATGTGCAGGATTTAAAGCGTTTTATTTTTTTAATTTAAAAATCATTTTTAGTTTATTCAAACAAAACATTAAATTAAATAGTTTGTTAAGGTTTGGGAAAATTTAATGAAGTTAATTTGGATATTCACGCCGGCATGCTTAAAAGTTAATTAAAGCTTTAATTTTACATAAAAAGAAACAAGTTTTAATTAAACCAAATAGAATAAGTAAGGCAAAGAAATTATCATCGTTAAGTTTTAATTTTAACCATTAACGTGTAATGATTTTTTAAATAGCTGCTACTGATGTGGAGCTGTAGTTGTAGCAATTATAATTTTTACTTGATAGGATAACATGATATTATAAGATCGAGTTCGATATACAGGGTGGCCTACCAAAAACGGAACAGTAGTATTTTTTTGGCATTTCACCTCCATTAGCCAGATCTGCCTTTTTCGAAAAAGTATGCGGATTTGCTATTGCCATTATTTATACCTAACTGCAACTCCAAATTGGAAGCGAATTTCACTCTAAATATGTTAAAATATTGATTGGCAATAAATGTCCAAAGACTGTCCAAAGTTCGATGAATGCGCTTTATAACAGTGTTAGAATTTTGTAATTCCGATTGGCCAAGGTCTTGTCAATGATGACTTGTTTCATGGTATATATTTGATAGCAACGGTCAATTTTTCTACAGGCCAAAAACTTAGTGTCCGCTAGCACCCTTCTCTCCGCAAGGGTCGTGAGATTGACTCGCTGAAGTAAAAGTAGTCATATCCCAGGGCTTTTCGACCTGCGACATTTAGATTAAAAGCAACATATCTTATAAATCTCCTCTGTACCCTCGCAAGATTGTCTGTGTCACCCTGGTAGTAAGGTAACCAAACGCAAGACGTAGGTATCATCCAGATGGGACCTGAAGGAAGAAACATATAAGAGCTTTAACGTGGTAAGTACTTAATAGTGGAATAATGCAGTCTTGCTTGAGAAGGAATATCTAACAATATAACCAATAAGGATCTCATATTAGGTCCCAGCATTTGGCATCCAGATTTTGACCATCCTCCCAGACGTTAGGCAAAAATGAAGCATATAAGAACGAATCAAGCATGCCAAAATTCCAAACTGCATAAACGAAACTCAACAATATTCGAGACCTGCGATTGCAAATTCGCCGCAAATTCCTGCAAAATTTTTCATATCGTTAACATAAAGTAAAATACTGTAATATTAGCCCATGTCCCGGGTGATTTTTGGTTCCAATAATTGCCGGAGTGATGAAACTTTCAGAGATGGTGTTTTCCGATGTGAAAACAGGTAATTCATGTTTTGCATACACAATTTTGATCGGGAACGGTCGCCATATTGAAAAAACGTTGAAAAAATCGTTTATTTTGGAGTTATCCGGAAATAGCTCTAAAACTTTTCATTTTTCGAACTTGGACGTTAAATACGAAAATGTCGGTGCTGAAATTCTGCACAATTTCGTTTTTTATTCATCTTTCTACGACTAATAGAACCGAAGATAGAATTTTTTGAAAAATGGTCAATTTTTTCACTTTTCGAACAACTGCGATCTCCTTGCTCTTTACGCGCAAATTACTGTATGATCGCGGCTCGTAGGCAAAAAATGCTTTCAATAACATCGATGGACAATTAATGTATCTACAAAATGCTTTTTTATACAACCTCGTACGACCAAAACTTGCTGAGATACGGCCGATTGGAACAAATTTTGACGCAAAATTTTATGAAAAATTTTCATTTCCTCTGGTAAAAAGTGGACAACGGCTACTTCTACGGCACAAATCATTCTTAGATAATCGAAAGGTATTTAAATTTGCTACATTTTGCGCCCTGTCACGTTTCTTTGCTTAGCCGTATATTTCCGAAATGTACCTACATTAGCTAAATACGATGGTTTATCCGTATGTATATATTCAATTATTTACATTCGGGTGATTATTTAAATGGCAAATTGAATATTTGCATAATACTAAATGTACAAAAGTAAAAAAAAATTGTAGTACCGTCTACGTCTGAATATTGTCGATTTATAGCCTTTACAAATTCGTTAATTTCTTTAATACATTTAACAAAAACGGAGTCATCTGTAAAATAAAGTGTAATAATGTCGTTGGAAAAATTATGTTCTATACTTTTTTACTACTTTAAACAACTGTCTAAACGACCCCGAAGTTTAAAACGAGCCAGATGTAATCGGATTTTACATATTGTCATTGAATAAATGCCACTTTTTGGCCAAATTGTTAAAAAACCGGATATTTTTTCGTTTTTTTCGATATAGCTCTGTTTCTATGAGGTTTACGTCAAAAATGCTCTGAAGCAAAGTTGAAGCTTAGAAAATTTCCGATAAAATGGTCCCTGTGTCATTTAATTTCCGTACTTAACTGATGAGCTACAGCCGTGCAACAGAAGTATATTTTCCGATGATTTTTACTGCACAATTTTAACACGTACGAAAGTGTTAAAAAAAGAACATAACAATTTTTTTTTTGGAAATGTAAAGTATGGAACTCAATCTATATAATATTGAGATACATTTGCCACAATTTCAGATTTTTCGAGGTGGTATTACTCGAGAAATGGTAGAATGTTCCCTCTGCGGCGTGGCACCGCTGGGCACCGCGTACTGTGAGGGTCGCCCAGGTAGCTTCAAAAATTGACCATTTTTCAAAAAATTCTATCTTCGGTTCTATTAGTCGTAGAAAGATGAATAAAAAACGAAATTGTGCAGAATTTCAGCACCAACATTTTCGTACTTAACGTCCAAGTTCGAAAAATGAAAAGTTTTAGAGCTATTTCCGGATAACTCCAAAATAAACGATTTTTTCAACGTTTTTTCAATATGGCGACCGTTCCCGATCAAAATTTTGTATGCAAAACATGAATTACCTGTTTTCACATCGGAAAACACCATCTCTGGAAGTTTCATCACTCCGGAAATTATTGGAACCAACAGTGGCAAAAAATCACCCGGGACATGGGCTATATGGAAAGCACTGCGCGATGTCGTTTATAAAGATATTAAACAATAATGAATCGATGTGGGCACCCTCTGGGGCACATTTGACGTGGCCACGAAAACTTTTGACCAAAAATTCCTTAATTTAACGATCGATAAAGATTGACACCACATATGATTTTTTCCATTCTGCGGAAAAAAAACAGTAGAAAGTGAAAAAATCCAAAACTCTCAATTTGTTAAAGATTTGAACTTCAGTTTTATAGAGATGAAGCTTCCCCCCCCCCCGTTCGATCTGATCTCATCGGACATAGTTAATTTTATCATATTTTTTCAGAGGAGCTAACTGCACAAAATGTCAATCATGCTACTTGTGCTTTGGTGCCACTATGCTTTCATGGACGTAGAATCTGGATGCCCTTAGTCAGGCTTAGTGAATCTTCCACCTCTACCAATGAATTAATAAACGGAACCTACTAAGTACCATGAAATTTCTGTCAGCTGTCATGGTTTAAAAAAAGTGATAAAAATCTGGATCAAACCAAGAACATACATAGTTGTAACGACGAAATGCCACGCCACCGTCAGGCTGACAAGAACCGGTCCAGTCAAAAAGCTGTAATTTGAACTATCTTGAAAGGAAGGTGCTGCTCATCAAGTTTAGCTTTTCGCTGATATCTTGGTAACCGTTCATCCTATCCATACGATAGTAGTTATAAAAAAGGAAGGAAATTCAATTTTCTACAGAAAAGGCATTTTTTGAATGTATACTCATTAGTTTAACTGTATGTTATGTTGAATTTTCAATTAGTTCTTAATTTTCTTTAAAGTAATTCCTATTGAAATCTGAAAAAAATGAATTAAAATGATAATAAATTTCAATGTGTTTATGCTTGTTAAGGTAAGCAACGTAAACCATAAGCAATTCTCTAGGCAGAACTCCATCTCAATGCTGGATTCAGACACGCTGTTCCATGGCAATTACCGAAATTTGTTGTATATTTTAATCCTTGCTTTTTCACACAGGACAAAGCGCAGCCTTTTTGACATTGCAAGATATTGAGTCAATAAATAATCTGGAGCAGGTGGCGTAATTATTGATATTGGTTGCAGGAAAGCATATACGTTTTTTAAATTCCGTTTCTTAAAGTTTTGGAGACTTTTCACATCCAACCTACTTCTGTCTCTGGTGATAAAGCTAAGTTTGTTTTCTTCTCCAAGTCTTTCTTGTGTTGCGTCGTTGTCTTCCATTATGAGAAAGGTATCGTCTGCATATAGCACGGTTTCACATTTTATGCTAGGTGGAAGGTCGTTGATGGTTAGAACCAAGAAAAAGGGACCCAAGATTCTTCCTTGCAATGTGGCGCAGGTGACCACTTATTTTCATTTGCATTGCATAGGTATTTATTATTCAATTATTTCGTATGACGTACCTCTGAGACCTTATTGTTATATTTTTTCTAAAAACGTGTTATGGTTCATTCAGTAAATTTCCAAGGAACAGCAGGTCGGTATTAAAAGTTAATGTGGGGAAACCTGCGCAGTTGTTCTTCCTTTACCATTTTAGGTAAATAGCTGAATATTATAGCTGAATTTATAAATGGAGTCCAAAACATTATATCTGGATTCTGAAAAGTTTGCATCTATTTATGAACAGAGAGGAGGGTTCTGCTGAAAGTTCAAAAAATCTTTTGTGTATTTCCTTTCATTTATGTAAGAGTACTATTTGGAAATCAATTTATTACGAAAATCAAATATTTTAATTTGTTATTATTTACAGTTTCCTGAATTTTAATTTCAAAATTTACATGGGGAATTTTAAATTTGATGGCTGAATAAGATAATGCCCTTTTTATAATTCTCTGGAAGTAAGATAATAATTGCTCGTCTAATAAGGGCAAAAAGACAATGACGGTTTTGTTTGAATTAGGTGAATTTTCTTTTGTAAGTGTGGTTTGGTATAGAATACATGAAAGAGTTGGAGTGCTGTCTTATTTCTTACCATTTTTTGGATTATCTTCAATTAATTATTCGAGTTTGGAGCTGTGCTGTTAGTTTTTTTTGTCATACAATCCATGATTAATTTTTGGGATCTGTTATCCTGTTTACATTAATTTCATATCGAGAAAATTCATCATCGGTTTTATTGTATAAAAAAATAATCGTGCCCATTTTTATTATAATTACCTATATCGTAACATTAATAAATTGTAACGCCAAAAAATTGGAATTTGGTTCTGGAGGAATAATAATTAAGAAAGTTTTGGAAACCCTTCTCATTGGTGTTTATCTACCTGTGGTTTACTATCGTTTACAAATTAATTCTCTCCCCATTGCGGATCTTTTAATGAAATTAGTGTCCAACATTTGTGCTCCAATGAGTTTCCATGAAAATCGTTTGTTCCGCGCGCATCGCGAATTTTTGTATAAAATTGGTGTCAATCGATAGAGAATCGTTTGAGCTCCAATGAGCTTCCATAAAAATCGTTTGTACCACACGCATCGCGAAGTTATTCGCGAAAACACACCACTATTTCTTCCTTCTTCCTATTACCCTAATGAGGGTTTTGGTAACCCATCTCGTTCTATTCATGTGTGTGCGTTTTCAATTTATTTTCACATGTATAGAGGACTTACTTGTTTAACGCGGGCTCCGAATCACGGAAAGTGATTAAAAAATCTTAAAAAGGCATTCCTATAGCCCCTAGCAAAATTTTTGTAGAGACTTGAATTTTATTAAAAACCTTTGGGGTACAAATGATTTTTATTGAAGCTCATTGGAGCTCAAACGAAGCTCAAACGTTTGACACTAATCTCATTAAAAAATTCGCAAAGGGATAGGGACCAATAGACAAATTGAGAATTTGGGCTAGTTTTAGTCATCAGTACACAACTTTTGCGTCAGATGAACCGTAAAAATGTGCTACTATATAGTGCATCTGTTTTAAGTATTCAGAGGGGTCTTGAACAAACAAATAGCAAATTTGATTTTCCGTTCAGTGCCGCACCTCTGCATATTTAAAACGGATGGACTATAGGTGGAAATCTGAAGACTATGTTTTTTTTGGTCTAAAATTAAAAAACTAGTAAAGTTCTTTGTAGGACTGTATCTAGGAAATTGTGAGGCCCAAAATATCTTTTTTGCTTAGCTTTTACCTAGATTTAGCTAAATTTTGATAATGGCTATTTCGGGGATAGGATTTATAGGAAACGGTCAATGCACAATTTTGTTATTTGTGGGATCACACTAAAAAAATTTTTTGGAAAGATAAATATTATTGTTAAATCTGTCTTCAATTATCGATTTCCATTCTTCTCAAATCCTCTGTTACCTGGTCAAACCCGGTGACGGCAAATTGCGTCCCACGGTCAAGGGTACGGGTGAATTCCGTCCCATCGGCAATATGGTCAGAACGGTTAATTGTAATCTCCTTATTCTTTAAGCTGCATTGCAATCCCCTTATTCTTTAAGCTGTCATATGGAAGTTTAAAATATTTTGGTCATTTTACAATACAGGGTACTACAACTATTATTACAAAATTCTTTTTCTATAAATATATTTGTTTATTGATTTTTTGAAGTTATTGCATTGTTGAAAAATTTATGTATTAGCTTTTTAAAATTACAATACAATCACCGGGTCGAGTAACCTAATGTTGACCACCCCAAATAAATTGAAAATTTCCTATTGCAAAGAGGAAGGTTTATATACTTAGTATACTGTTAAAATATTATGTGCGAAATTATTAACAAAATTTTGAATAAATCGAATTTGAACTTAGCTAATTTTACACGATTCAGTGACACGTGAGTGGACTCTCACCCATTTTGTTGACGGTACGTGCAGAAAGAACTAGTCTTAAACTTGTAACATCGATTTATTTTTTGTTTTATTCGATATTTTTGGGGTGAAACGTAAAAGTTTACTGCCCCATACCGCGACTATACTTTTTAATGCTATTTCTAGGTTCTCTAAGCTCCCGGTTTCCTTCATCCCGGTTTTCTTGATGGAAGGCGCTTCTCGTATGTTTATAGCACAGTAAACCAGAGTCAAAACCGCTATGGAGGGGCGCAACGCGGAGCGGCGCCCCGGAAGAGTAGGTTTTGACGATGGATAACCCTCCTAATCGAATGCACACCCCAAAAATCGAAAATAAAAAAAATTTAATTTTTTCACTTTTTCGGCAATACACTGGTAATTTTCAATTTTTTGGCTAATATTTATTACTAATATTTACTAATCACACCCCCAGCTTTCCGAATCTCTTAATTTAGTTTGTTATTGTAATTTACCACATATTGCAACATAAATTACAATTTCTTATAAGTATAATAAATTATTATTATAATTAAGTGTTTTATTTAATTTCATATCTTCTTTCTACGTATGTTAGGCATTACCTGTAATCCGTTAGGTATTACCTGTAATCCGACTTGGGTTCGGGACGCAATTAACCCGTACCTTTTTCTGACCACTTCAAAAACCTTCGAAAATAGTGACCACGGGACGCAATTTACATGCGCCCGTCAAACCATATTAAATTGGGTCTTCCTCTGTGGGTTTCCATTCAGAAATTCTCCTCCCCATTCCACCTTTATCTCTCCTCATCACGTGGCCAAGCCATCCTATTCTACTTGACTTGATCGTCTTCATTGCCCGCAATGTCTCGTTATTAATCATTGATCTCTTTTCCTGACCATCATTTCGTACTGGGTCTAATATGTTTCTCAAAATTTTCAATTCGAATACTCTCATCTCACATTTCTTTCTGAGTCGAATTGTTTCTTCAGCAAAGGTAATCCCCGGTCTTACAAGTATCTTGTAAACCTTGATCTTGAATTTAAAAAAGCTATAAATTGAATTACAACAGTACTGAAAACGATAGCTTACGATCGATGTTTCGGAATTATTACACCATGACTACTTCAACAGGTAAGCTTAATCAAATAATAAACGAAAATTAAAGTTAAATTAAATAAAATTAATTAGAAAAATGATCGAAAAATTAAAATAAAAATCTTAAAGAAAATGTTATTAATTTTTTTGGTTTTTGATCAACAATGTAATATGCATTTTTTTGTATTAATAAAAAATATTTTATTCATTAAAATTCGTACTATGTCTTTTTCTGTTCCTTTTGTGAATTAAAATTTAAAATTTGTGTTTGTTCCGGATCCAGCGTGATTTCGAAAATTTAGGAGCACTTTTACGATGCCAAACAAAAAGGATCGATTTTCCAAGTAATTCCTTTTTTGAGCTTTTACTGTTTATTATTTGCAATTTTTCATTCGTTGTGGGAATGACCACGTGGAAAATGTTATCAATAATTAATTATATTATTCCTTGATTTGCGGTTTTAAACTTCGGATATGTTCACATATGATTTTCTTTTAGTTCAAGAATATTGTATTAACATTTAACAAGTTAAAGATTTAGGAATGCCCTTAGAATATGGAATTAAAAAATTTAAAAAATCATTCTCTCCGGATATGAGACAAAAAGACGATCACATTAACATAAACCGAAATAGCAAAATCATTATCTATATACAAGAAAAATTCGCCCTGCTGTTATTTTAAAAAAATCGCCCGCGGCTTATTGATTTGAACAAATGGACTTTGTGTATTTCTATCACTATTACATGAATGGAGAATTGTCGTTTATATTTATTTTTAATAATAAACATTTTTGTAGCAGTTCTATAATAGTCCAGCTGTGGGACATTTTTTAAATTTATAAGTTCTAGTTATTACAATGTCATGCTGATGGCGTTGTGACTAACAACCTCTATGTTCTCTATGTTCTCTATATTGTTTAACTTCACCGTCGATTTATTGTTATGTATTTACCCAAAATTTTCCAACCAGTTTTTTTTCGTTAAAATGTTAAAACGTTAATAATGCAGTAAGTAAAATTTTAACCACCCTCTTGCACACCGCAACCTGAGGAAACTTAATTTTTTCGAATTTAAATTATGCAAAGTTAAGGAGCGTTAAAATTGGTTTTGTTAAATTTAAAAACGTTATTATAATAATAATATTTAAAAACATTTTTATCTTCCTAACGCACCTTTTTGTTAAGTGAGGTAGCAGATGCAATAATTATATTAATTTAATGATACCTTTAAAATAATAAATTTTAACACGGTATTCCTGGTTTCCTCCACAGTTTTGAATGTGTTATAAGTAACGCAAATTGTGTAAATTTATTTTTTTTATCGTTTTCCGTATGTTCTATCGTTATTGCAACACAACTGTGGCTAACCACTAACAACTGTTATTAACTAACTACCTTTATGTAAGACCATACAGATAATAATAATAGGTGTAATCTATGCAGTTATAGGAACTAGACTTTAGTGGGTGATACAAAAATACGGATTTCCGTTAATATTGTGGTTTTTATGACACGAAATGTCAGAATTTACCGCAACGTAACGCTTTCCAATGCATGCATATACAAAGGTAAATTTTAATGTTTGCTTCCACTGATGACTACATTTTTGCAATATTTTAAGGGTTGATTAGTTTATTCAATAGTAATTAAATTAATGGATACGTCAATTCTGATAATTCTATAAGCAATGGTCAACACTTAACGTTGCTTACGTCCTATTGAACCAAAACGTTCCAGTTTAACGACGCATGACCAGTGTTAGTAAACAATAGATTAACATACGTAATCAAAGCCTAGTAATACAATAGACCAAGTGGTCTGAATGTTTATTAATGGTTACTGCATGTGTGCAATTTCGAACAAGGGAAGTAAATAGGATAATTTCAGCTTGTCCAGAACTAATAATGATTTAAGCTCATTGTATTCAGCAATATCGGTTCAATTGCTACCTACAAAAAAATTCCAAACATTTTTAGAACTTCTAGTTTATCAAAAAAAAAGCCAAGATCCTGAATTTATTTTTATAATTGTTACTAAAAAATAAGTAGTTCTTGGGTGCGAAGCTCGCGGTGTCTACCAAAAGTTTTCTCTGTCGGCACCACCGATGCCAATTAGATAATATGATGGATGATGTCGATATAATCACGCGATCATAAAAATATGAATCTATAAATATTTCTTTAAAATCTTCAAGTCACTTTGATGATTAAAATAAAGCGTTATTTTAAAATTTTAGCTTGGTAAAACACAAAACATCTTGTTCAACGATCTGTAAAGAAACGGAGAACATAAACACTTCTTAAAACTGAAAATATATTTTAATAAAAGCGGAATTGTGCTTACCCTGATTTAGGTCCGGTTCTTCTACACAATAATTTATTTTTAACGTAACTTGCCGGTTCTTTTCTAAAGCCGAACATAGTTTCCGTGGTTTGGAATCCACGTTAAATTTGAGGTCCCCTATACATTTGATTCTTAGAGGACAACGTCCCAAATTGCGAGGAAGAATAAGATCCTGAAATATTTATTTGTAATTTTTGGAAAACTATAATAACAATCAACTAATATTAAAGTAATAAAAGGGAAACTTCATAGTTATTATAGGTTATTTTTCAGGAAATTGAAAACCGTACAGTATTTTACAAATGATTTGCATTTATATTTTATACTGCATTTATCAAGATTACAGAGTAGATAAAAAGTCCTTAAACGGCTAAAAAATGTATTTTAATGTTACTTTTATGTTCTTCTGGTAGAACTATCGTAATAAAAATTTCATTTTTAACTTAAATAAGGTGATTTTGTCAACTCCGTCGATCGTACGCTGCTGTTAAGTCGGCTTTTAGTTTTCCCCACGTGGAGAAGATAAACAAAAAAAATCAAAGAGTGAGATACAAAATATGGTAAATTACTATTCCGCAATTTATAGTGTAAATATGTACCTTATATAAGTGTAACTGGAAAGGTAAAACTGGTAAAACGTAAGATGATTTATACGACAATGTGTAGACCTCCTACTCTGTCGGTTTGCGGCTCTTTTATCCATTCAAAGCAAACAAAAACGATTTATAAAAATATTAGAACGATAAATAAGTGACGTGTACTCGCTTGTTGGTTTGAGCGGTCCTTTCTTAATGAACGGGAGTAACTCATGACTGAGAATGAGTTATTTGATCTCACTTTTTCTAAGGTCTCTTTTGAATTAATATATCTTGCCGCGTTCATTGTCCTAATTGTAAAGATTAGATAAAACGTCGTGTGAATTTTTCAAGTTAATGAATGCAATTTTGTGCATTGAGAATATAATAAAAAATAAGCAAACATTGAAACAAAAATTGTTATTTAGAAGAGAAAATAACAAAAAAATACGTTCTTTGTGAAGCATACAAGTTAGAGAGTGTAGAACATTTTTCTTTCTTATTCTTGTTAAATTCTTCTTCTGTAACTTGGTGTGGTATATATCAAAGTGTCCCACACAGCTCTTGAACAAATAAGGGAAAATCATTTGATGACGGTCGTTTTACAGTACGGTTTAGCGAAAATATAAGTTACGTTTTTACATTTTCTCTTATTTTACTCGAAAATGTATGCGAATTTTAAATTAATTAATGTATATTTAGAAACCACGAACTAATTAACGTCAGAGTTAATACAAATTTTAATTATAATTTAAAAGTGTAAAAAATTCTGAAGTGCTCAGAGAAGTAATGCAGATTACAAATCCGCCTGAGTTTTTGTTGTTTTACTACGAGCGTCTATTTATTTAATTAAATCTTTTGTAAATAAAAACGTAGCTTACAATATTCGAGAAACGTAGTATATCTGCAAGATATATGAATGTGCTATCGCGGCGCCGGAGCGAATAGGGGAGGGGGCGTCACAAACAGGCGCCTAGCGTCGCGTCAACTCCCGACGCCGCTGCGAAGCGCCGCGCGTCCGCAAAAACTACTAACGCCAAAGCCATGATGTTCATTCCATTCTCCTTCCTTCGTACACTCAAAGGAAAATTTAGTTTACATAGATTTTCGTTTACATATCCCGTTACGCTTATTCAATTACTGAAAAAAATAAAATGGAAATTTTAGGAAAAAATTTATTTTCTTATATTCTTACTATGTATTTTCTGAAAAACATTCTTGTTTATCGTTGTATCGGGAACGTAGATGCGATGAAAGCAAAACAGATTTTAATTTATGAAAAGTTGTTTATCAGTTGGTACGTCGGTTATCTGTAAACATTGAAAGTGATGCATTATTTTACGTTTCGATGAAATATTCTACTCGATGCGAAAGTTTCACTGAAACGTACAGCTTGAAAAACAAAACTGGTAGAACTGGACGACTGGACCGCAATTTAAAGAAATAACCTATGGTATTACTTATATTTTACTGTACCATTTAAATCCTTCAAATAGGGTACTTTGACACAGATTGCATTGCATTTTTATGATATTTTGAGAATACAGAAAAGTAGACTGGTCAAGTGAAGAATGCAGAAAATCCTGTCTTCTTAATTACCGTTTATAGGATAGGTGTTTAGTTTCCAATCTCAATCAGATCTTCCGAGCGAAAAATTTTAATTTGAATTTTTTACGTTTAATGGGTAGAACATAACTTGTTATTTTCTCTTTTCTAAAATTATTATGACAGTAATTGCACTGCATAATCTTCTCTTACAGCTATTTAGCTAAGGATTTCTTCTGTTATATTAATATTTTTATATTTCTTATGCTAGAGCTATGATTAAAGCCACAATCTTCGGCTATCTCAAGATAAATTATTTATTTTCAATATTTGAGGTTGATTTTTAGTTGGAAAGCAATAATCTGTACTTAAAAAATTTGCAACTAAATTGTAATAAAATTTATGTATCCACATATTGTTCTAATTAAAGTGTTCCTGAATTGAATGTTCACCATACGTTTAACTGATGGACCTTATACTGTATTTTTAGGAATACTTTAATAATTTCAAGCTAAGAAATTTCGCGATTCGAACCCTGAATTTTCCACTGTAACTCAACCAGCGATCACACCAATCCAATGTTTTGGTTTGATGTTAATTTGAAATGTAATAATTTATTGTAGCTATTGTTTAAAGCCCTTAGTCAGTCGTTTCTTGTTATTTGGGAAAATTTTACGGTCGCGTTTTAGCAGCGTTATTTATTTCATATCCATCTGCGGTTCATCTAGCGCCCTCAAAACAAATCAAACCAGTGGGGCCTTACCTTAAAAATTAAATGTACTATTATTTATTAATACATCAATAATATATAGACTTTCGTAAATAATATGAAAAATGCCGCACGGGTCAAATTAAATATTTTTAATTTTTAAATTTAACCCGTTCATGGTCTCAGAGTGAGAAATTTTGATCCTTGAGGGTAGTGGGGTTTATGATCCATGGAAGATGTTTTTGTGATGTTAAACCATTTTACATTTCCATTTGTACGATACCAGGAATGCACCATTTCATTTAGGGCCAGTTCTATAACAGAAGATCATCCTCAAGTCCAATCAAATAGCAGAAATTCCTGGGTTAACTCGAGGATGATCTTCTGATGTTACGAAGATTTTTTGTAAACGAATTACAAGTCCACAGTTTTACCTACAGACCATTTGTACGTTATGTACATATTAGGACCTACAGCTTTACGTGGAATTCGAACCGCGGCACAAATATTTCGGGAGGAGCTGAAATTCGAACTCAAACAATCAGTCCACAGTTGAACTCCTTCACCAACACACCAACCTACATTAAGAAAATTAAGAAACACATAAAGGAAGATACCTACTTTTTCAAATTTTTAGCAATCTTTACTCAATTTATCTTTTTAAATTTAAACCAGTTCTTAGACCTCTATACACACAGAGTATTTCCAACACGATTTGAAACGCTCTGTATGATTTTGAATTATGCGGACAGACGGACAGACGGACAGACGGACGGACAGACGGACAGACACCGAGCCAGATCATAAGGCTTCTTGCTATACTTTGTATAGAAGCCTAAAATGTCCATTCTGAAAGTCAGTGGGTCTTTTTATATATTTTTATTCTGTACAGGCGTCGACCTTAAAGTATGACAAAATAAATATAGTACTCAAACCCATGTTGCTCTGAATGGTCTCTGCTATTGATTGAAAATTTTTTAATTTAAAATGTTTGATTCTGAACCTCGGGGACTTATATAGGTACTAGCTGATAGCCCGTCCGAGGACGGGTAGCTAGAAGGACGGGCAGGCAGCCAAGGTAACTTAAGTTGAATGAAGATTAAGGAAAGCTCTCAGTGCAATCCAAAAGCCATATGACCTTGGCTGCCTGCCCGTCCTTCTAGCTACCCGTCCTCGGACGGGCTATCAGCTAGTAAAGTTATAAAGTAATAAACATGGCCAGAATAAAGTTTTACTGAGCCCGGAGTGTAACCAGGCATTCAGCATTAGCAGCAACGCACTTAACCGCTATAGCTGACGATCGATATGAAAAATCTAAGCCCTCGTGAATAACTTGATCCAGTACGCCCTTGACTTATTGTATGACAGCTGTTTTCAGATAACAAAAGTTAAACAAGGTGGAACTCGCTTTAGCGGCAGTTCTTAGGCTTCTATTCGCTATTTACATTAAGCAAACGCCACCATGCGGGAGAATTTTAGATTAGTAAGTGACGTATTAAATGAAAATAAAAATTCGTTCTTCAGGCTCAAGACATAACAAAATCAACTAATTAACAAAACATATATTATAATAAATTTAATACTATACTGAAATGTTGCAAATTTTCACTAGAATATGATTTTGAATTTCGAAATATACGTCTAAAAACGGCCATTTTGTTGTTGCTGGTGGCGCTACCAACGGTAATGTAAATTGCCGTATTTACATATAATGTAAAATCACATAATCAGATAATCTGCACTAATTATTTATTATTTTATTTTAACCACAGCAGTGGCTTGATGTGGATAGTGAAGTTAAGTTGTAAATAAAAGAGAAGGAAGAGGATGGATCCACCTCAAAAAATGGACCGGAAATTACAGAAAAGTAAAGTTACGAATGGAATGGAAAAGCTTGATTATTATTACTTATGTACAGCGATGCCAACCGTACTATAATTTATTATAGTAGGCATTCTATAAGTAATTTGTACCTTCTGTTGTACAGCACAGAAGGTAAAATTATAGTATGCGTACTACTATTATAGTACGGGTTGGCAACGCTGCTTATGTGGTAATTGATAAATACCAACCGCAAAAATTTAATTAGTGCAGATTATCTGATTATGTGATGTTACATTATATGGCGACCAAAAATAACCAGATAATAACAACTTTTTTTTTAAGTCCCCAAGGTCAAGTGATTTTATTGCGAATTCGAATACAGCTTTATTAGGTGACCTCAGGAGGGTAATAAAGTTTTTTTGTGCGACCGCGCGGTCACGCTTAAGTATTCTGCCGACAGTTATTCTCAATCTGGCGGAACTTGAAATGCAGTATTTCCTAGAGGTCTTATGTAGTTGTTAACTATCCGTCCATTGTCACCTTGAAAAACTGTTGAAGGTCATAGTTATGGCGGTAACAGCAAAATTTAAAAATTTTACAAAATTGCCACAATTAAACATCTCGATAGATACCGTCGATAGCTTTGATTTGTTCCAAAACATGTGACCTTGAAAATCGATTTGAAGGCCAAAATTTTTCCCCAAGTCGAATTGTGGATTGGTACGACAAATAAGAAATGGGATGTTACTTGTATACCATGTGATTGTTATGAATAGAAAAAAAAATTTTCTAAAAGTTTGTAATTAAGTTGGAATTACTCATTGAAAAATCATTATTCCCAGATTTGTCCTTATTAAAGGCACTAGCTGATAGCCCGTCCGAGGACGGGTAGCTAGAAGGACGGGCAGGCAGCCAAGGTCATATGGCTTTTGGATTGCACTGAGAGCTTTCCTTAATCTTCATTCAACTTAAGTTACCTTGGCTGCCTGCCCGTCCTTCTAGCTACCCGTCCTCGGACGGGCTATCAGCTAGTCTAGTATAACAATAGATTCCCATGTTGATCGAGCGGTTGCGGAATCTTCACTTTTCCTTTATGACAGCAGTTGTTAAATTGTTTATCAACTGGACGCTCCTTGGCGAAATTCTTGGAGCCGCAGAACTGACAGATGGAATTCATTTCTCCACAATCGTGTCGAGTAACGTGAGATTCATCAAATCTCAATGCTCTTATTTGGAGTTGAATTGCTTGACTTTGGTATCGATTTTCTTTCTGTCGATGTATCGCATGGGACCGAGCGTCAGCAGCTTGCCGCGCTTGAGTTTCTTCTAAAGTTTCACGTTGTTGACGTATCGCATGGGACCGAGCGTCAGCAGCTTGCCGCGCTTGAGTTTCTTCTAAAGTTTAATAATTTAAATTAAATAAATAATAATAAATTAAAGTTTAATAATAATAATTTAATAACTAATAATATAACTAAGTTTTACTACTACTTCCTACTTCCTCCTCCCCTTCCTCTTCGAGTAAGGAATTTTCAAAATCACGCAGCGATATTGAAAATTCCTCAGCTTCTTCCTTTTTCTTTTTCTGTTCGGCAGCAATCAGTTTCTCCACTCTTTTTCTGTTTCTTATACGTTTTGGCGCCACTTTTTTTTTCGCAATATTTAAATCAATTTTACGCATTCCATTGCTGCTAAACTCACGAAGTGCCTCCTTTAACGAATTAATAGTAGCTCGTTTGAATTCTTCTCTGACTTCAAAATCTTCGTATTTTCCGAACGATAAGGCCCTCTTTAGCGCCTGTTCCACATCCTTTATTAATTCACCTGAAAACATTTTTCGTTGACGTTCAACACTTATTATTTCGTTATAATGTAATTCTGCTTAGGTATATAGTAATTTTGAGTAGGATAATCGGATTAACTGATCCGATGATACGTTGATCCGATGATACGTTGATCCGATGATACGTTGATACGATGATACGTTGATACGATGATACGTTGATCCGATGATACGTTGATCCGATGATACGTTGTGCGTTCGGTTCGGTTCGGTTTGCTTCGGGTATTTCCGTGGGACAGACAGAAAGAAAGACTTGGCCTTTTATAATAAGAGATAAAAAGATATAATAAAATAAATATGATGCCTGTGCCCAAGTTGGTCAGTTAAAGCTGGATCTAAAAGTTCAGTTTCGTTAGCTTTATAATATAGATCCACTGCTAGTTAGGGCTCTGTTGGGCGAACTGAGCTTCAATTACCATACCATGCACTATTTGTTCTAAAGCAGCGGTTCTTAATCATTTAGAAATCACTAAACACTTTTGATTATCAGAACAATTTTTGGAACACCAAAATCACTAATAGTTCAGATAAGGAAACCGAAAAAAATGGTCAGAGCTTACAAAAATCCGGACAGGCTGACATTATGCAGTCAAATGTGTTTGATTGTCTAACGGCCGTATTCATAGACAAAGTGTTACTTATACTTACAACTTTACTTGAAAAATTAACCCCTTTCTACTAGAGTAAATAATTTTTATTGATGCATTTTATCTCAGTTTTCTTATGTAGTTTCTGAATTTCCAAGTGGTTTTGCCCGAAAATGCGTCTATGCAATATAATTTTGACCCTTAAGTAAGAACTTATACTTAAGTAACGACTATGAATTTGAGCGTTAATGAACTCCTCAAAATTGCCCAGCGACTTCTTGCACACTGAAAGATTTAGCTCCGCCCCCCCAATGAGACTTTTCGCCTGCAACCCGCTTAATATAATTTTGACGAAATATTCTCGTCAGATTAAAATTCAAGAGCATAGAATTCTAAACAAAATAGAGATTTAAAAATTTGCCTATATCAGAAAGGCGAAATATTTAATGAATTCAAATAATTCGAGCCAAGTTGTTCTATTATTCTGATTCAGAATAAAATTTTATTTGATTTCAACTTGATCAACTGAGGTGAATTTTTCAAAACTTCTTTTATAGAGATTTTTGCTCCTTTAATTTTAGTCTGATGATGATTTACAGAAAAATGAAATTAAACGAGTTGTAGGCAAAAAACCATGTCAGAGGAACTAAAATTCTCAATTAATTAGGGATAAGCTGACGGGAGATTTTAGGGAATTTTTGGATGAGTTTATCAGGATACTCAAATGTATATGGCTCCCAAATTTCAGCTTTGCTGAATTTTCTGCAAGCCAAGAATGTAACTGGACTTTATTAATTTATTACAATTCATTAACAAACTAAGGGGCCATCACAAAAATGTGTAAACAAAAATGGTACTTACAATATGATCATCATAAGATTAATTCACGAAAATCTGACTTAAAAATATGTTTTTGCTCTACTACTACTGCGTAACTGAAGTGGTTGTGTTTCCCTGGCATGGAATGAGCTGTACAAAAATCATTTATTCCCGTGGTTAGGAATCCACGTTAACCTATAAATCACCTATGCCCGTGATGCAATTTCAACATCCAACAGACACAGGCAAGGAACACTGGAAACCATATAAAGGATACAAAATCGCAAGTATATCTACATATTGAACTGTTATTTTCCTCAAGAACTTTTCAATATTTTACAATCAAGCTGGCACCATCCTGTTTTGAATTTACAGCCGCACGCTATCTGGATCCTTTTTCTCCTACAAATTCCGTTTATAATGACCTAAATGAGACGCAACGATAATAGTCATATATTGTCACTCGCGACGCCCGGTACGATTGAGTTCCAGATCGACCATTCTTCTTCCGATAAATAAGTTTGCTATTGATAGTTTAAATTTTTTGCCGTGGCTTTATGTAAATTGTATGTAATTACATTTAGTTATATTTTGCGTACAAATAATCGAGCCCTCCAAAAATTGCAAAAGTGGTTATAAAATTTTATAAGTGCTTGGGCGAGAAAGCACGGAGAGGTGAACTTTCACATAACACAAGCTCTCACCGCCCACGGATGCTGCCAGGCGTATCTCCACAGGTTCAGGCTGACCGAGTCACCTGCCTGTCGTTACTGCGGGGACGAAGATACGGCGGAACACACTCTTTTCGGATGCCTAAGATGGGAGAGGGAGAGAGTGACGATTTCGCTCCGGATGGGCGACACCCTAAGCCCGGACAACATGATTGCTTTCATGTTGTCCGGCGAAGACGAGTGGCTGGCTGTAGCGGTCTTCATCAGTCAAGTGATGAAGACCAAGGAGAGGGACGAACGAGCTGAGCAAGCCGAAGCTCAAGTCCCCGCCCTACAGTTATAACGGATTTTGGACTTTACATCCGTTATGTTCAACCTTATACATCAATTTGGTTGGCCACTGCCATTTCATTTAAATTGAATGAGATGGCGTTGTGGACTCCGCGATATTTTTATTATCTGTTTTCCGGAACGCAAGTCGAGCTGCGCGCTGAGAGGGACTTGGGGAAAAATGGCGGACGAGAAGGTCACGTCTTGTGGGCTGTGAAGTGATTTTTCGGGGTTGGTTTTCGATTTTGCGGAGTATGGTTACGTTTGTGGGAATTTCAGTCCGACAATCCGGTTATTATATGGAATATGCTGTTTTTCCATCCCAGTAGGGGATTTGATCCGCGATTGGAGGATTGGGGTTTTTTTGGCCGTGCCATGTGTCCCTATTCGACCACCCTGGCCCATAATTCCTGGGAAGGATGTTTATCCGGTAGCATCGGTGAGTAGCACGATTTATTTGCTATTACTTCACAGTACCTGTCGATCGAGTGGCCAATATTTTAACATCAGAAGCTCGATGGCATATTTTTTCCCTTGGCTTTTTTAATGTGTTTTATTTTTTATTTATGTGTAACAATCTGGTATTCTTTTTTTGTGCTGCAATTTTATTTAAATAATGGTTGCAATTGATCGATAAGTGACAGGTTACAACTTTCTGCACTTGGTGATAAATTGCCATCTATTACTATCTCACGTTGCATTCGTCGATAAAAATACCAAGTTTAAGTGTTGTTTTTGATAAATGTAGTAATGCTACTTATTTATATTATTACGTTTTGGTTATTAAACTTTGCTTGGGTATTAATTCCTTTAATTTTATGTCGACGTACTGGTAAATTGTATTAGCAGCAAGAATCTAGATTTATCGACGTAAGTTCAAATTTCATACTTGAAATTTTGTGTCGATACCTTTTTGTGTTTAATTATGATTTTATATTTTATTTAATAAAGGCTAAGATGTATGACTTACATATATACAGGGTGCGACATTGCACCGGGGTTCGCTGCCGCTTGGTTTGGTCGTCGGAAGCTCGATGTGGTTACCATTATGGGATTGTTTATGACCATTCGAGTGTTCCGTCGATTGTTGGTGGGGTGGTGATTTTTTGGTGGCAATGTGGGTTGCTTCTGTTTAGTTTCTCTGGTCGGCTCCTGTAGTGGACTACTGTGTTACGTTCCACTGGTGCCATACTAACACCATAAGCATCGACTTTATCATTAAGCCTTTAAGCAATGACCACCGTATTGTTTATTTTTATGTTTATTTTTATTTTATTGTTAAGTTTATTTTGTGTGTGTTTGCAAAGCTGCTTCCTTGAGTTTATCCGAGGCGTTTTTACACGACCCATGGCCCTCGCATACCGACGTTTCCATCAAAGAGCTAGTTGACCTAACACCAGGGCTCCACGCATTTAAAAGCAGAAGGTTCTTACCTTCTGCGTGGACTTTATCTTCTCCAAGCTGCTTCTCATTAGAGCAGTAAGGAAAGATTTTGTATCACTGGCGCCCAACGTGGGGCTTGCTTCTGTATGTGCTACTGTATTGTATCACTGGCGCCGAAGCGTGGGAGCTACTGTATTGCCTCTGTTTTGCTTTTGTTTCACTGATTTTCTACAGTATTGGACAGATGATGTTGCTCTACCATCTGTATTTTGGTGAATGCTCGGAGACAATTTCAGGGACAGCTTTTGCATTGTTTAATTGACAATTTGGTTTGTTTGTCAATTTTGTTATTTTGTGTTTTGGTTTTCCACAAGTTATTAAGGGGTGAAATCCTTTTAGCTTGCAATGGATCTACAATACCAAACGGGGGGTTGGTTGGAGTAATTGTTTGTATCCTAATTGGTTCAATAACATCCTGAATCATACATTACATACGGGAGGTTGGTTGGAGTAATTGTTTGTATCCTAATTGGTTTAACAACACCTTAAATCATACATTACATAAGGGTGGAGGCTGGGTAATGTTTGTCACTGTGGGTTCGATTACACCTTGAACTCTGCATGGTCCATTAACATCTACGATCATGATTTTTTCGTTGTTTTTATTTTATTTATTTCATGTTTTATGTAATATAACTAGACATCATACCATCTAGATGCTAGTTATACCATCTCATCTGAGGATGATCTCTTGTTTTTATTATGGCAGTGTTTCTGTTGGTTTTTATTAACCGAGTTTTGATTTTTTATTTTATTCCGGTCTGTATGTCAGGGACGAAGATTGCCCTGCATCAGAACCCTTGAGGAGTCTGGGGGGAGCGTGCGCGTTCCTTCGTCTCATTAGGAGGGGTCCTATGTGGTCCCTTCTCATGTACTCACAGTGCAAGTGCTGTGAGCCTTGCTGTGCAGTCTTTCCCTTGTGAGTGGGGGGTCCTATGTGAGCCCTTCTGGTGTTGACAGTCAAGTGGTGTAAGTTTGACCCTTGCTGTTCAGCGTTTGGTTGAGTTGTTACGGGTCCGATGCGAGCCGTACACTCATATACTCACTCTTTCCCTGGTTGGTCGTTTATAGCGAGTTCGCTTGACCTTAGCTCACGCTTTATGCGGATAAAAGGTGACGTGTCGTTGCTCTGGAGCTAATTCTTATCATTTTTTTTCTTTGTGGAATATTTTTTATTCCGTTGTCCCTGCCATGATGAGATCAGAGATCACCTACTATCACTACAGATATTATTATCACTCTTAGTTAGCATTCAGCAGGCGCGGTTTGCGCTCACGGAAACACTTGAGATCGGTTGATTTTTTTTGAGCCATAGGCGATTTTTTCTTTTTGAGCCTTTAGCCCTATCTATACCGGCAAAGACGTTTAGGGGGGGGGTGTATAACGGATTTTGGACTTTACATCCGTTATGTTCAACCTTATACATCAATTTGGTTGGCCACTGCCATTTCATTTAAATTGAATGAGATGGCGTTGTGGACTCTGCGATATTTTTATTATCTGTTTCCGGAGCGCAGGTCGAGCTGCGCGCTGAGGGGGACTTGGGGGAAAAATGGCGGACGAGAAGGTCACGTCTTGTGGTCTGTGAAGTGATTTTCGGGGTTGGTTTTCGATTTTGCGGAATATGGTTACGTTTTGGGAGAGTTGCAGTCCGACAATCCGGATATTATATGGAATATGCTGTTTTTCCATCCCAGTAGGGGATTTGATTCGCGATTGGAGGATTGGGGTTTTTTTGGCCGTGCCATGTGTCCCTATTCGACCACCCTGGCCCATAATTCCTGGGAAGGATGTTTATCCGGTAGCATCGGTGAGTAGCACGATTTATTTGCTATTACTTCACAGTACCTGTCGATCGAGTGGCCAATATTTTAACATCAGAAGCTCGATGGCATATTTTTTCCCTTGGCTTTTTTAATGTGTTTTATTTTTTATTTATGTGTAACAATCTGGTATTCTTTTTTTGTGCTGCAATTTTATTTAAATAATGGTTGCAATTGATCGATAAGTGACAGGTTACAACTTTCTGCACTTGGTGATAAATTGCAATCTATTACTATCTCACGTTGCATTCGTCGATAAAAATACCAAGTTTAAGTGTTGTTTTTGATAAATGTAGTAATGCTACTTATTTATATTATTACGTTTTGGTTATTAAACTTTGCTTGGGTATTAATTCCTTTAATTTTATGTCGACGTACTGGTAAATTGTATTAGCAGCAAGAATCTAGATTTATCGACGTAAGTTCAAATTTCATACTTGAAATTTTGTGTCGATACCTTTTTGTGTTTAATTATGATTTTATATTTTATTTAATAAAGGCTAAGATGTATGACTTACATATATACAGGGTGCGACATTGCACCGGGGTTCGCTGCCGCTTGGTTTGGTCGTCGGAAGCTCGATGTGGTTACCATTATGGGATTGTTTATGACCATTCGAGTGTTCCGTCGATTGTTGGTGGGGTGGTGATTTTTTGGTGGCAATGTGGGTTGCTTCTGTTTAGTTTCTCTGGTCGGCTCCTGTAGTGGACTACTGTGTTACGTTCCACTGGTGCCATACTAACACCATAAGCATCGACTTTATCATTAAGCCTTTAAGCAATGACCACCGTATTGTTTATTTTTATGTTTATTTTTATTTTATTGTTAAGTTTATTTTGTGTGTGTTTGCAAAGCTGCTTCCTTGAGTTTATCCGAGGCGTTTTTACACGACCCATGGCCCTCGCATACCGACGTTTCCATCAAAGAGCTAGTTGACCTAACACCAGGGCTCCACGCATTTAAAAGCAGAAGGTTCTTACCTCCTGCGTGGACTTTATCTTCTCCAAGCTGCTTCTCATTAGAGCAGTAAGGAAAGATTTTGTATCACAGTTAAGTCAATGACAGCGTTTTAAGTTCCCTTGAGAAGTTCCCGCGAGAAGATGTGCGAGAAGTTCCCCAGAGAATTCCCGAAGAAAATCGTCATTAATCGGCGGGCCGGGTCCGGGTCGAGTAGTGACGGTAGTTCGATGGTGTAGAATAGTGTCGGTACGACAATAGCGCGTAGACCCTCTGTGGACACAAACTCTCGTGCTAATCCAGAGGGGGATGATCGCGAAAATAGTGCCGTCAAATATAAAGACGAGTTTTTCAAGTGACCCGGGCGCGTAGCGCTCTGTGATTTAATACGATTTGCAGAGTCGCTTGGGGGTTTGGGGTCTCTGGTATGGATGACGGTCGGTTTGGCTTTAACTTTGTCGCCGGAATCTCCGCCGATTAAGTTAATGACGAGTGGACTTGCAGCTATGCCGACGACCACGGACCACTAGGTGGCCCGGTGAGACGTGCTGGATCGGGGCGAGCGGTGCGACCGGTTCACTTGAAAAAGTAGAATCAAGTGTTAGTGCCTGACCTCCCGGACACAAATTTTCGTGCTAAACCGGGAGGTCATCGGGAGCCTGCTTTATCATCGATGCAGCATGGAAAGATCGCAGACGACAGCGGAAGTAATGCCGAGGAGGTAAATCCCGCTGTCGTCGGGGAGGGGGTTTTAGTCAGTGAGAATCTGACACTACCATCCCTGATGGGTTGGTGCCTATGAAGATTTCCCCCTTTCCTGCAGGAAAAAAAAAGTGCGTGAATATGAATCAACGTGACGAGCAGAATGTTGAATCTACCTGGAAATTTCAAACAGTGATTTGACTTCGAAATGGAAAGAAAAATGTGTGAGCGAGGACAGGGACAATCGTGCTCGAACCGTATGATAGAGCACTTGAGCGGCGATAAGTCTACAGCGAGTTTTGACGATTAGTTTTAGCGTAAGATTACACCAATTTATAGAAAATTTTAGTCCAATTTTGGAATCCATTGTTGAGTCCAACAACGTGTTATAATAGGAGATATTCTTACGAAGATTAAACTAGAATTACTAAAAAAACCGCCACAATAAAATATATAGAATGACCCAATCAAGACCATACCCTTAGTGCTATTGAAAATTTTAAAGATAAAGGTGACACGGGTGAGGTGCTTGAATTAAAAGATACAGAACTATTAGCAAAATTTGGGCCCGTAGCTATTAAACCATGTAGTGAAAACCGAAAATACATATTGCAATTCGTTTATAATTTATTAAGGGTGGATCCTCCTGGTTTCCCGGTTGTGACTGTCTGTTCACTATTTCCTACTTAAATAAAGCACGTAGCAGGTTATCAAAGGTAACAGTGGAAAAATTACGATTTGTGGTCCTTCGTCTCCGTAGTCATGCAAAACCAAGCTACAAAATACAAAATTGATTACATCCAAACCCGGACAATACCCATAACTCTCCATCTTTAACATTGAAGGTATACAAAATTGAGGTTTTGGTGAATTTCAATTATATTTGATAAATTATATTAACCGTTACCATAATAGTACAAAGTGCGGTGTGGTCAGTTGAGGTGCCCGCTTAAAAATTCACAACTCCGGTGTGGTCAATTGATGGTATAAAAAGAGTTTAATTTAAAAGTAGAAAGAATTAAATTTGAATACTTCAATTAATATATTGCGATGTTCTGTTTATCAGATGGGGGGGTCTGATGTAATTGGGTTGATTTTATGATAAAATACTCATTATTAAATAGTCAAATAAAGGACCATCATGATATTAAAATAATTACACCTGAATCTTCTTGGCACTTCTGAGTAATGAACTGCTTGCATCAATCCAATCTGTAATGCAACAAACGTAATTTTGTATACACAAATATTTGAAAAGGAATGTAAAAGAAAAAGCAAAAGAAGGTTTATTTGTTTTAGTTAAAAAGATTTGGGAAGAAATTAAATAAAATTGATTTATTTGTAAAAGAATAAAAAGAGCGATAATGAAAAGTGTTGTGCGTTAAAAGGAATTAGTGCGCGGGCTTACAGACAATTTTGGTGGGATAGAAAAATGGATAAGGAAGCGTGAGGAATTGAACAAGCGGCGAGAGAGAAAAGACGTGATTTTGAAGAAGTTGAATTTTGAAAAATGGTTTTTAATAATTTACTTGTTAAGTTGGGAATTATTAAATGTTGATTGATGATTCATGAAGTGTATGAAGTGATAAGAAGATTTATAAAAGTTTCGATTAATATTTTGAACGATATTTGAAAAATTTTGGTGACCGCTGACAAATTTCATATGGTTACGTTTTTTTTATGGTTATGTTTTTGGATTAGAAAAATTATTGAAGATTATCATTTCATGGACTTACCGAGTAATTTATCCAACAAGACGAAGAAAATCAATTCATCATTCATCCTGTCTGGAGTTTTTCATGGTATGGAAATTGGATCCAACCGTATAATCGCTTCCACGCTGGCTTGTTTCAATGCACGTCGATGGGATACGGCCGTATAAATTTCGGTAAGCCAAAATTGTGTCGACAAACTGTATTAAAATCTAACAGTAGAACAAATAAAGTTCGCGCGTGAATTTAAACACGGGGGGGTTTATAAACTTTTCTTGTATCATATTTGTAAATTTAATTTATTCCTATTTATAAAAGAAAATCAGTCTTTTGTTTTTGAATGATTATATTTGTTTAATAAATTACAATATTGTGTTTACAAATAATTACGTTTAATTTAATTTAACATTATAGAGCAGAGAAGTCCAAAAATAAACAGGTGTAAGATACAATAAGTTTATTTTTCTTGTTCTTTAAGGTTATACTTATTTAAGGTAGCTTATATGAGTATTTTTTTGACCAAATAGATGAACCCAAGTTACGACCCATATTATCGAGTTTTTCATGCACAGCTATTCGGAGCATAATTAAATTAAGTGCCATTAATAGTCTCCCGCTATATAAATAAATTTTTGAGTTATACAGTAGCGAAACATGGCAATATGTATAAAATTTTTTTATATAAAAATTGTATTAGTACAAGAAGTTATCAATACTTTCCGTGAATTGATTACATACGCGATAGTGGTAAGAAACTTCTTTTATGAAAGAAAAACGATTCAATTCACCTTTGCGGTATTTCTCCACAGTATTTTCGATGTGTTTTCTTTTTCTTTATATTTTCCATTGGGCGCGTAAGGTTCCGCGTTTAATTTGCAAATTTTTTGGTACTTCTACGAAAGCGAAGCTGTAAAGGCGCGTGAATAAAAATGTATATTATATTTCGAACAGACCGCTTCAAAAATTTGTATGCGTTCTGTGGTTGCTGAACATTCATCCCACATAACAGTAGAAAAAATTGCTGTTTATAATATAGTTTTTGAGCAACTACTCAATAAAACTTGATATGTGTTTGTCTTTTGACTGAACGGCAATAAAATCTACGGTCAAACAATATTCTATTTTCTGTGGTGGCAAAAATGGTAATCTAAAATCACTTTCAGTCATCTTTGCCCACTCCTGAGCAGGCCTCCTTCTCTTTAGAGAATGGATTTTAGCCATACCCAACACCACGCCGGCCAATGCGGGTTGGTAGGGGAGAGATGGGCACAGAAGGGAAGAAAATTAGCTTTTCCCAGACTAAAAAAATCAGTGCCTTTCGCATCAG